>OY776288.1:20513743-21146277 GCA_963675345.1 Trididemnum clinides
ACTCCGCACAAAAAAATGAAATAATTCAAATTTTATTGTCTCTTTTGAGCAACAAAAACGGTAGTTAAGTTCTGGCTTTGGGCAGTTGAGAGCTTTTATGACTTTACTTTAGCTACTATAAAACGAAACCACTTTGCTATCTTGTAGGAAACTTTGACAATAACGTATCCACAGATACGAGATGCTGACAAGTTCATTTGCAAATAGAAATACTTACACAAACCATTTCACGCTTAGCCTTATGAGTTGTTGCACAAGAAGTAGATAACGAACGGACTTTCTTATATCGAACAACGTGCTAGAACAGACCTTCGCCAAACTGGAATCGTTTTCCAACGACGACAAAGGCTTCACTTTAGGTGGCTTACCTAACAATGAACATTTCAACATTACAATGAAGTTAGAGCAGACGACTCGAGATAATTTTGGTCCGGGACTTTTTATGGAAAATCGAAAGGAAATGGCGCAAATGAACGAATACTGATTAGATGGTACGAAAGAAAGCCTGCGATAATTTTTCTTCCGCAAAATCACTTCACTGCCATTCTGATACAGAAAGCTTCAGGATGTGTGAAAACAAGATTGTAAATACCTTACATGAAACAAATTTGTCCTTTGAGTCCGTTATACTGTTCTATAAACCAGAGTGCTAGCTACTACAGGAATGATAGCGATCGGTGCATCGGTGATAAACCTCTATAGAATCCTTAAAAAAGTTTGGCTTATCGTTCATAAGCGAGCCAGAGCTAACTGAAGTCTTTTAAATGTCAGATATAATCCAACAACAGACACTGTTTTTGTTTATATCATGTTTATCCTCGAGACTCGCCGAACAGTGGTGCTAATCACGGGGCATTTTACATTTGCTTAGGATATTTTAAATTTCAGCATTTTGCTAAATGCCCAGCAGAGAAAATAATCATTTAATGCCTTTCCCGCGAGCAGCTTTTCGTAGTGACAATTGAACGCATGACCATCAACCTCAAAAGCAACGCTTTATTCACGTTGCCGACTATCGTTGAAAAAGATGCTAGCATGCAACGCTCGTCACTAAATGATTCGAAAATAATCATTTCCTGCTGTCGTTTCAAATGGCTTAAATTTGAATTGCTTTCAAGAGATTTGCCCGAGATTTAACGTTTTAACGTTGTCAGATTGATCGTTCTCGCCTGAGAAAGGCATGTTTCATCAGTGCCAGAGAAAGTCGCGTGGTTTCAAAAATGGGAGTTTTAGAATGGTGTGAAGAGAAGTCGATCCCCTGTTCTTATTTGCGCGCAGCAACAAGTAAAGTGAGTATTTTTCCTGCAAGGCCACACCTAAAATGTCCGATTTCAGTATGCTCGTACTTCACCTGTTAACACGAGTGAAGTGGCTTGCTCACCATGCCATGCCAGTCTATATTTGGACGCCCAATCATGACAGCTCGCCTTGTTGGTGGTGGGGCTACCGGTCTGCAACTGATCTTATAGCGAGCGAGCTCCGCATATAAAACTAAATAGAGAAACAAAGAATTTCTCACGCTACGCCTGCAATCTACGCCTAATGGAAACCAGCCTTTAGGCATCGCATCATGCCAACATAACTGGGCAGAGAAGCAAGCAATAAACGAGTGCTAATCTGACTTACACGTGTGAGGTATTGAAATGCTTTGAAAATCTGACATGTCCATGCTTAAAAGCAGGAGGGGATGTTCCGGAGAAGTGCGTGGGTAGTCCTTGACAGGGAGGAAAGGATCGACTTCAAACTGAGCACCTTCGTAAAGGAGGAGTTGCAAACTGGAGCGAATATCGGTCAGCTCTGCAACGTGTTCTTGGAAAGTAGCCCACCTGTAGGTAAAACAACACTTTGTACTATTGAAGGCTTCCTAGAGATTAATAGAGCTGCTTATTAGAGAGCATAAGCCACGATCGACCTGTCTTGGATAAGCGCTGGTTTTAAATCCTAAAGATTGCTCGACTTATTGGTGCGAGTTAGAATACCAGGCCCAGAGCAATGCACTAAACAACCGAAGTGTCATTAGAGCCGGAGGTAGATCCGGCAATTAAATTTCTCGATGCATTAATTGCTGCAGGACGGGAGACCTTGGTACGGCGAATGAGCTCAAGACGGTGGTTAAGTTAGATAGACGCAAGCGGCTGCAGTTTGGTGAAAATGATTGATTTGGATGAAAATCAGTTAAACCGAAATCGTTATCGCACGATACTTGTGGTAGTCTGGGTCAGATTAGCCAGAAGCAACCGAGAGACCGCAGCAAGTTAATGCGCTTCCTATATCGAACTTACGTTGTTTTCGGAGCAAGATAAATTTTTTGCAGCATTGCGGACGGAATGCTAAAGACTTCAACGACCGTTTTAGAAAGGATTTCGTCGACTTCAGAAAAATATCGCTCGAACGTCCAGATTTTATGCGGATCGCATTCAAGAATCCCAGAAAGAATAGGAGTGATCAGCTGCTTGAATGATCTAAATATTTAAGCACTTATCAGCACCACCTTGCTCCATAACGTACGTTCTTCGCAAGGTAAAGGCGAAAATAATCAAATCAAAACGAACTTCAAGCAGTGATTCGCAAAATAAAGTTTTTCCCGGAGGTACATAGCAGTGGAAAATAGCTTATTTTTTAATTTTATTAAGCGTACAACCAGGATCGATTATCAATAATTAGCCTTGGCAATCGGGGTAACAGAAAATTGTAAATTTTTTCGGTAAAAATGTATCTGTACTAAGTGCGGTGAAGAAAAATGGAGACGTTAAGAGTTCATTACCAAGAAATCATTAAAATAATCCATTACGAAATAGATCAATATGCAAATGAACATCAATTAACTATTTATCATAAAGCAACAGCTGTAAATGCTAAGGCAGAAACTATTTACTTTCAGTCACGCAATGTTAGCCATCGGCAGCAGGCATTTTAAAATAAAAGTTGACACGAAAGCTATCGACACTTCACTGATACTGAATTTGCATGCAAATAAAAAAAAAATTCCAACTGTATTTCAGCTCAACAATAATTTAGAGGACGTAAAAGCGCTTTTTTTCTATCAATCACGACGAATATGCTGACGCGCAATCGACTGTTCACTTACTGAGACAAACGACATGTTTTGGGCAGCTCTCGACTCCACTCAATTGTTCCTCTTTCGGAATGCTGAGCTCCGGAGATGACTCCAGAGGGTTTTTCCGTTGTTATTTTATACCTGAAATAAATCGATAACAGCGAAACGAAAACAAACCATACGGGCTTCAGAGCGAAAGGTCTGGAGTTCAAAACTCTATGAAAACACCACTGGTATTGGTGAGGAAGGGCATTTGGAATTTAAAGTGCTGCGTTGCTCCAGTACAAAGTCTGGTTCGAAAGCGAAGGTGTAATGGTAGACATACATTGAATCAGCACGTCTGAGCCTGCGAAACGCGGGAAAAATGACGTAAAACCGACTTTCTTCTTTTCTTTCTTTGCAGGTGCCGTGGAGCGGAGACTACAGCGATATTGCTTTGCTAAAAACTTTTTGCGATGGACTTGTCAGTCGTGGCGTCAAACGAAAATAGCGGGCTTCGACCCTTCCCGGTGGTCATGCCACTGAGGAGCGTCACATAAGGTTCGGCAAAACAACCCTTTCTAAAACTGCATTAAAAACGAAAAAAAAAATAACTGTACAAAGCCGCATTGGAAATCGGGGTTGGTAGTTTCACCCAAAGAAAAAGCGACCGAGTTTTCACGCATTTAGTCGAGAATTGAACCTCCCCCGAACCGCTTCAAATACAATCAAACACAATAGTCTCGACATTTACTGATACCGAGTCGTAATGCAAAGGACATCATAAGTTATGACATTTATTGCAACGTTTAGCTGGCAAAAATAGTTTTCCTAGTTCTATCGTTCGATATTATTGATGATCTAAAAATCTCGTCACATAATGAAAATAACAAAGCGATTGTATCTGCGCTAGGTCGAACTATCTCCACAAAAAATAAGTTTCTCGCCACGAAAAAGAAGCGGAACAAAATATAATGAAATCTACGACAAACAACCTTTTCAATCATGACATTTGTTGTCAAAGTTGAACGCAAAACAAGTTTTGGGCCTTATCAGACCATAGCATGACAATGCTTTTGCGGAATGGAGTATTTTTCGTAGAGCCAAACAGTTTTAATACCAGGAGGCGTGAATGAGAAATAGTAGACGATACATCAGTTTGCATCTTAGGTGGAACTTAAAATCAGATATCGGCACTTACATGATTTCCTTGTTCCTTCTAGCACCGCCATACGGCCGGAAAGGAAGCTGTCCGGTGCCGACATGATAGAGAGTGACACCCATGCTCCACAGATCAACTGTGGCTGAAAATTTCTTGCCGGGCGGCTTGCGCAGTACGGCTCTTTCGTATATATCGGGGTGCTGTCAGCAATATAAGTCAATTTTAGATCAGCGCGCAAAACACTTAACGCAAAATGAACAGCGTATAACTGGAAAGCTTTTTCTGCAGCAAATTATCACAGCCTTCCAACAGTTGTGATATAAGGAAGTAGAAATCCTGGCCGCCATTAAACCAGAAAACTGTATTGCTTATGTCTAACAAAAATCTATGTAGCACTTACTAGATACTCCTCGGTACCATAGAGCGATTGGAATTGTTCATTGTCGGCTAGTTGACGGGCAGCACCAAAATCAGTTAATTTATAAACAGACGAACCATCTTCTGCGAATGTGCGCATGATGTTGCCCGGCTTCAAATCTCGATGGACGATTTCACGGTCGTGCAAATGCTTCATACCAGCAGCTAAAAAGATAAAGGTTAGCACCGGAAGTAGCAGAAATCTCAAAAAATCAGCTGACGTTTATCTACTGAGACGCTGACAAACTACGAATAAACCACCAGACCAGAATGCTTTAGTGCTACAACTTCTTCGCTTATTTTTAAAAGTTAATTTAATTTTAACTTGGCAAAACATTTCCTGTATATGGCAAGTTATAATTAGCAATTTCTAATGAATAGCAACTCTTGAAATTAACAGAAATAATTACTTGGAGGCTATTAGTGAAAGCCTAAAAACCACAACAAGCAGCAACCAATCGCGCATGTGTCTTAAAGAGTATCTTTGTGGTCAACAACCCTACTTGGTTTCGTTGGTGGTAAAAAAGCATTGGATCAACGGCAGTGACCTTGAAACCGACCTCAAGACTACTTGTTCCACGAATAACCTAAAAGGCGTTTGCGCAAACAAAGAACCAAGATGAGCAACTAACGAGAGAATAAACAGGCCTATCATTGATCAAAAAGTGCTCGCAACTAAGAATAACTGAATATTCGATCTGTATGCTTTTACAGCAACAATTGCGTCACCGCGCATGTTTCAGTTGCTTACGGCGATTCCTGTGCAAGCAGCTAATACCTTTCAACAGACTTATGTTTAGTGAGCCAAATGCCACGGTTTCAACCATTACAGAGACCGAATCATGAAGAAGTAGTTTTACACAAACAAATGACTAGTGAAGTGATTCGTTGCGCAATTTTAGAAATGTTACTGCAATACAAGTGCTATGAATAAAATTCGATTATGATACGTCAAACAGTTTTATTTATTTTCTAAGCGCTGGTAAAATAAGGGGATTTACATCAAGCAACCGCCAATTAATATCAGTCGCTTCTCGTAACTGTGTTGGCCATACGATTAAAATGCTTAGTGATTCATCGTTTGGTTTACAAAAGAATGAATCATCAGAATAGCTTGTGAAATCATTTTAGCATCAAATTCCCCTATTACTAACATGTTCTTTACAAATTTTTAAGCACATAGCAGGAAACAAAAGATGGATGAATTAAGGTATTAAAGAGTACCAGCTGGTGATTCTCCCTAATTTCAATGTAAGCCTAGCTGAGGAATGCCGCGCCTATTAAATCACACCTACCATAAAAATGTTAAATACGAACTCAACCACTGTCGAGAGTGAGCAAGTCGGCACCAAAACTTACTGATGTGTTTCAATACGCGTTTAAACTCGTCTTCATCTAATCCGTAGAGATTTTCAGGATCATCCAACATTGTAAATAAATTTCCGGCGGAACAGAGCTCCATGATGATGACATCATGCTTTGACGTCAGCTGAGCAAAAAAGCGGTGCTTAAAAGGGATCATACCCAATCATGGTGAGCAAACTTTTAACTAGAATCCTTTTTCGAAAACGCATTCTATTATTCAAACTATCCAAACACATTTGGAACTGATGATTGGTGGAACACATTGGAGAGCATTAATATTGTAAAAACTTTTGTCCTAAATTCAAAAGAGTCGTTATACCCTGAAGAGTATCAGACAAAAAGTATATAAAATTAATGTCTTTGAACAGTAGCAGACAAAAAGGTTCGGGAGTGCTCTTAAAACGAAAGCAGTTCTGAAAATAATATTGGACCGACCACCCACCTTTGTTTTTCCTGTTTCAACCCCACTGTTAACCACTTCTTACCTCCTCCTCAACATTATACAGTCGTACAATGTTTTCGTGATCAACCTTTCTCAACACTTCAAATTCTCTCCTTCGAACCTCAGCCGAGCGTGACATATAGTTGAGCGGATTGAAGACTTTAATCGCATACTCCTTGCCGGTTTTCTAAAATACCCAGCAATAAACCGCCTTTGTCAAACAGCTCAACATTTTTAAATAAATAAGCAACTTAAATCAAAAGTATTGACAACAAACTTTTGATTTCAACAACTATTTTTCAGCAAACACTGTAACAGTTAGAGTAAGCTATACGTCGTATACACCTAAACCAACATTTTTTGCAGTACATTACAATTTGGTGCGGTGATTTTGAACCACAGCTCACCGGGATGCTTGCAAAACTTAAACACTCTTCCCACAAATTCTCATCATTATAGCGCGCATTTAATATATAATTGTAACACACTGCATTGTGCTGAAAAAATGTCTCAATCAGCTGCTTATATCAAAAGGAACTATGACCACAATTATTCGCAAAAATCGTTACTTTTGATAATTGTGATCTTCTGTAAATATATTTTGTGAATGTCTATTTTGTAACTGTGAGGTTCTGTCTGATGTCCATGACCTGATGAACGCTTGTTTACATCTAATTTTCAAAACATTCGTAAAATGCAGACAAGTCAAGTTTTAAATTATATGGCCTTTTGCCTTTGCATTAATTGTTTTTAACTCTTGTGTTTGTTTTGGCAGCTCTTTTCTACCTACCAGGTTTACGGTAACGTCCAGAAGCTAAAGCAAATTGAAAACCACCAACTCAGTACATGATGTAATCATGCTTATAATTTATGTTCACAAAACAGGGAAACAGGAAGTGAAAAACAACTGTACTTTGGAAATTA
Organism: Trididemnum clinides; assembly: GCA_963675345.1. Classification (NCBI taxonomy): domain Eukaryota; kingdom Metazoa; phylum Chordata; class Ascidiacea; order Aplousobranchia; family Didemnidae; genus Trididemnum; species Trididemnum clinides. Next base: position 20,521,091 of record OY776288.1, read on the forward strand.
CCAAAACCACATGAGTTGCTGAACACTATTGGCACGACGGTGCCGACACCAATAAAAAGGTTGACAAAAAATGAACTTCGGCAAATTGTATACCCAAGCAGTTGCAATGAAGAATTTAGACGTCTAACTTTTGACCAGTGCCAAAGTAATTCACGATCAATTAATCTATCAGTGAAAAACAGCCAAACAACCCAATAATTATTCATATGTAAAACTGCGTAGTATAGTTTTGACGTAGTGTAACTAGCAGACAGTAGAAACCACCCAACCTTCAGCCCACCAACAACAATCCTCAATTTCAAAATTTGAAGAATCGCAAGACTTGCAATTAAGGAAGTTGTCAATGAAACTGCACTTTGGACCAGGGGGGAGGGGTAGTGGGGAGCGGGAAAGCATATCACCATTTTTGACTATAGCAAAAATCTACCTATCCAAACGCAAAAAAAGACCTCTACCAGATTTTCCCGAGTAGGTGTAAACAGAAGAGGCAAAAAAAACTCCTCAAAATAGCCTAAGGTAGTTAGTGAAACTATCACTCAATACTAATTGCAAAATTTCTGCTGAAATGCACAGAACACAAAAACACCAATGATAGAATATTTGGGTAGTGGGTACGCCCAATGCGCACCACCAAGACCAATCAATAGGCTAGGCCTGGGCAGCTAGACAGTTTACCTCTTGCAACCAATGTCATAAAATGTAAGTCAAGACTTACAAAACATAAATATACAGTGGTGCGGGTATTCCAGCCAAGCTTTCAGGTTGCACTTCGTGGAGTTTCGTCACTACTTAAAAATTCTGTCGTTTATATTCAGTGTATCTCGGCAGTTTTCGGTTAGTTGCAAATAGTAGATTTTCCAGTCACCCTATAGATTTTTTGAAGGGTTTAGCTCCCCCTTGGTTACAACAGCCACGGAAAAGCCACACTGAATTTAGCATTTGTGCAACAAGCAGTAGTTGGATTGTTATTGAAAAATAAAAACTGATCACTTCCAACTACCCTCAACCCTCTGAGTTTCCACACCAAAGGCCGGTTTCCAATAGGCGTAGATTGCAGGCGTGGCGTGAGGAATTCTTTCCACGCATAAAACTAAATAGAGAAACAGAGAATTTCTCACACCACGCCTGCAATCTGCGCCCAATGGAAACCAGCCATAATAACCAGAGATAGGTTCAGCTAATCATGCAGTTAGCTTCGCTGACAGTTGGCTTGTTAATGCAGATCAATACCTTCCGTACAGTTACAACTGCTAAATCGTCTTAAAATGTGGTGAAAGTCTTAAAATGTAGCTCAATAGCCACAACTCAGAAAACTTTGGTAGCCCTAGTTTTTGCGATTTGGAGTACTTTTTATCTAATGGACAGTCATTTAAAAAAAGATTAATCGCATGCAGTAAAACCCTTGTTTGGACGAAGGTCAAAAAGAAAAATACTACGTGCATTTACTACATTAACTAACGGTTTTAATGCAAAAACTTGAATGTTCTTTGATTAAAACATTAAAGGTTTCAGACGAATTACAGTATCCCCACGCTATTTGCGTGGGCTACGTTCTTTCCCCTCCCGCAAATTATAGGCAGTTTTGAAATCTTCTGTATGATATTATATACGCAAAAATTCCAAAGACGTCTTACTCATTAACCCTTTGAACCCTAAAGGCCGGATTTCCGGCCAAACATGGTCGGTTTTTATTCCCGAAAGGCCTGAAAAACGGCCTTTAACACAAAACAATCGTATTGGTGTTAAATTGTTTAGCGTATATACCCTAAAGGCCCAAAACTTGAATAAAATCGTTTGAATTCCTTCTACTTGAAATAATTTTGCAAAAGTGGTTCCTGTATCTGTTGCTAGAGTTGCAAGTTGGCTTTCCATCCAAGCAATTGGTGTTAGTTAGGAATGTGTTTGTATTCATATTAGTTCAGTGAGGCTACTTTACACTTGTGCTGTTTTTAGTCTGCAGTCAGACTAATGTGTCCAGTTACTCTGAGGTAGCAAACCCCGGGAATCGAACCCAAGGTCTACCGCGTGAAAGGCAGACGCTCTAACCACTACACCAAACCGCGGTGCTGTTGTAGGTGAAAATGTACAATAAGGATCATATCTGCACCTGCAAAAGCTATTTCAATGTTATTACACTGATTTTGAAGTTGGTTTGAGAGCTGCAGGCGATTCATAATCCCAAAACAAAAAAAATGATTTTTTTGAAAATTTTTGGCTGGGAATCTCGGGTCGGAGAGCTTTTAAATGTGGGAATGTCGGGTTCAAAGGGTTAATACAGTATAATGTAGTAATGATAAATCAAAAACAGTAATAATGTAGTTAGGCCTAAGAAATTCACGAAATTGCCGAAATTATGAAAAAAAACTTTGAGAGCAAAATCCGCGAGTATGCAGGGCCGTGAACGGTGAACTGCAGATGAATGAAGATGTACTGTGAACTGTAGCCAACAGTATACCAGCATTTCAGAATATTAGCAAAAACGCTAATCAGCAAGACACATTAGCTTTGCTAAACAACCAGCAGAGCGTGACCGCCTCACCAATGCCGGCAACCAAAAAATATGCTACCTTCTCTCTTCCTTTGAAAACCAATCCTGTTGCCCCCTGCCCAAGGACATCTGCTGGTGACCAAATAAAGTTGGCTGTGTATCGAAGTGATGATGCTGAATTGCCGTGGGCAGGGTGAGGAAGCATAATATCTGCAAAAAACACCAATTACTAAAATTGCGTTTAACACTGCTATGACAAGCTTTGTTGCAAAAAATATCAATTGTAAACGTGATGCAGTTCTAGGGAAGGAACAAAAACTTGCAACGTTGCTGTTTGTGCATTTGGCAATTTAAAGTGTAGTTCTAAAACACTTGCAAGCTGCTACATTTCGTTTGAGGAGTTTGCCTTTAAAAGCAAAGAGGATAGCATTTTGTTAATAATTGGTTAAAAGGAACTGATCTCCCAGTTTGTATATAAATAATCGAGTCGACCTCTATATTCCATAAACTGTTAAAAACAGGGCTGGCAGTGGATCTGTGACTTGTTGTAGCAAAGAATATAGCAAATCATACTGCTAGTTAATTTCAATTACATTACCCTTGAATTATCACGTAGATCTATTATAATACTCACAAATACAACCTTAGGTTGATCACAAAGCTTTTTTCAGCAACAAACAAAACGATTAAATACCCATGCAGTCACATTTTTATACAACTAATAGATTTAAGTACCATTGTTTAAAGAATTTCCATGAACACTCTAAATAACAGAAACTGAAAAACAAAACTAGCTCTTTTCTACATATTGTATGCATCCAAAGCATTACAACCAGTAAAAGAATCAGTTTTGATGCTTTTAAAATGTGCAACTGACATTTTCAGCAATGTAATTTATTAATAAAACGTCTCAATGCCAAAACGTCTTTCATTGGTTTGGTTTGTTCGTTTTTAGCAAGACTTAAAAAAATATAATAGCCCATCTTCACAGCTGCAGACGTTTTGAGCCTAATTTGCAAAAAACAGTTTTTTTTTCAAGTAACATGAAAGTGATTTTGCTTATTTTTTTGAAACAAGCTTTATTTTAAAAGGAAAATTTGTACTTTGATTATCATTTTACAAGGCAAATATACAAAACTCGCACATAAGCAAAAACAGATCTGTATAAATAACCCATATAAAGAATTTCAATTGAAGAATTTCAATTCTGGAGAAATAAAGCTTTAAAAAAAAAAACTGTTTGCCAAAGTGAAGGCAAGAGAGGAGTTAACAACTAAAAAAGCACATGTCCTTCAGTGGATACTGGGGAAACATGTGCCAATAAACTTTAATGAGACAGCATGCATCTTATACAAAAGAAGAGATGAGTTGGTGAGAGAGACTAAGTAAGACTAGATGGCTGAAGCAGCACATCTTGCTTGGCCAGCTCCTCAGTCAGGTCATTATAGGTGAAGTAATGAGTGACCAAAGACCCACTGTACTTTAAAAATAGTGATCTCCATAAAAAAGATCATTTTTAATTTAAATAGAAAAAGTTTTTCCCTCCCTTGCCAAAAGTCGTATGAAAGGGGCTGCCCATATAAAGTTTCGGGAGCCTTATTTTGGGCTGCTATGGCACAGCATTGCAGCTGGAGAAGATGCAGTGGTAAACTCCTGCCACATGTGCCAGACAGAGTGAAAGATGAAGAAAGTGAAAGGACAAGAAAAGAGTCTTGAGAAAAGAAGCAAACCTGTTGGATTGCGTTGTTGTCAGGCTGTATAAATGGGTCTACTTCCAACAATGACAAAACCTAAGCCACAAGTTAAGCCATTATTGCCACGACGAAAAACTTTAATAGGTGTTTTAACACTTAAATAGGCGTTTTAACAAATAGCAAAGCCATTTTCAAAGTTTTTCATATAACTGATGCTTACAAGGACAGGAAAAGTTTAACACAATTAATCACCAGCCAGCAGGTTTTTTTAGGGTGAGATATAAAAAAGCTGGAGGAAATTCTCTAACAGTCATGTAAAAATAGTCTTCAAAAATTTTCTTACAATCACATAAAAGTACCATATGGCAATTTTTCATATAGTCATATAAAAACAGCGAGCAAGACTGTTTTTATGGTTATGTAAAAATAGCCACTGCCTAGATAAAAACACATTTCAAGTTGTAAAATGTGATGTTGCAGCCTTATCACAAATAAATACTTAACTTAATTAAGAAATAATTGCAACACCTTTTATTCTTAAAATTTGCGCATAAAGTTTTTGGTTAGCAGAAAACTAACTTTGTACTTGCTAACCATAAAGATTTAACCTAGATAAATTTTAAAAGGATTTTGTTTTTTATCTGCCAATCTTGCTAATCATTTCTAAAGCAAGCTTTTCATGCCAATCCAATAAAAATTAAATTGGTTAAGTTTTGTTAAGAAAGAAATTAAACATTTTCAGTTAGCCGACTCACTTAAGATTGACTTTGTTTCCCAATTAACAGTTACTAAAGTTTGGAATGCTGCAGAAAAATTTACATCCAACCACTACAGGGATAAAGAGTTGCAGGTAAGAGGAAGGATTAGCACTACAAACCAGTGCACCCTCTACATATTTACTAACTTGGTGTGTGACCCAAAATCTAGGCCCTAGATGAAAGATTAAGTATGCCCAACTTCTAAATCTAATTAATTTACCAAGAAAAAAGGCCATTTTTGCTTAAGTTCAAAGCTTAGTCTTTTTGATAACAGGTGCATTAGAAAACGCTGCTATGTATTTTAGTTTAAAAAAGGCTCGGATTTTTCTTTCAGTAACACGTTCTTATGCATAAACTCAGCACATGCCCCATTAGTCACCACCTTGCTGAACAAAATATGGCCTAAAGAAAACTAAGGTACAAATTTATTTTCAAGCTACAAATAAATCTTTGGAATTCTATTCAACTAACACAACTAAAGAATGTTTTTGGTGTATGCGATCAAAGATGAGATCAGATTGCTTTGTTGTAATATATGATGCTTTGTTTGTAGATATCACTTAGCAAATTCAACTAAAGCACTTATCAGCCAACAGTAAAAAAGAAGACAGAAAAATACTGAAGCACAGATAATAAACAAAATCAATAGCTAATATGCCATAAAATCAATAGCCTATTCCATAAATATACATCAAAACTTATTAATCTTTACTTCCATCTTCAGAGCATTATTTCTTATTTTGGGAAATATTTTTTATTTCTGTTACTTCAAAAACTTTTTGGCATAAACAAATAACTTTTGATGCAAATGATTAAATGACAGTAATTGTATTAAGGATAAAAAATATTACTGGTACTTGTACTTAAAAAATGCTTTAGATATGGAAGGTATGCTATACCAATTAAACTACCAAAGGTAGCTACAATAGGCAGGACATCGATCAGGCCTAGCAATAAGATTGTGAGAAAACCTGAACAATTAATGTGGTCTATCAAAACAAAAACTTAAAAGATTAAAAAGCAGGTGATATACCATTCTTGTACCACTACAAGTCAGCCACTGTAGGCTACACGTGTAGGTTAATTTAGGTTGCAACCAACAATACATTATCATGTTGGCATGCTACTGCAAACAAGTTCAGTAGCCTGTTCAACAAGCAAATAAGTTTAGTTTCCATCACTTCACTGTCAGCATTTAGTGATCAAAGTTTATGACATTTTATTCAACGCAAAATATAAAATTTAGACTTCGCTGTTCTGTTATTTACATATAGCTAATACAAGTCTACTTCTTTTAGAACAAAACATTAAATTTGACAAAGCTACTTCTTATCTTTAGACAGAAACCATAGCATATTGTTGGCTACGAAGATAAGCAAAAGCATTTGTAAACACCCTACCCTGCATTCATTGAAATTAAGTCTAAATTTTTGAAGCAAAACATAAAAAGCCAATTGGCCAATTCAATTTAGGCTTACCAAAGAATCGGCCACAGTGCTTTACATTAACTTTAAACTTAAATCTAACTAACCTTAACTTTAACCCTCACTCAAACCCTGACCCTAAAACGCTGATCAAAAAGTCTGCGTTTCAGCAGCATCAGATTCCCCATACCGATATATCCAGCGATACAAAAGATTCTCTAGCAGTCTAGTAGACCTTTAACTCATTAAGTACAAAGCATATCAAAGCTACGATTAAATCTGTTAATAACACGTCTGAACTAAGTTTTTAGCACACAACATGTTAACTATTAGTTAAGTTTCTGCCTATTTCAGTCAATATCCACTTTGATTACTCTAACTGAAGTTTTCTTTTGTCTCTTCCCTCTTTTTCAGCTTTTAACCAGATTCTTATGTTGTTCTAAAAAAATTAACTTTTTTATGGAATCTGGATTCTGGACTCAGAATTGGCATCCAATGCGATTTGGTGGAATCACAAGGTTTACCATCTTCAGAACTGCATTATTCACTTTTTTTGTGCCAGCATAAACCTTCTGATGCAATTAATGGTGCCAGGTCAAAGATGTATACTTATCATAATAGGTGTTCGAGAAAGAGAAAAATCAATGGAAGAAATTTTTTTAATTCTTTAGATGTGTGATAGTTACAAGTGGTCAGTAACAAAGTGGTTTTGTTTAAGTAGGTTTTGCAGTAACGAGCTTCTTTCTTGAGTAGCTTCATTTTTCACCACTTCTTTTTCAAGTAACGTTACTTGAATAGTAATAACTTTTACTTAAGTAGATGCTAGATGTCATGTGAATGAGAATGCGGTATACTAGCATAGCAACAGCTTAGAATTAAAGTTTTAACTTTCTGCTGATCCTTTATTGTAGTGGGCCATTTTAGATCCGAATCTTAAAAACCAAGTGGGGGGGCCTAGAACTGTTTAATGCTAACTGGGTAAAGTACCACGAGCTACTATTAGTGGCCTATGTTGCCATAAGCTGCCTTTTAATTTTGAAGAGCTTTTAGCGCCAACAGTAAATTAAATATTTTTTTAATTATTTGAACTTTCATTTTTCCAAGAAAACATTTGTTTGCTTACATAACAGCAATTTTTCTAAGTGAGTAGCAAAGGGGACAATTATCTTGCCAAATATTTACAACTTGAACGTTTTGTTTTTGGTTGAATTCTTTAGTGTCTCCAAAAGGTTATCCTGTAGGCCTAATGTTAACCTCAGCAAATACCGGTATTTTTAAAATTTACTTGATGCGGCTGATTCTCACCAAAATTCTGAAGTATCTCTCATCATTACCTAAAATGTGACCCAAGATATACCAAACAATTTTGACCCTCCTCCTTCAAAAATTTTTAGCTGACTATCCCATTTGGCTCTACAGTTTCAGGATGAAATTTAAATATTACAAAGATCTAAATTTTTATTCTGAAATAAAAGAGCATTTAGTCTCATCCAGTCGCTTCACGTTGTAATGACTTTCAAACATTAACAAATGTTTTACCAAAAGCGTAAGACAGCAATCAAAAAATATAATCAAATAGCCTGCACCTGCAAGAAAAAGTAGTATACAGTAGATTCCGCTTAATCGGGTCACATCGGGATAAGCACCATTTGGCCCGATTAAGCGGCTGACCCGATTATCCGAAGTCTTGCAGTATCTGTGCCAGGGTTGTCCTTGGTACACCAGTTATCTCAGCAAGCTGGCGATGACTAACGTTTGGAGGTTGCTCTCTAATTTTTCTTAGGACAACAACCCTTTCAGCAATTGTTAATTCTTTTTGTGGCATCTCTGCTCGGGACTTCACAAAATTTGCAACAAAACACAACAATTACCATGTCCAAGGGCATGAAATGACAAAATAATTTGCGCCAGTATTTTTCAATTGTTACATAATATAGTTGGCTTTGATATTGAGTTCTATTACATTACAAAGGCGGTTTTGCAATTGAACCAGTGTATGTCTGACTACAGTTGTGGCCCGATTAAGCGGAATAGTGGCCCGATTATGCGGATTTAACGTAGTGCATTATCTTTGATTGGATTCTGTTCTTAACAATTTGGCCCAATTAAACGGCTGACCCGATCAACCGGCGGCCCAATTAAGCGGAATCTACTGTATACTTAATTGCTAGGATTAAGTAAACGTGTTAGTAATATGTTGCGCCATTTAGGTCTAGATTAACGTATCTCAACTTATCATTTGGCGTCTCGTACTCCCTAAAACAAAAATTAATTTTGACTCTCCTTTCATCACAAATTTTATCACCCGACATGGATTCCACAAGCGTCACCACAAAATAAAAAGTTTCTCCGGAAAAATCTTCAGGTCAAATTTACAAAGTGCACTTCTAAAGAAAAAAACTCTCACACCTAAATTAAGGTAAACCCTTTCGAGAAGGGCTTGAAAGCCTTCCAAAGATAATGTCACCCACTATCATAGCGTTTCGTGGAGCAGATTCTCTTTTATATGACGCTATTGCCAGCTCTATACAAGTAAATCTTTTGCTTGATCGGTAATGTAAATAAAGCAACAAAATGGCAGACAAGTTTGCATCTTTAGAAACCCCTCTCGTATCCTATATGGGATCCCATGTGGCATCCTATGTGAGCATCCCCAATTGAGAGGCTCTGATTTAGGATACAGAACAAAACTGCTTTAAAAATGAAACTATTTTTAATTTTTATTACTTAAGTAGTTTGATTCTCGACAATTTTTTACTTTTACTCAAGTAAATTATAATTATCAATATTTTCTCTTTTCACCAGAGCACTTTTTGAGTAGGTAATTACGGTATATTTTAACTTTTGTAGATTTTTAGGCCACTTTGACCATCTCTGGTGATAGTTTAAATTTCCTTTCAGTGGTTCCTATAGTCATTACAGTTTCCTTCAGAGGTTACGTAAGAGTATTATAAAGTCCACTAATTTGCTGAAAAGATATAATTTCAAAGCTTGAGTCAAAAAAATACAGGCAAAAACTTAAAATAGTGGGCTTTGTAGTTTGTAGGAACCGTTGAGTGAGGGTTACGACTTGTTAAAGAAAGGCAACACTTAGGGATCACAATCCAAGCACTATAAGACATAAATTTGTTCCTCAAATGTAAGAATTTTTTTTGGAGACCAACCATTTGGTACCGTCTTTGGCCAATTTTGTCTCGCAGATCTCATCTTTATTACTTTACTTAGTTGAAGACTTTGTTCTTTGGTGATCAACGATTCGAAAGCAATTTTTTTACCCATCTTTTTAACGATTTTGATTTTACGGTCATTTTGTGGACTTTTATCTAAAAATATGCAATCAATTGCAAAATGGAGGACATCTGAGATTTTTTGATTCCATCGATAACAACTACGCTTGTTTTCTTTTTGCAAATGCAGAACGTCATCATGCCTTCCAAAAGCAAAAAATATGGTATCCCTTAGTTATAAAAGTATATACGCAAAGTAAAATAAAAAAACCCAGAGTCAATACGTGAATAAAAAATTTTTGTGGGATACATATAAACCGTGATACATCAACATAAAGAGATGAAGATCTAGGAAGCTTCTTTACTATGGGTTCTCCCAATTACCAATAAGGCTGTTCTAGCTTCAATCGACTGGTTGTACGACGTTTATGGCTACAACAAACTACTTTCTTTCTTTAAAGTACAGTAAACCCAATTGCTTGTTGCTTAAAATTATGGTATGCATAAACATATAGAGGCGCAACTAACCAACAACTTCCGGGAGAGGGGAAGATTTTATTTGTGCTGTATACTACTGGAGAGCCTAGAATACTTTGGAAAGAACCAAGGCATATAATCGAATTTAAGAGTTAGGCCTATTTGACGGGGCGGATGGCATAGCTTAGGGATTACCGTTCTTAAGGACACTAGGAAGGTTAATCAGAAAAAACAAGTTTTCAAAAATCTTTTGAGAAGCAATTGCTTCTTTGCCGCTCCCCCCCCCCCAAGGATGCGCCCTTGAACACGCACCTAGCAACTCTGTCACTAACGAAGCAGTTCTAATTAAGTAGGTTTTTCAGTAACCTACTACTTACTTGAGTAGAGTAAGAAGTAACGCTACCAAAGCAGTCATTACTTTTACTTATAAGTAGATGCTAAAAATCTGATGTCTGTTAAATTGGAATGCAGTATGTTAACAAAAAAACAGCTCTGAGTTCAAGTTTTAGTTGACCAGCGCGATGGCATAGTGGTTAAAGCGTCCGCTTTGTAGTCGGTAGACCTGGGGTTCATTCCCCTTGTCGAGTCACCACGAAAGACTAAAAAATGGTATCCACAGCTTCCCTGCTTGGCGTTAGGCATTGAAGAGATGTTGTGAAGAACAAGTCGGCAAGTTCGCTTGTTGTGTCTTTGGGCAAGGCACTTGAAGAGATGCCTCCACCTTTATGTGGAAGACAGGTGGCCCGTATCCCTCGGAAGTGGCAACTTCCAAGCGAGTGCGGGCAACCCGTCCAGAAGACATCGACGCAACTCGCTTTCTCGTAAGTGGAGGATAAACCTGAACAATAAACAGTCTGATTTAAATCATCTAAGATAACCTGCATTGAAGTTGGCCATTTACAATCATTTCGAAAACTAACTGGTTGACCAGCTACTGTTTAATGCTAACTAGGCAAGGTGCGCTGGGTTATTATCAGTAACTCATTTTGTCATAGCCTTTAATTTTAAAAAGTTTTTAGGATTACAAGTACATTCAAATACCGTATATACTTGTGTATAAGCCGATCTTATGTAGATGTGTATTTTAAGAAGAAAAATTGCATCATTTTAGGTACGGTATTACCTGTCTATAAGTCGACCAGGCACGGTCACTATTTACACGTACGGTCACTATTTACGTACAGGTAGTGTCATGAGGGCCTACTCTGTAGGCCTGCTGTAACATACCGCAATAACGTAAAAGCATGTATTGCACGAGCTATAGCCTAAACTTGTCATTAAATAGTTTCTCTTTAATGCAGTAGGCCAGGGGTGGGAAACCGGCGGCCATATGGCCGCATACGACCTTTTTATAGTAAATGTGCGGCCATATGTGGCTTCGTAAATAAATACATTGTTTTAACTTCTACATACGTAAGGCATGATGTATCAATACTCTATCATTGTGTTTTAAATTAAATGGCTCTTTTGGCATTCATTGAACGTGTTGATACTCGGTTTATTGCCACCGGTTGCAGTTGGAGACCTTTTTTTTGGAACACAATTGTGTTCAGCAGACTTATGGTGGCTCTTATTGCCGTGGAAAAGAGGTCCAAATGGCTCTTCGACCGTAAAAGATTATCTGGCGCTGAATTTTGCGGCCATATGATTAAAGGTAATATTTAATGCGGCCATCTAAGCGTAAAAGGTTGCCCACTTCTGCAGTAGGCCTTCACGCATTACATAAGTTTCAAGCTAATTCCACACACCCTAAAACAAACTACTTTGATGTTTGATAATTTTGTGAAGTAACGTCACGATGTGAGCATTTTTAAGGTGAAGCATCATAATATGAGCGTTTGTTGAGGTCGGTATATATATAAAGTGTGACCAGAAAGTCACTGTGCACCTGCAATCTCAATACATAAACAACATTCTATCCTTTAGAAATCGATAACTACAAGTTTAAAATAACCAGTTTATTGTTAAGAACAACGGTCAGTTGCTAATTAAAGAAGAATTTATTCGATACTCACAATAACTGCTGAAAATGTCCACCAAGTTCACCAATGCAAATGTCTAAAATGTCCACCAAGTTTACCGTATTTCTATGAGGTAATTCAGTTGTGGGGTACCTTTCCAAAAACTCTTGCTTCACTTCTTCAGTCTATTCACCGTTTACACGCAAAACATGCTCAACCAAAAAGATCCTCTCTTCTATTGACAGCACCATATTCAACGGCTCAAAAATTTGAACTGCGCATTACCGATAGGCTACGTGATAATTTCAAATGTGAAATTCATGTTCAAGGTTAAAAATAAAGTTTTCTAACGAGCGGATGACATTGTTCAACATCCTAGATATCTACTGTACAAATCAAAATATGACTGTTTCTATTGACCAAAGCCTAGATGATATTAGGTGCACAGTGACTTTCTGATCGTTGTTCTAAACAATAAACTGGTTATTTTAAACTTGTAGTAATCGATTTCTAAAGAACAGAATGTTGTTTATGCATTGAGATTACAGGTGCACAGTGACTTTCTGATCACGCTCTCTATATACATGTATATAGGCAGAGGCGTAGCAGCCGCCCCCCAAACCCCCCAATTGGGGGGGGCCAGGCCAACTTTGGGGGCCCAAGTTAGTCTGAAATTGATTTTTGGCTACGTGACTATTTTCAGTTCAGCAGACTTGTTTACAACCGATTTAAACTGTAGGAAGAAATTGGCTTGTGACATCATAAGTCAATGCAACGTCATTTTATCTCGCAGAATCTAGAATATTTCGATTGATTTTCTGGTAGAATCTTGAATATTCGATTGACGTAACAATGCCGTTGTTACGCAACAATCATAGAATGGTCTGGAATTCTGTTTGGCTATAAATACCGGGACAATATATATACACTGCAGAGTGCACATAAAGTATTTTATTGACATTGTATAGAATGAAACGTTCAAAAAGTGATGCTCAAAAGAGAAAAGAAGCAGCCACTGCTCGAGATGCTGTAGCGAAATTGCCCAAGATGACAGATTTTTTCAAGATTACTGAGCAGAGTAGACCTGGCACTAGCACCGAGAGGGATGAAGAAAACTATAGTGTACAAGAAAAAGAAGACTATGACGATCAGCATCAAAGTGATTGTGAATTTCCAGAAAATGTAAGTTGTGATTTACCTGCCAATACGCAACCTTCAATATCAAAAATAACTGAATCTCAATTTACCCCTATCCCTGATGACCCATGTAAATGGCCTGAAAGTATTTCTGATGCTCAACGATGTGATATAGTAAAGCGTGGACCACATCAACTAATAATGAATTTTCCATATAATAACACAACTCCAAGGCGACGTTTTTCCTCCAACCATTATAAACGTGTGTTACCTAATGGTGAAAGTGTTTCACGGTCGTGGCTAGTTTATTCTGGGGAATCAGATCAAGTTTTTTGCTTTTGTTGTAAGCTATTTGGAAAAACACTAAGCCCCTTTTGTAGTGGTATAAATACATGGGAGGGTTTTTCGAAAAAACTGAAAGACCATGAAAACGGCATTTCCCACCAACAATGCTGCAGTCAATGGATGTTGCTAGCTGAAGGGATAAGAAATTCATCCACTATCGACAAACGCGAGATGAATATTTTTTTCAATGAAAGACGTTTTTGGAGAAATGTTTTAGAGAGACTTATCGACATTGCCTTGTTTCTATCGGAAAGGAATCTTGCTTTTAGAGGATCTGAAGAAGTCTTAGGATCTCCTCACAATGGAAATTTTCTGGGTATATTTGAGCTTTTGGCAAGAAGAGATCCGATCCTAAAAGAGCTTCAAGACAGAATCAAGAATAAAAACACTAAAGATCACTATTTGAGTCCTACCATACAAAATGAACTAATTGAATTGCTAGCGACAGAAGTTGAAAAAGAAAATTTACAGCAATTGAAATTGGCAAAATATTTTTCTATAATTTTGGACTGCACTCCAGATATGTGACATCATGAACAAATGTCTGTCATTCTCCGTTATGTACTATGTAATGAAGAAGCTGCTGTTGTTAAAGAAACATTTTTTGGCTACTTGAGAATAAGTGACAGTACTGGGAAAGGCTTGTTGGACGCTTTCTTAGAAAAAGCGACCGAACTGCAACTCGAATTGTCTGATTGTCGAGGTCAGTCATATGATAATGGTGCTAACATGAAAGGAAAACATTCTGGGGTCCAAGCAAGAATGCTAGACATCAATCCCAAAGCTGTTTACGTGCCCTGTGCAAACCATACCCTTAACTTAGTTGTTGTTGACAGTGCTAATTCATCGACGGAAGCATTGACATTTTTTGGAGTACTTACAATATTGTATGTGCTGTTTTCTTCCTCTGCTCAGCGTTGGGAAATTTTGAAGAAACATGTGGAGCTGTCCATAAAGTCACAATCTGATACTCGTTGGGAAAGCAGAATTAAATGCATCAAACCTCTTCGATACAATTTAAAAGAGGTGTTGCTGGCACTGAAAGACTTGGAAGCCATTTCCATAGAAAGAAAAGATGGAAGAGCTGCCTCAGAAACACAATCGTTGATAGCTCATTTATCAAAATGGAGTTTTCTTTTGTCGGTGTTTATTTGGTATGATATCCTATTCCAAGTCAATAAAGCAAGCAAGATTCTTCAATCGTATGGAGTTTCCCTTCATACAATGGAAACGGAAATCCAGGCAACTGAAAAGTTTTTGCAAAACTATCGCACAACGGGTTATGACAGTGCCGCAACATCTGCTGTTGAAATAGCACAGGAATTGGATATTGATCCTTCTTTTCCTCCGTCAACAAGTGGAAAGAAAAGAAGATTGTTTGATTACCAAGGTGAAGAAGAACAACGAGCTACTCCTGAACTGAAATTTAAAAGCAACTTTTTCTATCCATTAGTAGACCAGGCTATTATGTCAATAAAGGAGCGCTTTAATTTGTTACGTGAGGTTTCTTCCGCCTTTTCGTTTTTGTACACACGAGACAAACTTTTGCTCGTGCAACAAGAAAATGCTCTTCTTACTTGCTGTAAAGAGTTCCAAAAAAAGTTCGGTGACATTGATTCTGATGAAATGAGCGCTGAGCTACAGCGGTTTGTTTTAATTTTACAAAAAAAACGCAATCTCAATACGGCTCAAGACTTTCTGAACTATCTTCTAAAGACTCATTTATTTGAATTGTATCCAAATGTGTACATCGCACTTCGAATCTTACTAACTTGCCCCGTGACTGTTGCCAGCGCTGAAAGAAGCTTCAGCAAATTGAAACTGATCAAAACTTTTAATAGAACGCCTAAGACAGACAGTAGACTATCTTCATTAGCCATGTTGTCAATCGAAAATGACTGCGCCCGATCTCTTGATTATGACAATGTCATAACAGCATTTGCGAACAAAAAGGTTCGCTCCAGACTATTTAAATGATACTGTGTTTTTATAACTTTTTCATGTTTTTCAGTGTCATTGCTTTCGTTTCGCAGTGTCTGCATAAATGTCCTACTGAACTCTGGCATCGGTGCCGAATTTTTTATGACTTTCACCTTCGGTATCGGCATGCTTTATTCTGACATTAGCCTGTTTACTTATGTACAAATTGTGGTGTATTTTCTTAATGCAGCTTTTCAATTTTACACCTCTAAAGTGATATGACCTGTGCGCAGGGGCTCTTGCGCTTACTTTGGGGGGGGGGCCGAAGTTGGAGTGCTAAGGGACTGCATTAGCCTGTTTACTTATGTACAAATTGTGGTGTATTTTCTTAATGCAGCTTTTCAATTTTACACCTCTAAAGTGATATGACCTGTGCGCAGGGGCTCTTGCGCTTACTTTGGGGGGGGGGCCGAAGTTGGAGTGCTAAGGGACTGCATTAGCCTGTTTACTTATGTACAAATTGTGGTGTATTTTCTTAATGCAGCTTTTCAATTTTACACCTCTAAAGTGATATGACCTGTGCGCAGGGGCTCTTGCGCTTACTTTGGGGGGGGGGGGGGGGCCCGAAGTTGGAGTGCTACGGGACTGTATATAGGTAATGTATAATAACGTTTTCGTTTCACATTCACATTGTATGCGACTCTTCAGTTACATCTCTATAAACATTGCCTATGTACAGTATAAGTCGACCCCAAAAATTTACCTTAAAATTGTCTCCCAAAAATTTGACATATACACAAGTATATACGGTATTCTCCAGTACCGTATCCAATTTTTGAGCGGTTGTTAAATGACAAAAAATTTCAAATTGCTTTGAACAAACCTTGCGAGGAAGAATTCACTGTACTCTTGTTATAAAATTTCGGCAGTTTTGTGTGTACGTTTCTAAGCCAATTTCAAAGTTCTTTTATTTTCTGATATTGATTTGATTTTTCGAGGCAAATTTGAACCTGGGCCATGTAATATAATATCGGCCATAGCGCCATGCTAGCAAGTGAGAATTGTCGCTTTATGCCTACATTTGCTCATACATAGGAAGTGCTGAATTTTCCGATAAAATGATTTACTGTTTAGCAGTGGTTACTGGTAATTTTACATAGCATCAGTCTTAGGGAGTTTAATTAATAGTACTTATTTATGACCCAAGAAACATTTAACTTGCAAGTATTGTTTTGATATATAGATTAGTGACTATGTGAAGTATAATTGGTACTTGCAACCCCTGGGTTGACCTTGTTGAGTTTTAGTTTTTGATAACCTCTCAGGTAAATTTGATTCGCTCACTCCACCACCAATTAACTTGAATTTGGAATATATCAAAGTGTCATAATATCAAAACGGCGCGTTTAATCAACTCTTTAACTTCGATAATCCATATGTAGCATTGTGTATAGTGAAGCTACTACTACACTTGTAAAGCAATAAGTGAAGATTGAAAGAATTTGTCAGGCTTTTGTCAGAAGTTTTCAATGAAATGCTCCAGAGGAGAAAAAGCGTTAAAATGTGAATATCAAAAAAGAGCGTTTTGTCACCGCTTGAAATCGAAGCCGCTGGTGAGCCAATTGCAATGCATATACAAAAATCTATTTGGCAGCATAATACGAGTTGTTTATTTATGAGTATGACAAGTACCGTGTCTAAGGTGGCTGAATGGAAGGACGATCTAGCTGTTGACCACAATGAAAAATAACTACCATTGTAGGCGGCAGGCACAGTCTTGATTCTCAAGTAAATGCTGTTCAATCGCCGAGTGGGTCAGATGGAGGGGAAAGGAGTAGTCTGGCATTTTCGTAAAGGTACTTGTCTTTCTTTCTTCATGTCAAGTCAACTTGGTTTATGTACATGAAGGTGATTCTTTCCTGTAGTCTCGGAAATATGCGGCGAACGCACCGGCAGTTACCACTCACGCATTCATATATGACGTTGCTTCGTTAAAGGGAAGGCGCGACATCCTTGTGCATACCGAGTAAAATAGATTTAATGGAAAATAGCATCCGAAATTCAATTGCTCTGCAGCGATTACTTACCGTAGTTTTAATTTGTTTCTGTAATTTCAGAGAAGGGTAACCAGTTTATCCAAGTTGTAGGTAGACTGGACATTTTTAGGGACCTTCTTTCTTGGGGACACTGAATTTGGCAATGGTTTTATACGTAAATGAATGACACTGCCGGGCAACTAGTTTTGCGAAGAATAGCTTTGATGTTGACCAGCTCTTGTGGTAGTCTGGGTTTGGAGGAGAACGATAGAGTGCTGTGTACGCTACAGTTCCAATAAGGTTGGTTCTTTGTTTTGGGGGACCTAAAGATTCCCAATTTGTCCTTTGTCCAGTAAAAGCCGATTTTCGATATACCTACATGAAGAACTCTGAGTCACTTTTCTCGATCATAACGTCTTGAAAGTGAAATTTTCCGCCAGCTTTTTTTTCAAAAGTGAAGATCAAGCTAGGGTGTGAAGAGTGTAGTGCAGTTAAAAAGCGTGCAAGAAATACAAGCCGGGCTTGCTGGTTCATCAAAACAATTCCTTCTCGTCGTATCCAACAAATATATTATTGTCAGGTGGTTGGCCAAATGGATGGCCCACGGCAGCACCATCAATCTGATTGTACAATGCATTGTTGAAACTGAATTCAACTGTGACCTAGTAGCCGCGTTTAGCAACACAATAAAAAGTGCCTTAGGAACACTAGGCGGAACCAATCATTCAGGTGATAATTTCTGATCAGCACCAAACAAAAACGTTATAGTAATACCAGAGGCCAGCAATGCACTACGTCCCATAGGTGTGACGGTTTTCAAAACTATGGTCTATTTAAAGCCTTTAGCTACTTGTCGTTCACTAACTGCACTGTAGCGACCTGATAGGTCGAAACAGCGTCACTATCTGCAGTTTACTCAAAAACATTCAAGTTTTCGCTCATTTCTTTTGAAAAAAGACGAATCTCCTTTCTGAAGCTTTATTGAAGGCTATTTTGCTTAATTTTTTGGTGTTGCTTTATCTTCTTAAATAAGCATTAATAATTTGTTTATATACCAGGTACATTACAGCTCTTTCCGAGAAGCCTGAGGAGAGCTTAGGGCTATTACCCGTTTAAAAGATTTACAAAAGTTTTGTTTGGGATGAATTCTCTAGTGCCCTCTAAAAAAAGCTTAACTTCAGTAAATATCTTAAAAATTTGCTTTATACTACTGATTATTACCAAAATTCTGTGAGGTCTCTAAAATATAAAGTTCATCACTAAAATAAAATTCACGGTAAAAAGTTTTGCCCCAACGCCAACAAAATCTTTAGCTCACTACATGATTTGGCTTTAGTTTTTTTAATGCTAAATTTTAAATACCTCCGGTCTAATTTTTTTATATTTTGAAGGTAAATAAAGGTATTTTATTTAGAATAGACCAACAAGAAAAAGCAGTGATTACTGGAAATAATTAATCTAACTTGACAAACTTTTATCAAAGAAATAAAATCACCAACTTAAATTAAGGTTAAATCTTTTGATAGTGTCACACTCCACATAGTGTCTCTCAGAAAGGACCCTTTTTTATGGTGACGCCACTGTCTGCACCATACATATAAACTTTGCGTGATCGAATGAAGCTACATATCGGCAAAGGAGTTCGCAGCTACAAAAATTCCTTCTCGCATCGTATGTGATGCGAGCATACCCTAGTGACAACCACTGGCTTATACAGGAAAAATTGGTTGGAAAATGAAACTAATTTTTACTCTCACAACTAAAATATTTTAATTCTCGACAGCTTTTCACTTTTGCTTAAGTAAAAATACTTACAATTACTTTCTATTTTTACTTGAATATTTTTAGAATAAGTTACAATACTTTAACTCAAACAGATTTTTAGGCTACTTTGTTCATCTTTGAGCAATACTAGCATTGTCTACTATGAGCATATCTTACCATTTGCGCGATGAAAGTTCTTTTTCCCCATTAAATAGGTAACAATTGTATTAGATAAGCTGTTGTGCAACAAAGCAAGCTACGTTACTCCAAAAGTCCAAAAACAGCACTCTATCAACTTCCAATTTTTTAAGTTACAACCAGTAAACATTAGCAGAAAATACAACAAATTCAAACATATTAAGATCAACCATTTTAACACCTGACAACCGCAAACGTAATTTCAATTAAACAAAAATTAAGAGCTAAAGAATATCCGACCTAGTACTCTATAGCAATAGGCTAGATTAAAGACATTTTTAGCGCTATTTCTAATTCCAATTAGAAGCCACGAAACGAAATATCATGGAAAGTTTCTTAGGCAAAAGGTTGTTTAAATACTAGAATTTAGATCCTTCGTTTACTCCAAGAAAACTGCAGCTGGTTTTTTCATTTAGTTGTCATTTTATAGGTTTATGAAGTTATTACAAGATCAATTTCAACACAAAAAATTCCCAGTTTATACTGCAGGTGTGGCGTACTTGTTACACTGCTGACGCATCTGGTACCTCGTCTTTACATGCGTTTCTCTTCAGCTTTAATCAATATAAACAAACCGTTAACAATGTACACTTTTACGCAGCCAATTTGGTTATATTCAGGGGTGAACGTGGGTAGGAACAGGTGGTAACACCATTTCTACGCTTTTCTCTGGCCGGATAACGTGTTTCTGTATTATTTTGATGAGAAATCTTTTCAAAAGTGCTTTGAAATTAAGCAACACTATCTCAATACAGCAGTAGCATATTTGGCTTGCAGAACGCTGGCAGCAAGTCAACACATGTAAAGGAAATATAGCCGTGCGTGGCTGACAGATGGAAAGAAAACCTTTTTAAAATCTACTGAAGACAGACATGGTAGTATTTGTTTTTGCTTCTGAAAATTTATGGGCGAGTACTGAAAAGTGGTACCATTTTAAGCGACGTAACTAAAGCTGGTCAAATGCAGGTAGATTTTCAACACCTATACATCTGGGGAATATCACCATCCCGATACAATGAACTGGATTGAATGACCAAATTCAACACTCTTTGAAATTTATTGCCGGTTGGGTTTCAACCCTGGTTACATCCAAGAAACACCTCATCACACATGAAAAGCTGATACAACTATAGTTAGACACTTATAGTTAAATTATAGATCCAATTACAGTTAAATTATAGTTAAGACACTTCAGCCTTGGCAACCTACTGCCGGAAAACCAATCTGGTAAAAAGTGGTTTTAAGGAAAAGCTCCGCCTTCTTCCGATCCCAAAGTGTGAAGGCCAACAGATCTTAGCACATTTTTTTCAAAATTTCGCAGATTTTTGGCATCAGGAAGAAACTACTGTTCCACCTTGTGATTTTTTGTAGAAGATCTTTTCTCTTCGAACACAGCGAAATCTTTCCCAAAACCAAATCCTAAATATGGCGCCGGCAACCAATAAACATTTTATTACACTTACAGAGTCTTATCTGTATTGACATAAGCTTGTTTGCTCTTAGTTTACATTTATAGACGATGGCCGTGCTACAACGTATACATTTTAGGAGCCCAATATTTGTTTTTCTTCAGCATACATGCTTTTACGTAGGGCTTTACGTTAAATGAAGTTCACCTTAAACTCAGTTGCGATATTGTTAACGCCGATCCCTGTTTTCAATCTCGAATCCCAACCCCAGTTTCTCTGTGTTTTCAAGTGTTCTTCAAAACCGAAAACGTTTCGTTCCACAGATCTAATGACATGCGCGAGTGCACCCCTCATCACTGGCCTCTAGTCGGCTACATTTTTTTTTGTAACATCTAAAGGTTTTTTTTCTTTTTTGCAAATAAAACTCCGATTGATGTTGTCAGCTTGCTACAGGCAACTTATTGAAGACTGAGATTGCAACCATTACTCTAAGAATGCTACATTCTTTGAGTCTACCGGTACTTGCGCAACACGTAAACTGCTCATGCTTATTGAAAATCAATAGTCCATTAAAACTTTTAATTTCTTATTGCTGTTCACTGGGTTATTAAAAGCCCGCCGAACCGAGTTTCAAACTGCAGAAAAAAGATAGGCTTACCGCAGGAACAAGACAAAATGATATTTTTGTGCACTTCAATTGCTGGCGCTTCTTACTAGCGTACGAAGGGGGGGGGGGCAAAAAAAGGGCTTTCATCTTTTCTGTTCAGCCCCCTTATCCTCATCCAACACACGTAGGTACCCCCAAAAGAGTTAACTAACAAAATAGAAAAAACAAGTTGTCCAGAAGTAATTCTTGGAAAAACGGTCTTTAAATCATGTTTGCTAATTCTCTTCCCTTCCTCCTTCTCCTTTCTGCACCTTTATCTTGCCCGACTGTTTCTGTTTAATTTCCCTGACCACGATTGGTAAGCGCACATGGCAGTAAGGTGTGAGGGTCTTCCAGGTGGTACGCAAGTACTTTTGCTATGTTTAGTAAATAGTGCAATCGCAATGTTATTTCGTTTATGACTTCGTCTCGAGTGGCCGGTCATCTGCACAATGTTTTTCAGTAGTTACCGCTGTTTTCCATTCATTTGTGTACCAGTGAAAACATCAAAATTTGATCAAAACCAGTTTTTTCTGAATGTAGGAGAGCATTTCTATCAGAAGTCTGAACGAGACCACAAATGAGTGTTTAAATACATTTTGCATAGAAAGCAAGTTGTACTTCTTAACTCGAATGAACTTCCGATGCACCAACAAAATATTCACAGCGTTTTACTTCGTTTGATTGTTTATTGTACTTGCTTCAGTGTCAAACAGTAATTAGCTACCAAAAACACTGAATTTAACACTTCCTAAACTGCTTTGGAAAAAGAATATTTCTAAAACACAGCACAAACAAAAAGAATTTGGCTAATTAACTATTGTTATCAAAATTTTTCTTATGCAATTCTATCGGTTTACTGTCATCGAATGACTTACCGTTCGTCTGTTCAAATAAAAAAGAATTTGAAGATAATTCTACTTTCTACCGCAGCTACTACTACTACCACTGGTACTTTCTGCTATCTTCAAATTTAACATAAGGCGAGAGATTGTATTCACGTAGTTGCTGAAGTTAGTTTCCATATCTCTAATAGCTTTTGCTGCACACAACGCGTTTAATTTCTAACAGACTTATTTTTACGTAGGCTAATTTGATTGGATTAGGGTAAGCTTTTCTAAAATAATAAAGATCCTGAGATTGTGGTAGTGGGAGAGAATGTGAGACACCTCCAACTTTTCTCGTCTTAAAACGACGCAATACGGCGTCGTCACGTCCCATTGGGGAATCTCTGCCATAAACTATGAAGTGCTGTAAGCTTAATGTAAAAACATTCAGTTTTCGGGGTTATATATTCAAGATTCCGGACAGCTTTCGTTAAAAAATTCTAAAGTATTTTGTGAACTTTTTCAACATTTGATGCAATTTGGATGGAAAGTTTGTTGCTCAGTTTATTAAAAATATAAAATTTAATGAAAGAAAATACCGCAGCAATATGTCATTGATTAAGCACGGGATGATTCAAAAACTACGTCAATAAAGTAAAAAAACAAACTGGAAATTTTCTAAGCAGGGCAGATCGTTTAATGACAACTCAAACATATTTGAGCATATTTTAGGGAGGTGAATTGATGTGAGCTATTCAATGTTTGAAAACTTACATTTTTTCAACCAAAACGTACAAAATAACGGTTTTGTCCGAAGTGCTGATTTCAAAAGGGAAGCCATTCACAAAACAATTCTCAAGTGCATTGTGATCAGGAAAAGACTTCTATACATTATTCGATATTTGAGTCTTTGATCAACCCCTATTACTTGCAACTTCTTGATATCCTTTTGTCTTTAACATCACTAATTTTCCGTTTTTTATCGATTTAATTCAATCAACTATAGCTGGAGAAGATCTAACTGCCATCCCTATTCAGGGGTTTTTATCACATTCAACATTTAAAAGTTGCATTTTAGAAAGATATAACCTTCTAGCAGATCCCAAGAGATCTATGAATCCTAGCAAAAGAACTCCTGATTTTTAAAAATCTATTCTCTGCACTCTATTTCCCTGGGATCTTTATCAAAATTCTGTGAAATTTGCACATTTCAGCAATGAATTACGCTGTCTGACAGAATCTACGGCTCGCTTGTACAAAGGCGCAGCAATCTCCTACCTTCTCAATACCGGCAGAGCATGGGAGAAAAGCAATCGTATGACGATTATGCTCCGGAACCGCATCTAATCATGGTACAATATAAAGAGGCAGTCATATCCTTTGGGGGGGGAAGGCATTAGCATGGTTGCTACGCCATTGGGTAAAAGTTAGTGTTTTTTGATTTTTGCCACACAAAGCCTGGTCTACACTAAGGCCAAGTGCAGCTTAATTCTGCTTTTTTGTGGCATGGAGAACCAAAGAATTTTTCACGCCACGCCTGCAATCTACGCCAAATGGAAACCAGCCTCAATCCACGCTTGGCTTCTGCGTAGATCAGAACTAATAAAGGAGAGCAGACGAGATAGCCTTATTTCCCGAATGGCACTACCGACCGTGAACTAAAACATTTGAGTGAAAAACTCGAAAAACGATTATTCTTGAGCATTTTTAATGAAGATTTCCGCCCGGCTTCTAACTACATTTCTAACATAATTAAGCAAACCATATAGCTGCTGAGCTTGCTTTAGTTGACTCTACAATCTGCATATCCAACCTCTCAGATGCACAAACAGATTAAACACAATCGCTTGGTTCATTAATTACAAGAGTGTAGACGTAAAAGGGCACAATCGCCGGAAAGACAGCGGTACTGATATTCATAGGCTAAAGCGTGATAACGGTTTTTTTAAAGGGAGTTGAGGCAACGAAAGAAAACGGTTTTGAAAACGCTAGTCGTAAAAAATCGAAAAAAGGCGGCGGATGACATGAGAAAAGTATTTTAAAACAACAAAAAACTGTAGATTGACCCTATGGACTTGCTGCTTGGCTATTCTCTTTGCCATAAAAAGGGACACGGTATGCCACTTCCAACACGATCAGCACAATTAATAAAATAAAATCGAAAACGATGGTCAATGCGTTTCAAGGTGGGCTGAAAGTAAACGTCATCTTACTTCACAAGTGTCTTGCACGTTAGAACTGTTTGGTACGGCCCACGGCTATGAAAAAATACAATAAAGTCAAAAATGAAATGGAATTCCCCTTGTTGTTTAATTCATAAAATTTTGTTGTTACGTAGCACGGGGATTTTAAAATCTTTTTGCAGTTTATAATTAACGAAAAACTATTGCGAAAATAGTTGGAAACATTTTGTGACGAATAAATTTAAACTCAATGTCATATTCAACAACATAACGTCAGAGCAAGTAAGGGTACTGGAGACGAAGCAAGGCGTTAATGATGTCAACGGTTTCTCCCAATGAAAATCGATGTGGCTGTGGCCCGGAAAGCCAACCAGACAAATCCCAATAACCACCTGTAATTTCCAAGTATTCGTAAATAACACGTCGTACTTCTTCCTTTTTCGCTTGTGAGAAAAGCACAAACGTTAACGACACAACTTGTTAAGCTTAAAATCATGGTTCCTTTTGTTTTGCGAATCAGCTTATTTTACCCTGTGATGTTGTTGTGTCAAAACAAACAACTCAGTTGATGAAGCGATCAGCGGAAATGATCGTGAACGCGGTGTATGGCAATAAGCTAGTGGCTTCACCACAAATTGTCAGCTGTTATTAATTTTTCTCAAATTTTTCTAGAAAAGGTTTGCAACCCAAATATACCTCAATTTTATAACAAGCGCTTTCTCACAACTACAAAAGTATGTTCTCGAAAAGTGCCGTAGCCTAAATAGTGCCACTCGGGATGACTCCTCCCCGCCTCCTCAGTGACATTGCAATTTTGTACTAATGCTTACAGTAAGAAAAAGTTGAAGTTTCAAGTTGACCAAAATGATTAAATTGCGCCAATTTGAGGAGACTTGAAAAACTCTTGTCGGTCTACAGAAACAAGTCAGGAGATGAGGGAAAGAATATAACTCTTTCGCCCTTGACTTTCTTTTCTTCGTCCCTGCTTAGGCTATAATTTTTCATTTTTCTGTTCAGATAAAATGGCCGTGAAATCTGTGAGCTGTCTTTGTTTGATTTATTGCAACAGTTGTCGGGTTTCTTCCACGCAGCAAACAACTTCCTCGTTTGTAATCGGATATACAGACAGGATATTTTCATCATTCATCTTTAAAACCAAAGCTCAACCGCTTCCAGAATGCAATGAGTATCGGTGAAAATAGTCAACGATTCACATTCATGCATTAGGAATGACCAGACGAAACTTTAGTAATCGAGCCTCAGCGTTCATGAAAAGTTTTCCATCTGTAAAATTGGTTTCAGCTTCGGGTAAGCACTTTATATTAATAGAATTCCATTGCAAATCTTTTTTTCACATTAGGCCTTCGATGCCGTTGTCTATTCGAGGAGATGTTGTACAGCATTTGAGCAGACATTTCGGTGCAACCTTGCTGTGTGGCGTCCAACTAAAAACAAATGATGTGCCAAAGAAGAATTGGTCCGATGTATATCTGCCTGTCGTGAAAGGCGACAAAAAGGGAGCACGAGGAAAGAAGTTTATGGAACTCTACCTCAGTATTTGTGTCTAATTAACCATCATAAAAGAATTCAAAATGAGCAATAGTAACAGTAGGGTAAAGGTGCGGTTTACCGTAGCAGATTGTGGAGTAACCGGATCACTGTAACAGTTACTGTTTCATCATAAAGTATAAGAACCACCATACACTTTGGAAATAGTTGACGGGAATGGCCACATGACTAGTGCAAACGCTTTACCAAATCCGAAAACTTTTATTGAAATGTCAAGAATAAACATTCAGTGTCTGGAGCTATGCATGGTGAGCTAGGTTGATGCCGGCGACTTTACCAAATATCGAAGAGTCCTTTCTTTAAAAAGAAAGGAGTTTAGGGTAGGCATTTAATGCTGATTAACATTCTAAATCGCCAAAGCAAAAAACGCAACTAATTACAGTTTTTAAGCTGGCTTGAACGAGAGATTTTAGTCCACCAAATTTACTCAAAAACCTTTCTAATAAAATTTTCAAATTTTGAAATGCTCTCTGGCTATTTAACTGTCTACTGAGCAGCTGATAATATATATCTGTTCCGTTCTTTCAAATCGATTTAACTCAAGTTTCAGAATACTCAGCTCAGTTAACAGGCACGATATAGTATCGTTGTATGTATGCACACCTAAAACAAAGCATATATTCCGCTTATATCAAGTGGACGGCAACAAGCAAAACCTTTAACCAACCACGAAGTAGGAACTACATAAAGCTTAATATCAGTTCCTTTTCGTACTTTAGTTCGACAAAGAATCACCCTTGAGATATGTTTGGAATGTCAGCCTATTGATTTTCTGAATATAGTGAAAGTCCCTAAAAAGTGTCCCTCATGTACTTACAGCGCTTTTAATACAAATTCCTGTTTCAAATTTCCTCATTATATTCGTCGGTTGGCAATTACCAGCTGCTGGGTATTTCCAACGGATTAGCAATAAATTTAGTTGTGTTCGACTTCTCTACTCTTAATATTTTGCCTAGCTTTTACACCAATTGCAGAAGACAATAAACTTGCTTTCGGTTTTATTTCTGACCCTACCAATCCACCTCAAATACTTCTATGTAAAATATATGCCCACAGTTCGGTATTTATATCTATTGTACTAGAAGACCAATAAATTTACTCACAAATACATTAGTTGTTTAACAAAAACATTTCTCCTGGTTTAAGATTACTGCAACTGTGAGTCATTTACATTGCTGAGGGATTCCTCGCTTGCAGATGAAAACATGTAAAGAAATTTCGGACGAAACCGCTTTCAAATGAAGGGTGTAATGAAGGCGTGCAGCTCAGGCCCACGGACTACGAAGTTAACACGCTAACCACTGTACTACCAGAAACCTACTATGTGTCTGCGGATGGAAACTAAATTGTTGGTGATTAACTGAGATACGTCGGCACGGCTTACCATGACGTAACACTACAACGCAGTCGTGAGCACAGGTGTACAGAAAAATTTACAAACGAGTTGGATGAAGGCAAATTCAGTCGAGATTTTACTTTGTTGCTGTCGTTGTTGTGATAACCTTTTTTTGGAGATGGCCTTGTGGTGGGAAATTAGTTCATCACGATCATTGCGATTTTCCAGTCGCGAAAGATACAAGGAAGAACTGACTTGGCTAGTTACAACAGGCAGTTTTGTTGCCACTATTCTCTGTTACTACAATCGCAGCGTGAAAACTTGCTTCGTGCGACTTAGGCTAAGTCGTGGCAATTACAAAGTGCCGACGTAGTCGCCGAGTGTTCTCGATTCCTGGAGCGTGAGATCAAATTTCAAGGGGTAAAAAGTTCACTTTTTGGTGGTTTGTATTAGCAAAGATATCACTGAATATATGCTAGAAGGAAACAAAGGGGTATGGTCACAAAAAAGGTACCGGCTCGATGGCGTAGTGGTTAGAGCGTCCGCTTCGTAGTCGGTAGACCCGGGGTTCATTTCCCAAGTCGAGTCATACCAAAAGACTTTAAAAAATGGTATCCACAGCTTCCCTGCTTGGCGCTTAGTAAAATAGGGATAGTGTGGAGAACAAGCCGGTAAGCTTGCTTGTTGTGTGCTTGGGCAAGGCACTTAACGAGATTCCTCCATCTTTATGCGGCAGACAGGTGGTGAGGCCAAACGGTCTACCTGTCGTGGTGGCCCCAGTACAACTGAAGACTTGCAAACCGAGCATGAGCGCTGACGCAGTGTATATACATCTTCCTGCATAATGCTCATAACCAATAGCTCAAACGACGAAGAAGAAAAAAGGTTGGGAACCTCTGTTACTAGTTTTCACAAATTGAGCTTTAAAAAACAAACAGTTGCATTGTGAAAGTAAAACAAAGCAAGAAAGAGCGAAAAGGTCATTGAGATCTAAGAATTATCTTTTGAGTTTGACTGCATAAAAAGGTTTTTGATTGTGTTTGCGTCTTGAAAGGCAATGGCACACAATGCCTCCCCCCTCAAGATTTAGTGCTGTTAACTGATTAATAAGAACCCTTCCGTCATTACCGCAAACAGACCACCCTAATTAATTTGACCTTCATGCAAGCAAACTAATTCAACAAATTGCAATCATACTTAACAAAAAATTAGCTAGTTTGCTTGAACATGTAGTACCAAGTTGTGGAATAAGGCAGCGCTGCGCTGAAATATAAAATGCCGCTTCATATCCTATCAAGCAAAAAAATGTTTGAGTTTATGGCGTTTTTTTTTTGAAGTTCAACCTTTGGAAAGTGGCTATTTTCCGCTCAAACGGAAGTGAAGACATTCTTCTGGCTGCCGTCTTCAAGCAGCCGCCCTGTGCAGACCACACACCTTTGGCCACGTCAAAGAACATACCACACTGCATTGCACGCAAAGTGGTTACAGGTTTCGCAGTCATTGTTTCTTAAAGAGGAACTACCTTATCTATACAAAGATCAAAAACGATATCCATCTTAGTCATGCGCAACAGGATTTTGGACCACGATGGTATCAGAAAATTGAGGTGAGGTAAAGTATCGCTTGAGCAATCTGTCTGCAACTCTTCTGACATCTTGTAGTTATCAGTAGCAAACAACTTGTCTACCAATTGTAGATCAACACCGCTTCTTTCTAAAACAAGAAGACGTTTTTTGCACGGTAACAAACTTAAACCTCAACGGCACTAGTACTATCTACCTCCATAACTGGTAGTTCCGCTTAATCTTTGCGGCAATCTTCTCAAACTGGGGTCCGAGCTTAATGAATTTTCAAGGGATCCGAGCTACATATTTTAGTTAAGTTATTAGACCAAGTTTGTTCTTTTTTGTTACAAATTCATCGCTTGATAAATCAGTCAATTTGCCCAAGAAAATTTTGTTTTCATTTTTGTTATGCGCAATTGCATATTTTACAATAATTTCGTTTTTTGCAAGCTGCCTCAATCCAAGCGCGTGTTGTTGTGCTTGAGTATGAGCAGTGTTTTCTTATTAAATTAAAATGATAGAAATCAGATTAAATTGGTAAATAAATCAGTTGTCAATGGGTGTAACTAAGAGGACTAATTGGAATGTTGTAGTAATTACTGCCCCATAAGTTCAAATTAGAGTAGTTCATGACCAACCAATGCTACGTCATCATTCACAGAGTCACAATTACAACACCGCAAATAAGCTGTTGGAAAACAATTTATGTAAAAATCACGTACACAATTTTTGGCAAACTATAGATCCAAATTACGTGGTAATAAAACAACCATTTCTAAAAAGCTATAGATTACTATTCGGACAATCATAAAATTTTGATAATCTAAGAATTTAGGAAGGAATGTAACTTTCAGAATCCATAAACGATACTACATAGCAACTCTAAACCACTTTTTATTTTTGATAATTTATTTACATGTTTATACACACTCTAAGCTGATCGTTCTCGGCTTACATCAAGCCCTTGTCAAAGCATCTATAATATCTATCATTAGATTATGATATGGAACTAAAACTTCAAAACATTAATGTAGGCTGAGGCTTTACACTATCTCACCAAATCATATCATGAATAGAAATTTTGAGGTCACAGCAACATACTGTATACCAGTAACCAAATACTATGGATTCTGACGAAGACAAATGATGGCGAAAGAATGGCTACATGATGACAAATAACTTTACGAAATTGCGAGCAATTCAAAGTCTATTGAGAAAATCGAGTTTCAAGGTTTGCGATGAAAAAATTGGCCATTGTGGGACCCGATGGTGAACCCATAACTGGGCCATCAATTTGCTGCAATACTTTCTCCTTGTACATGAGCATAACATGTGTGGCTATTTTCAGTAATTTTACAAAAATCTTTTTGATTGGAGGTTTCAACGTTTCATCAACAGTTTTCGAATAAATTTTTGTGGCCATAAGATGAATAGTTTCATCAAGAGGGACATTAGTGAATAAGGAATTTATATCAAAGCTGCCTAGGATCTGGTTAGATTTTAATTCAAACTGACGTAATTTTTCTTTGAAATCAGTTAAAGATTGAAGCATGTACCTATCCGTTGTGAACGGTATGATGACAAAGTGCAAAAATTTTGCCAATTTATACTCTGGAGCACCAATCGTAGAAACAACTGGACGCGCAGGGCTATTTTTCTTCTGAACCTTTATTAATCCATTAATCCCTGCGCGTCCAGAAAAAGGAACAGTGGATGCGATATTCATTATGAGGAGAATGCAGGAGGAATATAAAAAAAAAGACAAGAAGTTGTATATGTGTTTTGTTAACATGGAAAAGGCTTTTGATAAAGTTCCAAGAAAAGCGATTGAGTGGGCCATGAGAAAGAAGGATTTATCAGAATAATGGTTCGGGCAGTTATGAGCTTGTATGATGGCGCAAAGACAAGAGTGAGGGTGGGGTCTGCGTATTCAGAGGAATTCAAAATAAAGGTTGATGTGAATCAAGGATCTGTGCTGTCGCCACTATCGTTTGCGATAGTTGTGGACGTTATTAAAGAAAATGCAAGAAGGGAAGTGGTTAATGAATTACTGTATGCAGGTGACCTTGTTCTTATGAGCGAAGCCATGGAAGACTTAAAGGAAAGATTTTGGAATTGGAAGGATGCACCGGAAAGTAAAAGTTAAAGAAAGTAAAGGCGGGTCGGAAGAAGAACTGTTCAAAAGCAGGATAGATCCATGTTGAGTTTGTGGGAGAAGAATCATCGCCAATACAGTGTTGTGCACAAAATGTGGAAACTGGGTTAAATCAGAGGTGCAAAAATGAAGAGATTTACCGCTAGATTGGCAATGCATTTTGTTTCCTCGAGATGTAAAGAAACAATGAAAGGAACGGTGGATTTGATCGAGAAGTTGTACGATGGAGTGGAGACAGTGAATGAATTTTGTTATTTGGGAGACAGACTAAATTCTAGTGGTGGTTGGAAGCGTGAGTCACAGCAAGAGTAAGAATTGATTGGGTACGATTCAGGGAATGTGAAGAGTTATTGCTTAGAAATAGACTATCTCTGAGGATGAAAGGTAAAGTTTATCGTTGTTGCGTAAGATCAACAATATTGTACGGAAGCGCGGCATGATGTTTTAAAAAAAATGAAAAAGCATTTTTATGGAGAACGGAGAGAGCTATGGTGAGAGCCATGTGCGATTGGAAAGTAGTAAACAGACAGACGATTGAAGAACAGATAGACATGCTGGGGTTGAAGGAAACTATAGACCGGTTAGCAATAGCGTACGGAGTTAGATGGTATGGACATGTGCTGAGGAGGGATGGCAATAGTGTTTTAAGAGTTGCTCTGGATCTTGAAGCGAGTGGAAAGAGAAAGCGAGGACGACCGAAGAAGACCTGGAAGAAGAAAGTGGAAGAGGAGACAGAGAAGATCGGTTTGAAGAAAGAGGAGGCCTTAATCGAGCAAAGTGGAGAAATAGAGTGCGAGCAATTGCAGAAGGACTGGAGCGAATCCGGCCATCTCCGCTAAGGGAACAATATCGAAAAAAAAACTGAACACTATTACTTTCCAAACTGCTAAACATCTCTTAGTAAAGAGATGAATGATCAATGAACTATGATCATCTATCTATAATGATCACGACTGTAGCCTAGTACTAGTAGATGCTAGACGACGGAAAAGGGTTGTTTTTCAAGAGATTTATCAAACAAAAATTCGATACCTACAGATTTTGTTCAGCCTATGAGTAAATTGCTCGTTCTGCAAATAGCCCCCACTTTTTACCGCTAGGCTGCAAACGCAAGCGTTAATTGCCCAAAGAACCAAACAATATGCGGCAAATGAATAACCACTAAGGAAAATGAAAATTCAACTGTTTTCTTCAGCCGACGAAACATTCTCAAAAATAGTTTTTACAACAAATTTCTGAAGGTGGAGAGCTTTTCTCTTCTTGGATAAATTATGTCAAATTCTGTTTAGTGTAAAACATTTTCTTTGTTCTTTTCAACGTTGGCCCAGATGAGTGCGTGAACTTTGTTAAGGGATGGGTCGCTACATTTACTTCTACCTTCACTATTTCTTATCTGAGCACTCAAATTAAATTCTTTTTCTATGCCAAACATTTTATGCAGGCCTTACTTTGATCTAAGGCAAGCATAATCGTGAAAAGCCAATCAATGTTGTTGAAAGGCAAAATAAATATTATTACGTGCCTTTCACTTTCGTCCAGTTGCTACAAAGAAACTACAGATTCAAAGTCAACAATAAAGTTATTTTGAATTAAAATTAACAAACAGCACGGGCAGAGTTTTGTCACTGCTCAAATAGTTTATCGATCATAGTGCAGTAGTAACTGCGGAGCCCGAATGACTACGCAAAAGATGGAGTTCCTCCTAATCATGGACTAGTGCGGACACATTGCAATAAAATGTGATAGCCTTTTTTCGTATTGGCAGCAAATTGAAAAGTATAGTGTAAAGCCCGGAAAACATTGCGAGTAAAATAGCATTTGGTATAGTTGGTGAAAAATACCTAAAAGTGAATTTTTACCGTTTTATAGTATCTCATGCCGATTTTTGAAGTAGACTTAGTCTGTATTGTTTAGCTTACCGGTATCACTTAAAGAGGTTTATTGTTCAAGTTTATAATTTTTAAAGTTTACTGTGGAAGGGATAAATGGTTCTTCCAACCTCTTTAGACATGCGATTTAAAATGATATATACTTGAAAACCAACACTTCTTTTATTAAACTAACTAAAACAAAGGCATTCGGATTGGCAAAGCAAAAACAGTGCATTCGAGACAGCTTCACTAATAAAGCTATTGTGTTTGCTTTGCTGCAGTTACCATGAAACGAAAAAGGTATAAAAACGGCAAACTATAAATCGGTTTTCGTTCCTATTCTCACCGATAGCAATATGAATACTGACAATCACCAAAAGAATGCGATCTCGAGCAAGCGCTAGCTTTGGAAACGATATTTTTGAGAATTGACGACTGAAGGCGCATCACGAACGGCTAAAATTCGTAACTTTGCACCAAATTTCAAAAATCTTTTGAAATCAAGACTCTGCTTCTTTCTTCAAAGGGTTTCAGCTTTGTTGGTTTAGAGAGGTAAGTAGAATGCCCCCTGAAAACCGCACTCTGCAATCATTCTTGTCACATTCATCGCAAAAAGATTGCTTGTTCACCCGAGAACTACTCAGGTGAGTAATATGCGAGTTGGCTAGATCAATGGTTCTTTATATTGTTGCTACTCCTACGAAGAACTTATTCGATTTCAATTACCGCTTTTTCGAAAAACAACAAATTATAGCGTACAATCAAATAATAACAAATCAACACAAAAATGACGTCATAATCTGCCTTGACTGCAACCGAGTTGTTACCACTTACATGAGGGAGTACGCGTGATTTCCATCAGAAAAAAGCTATTTGACAAAAGCACTAAGTATTCGGTTTTAGTTTTAACTGTGATAGTATATGAAAGCAATTACAAACAAAAACACCAGAATCAAAATTACTCCTTTGAGGAAAATTACCCGCAGATTAAGAACCACTGGGCTAAATCAAAGCTTGCGATTGAATTAGTTAAGTTAGCAGATGTAGCTGGAGATGGGGAGACTTGAAGAAATAGAGCTGCTGATCCCGCCTACCTCCGAAGAGGAAAAGGAGGTTTAGAAGGTATATTGCAGGTGTACGTTCGGTTAATGTATCCCTCAGCTGATTTTAGGAAAGCTTTTCTACTTAACAAAAATTCAGACAATGCCTTCTACATACGTCCATGGGGCCATATTTAGGAATAGTTTTTGTAAAGGCGGAGAGATTGACCCAACGGAAAAAACTATCCGAAACTAATTATCAGCTGATGTCAAGTGGTGTATAACCTTAAGTAAATATGAAGTTTTTATTTGTTTGGGAGATGTTGAGTCCACTCTACTTTCTCTTTCCTAAATATGGCCTTACTTAAGTCAATGGTTACTTACGATTTAAACTGTTGGCTTTATTTTCGTTTTGTCGCTCTCCATGCTCTTTGTTTACAGGAATATTTTAACCACGTCTTTAAATAATCCAGGATGCATATTTTTATTGTTGATGTTTTACTTAAGCCCTAATCCCTGTCACACAAAAATTGAATTAAGCCTCGTCTTTCGTCATTCCAGTTGTCGTTGAATAAAGCTGTTTGTTTCGCAAAAACTACCTGGGCCTTGTTCGCGTTTGTTGTGTAATGAAAATGGTTCCGCTTTTTCACGATCGCAATCGCCATTGGATAATCCGCGACGGCAAACAAGTCGCACCACTCTGTTAGGACAGCGTTGAACATTCAATATATGCAAATTAGCATAATGTAGGAACAATATGGAACGTGACCCGCCTGATTTGATTCATCAAGAAAATTAACAAGAGTTGTACCCTCGATCAATACATTGATCTATTTATAATCGAGTTGCTAGGCGTATGTATTTCAAAATACCTCACGAAATACATTTACCAAATAGTTAGCTCAAAGGATCTTAACTTTTTCAGACGTGCCCTATCGACTGTGCCAACAAATATCTATACCTTACCCTCTTTATATGGAGAGAGTTGAAGATCAAATTTTTCCCTTTTGATCTCAAAACAACACCACGACTTTTTTTGGGAATTAAGTTTTTCAAAGCGCTGTCTTTGACAAATTGTTGTGCAACTGAAACCAAAGGCGATGGGACTGAGGTCCCACGCCCCCCTCTTTAATGTTTACGCACACCCCAGTTTAAGAGCCCCTGCGTCACATGTGCAGAAGAGTCCAGGGCTGTTGATGAAGCTTGTCTACGGGTTTTGTATAAATTGTGTATTGTTGTTCTTCATGTAGGCTTGTCCATTGTTTTTTGAAAATCACGAAAAATTAAGATTTAAGCTCCGTTTACACTGCACCCACGCGTAGCTTAACTCTTTGCTTGTTTTACTTTTCGAAACGGCGTTAGCCTACTTCCAACAAAAGTTATAACTGAGGCGCACCATTTTTTAGTGATTACAAAGACTCTTTAATATTCCAAGAAACTAAACGTAGCCTATATGGAAGCAGAATTACAACAAAAGCAAACTACCAAAATTGTACTCCTGATGCAACGCGTCGTACCAAGTGCAACAATAGCATGACTGTTCTCGCGGTTGCGCGTTCACGCCGCCATATTGAAGGCATTTTAACTTTTAATTGCGCTTACGCGAACGGCGGCCATTTGTTTTATTGAAGCGGCAGCGGCGCGACTTATTTCGCTAAATTCTAGAGTTTGCGCAAAGCGGGAATTTTTTCAGAAATTATCCACTGACTTTCTCTTCTAGTTTGTTCCTGTAGCAGGTATTATGATTTTGCATACCCGTCTAGTACTATGCTAGGGGTGGCCACACTTGCCATGATAACGCGCCAAAAACGATAGAGGCCATCATTGAAAGAGCCGCTACATAATCCTCAGTTTGTTTGAATCGACACATTTTCCGTCTAAACAGAGTGATGACCTTTTTTGTTTGGAGACCACCATTTTCAAAGCACGAAATTAGGCATTTGTATCCTTTCACCGGCTCTAAAACTTAACCTGGCGCACAGCAGGTTGCATACATCATTGTACAGGATTGCAACAAGAGTCAAAAGAGCTGCAGTCAAGGACCTACAGCCGAAGTTTGGCCAACCCTGTACTATGCCAATACCAACTGCCAGCGGTTTACCAATTGCTACCAGCACTTCAGCAAAACGGGGCAGACTCATAGATAAATCTACTGAAATGGTTATGTTTGTGCAAGGGAATAAAAGAAGACTTCTTTTAGAGATCAACAATTTGCACGCATTTTTTTCCAAATATTGGTCCCGCTCACCTTTTTTTGCTGATTTCCCAACTTTTCTTTTTGATAGAGGTCAACTCATCGAGAACGATTTTTGCCCAATTTGGTCAACAATCCTAATCTGGCAACTATTTCGTGGGATTTTACGAAGACAATTGGATTAATACCCAAAAAAAAACATTAGGATAATTTTTGGTGTCCTCAGATGACAATCATTTTTTTTTTTGCAAAGAGAGGGCCTATGCCTGATAGCTTTATATAACTCTGACCATACAATATATCTGAGCTTGTGGCAAGATGCAAAGTTTTATTCGCGATGGTAAACATTGTCAGCCACAGCAAAAACGTCGTGTTTGTAGTGGCAAAAAGCAAAGTTGATGGCGTAAAAAATATTACAGTTCGCTAGCTACTTTGTTCTCCGATATCCCCGCTTTTATAGAGATTTCCTATTTTATTTTCCACTTCTCTGGTTTTCCGAATTTCAGATAGAGATATGGTAAGAGAGTGCCCGTGGTTTACAACAGATTAGGATTTGAATAGAAAAAATACGGCTAAAAATTCAAACGCGAGGACATCGTGCAAACTCTGAAAGCCCAGTTCGCTTTGTAAACCGGAGTTCATATCAACAATTGTAGTTTTTTTCAAACTCAAAGAATTCCTCTTCAGGCAAATAACACCACTCTGAGTAAAACTTGAAAATTTTGAGCAGTGGCTGCAATACCAAACAGGTTAGCCCATAACCTACAACGAATCAGCTTATACGTAAGAAAAAAAGGTATTGTAAACCCAACCTCTACGAGAGTGCCACAACAACATTATGAGCGCTTGGAAAAATTTTTAATGCACTGTTTTTACGAGGGAGACATTATTTCAGAGGAAAGTTTTGAACATAAGAAAATTTGATCTAGCTTAACTTAGGCTGTCTAAACAATTCATCAAAACACGAAGTTCCTTTTCGTTCCGAACAAAGCACTTCAACCTTTAACGATTTCGTAGTATGGAAATAAGACCATTCAAAGCTTTTTGGAAAAAACGATCGAGTCTCACTGATTAAAGTTTTGGTTAATATATACTAAAACCCATTTCATTTTTTTTCTCAAACCTAATTTTATTTTCAACCTTATTTTAATAAATAACATTATTGCTGCTTTTTTCAACAATACTCATCTTTTTCACAAGTAGCATTTTAGTAGGAAATTTCAAAACGTTTGAAGAGGTTCATTTATGCCTCAACTCGACGTTTTTTTTTGAGAAAAGCCACGCCATGTGTTTTGTTTATTTGTGAGTTGCCAAAGAAACGTTTCTCTTCCACTCAAGTTTCCCCTTTGATAGCAGCTTCACAAGTGGCTAAACTACATATTACCTGGCTTGTCAAGAACATAAAGTAAAATTCGTTTTAGGAAAAGGGAGTTTCGCAAGCCTTGATAATGTAGGTTTTTTTAAAGGTGGGAGGAGGCTATTGCATTGCATTTTTATCCTCCTTACTCGCAGATCAAAATTATCTAAATTTGTGTTTTAGTGTGACGTGATCATGATGGCATACTAAAAACTAAACTTTTTAAAACAAACTCTTCTTGAGGGAGAAAAATGATTTTTAGCTCACACAAGTGCCAAGATCCGACTCATTAACAGGCAAAAAAAGTACACCTTATGGAGGTAAACGACGTCTTAGTCAACGTTTCTTCGCAGAATTTATTTTCTTCATTTTCTCAAAGAGTACTTACAGTAGAAATGCGGTTGATAGCTTTCGTGGATAGCATTAAAAAGCTGCTTTTGCTAAAACTTTCACATTAATTTGACTTTTATTGCTGACGCAACACCTGATTGATTTTTTAAGCATGCTGTTTTCTCTTTTTTTTGTTGAACACTTAAAATATAACACTTTTTGTTGTAATGCTCAGTGACGTCACAATGATGTTGGATACGATTACAGCAACTACAGCAGTTTTTCGCCTGTTATTATGAACGCAGGAATGTAATGTAATTGAGAATGCGGGCAATACAGGTAGCTCTTGTTAGAAAACAGGCAGTGAAAAACTAATGCTAACTTAATGGTCCAATACATTTAAGAATGGAAGCAAAAACCGGATTTGATCAAGGTTGCTGGGTTTTATTAATTAGTGATCGTGGGCTTAGAATAAAGCCAGCCTAGACTCTAGTGGAAGCACATTGGGATCCCAGAACGGGTCACCAGAAAAAATGTTTTTTGGGAAAAAAGTATTTATTACCGGCATTTTCTGACATTTTAAAATGCAGATTTGACATCCTAAAAATCCGTGAAACGATTTTGACTGCAATTTATGACAGACTTTTGCAAATAAGTTAAATACGATTGTTCTTTGATAATAATACGGGGTGTCCGAAAAGTTACAGTGCAGTAGAAAATATTTTTTTAATTGGCTGGTTTTGGGACGCAATATTTAGGTGCTAACATAGAAACAAGTTAGTTTTTATTGTAATGCAAGAGGCTAGCGATGCACTTAGCAAACTGCCGACAGTGACACTGTCTACAGTTAGCTAAGTTAGTTTTTATTTTACCGAAGACGTTACCGAAGTCACATTTTGGAACCATTTGTAAGCCAGTTAAATGAGACTGAGCTGAAACAAGGATGGTTTCAACAAGACGGAGCAACTACATATACTGCTCGTGCATCACTAAACTTTTTGGAAAACATCTTTGCTAACCGCATAATTTCACACGGAATTTGGTCTGCTAGATCTCCGGATTTGACTCCTTTAGATTATTTTCTCTGAGGTGCACTGAAAAGTCGAGTGTATGAAAATAATCCCCAACATCTGGGAGAGTTAAAGACAGGAATTATTCAATGCATCCAACTGATAACAACCGACATAGTCCAAGATGCGTTCAATAATATGCAGCGTCGACTGCAAAAATGTCTTAATTTCAATGGAGGACATTTCCAGCAATTCCTTTAAACAAACTGTAGTATTGTAAACAAATGTAGCCTTTAATAAATAAAAACTGTATTGAGTAAATGTTTTCTAATAAACTTTACTGTAAATACATTAAATTTTTATGTGCCCATACTACACAGAACTTTTCGGACACCCTGTATATTAAGGGGAAGTTAACGATATGCTAAGTTTTAAAGGAAATCAAAAAAACTTCCAAGCGTGAAATTATACCGTACACTGTGGGCAAAACATTTTTGCTAATTTGGTTAAAAGTTGCTCAAGATGAGTAAGTCTACTGGGGTCGGGATTAAAATTTTTTGGGGGTGGAAAAGCGTGCACTAAAATTTGAGATGCTTCCTCCTGCCTGATTGCGTTTACGCAGGAAACAGGACGCATAAGGCCTAGGAAAGAACTTAAGATCGCGGGAAAGACCTCTTTGTAAAATTGTACTCTATAGGCAATATAGGCTAATTCACCCTACAGGCAAACATATACGAGGAAATATTTTTTGTATGTAATTGCTTGAAAATAACTTTATCGGCCTACTTGGGTCAGGGCTAAAAATTTCAGAAAGCCATGGCTCCTTCTGATCTACCTATGCAGGAAAGAAGTCATGTAAGGTGTAGCCAGGGACTTGAGGCCACAAACATGATGACGATAGGGAATCTCGCCTGTTTCACCCCCCCCCCCCAGTTGTGAAAAAGTAATCCTACTACTTATTATTCTATGTTTGTGCTAGTGAATACGATCGATATTTGGCGCGAGAGAAACACGGGGCATGCTTTTTCTCCCATAATGTTTTAACTCGAACCCCTTTTGAAGTCGGCCTACCCGTGGTTTTAAAACGGAATTTAGCGTCAAAATACCATCCGCTCTTCACTACAGTTATCAACAACTGATCTTTAGACGAAGACGGCTGAATCGATATTCTTACCCGGACGTCATTGACGTGTCCCCTGCATGTGACGCCGGTAGGGCCGGCTGGCCGCATATTCTTGCTCACTTGCCCAAAGTCATTAACTTGAGAAAATAAACTCAGACAATGATCAAAACAAGTTTTGTTTGCAAAAAGGCGGCTGTGTGATCTGTTGTGTCGGCCTGCTTCTATGAAATGATAGAATCGAACAACAAACCAGAAAGCGAGTCTAAAAATATATATTTTACCAAGCTCCACTGTCGTTGATATCTGCTCGTTTCAAAGCTTAAATAAAAAAAGAATGATATGGAATAACGCTTTTCTGTTTATGTGTTTTACCATTCTGTAAAACTACAACAACATCAAAGGCGAGGTTGCTATCAACAGTTGGGTTGTATTCCTCAACGGCCATCAAATGTCCTTGTCTTTTGCACTTCATTGCAAATTTGGCGTTAATATTTGTGATGAGTCATTTGTGGTGAGTTTTTTTTCCAGCAAGTTTTTGTGAAGAATTTGCCTAATTGATGTAGTAAAAGAAAAAGTTCCCGAAACCTATTTTCAAGATGCCAGAAAACCTTTACTTTCTGCAATATGAAGTGGGAGAGATTTTCAAGGGGATTCAGAATAGTAGCATAACGAGGACATGAACCTACATCTACACGGGACCACAAATAAAGTCCCCAACAGTGAACACATAACTTAGTCTTTACAGCAATATTTCATTATAGTTGCCGCCATAAACATAAATGCCCTACAATTTGGGGCATCCGGGAGGGTTTTATTAAAAGTTTGTTTAAAAGTAAAAAACTGTTTTTGACAGGCAAACATGGCTTTGAAAAACAATTTACCGTATCAAGAAAAATAATATCTACCTCTACTCACCTTATTACTCTCAATACTAATCACTGAAAATACATGTGGGAGTGTGCGACGTTTTTAAAATTTATCTTGAAACGGGGGTTCGGGCTCTTTGCTGTATCAAAATTTCTCCAATAAAGGTACGTTAACTGACACCCTAGTTTCATCCTACGTTTGTATTTACGACCTCACCATCAAACTGCATTTCAGTTGTCGCCGCGACAAAACTCAACTTTCCCGTTACATTCACAGCTGTGCTTAGTAGGCGTAGTTCGAAATGCAACAGCGACTCAGCGTAACATCATAATGCAGCACAAGTGTGTTTCAAAGTGGCTATACATCATGTTTTCGGCTAGCCTGCTAACGCGCATTCAAATTTACTGCTCTGAAACAAAAATTGTGAAAAACAAATACAACAGAGGAAAAACGATAAAAAATATGCCAAAACTAGTCACCAAAAAAATTTTTACATTCCTAAGCAAGTAGAAAGAGATCGACAGACCAACTGTGTCGATGCCGCATTAAAAAAGCAAAACGATTTTGCAAACTGACGCAAGAAAGAATACCCTTGTGCACATTTATAGTAACGTGGAAATTACCTTATTGTCTGAACGCAGTTGATTTATCAGCAAAGCATCACAAAAAGTCATGCTGAGTTTATATACCCGCTGAGCAAAAAATTTAATACATCTCGGAAAACGCCTTTAACTACTGTATTGATAATAATATTACACAAATGTTAGAATGGTTCCGCAAAATCTAAGCATACGTGGTTCAATTGTAAAGAACAATAGCACTTCGTACATGACAGAAACAGATAATATCCTTAACCTTGTACTTCACCTTGCAGAAGGTTAGGTTTATACGTCAAAGTGTAATTAAATTTGTTTCTCAAGGGTGGAGGAAAGGCGTTTGTTGAAAAAAGAGAATCACATTTAAAAATTGTTTTTGCTCTATTGTTAAACTTTTTTTAGCGTTTTATGAGGGGCTGTCACCAGTTTTGTGATAGGCTACAATATTTATTACTGTTTTTACGAAAAATACTTTCTGCTAATCGGTGAACTTATTTGAAATGATATTCACTGATGCCCTAAGCTAGAGGTGAGCGTGAGTCAAACCGGTCGTGTCGTACACGATATCTACACGGTAACACGATACATTCATGTAGTTTGATAGTTTTTATCGCACCGATGACAATATGCCCTGGTCAAATTTTCAGTAAGCAATGGGTAATGGCAAACTTGGCGGCAGTAAGTTGCGATGAGCGGCATTAAGATGCATTGCTCACCTCCAGAAGCAATTGTATTATCTTTCCGAAGCAGATTAGTAATCTGTTACATGTGATGTACAAAAGAACGCTTCTGCAAAGCTGGCAAGACCATTTAACGACGCTACAGCCAGATTTAACAAACGAGCTGAAAATTTGATATATGACCATCTAACTGGTGTTTCGGCAAAGGTAAGGATTGGTAACACAAATGTAACCTTGGCCCTAGACCGTAGCAGCCTATTCCAAAACATTAAGTTTTGATATTAAGCGGCCCGTTAATCAGACCGCAGAATTCATGAAATTTTGGCAAACTAGCAAAATATTCTGTGTTTAATATAAAAGCAGGACCTAAGAAAACACATTTTTAAAAACCAGTGCGTTGCAAGGATCTGATGTCTTTGAATTTAAACTACATATGAAGTCACTGCTAACAAATTTGCATACATGCGCTTTGTCCATAGTCTGACCAGCGAAACTAACAATACAAAAATGACTCATTACTGGATATTACAAAACACGATAACTTTAAACGAAAGCTCTCATTCTGACAATTGTAGGCCTACATCAAAAACTGAAGCAGCCTATTAAAGCTGTTTACGTTTTACAATGATCTTTTTTCTGCAATCCTAACTGCCATATGCCGAGGCCTAATCGACTGCAATTGTGCTCTGCAAACGCCCCCTTTTAAGTTCTCAAGTTTTTCTTGGTCAATATTTTCTAATTTGAGCAACTACACCCGCTTTTGACATCTATTTCTGCGAAACTTGATTGCCGCTCTACACGCACATCAGCATGTAGCGCGGCAATCAAGTTAGTTCCGCTTTTTTTGCAACCCAAGTCAAAAATGTACGTTATTGCTTTAGGCATACCACAATGGCCTGTTACAAAGATGAGCTTTTAACTTAAGCACCTCATATTGAAGTTAAGCCCAGATGAAAAGTTATATACCCTGCTATTTTTAAGATTTCTTCAATATTTACTAGATTTTGCAGCAATTGCCTGCTTAACGATTTCTTAATTTGATCACGTGATAATCGTAAACAAACACTTTTAAACAACGATAAACAAACACATGATCTGAAAAAAGGAACTAACGCCCTCAATCTGCTCTGGCATTTCATGACTCCAAAATTATCAGCCCAAAATGTGAGCAACAAGAGGTTTCTGGATAACCAGCGCACGATTTATCTCTAAACCGCACAAAAGATATCTACAAGATAGTGCTTGTACCATATATTGAATAGTTTGATAAAAGCGTACAATGAAAACCTTCCTGGCAAGGTTCATATTTAGAGTTACATCATGCAACAAACAAATATCACATTCAGGCACGCATTAAAAATTTTGATCACTTGTTAAGGAGTGGAAGCTTTTCCTCACTGACCGTATCGAAAAACATCAGTTAATTATTGGGCAAGTATCCAGACTTTACATTCGAATTAAACTTACAATCCAAGCAGACAAATAATGCTTTTTTCACGTTTCTCATGGCACTTACCTGGAAACTAGTAGAACCGCGACATAAACTTAAGATTGGGATACATATTCAAAGTCATTTGCTATGTTTGCTCACCAACTAAGCGAGGTAGGATCTTTTAATCAATATCCGGTAGTGCATGGCATTGACGATTATGTTTATAAATAAAACTATTGAAACTAATATTTCCACAACGAATTTTGACATCATAGGTTTAGAGATCAGGGAATACCCGAAATCGTCACCTTGCTCTCAAGTTACTCATGCCATTCAGGCCACGTCCGACGGAATCATGACAGTGGTAACTGGTGACAGGGCTACGATTAGCCCTGTCACCAATTATAACTGTGGCGCAGCAAGAAGCGCGCACTTTCAGCAGAAAAAGATTGTCGTGCACATTTCGCCACGTTCACGATGTCACCATTGTCGACTATAACAACAACAACAACAACAAAAACAACCACAATTTATTTTTTGTTTGGATGCAGTTTACAAGAAGCCTAACGCGTAAACACGACATGAACACAAAAACACTATAGACTTACAAGAAGTGAGAGCTTCTGAAAAATCATTTGAGC
The DNA here is from genome assembly GCA_963675345.1 of Trididemnum clinides. NCBI lineage: Eukaryota > Metazoa > Chordata > Ascidiacea > Aplousobranchia > Didemnidae > Trididemnum > Trididemnum clinides. The sequence continues at coordinate 20,565,351 of OY776288.1, forward strand.
AGGTCTTGGAAAAACCTATCGTGGTCTACACGGTTTCACGAAGAACAAGTAGGGGAGGATTGAAGCCTTCAACAAAACTTTACAGGCTCCTTCTATGCAAGGAACTTCTTTTTTACAGTTTTACTTTGGGGAAAGCATTGCAGTATAGCAAAACATGCTGGCCTGTAGTGTTGTCAGCGTAGTGTGTCGCGGCGTCATCTTTGGCAAACGAAAAATTTTTCTTTCGTTCTCGCCCCAATTGTTTTGTTTTGACTACCAATCTACCTGTGGCAAATTTCTTTCTAGTCTGAGTAGTAAAATATTTGCTCTCAGACTCAACGATTTGTTTGTTTAGCTTGGCTTATTTTACCATTTCTGCCTTTCGGAATTTCCCGTTGAAAAAAATCGTCTCATCTTGAGCGAATGTCATCAAACAGCATCCGCATGCTTGGCAGGGCGGCCTTAAGCAAGATATTATATGTATTTGCTTTTTGCTTTGCAATATTTGGATTGCTGTTTGCTGCAATCCTGATGCATCGAAAGCAAATACATGTAATATCCTGATGCTTAAGCAAATAGCTTTTAATAATCTCAGTTATTTAAGGGTCCCCAAATGAAGTATTCAAACTTTTGGAGGAATTCCAATACTCTTTTCATCGTAAAGTAGAAAAAGAGTGCCTCACAACTTTCCTTTCTAATTTGTTTTCCATTTGCTACATATTTATCAGCAACGTAGTTTTCGAGGCTGGTGTTGGTCTCGAAACCACTTTCTTGAAGTTTTGGACTTGGTGTTGAAGCGTTGATGACTTGAACTTGCTGCCCGGTCTCAGACGCAAGATTAAGGTATTTCAATTAAAAAATTTGTTGGTTTTGGGGACAAATTTGCCATGCGTTCAACAGCAAAAAATAAAATTCTTGCTTGCTTAGCTTTTCGTCATTGCCAGTCGCGGCAGCAGGCGGTTATCTTTTTTTTGCTGAACTTTTGGTAAATCTGTTTCTCGACATCGGAAGTAAATAAAAAATTACGTGCATCCTCACCAATCTTCTTTTCTTAGTTATACCAACAGGCAGCTAATAGCATTTTTTAATTAGTCTCTGGGAAATGAATTACTCAAGATTTGTGACCGAAAAGTGCCTACATTCGCTCTCACTTTTGCAGGTTGGTCGGCGCCATCGCTTTTTAAGCACGGTCGAAATGTCTTCTGTGAAGGTGCTAATTCCTAATCGAATCAGAGTCAGTGCCTGTCTAGTATTTGTCGATCTTTCACCGACCTTTATAGTCACAGAACCAGACTCCGTATTTTAAAGAGGTTTACAATAAAGCCCATTTGGAGGTTGATATAAATGTCATTTGTTTCAAAGTCTCGTAAAGCAGAAAAAGGATGAATCAAAGTAACTGGCCATGTAATTGCAGGTCAGAAGTGTTTACAATTGACTTATTTAACCACCTGCAGTACCGGTAGCAATCGATTGCAAAATTGATCTTAAGCAAACGAAGTTTTTGTGGTGTTAAGCTAAGATAACTTTATGGGACTGTTTTTATTGGCTTCAAAACAGCCTTAGTAATGCTAGTGGCCTATCTTTCTTACAAAGCCGCAGTAGGATTAGATGCACACCAACAGCTAGATATTCTTTTCGTAGTTTTTTTTTTTTGGAATAATGACACTGGTGAACGAAATAACGCTTTTTATGTTAAACAAATAGAACTGCTTATTTCTAGCAATATCAGGTGAGCAAAGTTCAAATCTGAATGCAATTTTCTTCTCTCGCATCATGTGTTTTTTTGTTTGGCTTTCTAACATTGGCAGTAGAGTCATTATTAAGCTATCGCTATATTTATTGCTCCATGTTAGGCGCAATATTACTCAGCGGACGAATTACCAATCGTCAGCTAAAAACACGGGCGTGCAAATACACTACTGATTTATGTCCGCCCCCCCCCCCCCCAGGGTTTTCAATTACTTTCACAAATTGAATGCTGAAGAGAAAGAATTTTTAAAGATTAAATGAGTAGAAGATAGAATTTGCAAAGACCCCAATGTAGACAGTGCAATCACTTTCAAAAAGTTGTTTCCTTTTTCTTAAAAAAATAGTTTTTAGCTCGAGTAGAGGTAAAAACAACGATTTAATCCCAGAATTTTACATAAAACAGCCCGAAATGGGCAAAATAATCGCGTTTAAAAAGTTGACCTCCAACAGAAAGATCTACACCGCAAGAACGAGCAGGAAAAAGTAATCTTCATTTTCGTAACTCTCGCCCGCGGTATTTACCACTGGAAAAGAATGAAATAAATTTAGCCCGCCTGCAAGAACGGTTTGCACGCCCCTGGCTTAAAACTTGCCGTAAAACATACGTTACTTGATGCAATCGTAAACTACAGAGCAGTTTATGACGTCATAGAACTTTTGATTGATAAAAAGAACGCATTGTACTGTAATAAAGAAATATGCTTCCAGCGTAAAAATAACGTAATTAGCAATATTTAAATTGCAAATCACTTAAAATTTTGATGTGATAGACATAACAGATAAAAGATTTGAATTCAGTAGCAGTTAATCATTTCTAATCAGCTCTCCCGTATTTGGAAAGAATCAAGAAAGATACGATTTTGAAAAAAATGAGCCCTAGTTACTCGTATTAATTTGATTGCTATAATTTCATAGTCAAAGCAATAGTTATTCGTATTAATTTCAGTTCATTTATTGGTCTCTATTTTTTTGCTTGAAGAAGTGAGCATGCGCTCACGAAAGCTTGCAACAATAAATATTTAAGTCGACTACTTTAAAAGCTATAAAACCTTCAACATTAAGAAAATGAGTAATGATAAATTTGTCCGTTTCTAGGCGAAGCTGCAGTTTTTTTGAAAGCTTGGTAGTGGAGATCAAAGGGTATCATAGGCTACCCTACCAAGCACTCCTCTACTGGAACACTTGCACGAAACGCAAAAAGTTGGTTTTCTCAGAATTTTGAAGAAGACGCTTATCTAGTTTTTACTAAAGGCGGGAGAACTATAACAAATATCTGTATTGATTTAAGTTGCCGTGTTTTTTTTGCTAGCAAGAGAATTGGTAACTCTTTGGTAGAACAAATGGCGTAACTCACAAACGCAATACTTAGAATTATATAAGGGAAAGGCAGGCTGACGATATTTTTGTCTCAAAACAAAGGTGAAGACTCTTCTTGTGGTATTTTCGGCTCAATACAGCGGTGAAGACCTTTTTGAGGGATCAACTTTTTGAAAGCGGTTATTTTTCTATACTTAATTTAAAACAAAGTTAAGAATTTGTGAAGATCGTTTTTTTTAAAGCGATAATTTTGTCCATTTTTAAAATTCACGGAGTCTGACAGCATTTTGAAAATGAGTTGAAAACTGTCAAGGGGGTTGCTCTGGAGTGATATGGTACAACCTATAATTACTAAATTCATGTTTTTAAAAAACCAATGTTTTTTGTCATTTAATATTGTTCAACCAAGGAACTATTGAACAATTTTTTTCATCCTTGCCTTTAACCTTTTAACTGTACGAATAATGATTACTTTTTGCGTGAACTGATCAGTAGCTTCAGGTAAGTGAAAAAAACGTAAAGGTTGTTTATGAAATCTGACATGCAGTTGTTAGATTTTACAATAGCACAGCAGTGCGACCCACGGGCCACCCTACTTTTGGCTTATGGCTTGACTACAAAGAATTTACCACGTTAGGTGCGTACCGAGTTATTCTTCGCATTCAGAAAAAATGTGTTAAACAGTGTAACTAATAATTCTATCAACACCAGCCATAATCATGTTTTTTGTGCACCTGCTTCGTCCGCTCCAGTGTAGCACATTTTTTGTCCAAGTGGGTTAGTTATGCGACCACATCAGGCCAGAATATTATCTTTTGAGATGCTTGCTATTATTACAGATTTCAAATGCAACGCAAACATGCAAAAGTAAAATCAAGCTAGCAAATTTTTCCGGTTTCTTTGTGGTTTGAAATTTAAATCTTTGTGCAAGTACGTGATTTTGATACATGACAAAAATTTTACCGGTCTTGCTAGAATAAGTTCTTGGCCTTGAAAAATGCTGGTCTTTATCTAGGTCTCGGACTTGAACAATAATCAGGTCTTGCTCTTGACCTTGGTCTCGAACGTGACGGCCTTGACTACAACACTGACATCCATCCTTCGGATTTGTGCAATAGTGACTCCAAGCCCAGGGCACTTGCCCACACCTGTTTCGGAGTTACGCCTTCGCTTGAAATGTTTGGTACCGGTATTGCTTCTATTAGATTTACTGCTTGTTAGATTCTACGAAGCAGAAAAAATCCTCGTTAAGTGCTTTTGCCGATAGCCAACGAGCTTGGACACTGCTGGGTTTGAAGGCGCGTCCTTTTGATCTCAGTCACCATTAAATGGACGCTTTAACCACTCTGCCAAGTTGCCAATCATAATTCACACAGCTTCAAAAAACGTTGCTGGCTGAAAGCTGTTCTTGGCACACTCGTCAGAAATCTCGAAGAGCGCCAAATATTCTGTCAATCATGAGTTCATCACGAAAAGCGTTTCATCAGAGCAGCTTTTGTTTTAAATTAGCGTACCGTATCACTGCCAAACAAGAAATCTAAACAGTCTAAAGTCGAATACATTGCCTTTGCAAATGACGGCGCTATTGTGTGCCACCAAATGTTTGACTTACCCTAACAACAGTAGGGTAGTAGATGAGATGGGCCTACTGACCACGTCATCATGACAAACAAAGAGTCAAACCTTTTCCTCTGCCTCAAATTTCTTTTTTAGCTCAACAGACCAGACCACAGTCAGTGTTGATTAGTCAGCACAAGAAACTCATTGGCAAGATTCGGTAAATATTAGATTATGGCACAACAATTAATATTACGAAAGAAATGAATCGGCGAAAATTCATACCGAAAAACAAATGACATCTAGTTGAAGAACCAGATGGCACCCCTCAGTGTGATTTGTGATGTGTAGAAAATTGCAATTGTCATTGCTGGTTGCCATCTGGTATATAAGGCTAATCAGCAGAATGTCCCAAGGGCAAACCTTTTAGCGGACCAAACAATCAAAAGAAAAATTTGCATATACAAAGCATAAATAGGATCTTTGTAAAGACTCATGCTCATGGCGTTGATAACGATCTGATTGCACGACCGACTTTCGTTGGGATTATCAACAAGCAAACAGTAGAGAACAAACAGCAAAAACAACGTCTCTATTCTTTGATGTTTCTAGTAAAACTAGATGTTTTTGACGTCGGAAAAGATTCTTTCGAGGTACAGAAGTTATACGGTACCTCAAAAAAGTTTTCCTAAAAAGTATATTTAATTACGGATCTGGACGGTCCGCAACTGCAATGGCACTTGGATTTGGTGGTTGGATCACGCCACATATCGAATCACTGACCACAAATTACGAAAAGAGTTTTCCTGTGGAGTTTAAGTTACCGACTTGTAGCCATTAAAAATCAGCAGGTTTCTGAAGTAAATAGTATTAAATTAATATTTGTACTCGCGTTTAAGCATGTTTTTAGTGTACAGGCTATCCCATAAGTCTCCATACATTGGAAAAATAAACGTTCCTTTACATGAGCTATTGTTATTTATAAAATATGCTCTGTATGGCAGCCAAATTTCAATGCGCGTCCTCTATTGGTGAAGAACACTTTTAAGAACATATGTTAGAAATGCATCTTCGAATCATATGCGTATGGAATATATTATGTCACCTATGCGTGGAGACTTACGGGAAACCCTGTATATCGTTTTGCCGTCGCCTTCGTTTTTTGTCCCCTCATTTGAGTCGCTTTTCACTTGTATTTCCTGTTGGGACGAAATTGAATTTTTTACTCAAATAAACTCATATTTTTGCGCGCTTGGGCTACACGGCTTATCCACAGTAATTGTCCGGCGAAACAAGAGCTTAGGTCCTGGCGGCAGGACCGTAACATAAAGCCGCAATTATAGCTATTGCATATTGAGCATGCTGCAATAGTTCCACTGTGGAATTCAATTTTGAGAAAGCGGATATTTTCACAAGTAAAATATTCTGACATTTTTTTGTTGCACTCTAACTACATATTCATATTTCATGACATAACTCAATCATGGCAACAGTAAAATTGTGCGCTTTCCTCTTTCATTCTCCCCATTCTCTCTATTGCTGAGCGACTAACCAAGTATTTGTGGGCATCTTTGGTGCAACTCGACTAGGGAATTGAACAGAGGTCTACCCACTACAAAACAAACGCTCTTAAAAAACACGAAGCAAGCTGCAAGCAGATATTGCCCCAGAGCAAAGCTTAGCATTCTGCCTTAGTTTTTGTCACTTGACCACTAACTCCAACAAAAACTTTGTTTTGTTTCTGTTCACTGTATTCAACTAATTGAATAGTTGGTATATCATGTACAAAAATTTTACAACTCTTCCTTCGTTGTCCTGCTGTGTTATTGTTGATTAATCAATCAATATCGTTGAACAATGCTGAAATAGACTACGTAAGCTCTTTATTTAATTCACTGTTATATCTACTTTCGCACGAAACTGAATTGCTCATATGAAGCTTGGTTTTAGTTTCTTTTGGAAGAAACCGGAAGTGCATTTGAGCAAATAAAAAAATCAGCAGGAACAAAGCGCTTCGACCTACGCATGCCAGCACGCGATTTTAACGCGGGAAAGCACGCGTGTATAGTGAATGCATTAAAAGCATTTTGTGACCATAAAACTGCAATTGTGTTATGGTTTACACAAACCTCTTTTACAGCAACAGACTTGTCACGTGTCCTCAGGTGATTTCTCGTTTGATTTGCGGTATTGTCCGCAGGTAAAGGCCGTGATGACGAAGTAGTTCTACTCATTTAAATAAACTACCTGAGTAGGATTTTCAGCAAGGAGCTACTTAATGAGCAGTTTCATCGTTTTTTTCTCAAAATTTTACACTAATAAATGAAGTAGGTAATACTGTACTTGAACAGTTACAACTGTCATTTAACTAGATGATAAAGACAGCCTAATGGAGGGTTCTTCAACACGCGACCTGATATTACTGATGTTTTGCGACGATAACCTTACAAATTTATAATAAAATAAGATTAGAACTACTGTAAATAGGCAATGGCGAAATAATAGTTTTGTTTTCATAATGAGCAATACGGTTTCCTAACGATATCGTGTGTTTCACTCAGCGTTAGTGATTGCAATACACCGCATTGTAGCCATTAAGCCGATCATTTTCACTTCGTTCGGTATTTCAGTGATCCCTCACCTATTGCGGTAGTTCCGTTCCAAGGCCCACCGCGATAGGTGAAAATCCGCAAAGTAAAAAACAAACAGAAAAAAGGAAAATGTAATCGAATCGACCAATAACAATCTCTTTTTCTAATCACAAACCCTTTCTGTATTTTTATACACAGTAAACCTTACTTTCACACGCTCTTAGTACTGTGCAGTACTGTATTTAAATAAGTCAGTTTCGAACTATATCAAAAAAAAAAACCGCTTACGAAAAAGCCGGGTGAACGTTTCGAGCTAGCTGGTAGATGCAAACAAACCACGGAACATATATTTTCATGCATGTTTTGTTATTTTTAGACTAAGAAATACAATTGAATACAACTACTTATTATTATTTAACAGATTTACGGAAAATTTTTGTGGTTCAATTTTCGCGATTTTTCCAGTAAATCTTCGATGTTTGTTCCATATATATCTATCACAACAAAAATATTTATCACAAAAAAACCTCGAAGTCGTGAATCCATAAAATTTAAACCGCAATGTAGCGAAGGAGCGCTGTAGTGTAATTCGAACCATTCCCAGCATGAAGTACCCATACCATCCATAGTTTTACATTACTATGTCGAAAGCCAAAAGTTTTCTTTTTTTATAAGGTCTAATGATTGTTTAAGCATCGGTGCATGACAAACATGGTTAGGGATGCAGGTTCATATTCATACACAGGCATGACTGTGCGAAGTAAAGCCAGAAAGCAAGTACGACCAATTGAGAATAGCAAATATAATAATCAATGTATTATCCCAAATTGCTGTAATACGGTGTTGATATAAAAAGAAAAGGTTTTTTTTATTTGAATATTTTTTAGCGCGGAAAAGCATTAAAAATCAGTTGTTAGTGTGAGTGGTGCTAACGTCATGTGATCAACATTTAAAAACGAAAAAGTTAGTGATGAAAATAGAGCTTTTAAAAAAAAAGGAAATTCCAATACTTTGTGATGCCAAATCTGAAAAATTTAGTTCAGCGCCTGATATGCCAGCAAATGATTGCGGTTCATCAAGAATACAACATCAAACGGCATATGTTAGAGTTAATTTGCACAAAATTAAATTTGACAATTTTCATAGATATTTGGGAGCAAGAGAATGGAATAGCTGAAAACTTTTTCAACGCAACTGTTTTTTACCCAATCAGCAGAATTATTTTGTGATTTTAATTGCATTTTTATCATAAGATTGTATCGTTATGTAAAACATCGTCATAAAACTGGTCAGTAGTTTCCATACCACGCAAGCTTAATCAGATCAGTATATTAATATTCAAAGTAATGGATTCTTCATGCACGGTTGTTCGGTGCTTAAAAAATTATCTGCAATTAAAACAGATTATAGTATGGTCCTTAAACTATTTGGAGTTAGAAACCTCAGACGTAATGTCTATTGAATTGAGATGCGGTTTGCTAGTACAAAACACATCGACGAATTCAAGTTTTAATTCTAAAAACCAACTGCTGCTAGCCTTTAAAACTAACTAGTAACTTAAAAAGATGTGGTCATTCATTATTATCAGTAATCCGTCTAGCCTGGCAGTAAATCCTTTTGCTTTCTAAAATTTTACATCCGAAAACTAAATTTAGATATTCCCATATGGTTTTTACATTTTGATTTATTCTTTCAAGCGTAGCCTTCATTGGTTTGTTCAAAAAACAGCAACAAATTTAGTTGAGAGAGCAGCCAGTAGAGCAAAGGGAGAAATTGCCCACCAAAAGACTTACAAAAGCCTTATATTTGACTGAATTTTAGTGATTTTTAAAAACGGTCGTTACATTAGCTTAATTATCGAATATCTTTAAAATTTGCTGAACATTACCAATTCGCACCAAAAATTGCTAAGATCGCTAAAAGCAGTGAAAAAACTGTCATCAAAATGTGATTCAGGAAAAACAATTTTGCCCCAAACTTGAAATTATTAGCAGGCTACGCCTCTGGCTCTAGTTATTTTAAATCTAACTTTAAATGTCAAAAAATTTAAAATTTTATTATGAAGAAGAGTTAAAAGATACTCCATCCCATCAAGTTGTCTTAGGCCTACGTTTCAACGAATTTTACCCTTCAACGAACAGAGCATGAGCCAACAACTAAACAATGAAATCAACTTGACTTACATGAAAACGACTAGCCTAATTACTAGAATAATGATTAGACCAGTGCTTGTCAGCCTTTTTTGAAGTGGTAGCCAGCTCTCAATTTCGGTATCCAAAAAATCAGTGCAGCTCAATCATGTTTCAATTAGCCGATCACGTTAAATCGCGATTTGAAGAGCTATCGTGCGGTAGCTGCAGTTCATTTCGCAATTGATCTTTTGAGAAAGTTCCTTACTTTAAAAACTTTGTTCTTTTAAATTCGATTTCTAGAAAAAGGCCTTCAGTTAAAACACTCCATCCTGTTGAGGTTGATCTACGAAAAAATGATCTCTATTTTAAAATCTGCTACATTCCTCGACGCCAATCACGCTGGTACACGTTCACAAAATTCTGGTTCACCCAGAGGTAGACTACACATCCGGTTGACAAGCAATGGTGTACATTATACGCGTCTGTACTGTAACCAATAGTAGGCTACCTTTTAAAGACTAGATAGATGCAGGACTAAAATGTTAGAAACAAAACTATCTACTAGTTTTTACCTTCTAAGTAGAGTATTATTTAATTCCCACTGCATTAATACTTTTACTGAAGTAAAAATGGGTATCGTTACGTTCCTCTTAAGCATTTTTTAAGTAAGCTGAACCACATTACTTTTACTGAAGCAGATTTTTAGGCCACTTTGACCACGTTGGTCCGCAGAACATACAGCGTTTGAGACAACTGATAACTATAGCAGCTTATCTCACTTACCATGAACAGCTTCCTTCTTTTTCATTTCATCTTTTAGTATAATCGGATTTGATGCGATTTAATTAATCTTGTCAATATTTTCTCTTTATTCAGTAGCACATATGGCCAAACTTATGCTATCCTGTTTAAATTGATTCATCATTACTTATTCTGGTTCAAACCATTATTAAGAGCATCTGACGACGGGGCTTTAGTTATACCTTACGAGCGTTGAAATTTATTGCTTTTGAAAACAAAAGCGACAAAGCTTGGCCAGTTTTGGAGACTTACTATTTTTAAACTCTATCCAAGTGAACTTTACTCTTGACTTCCAACGTGTCTATGGTCAGCCCGTAACGGTATCTCTTAGTATGGTCTCACAAACAGATATAACAGCTCTTTCGACAATTTCATTAGTGCATTCGACTTTTCCCTCTCCTTAGTAACAACGAAGCTTTATCAAAATACGGTAAATGTAACTGACGTAACATACAAACTGTTAGGCCTAATCATAGAAGTATCAAGGTCACCTCCAATATTGAACACTAAAAATTATTGCCAACAAAATGGCAATTACGTATCAAAAAAAACACGATACTTGTGCTCACCCATGGTTCCGTGATGTAGTTATGATTTTGTTGTAGCGTAATTGCCGTTTTATTCGTAATAACTTTTAGGGTTTAATAATAAATGTTGTCTCGATATTTTTATGTTTGACAGTTTGTGTGTTACATTGTTTACATCTGCCGTATTTCGATGAAGCTTCCCTGTTACCAAGGAGAGCGAAATGTGAAGTTTATCGACAAAATTATCGAAGAACGGTTATATCTGTTTTGTAAGATCAATACATTTGACAAATGGAAAATGCTTGCTACGTTTACCTCTTTGGGTGAATACTCTGTCTATCGGTCAAAATCAGCTGTTTTGCTAATTTTATTTTGCGCCAAAATTCCCAAACTAAGCTAACAAACATTTTGAATTTTTCTCAACAAATAATTGAAGAAAACATAAAGCATATGAAACGCGATGGCGTAGTGGTTAGAGCGTCCGCTTCGCAGTCGGTAGACCTGGGGTTCATTCCCCTTGTCGAGTCGTACCAAAAGACCTTAAAAAATGGTATTCACAGCTTCCCCGCTTGGCGCTCGGCATTTAGGGGAGGTTGTGGAGAACAAGCCGGCAAGTTCGCTTGTTGTGTCCTTGGGCAAGGCACTTAACGGGACGCCCCACCTTTATGTGGAAGACAGGTGACCCATAAACCTCGAAAAAGGCAACTCCCAAGCGAGTGCGGACTTACCGTCCAAAGTATAGCGATACAATTCGCTTTCTCGTGAATGGAGGATAAATATGGCAAATAAAACAAAAACAAATAAAACAAACAACCATATGTTATGACATATGTCTTGCCGCATATCACGTCGTGCCATATACCACATGTTATCAATGCAGGTTCGCCTAACGCTGTGTTATTTAAAGACTTCTTTGCAAAATGCTGTTAAACAGCTGCATTAGTGGGAACTGCCAATCTGCCAGCAAGCTCTGAACAGGGAGGATCAACCCTAAGTGGGGCCCTGGGGCTAATCCAGCTGCCGGGCCCTTTTAGCGTAATGAATCTACCGGCACACATGAAGCGTGAGAATACCCACAAAAAATGCGATCACAGCGCTCTCACCACCTAGTGGCTTGTACGTGTGGGCATTAGTCGTTTGCTTTGCTCATTACAAAGAACAAAATCAAAACGACTCAGTGATTGCATAAGCTACATCTACATCACAAAAATTTTAATCTTCATATCTATCCAAGCGTAATAATGTTGGCTTCCAGGCTTAATAGTTTCAAGCAACCTAAATAGCAAACACAAGAACTAAATCAACGCTTGTTTAATGAAGACACGCAAAAAAGCCGCGAGCAACGCGTGAATCCGCTCTCTGCTCCTACTGTGAGGAGGCGAGTTAACCTATGCTACAGGTGCAGCTATATTTTGAAGGACAATAAGCCACTAAATGTCGATGTTCAAAATAGGGTCATCAAACTATATACATTTATTTTTGGTTCTTCTCAAAATTTGCTTCTGGCTACGCTAAAGGCCACTGTAACCAAGGCTTTCGAGCTACCTTAAAGTTAAAGCCACTCCAACGCCCGAGCTATCTTTCATCAATACATTGCATCCCCTAGCTTCGGAGCTCTTTAAAACTAAATTCTCCGACTCCATTACCATATGTGGTTTGTTTCTAGAATAGGAAACTTTTAGTTTTCTAAGTTTTGATAAGAGCACAACAGAACTATTGAATTCCACATACTAGTTTGTCCTTATGACTCCACGTGCTTGAATGTGTATGCATCTCAACAAAATAGCAACAGAGTCACCACAAATGTTGAAGTTGCCTCGAGCCGTGTTAAAAAGATCTGGTTCCGGCTCCAGCTCCTGCTTCTCATCAAAGTTGAATAAATTTCCTACTCCAGCTCCAACGAAAATCCCTGTTCTTTCTCAGGCTCCTACGTCAAAGCCCTGTCTGTAACAAAATTTACCACCGGGCAAACGCCGTCTACATCTGAACAACTTCTCCAGCGCAGACCAATCATGATTGAGGGGAATATGTGCATATAAATTCAGTTCAGTATGAATTGAAAGCCAGTCGTTAGAACAATCTATGCTGTTTGAAAGTTCTTTTGGAAGATACTAGCAAGCTGCTTTCGATAAAACTGATTCGCTCTTGATCCATACTTTATCGACGATGCAAAAAGCAATTAAGTATATAAGCGTTTTTTGAGCATGCCTTTTTTCTTTTTTTTCTTCAATGCTTCCAAAAAGCACTGTGTTGTTATAACACTGTCTGGTATTATTACTTGAGTGAAAACAGCAGTTGTACTTATTGTCCACTGTTATTTTGAAAGCAAACGTAAATACTAATGCCTGTTTCTGATATACCACCTGTTAAAGTTGATTCAAATTATTGCAGTGCTGACACACCGGTTTACCTCTGGTTTTTGAATAATGCACTGGCAAATACGGTAATCATAATAACTGAACTCGTGGTGAACTCCACGTTCGTATACCTTTGTAGCGCAGTCACGTCTCGCGCCTGAACATTCTAAACCCAGAAGATAATTTTCATCACGAGTAGCAGAGTGGAACAAAATGCAAAGTCGCGCACGCGCGCATCTCTCCAAACAGAGAATCAAAGAATTTTTCATGCTTCGCCTACAATTTACGGCTAATGGAAACCAGCCCTTAACCTGTAGAGCGTCAGCAACGACATATGTCGTTTTTAAATGTTCTACATAAGTGTAAGTAAAAATGAGATATTATTGTCGTAAATTACTATTTACTATATATTTAGCAATTCATAATATAAATAGTCAGTAAAAAATCACAAAAAGCAATTAAAAATAAATTTTACAAAAAAGTTGATTTTCTCCAAAAAAAAATGTGACGTTTTGGAATGCACCTGCTTCTACATAAGTGACGCTTTACAGGTTAAAGTGAAAACTTGCTGGAATTAGAAAAAATTATATTCTGTCCAGCACAAAGAGCTGTATGATAGGGTATTCACTTCAGCCATAAGCCCAACTTATTGTAATAACTGGGTTGTAGAACTCTGGGCTCTGAGTCAGTTCGCTCTCTCCTGGCAGCGCTAATGCCAGGATCAAGAAACCTATGCGAAGCTTGCGGCTTTAAGTTTAATGACTAAGCCTACCATTACAAAAAGTTGTAAGTAGTGACCTATTACTTTATAATTCAATCACTGTAAATGCATCAATTACGTCAGTGTCCTTCCACAACTTTGAATTTATGAACCTCAGCACTTTGTAAAATGAACACATGCAAGTTTGATTATGTGCTCCTTCGGAGTAAGCACAGTCTTAATTCATTAGCAGGCCGGTCGACATTACGGCATTGCTTATGAAATCCAAAGTTTGTAGGGAAATCAATAGAAAAAAATAGGTCAGTATGTCTACAGTTTTACACCGCTGTGTGAAATCATAGTAACAAGTTTTAAAATCTTACTTATGGAAGAAAATTTTTTCTTGAAAATGGGTAATCAGACCAACCAGGTGATCGACTGCGATTGGTATAGCAAAAGCGGATTCCGATATTTTTGGTAAGGAGAGTGAGCAGTTTAAATTGATGCATTATCGTAGGAGCTAAAGGATTTTTTGCTCAACTTTTTTGAAGCGCAAATTTTTGAGCAAAGCTCTTTTGTGAGACAAATACAAACAAATGATTTCACGAAACCAAGATCAAGAATGGCTGGTGGAAGGGATGAATTATCAACATCTCCCTTTGGATCCGCCCCTGAGGCATAGCCCCTTTTACTATATTCCGGAAGCAAGGCACATGGGTGTAGCTAGGAAACTTGGTGTCACAAACATCACTGCGATAGGGTTTCACCAAGTCGTGAAATAAGGGTACTATCAAATACATGTGACTTATTTCTGTAATCGTAAAACATAAACAATTGTGGCGCCCACTTCCGACTTTGTCGAGGAAATTGGTTATGTGTGCGGTTTTTGTAAGTCGCACCCTTTGGGTATAATGATTAATGATCTCAGAAAGTTTTTGGATTCAATTTTCATTATTTAGCTATTTTCACGCTAAGCAGCAAAAATAATTTGCTTGCTTGCGATTTTCCCAAAAGCTTTGGATTTCATTAACTTTTCGTACACTGTGATCACTAAGAACTAGCGGTGGACAGTATCAGCATAAATACAGTATACATGTATCAGCGATAGTATCGCTCGATACTCTCGCATCGGTATTGAATGATTATTATTGCTTAACAGTATCGCGTATCGGTGTCGATTCATTTTGTTTTCTTGTATTGCCGATACAGATAGCATCGGCAATGCTTTTAAAGTATTTAAAATTGATTAAGTTAATTGCCAAGAAGCTGTATCTTATGAAAACAATAAACCTCTCCATTCCTTCGCATTCATGTCTTTTCAATTGTTGCTGCTATATGATGGCTTTGATCTTTGATCAAACGTTCTGGTTATATTCATTCTCCCATAGTTGCTGCAAATTATACTACTTTGATGAAAGCTTAACCAGCTGACGAAGAAAGCTTAACCAATGTTAATGTCCTTGATTGAGTATAATAGCTTTGAGTTTATAATGCATTGAGTTTAATAGTTTTTAGCAGCAATCTGAAGAGAACTTTAGTAAAGCACATATTCGGAAACCTTATTTAAAAAAAAGCGTTTGAGCGTGTTGGTCATTGTGATTTCAATTGACTAAGTTAGCTGAGCCTGAATGATTGACTACAGTGAAGAGTCAATCAGCCTTCAGATTGAGCAACTAGTATGCTAAGCTCTTATCTTTGTTCTTTTTTCCACATTTCTACTTTAACCAAGAGTCAAACATTCGTATTGTCCAAATTCAACTCTCTGCCAGCTTTGTCTGCGAAATTTTACGTTTGATATAAGCTGGTTGAAGGGCATAGTTACGAAATAAAAGCGGATTTATTAGAGCAGTGGTTCCCAATTTTTGCAATGGTCTGCACCCCTAATGTATTTTAATATGTTTCGCACCCTTAGAATATCTTAATATGTTCTCGCACCCCTAAAATATTTTAACATGTGATGAATATATGCGGCCCAAGGGCCAAAATGTGACCCGGGGCATAATTTTCTGAGAGCCGTGTAAGGATCAGGTGCCACGGCCCGAACTTGGTTTGTGATACATTGAAGTCGTGGCTGGAATTGCGTGTGTTGACCTTTTTTATTTTCTTTTTTGGAGATCAGCTTCATCTCGGGCTGAATCGAAGGCCGTGCACTAGACATGCTGTGGATAGACACAAAATGTGCAGAACAATTAGCACAGGAGGAACTGATCATGACAGTACAGTAATGCAACACAAAAATCTGAAAGACCATCTCGCACCCCCCTAAGATGCTGCCTCGCACTCCCAAAGGGTGTGAGCACCCCTGATTGGAACCCCTGTATTAGAACATCAAATAAGAAAATATTTCAAATGTATCAACTATACCCTCTGCATCAACTTACCCGGCTTTCCCCCTGCTATGTTAATGCTAGCTTGTAATAGTAACTTTTTACATTTGTGTTTATTAACCGGGTTCGCAAGAGTGCGCACCACAAACTACTTTTTAGGTCGGCATTAGTTTAACCGGCTGAGATGTATCATTCATTGCATTTCGTGAAGCTTCACGCCCCATAATAAAAACGAAGTTCATTTTAACCCTACCATTTAATGAGACCACGCACTTTTTCACACTACAAAGGGCAGAAATGTGCGATATTTAGGTATCATGTTACAGACCCAACGCGTGTCGAATTACTATTGCTCAAAAGTATAGAGTATCAGTATCGATTTTTTTGTTTTCCTGTATCGCTGATACAACAAGTATTGGTCATACTATTTAGTATTGATTAAGTTGGCTGCCAAGTATGCCGATGTAACGAAACAGTAACACACTTCTCTCTCGCATTCACACCTTTCCCATTGTTGTTACTGCATGGTGGCTTTGATTCTTGGTCGAACATGCAGGTTAGATCCATCACTTTTGTGGTCGACGTCGGTTTAGTAGGTTGAGATTCATCGCATTCAGTGAGCTTCGCCTCCCATCAGGGATATATAGAATATCCCTGCCTCCCATAATCAGAACAAAGTTTATTTTCACCCTTCTTTCAATTAATTTATACTTAAAAAGATGAAGAAAATTAAAAAAAGTTGTGTGCGGCAACTTTTTGTTTGTGTGTGTGCGCACAAGTGAACACCTTTGGAAACACTGGCCTCGGTTATAAAAAGGTTAAGAACATCTCCACTAGCATATCATAATTTAATTCAAATTTTCACTTAAAAATTTTTAAAAGTTTCTGAAACGTTTCAAATGCTTTTTTGAGCAAGCTCCTTGTTAGTCCCTTTCTTTCCCCCTTTCACTTGAGCCATCGCTGCTACATGAACCCTGCACTGGTGTAAAATAGGATCGAGCAGTTAGCTTGCTGCGCTGCAAACAATTTAGTCGTAAACAGGAATTTCGTGTATTGTATACCGTAGTAACTACAGTAAAGCTTGTGATAAACTTGCGCAACACTCAGAGCCAAAGTTGGTTTAAAAGTGGTTTAACAGGACAAAGCCAAGTTAATGTTTAACTGGCGTGTTGGTGCACCCATAAGTGTAACACTTTGTTTTGGGTCAGAGAGGGAGAGGGAGAGCGAGGAAGGCGTGTTTGTCTCAAATGATAGGAGAAGACCTTTTTTTATAGAAGTCAAGTTCTTCAAAGTAAGTTTTTGTTATTTTCAGTTCCAAAAGCAAGTAAAAATTTTTTTTTAACATCAGATTTAATGTACAAAGCCTATGGGTTTACTAATCAGTGGAAAAGTGACAAGAAGAAGCAAAAACTCCAACCGTCCCTAGACATATCAATTTCAAAAAATCCCAAACGCAACAATTACTCAAAATAATTCAGGTGGGTTGCAACCTTCGGCCGCAATATTTAAAAAATGTGGCGGCATATTCAGGGGCCACAAAAAAGTTAAATTCTCTTTAACCATGGTTTACTGCTCCCCTTTAGAAAAATTTT
Source organism: Trididemnum clinides (assembly GCA_963675345.1). Lineage (NCBI taxonomy): Eukaryota > Metazoa > Chordata > Ascidiacea > Aplousobranchia > Didemnidae > Trididemnum > Trididemnum clinides. The sequence goes on from OY776288.1 coordinate 20,582,980, forward strand.
GGTTGCACCCGTTACCATCAATAAATGAGCGAAGAAAGCTACTTTTCTCGTAAAAGACTAGTCTTTAAAATCTTGATTAGGTAAACTCTGGCTTTTACTACATTTCTGAACAATTTCCAAAAAATTTTTTTCAAATTTATCACAAAAATCTAGTAAATGCGTATGACTCTTATCCCACAATCTTGTAGAAGCTCTAAAAACGATCATCATCAATAATCGATTTAACAAAATGTACCCCTTGGATCTTTTGTGCTGCGGCCCTATATCAACTCTAAACTAAATATTTGCGCTCTATTTAATTACCATATTTAGTAAAAGGTCTACTTCACCGGCCTTTTATTGACGTAACCAACAACTAACGGCGTTACTAAAAAATACAAGAAAAAGAAAACAGTTTTTAAGCACTGTCTGCATGGAGGAGCCATTTAGTATAATTAAACCAATTGGTTTTACAACACGACTTGGCGCAGATTGGCATCACACAACGTGGCGTAGATTGGCATCACACAACTTGGCGCAGATTGGCATCACACAACGTGGCGCAAATTGGCATCACACAACTTGGCGCAGATTGGCATCACACAACTTGGCGCAAATTGGCATCACGCAACTTGACGCAAATTGGCATCACACAACTTGGCGCAAATTGGCATCTCACAACTTGGCGCAGATTGGCATCACACAACTTGGCGCAAATTGGCATCACACAACTTGGCGCAAATTGGCATCACACAACTTGGCGCAAATTGGCATCACACAACTTGGCGCAGGTTGGCATCACACAACTTGACGCAGATTGGCAACACACAACTTGGCGCAAATTGGCATCACACAACTTGGCGCAGGTTGGCATCACACAACTTGGCGCAAATTGGCAACACACAACTTGGCGCAAATTGGCATCACACAACGTGGCGTAGATTGGCATCACACAACTTGGCGCAGATTGGCATCACACAACTTGGCGCAGATTGGCACCACACAACAACGTTTATAAAATCCACCAAAAAGCTAAAACCTCAGAAAATACTCAGCAACGTTGCTAAGTAGCTAAAATGATTTTACCCCTCATATTTTAACTTCCAAAATCGGGCTACCAATTGTTAATGACGTCCTCATGAAAAGCAGTTCGTGATATCTTGCAAATAATTTTTCCTGCTACGCTTCCGGCATCCATCAGATATGCTCCTGCACCAGTAGTAGGCTTGGTTTAAAAACTGCTGATAATTTCAAAGTAGATCTAAATATTAAATTGCTAAATTCATTAGAGTAAAAGTTATCCTGAGGCTAAAAAATAAAATTGTTGATCTACAAGCTAATTGATCAATGACATGAACCATTTCGTAAAGACAAATTTACTGCCGTCGGTTGGGGAAGGATGATAGCTGTTGCCTACCTTCCGAGGGCTTGATCTCATGTAATTGCTTGCGGGTGCAATTTCCAGTGTTGTTAAAGTGATCTCCAAAAAATGCTTTTTACGCAAAAAGCAATTGCTCACCGCAAGTCCTCAACTTTAAGGCATTGCTTTTTTTTTCTAATTCCGGGATTCCACTTTTAAAAAGTCATCACTTTGATGGCGAGTCTTTTTTTACCACGAGCTCCTTGATTAGCCATATGGGCTTTTTTGTCAAAATTCACTACCAATTGTAAAAAATTAACGCCAATTCGCCAAAAATTGTTCTTCTTTCACTGAATTCAAACTCAATGTAGGAAGGAATGGATACAAGAAATTCGGCCGGGGACGAGGGGACCGTACATCTCTTGGTCTTTCGCTATGCCTTTAGCAAATGCTTTAATTGGTAGTAGCCCATTCACTAATACACCATTTGATGAGGCTTTCAAACATTGGTGTTCTTGGTGATAGAATCCGCTTTGAATGTGGGTCGTAATAATCCCTCCTTGCAATATTAGTATGGGGATGGAGGAAGCTGCTCAAATAATCGTTGAAAACTTTTCAAGGCCTTGTAATGATATTTTCCAATTTCTTTGTATGAATTTTGGCAAATTGATTTGTTTTAATTGATTTTCTTGCCAGTTTCCAAACTGCTTTGCATCTAGACTAAGCAATTGCAGTGATAACGGTCCACGTACAATAACAGGTCAAAAAGCATACTTTTTACTCTTGTCGACGTAATTATCAAAGGGGAGGGGTAAATAAGGGAGTGTGAATAGGTACGGGAGCACATCTTGTCTGGTTTACTTTGAAACCGTGGCGTTATCTGGAAGAATTAAAAGACCGGGGATTCGTTGCAGCAAAAGAATATAGGAAAAGAAGACGGTGAAGAGTTTTTACCACATAAGCCACAAAGCGTAAAAGAGAAAGAAGAGTTGGAAGGAAGGAAAGCTCCGCAAGAGCAGCGCGAGAATCCAAAAGGAGGGGAAGAAAAGAACTTTGACGAAAAAGATGGGTCAGAGCAAAAGCATGGATTGAAAAAGTGAACTTTACGCTAGAAAAATTGTGTTCCGGCATGGTCACTAAATATACAGAAGGAAGTAGAAGAGAAATTCCAGGAACAAGAAGAGGAGCAAGCAAGCATAACTTGGGAGGCTGGAAAAGAAGAGAGCATGATCGCGTGAGAAAGTGGAGGTAAAATCCCTTCATTAGGACCTGAAAAGCCTTAGTTTTATTTAGTGTCAAGCCAATCTGAAATAAGAAAAAAATGGTTGATGAAGAGCTTGCTTATAGAAGGTCAGAAATAAGTGCAGGGGGTTGAAAGGCTGACCCAGGCGCGGAATTTAATTTTTTGAGATCAAAACCTAAAGCATATGAAAATGAATTTTATTGAAGGGGGCTTGTTTTAGCATTTTTCTTGTTAAAAACCATTACTTTGTAATCAACTTCATGAAAGCGACCCTTGTGCCCTTTTGTCGGTGTGGGAGGTACACAACATTCTTTGTTTTGCTACATTTCAGAAATATTCAGCCCCATAAAAATATTGGGCCGCGTGTGCGCTAATTTTTCTACTCATCTCTATTCGAGAAATAAGTAAGAGTAACTTACAGAGTTGGCAGAAAAGCATCACAAAGAAGAAAAAAGATGAATAAGGAAACGAGGCAGTCCGTAATGGTGCAAATGGCCGCTCAGTGAAGCAACTCCAACTTCATAGCATTGGTAGCGCAGAGAAAAGGAATCCAACCGGGTGAAACGCAAATGAGAATGGGCCGCAGAAAAACTTTATATGGAAAAGATACGGACTTTTTAGAGAAGCCCATAGCTGGAAATCGTCAGATATTATCGGCAAAATAGTCGAGTGCGTAGGAGCATCTTTTATGATGTCAATAATCTTGCGTTTGAAGTTGATGGTCACTGGCTGCACTTAAAAAAGGCACTAGCTAATTTCCTTGCTTGGTTGCACTGCTTGCTGTGAAATTTGTAGCGCTTCCGCAGACATTTGACTAATGTTCCAAAAAATGCACTGGCTATGGCGACGGGTCGATTTTATCAAGACAGCAACGTATTGTAATTTATCTTCTAATTAAGGTAATGTTGATATGATTAATTTGTGGTTAATAGTTCGTTGTTCTTCGTGCTCACACATCACTTAGAAACTAGATCACACAAATGTGATAGCTACCCATGATTGCTTCGAAGTTGTTAAGGTTAACTCAAAACGCATTGTGCCAGCAGTTGGTTTCAGGTAACACTCAAGCGAGCCTGAGCACAACAATATTCTAGGCTTCTACCATTAACAAAAAGAAATTCAAATAACAAAAAGATAAGCTTACATTGATAAAAAATTTTTTATGGCCTGCTCCTCCTCCGAAAACCTTACAAAAGTGGGTTTGGCGTACGAGGTAAAAAGTTAAAATTTCAGATGGCCACTAGATTCTGCTTTAAGTCATGAAGAGCGTAGACTCTTCACACTCTTTGCTCCCAGGTTACCCTTGTGCAAGGCGTAGAACTGGAAAACCTACCAAATTAGAGTCACAGCATTAATTAGGTTGATTGCTATCAGTCATTATCATTCGCATGCTTTTGTGAACGACATTTTGTGATATAGTCTTGAACCAATGAAACCATGCCTTCAGGTTGTTTTTTTCTGTGCTGTATTTTTTTGCTCTAGTATTTCATTTTTCATGTTTTTTTTGCCCAAATCAATTCGAAATCTGTGGAGAAAAAGAATATCTGTAAACATTCTCATCAAATGACCTAAAGATTAAATTTAAGTTAATAGCATGGGTATCGCATCTGTTCTGGTTTGTTTAGTGTCAGGTGCGATGGCCATACTTTTGTCAACAGTTTATTTCTCACCTTAATGTTTACTCTTTTGCTATGGTTTCCTGTTTTTGCGAGCAATTGTTTTTTGTTTTGCTTTGTATTCTTTTTATAAGAGAAAATAAAAGTATATCAACTCATGATGGATCTGCTCAAAATTCCTATAGGAGCTTTGGCTCCTCTCAAACTCCGTAGATGTTGTTTCCGTGGTTGTCATCATCACAAAAGACGCTCGTCAGGCATTGCGATGCAGGCGCTTGCATTTGGGCTAGGGGTAGACTGTAGCGAAAAAGCTTATGATTTTGAAGTTTTCTGGGGTTTTGGTTCCTGTCCTTAGCGATTGGCTTGTGTTGAGGGTAATGCTGTTGGCTTCACATACTTTTATTACAACCTAAATTTCATTATTAATTAGTTAAGTATCAGTTGAGCCAAGTTTAACGCAAATTTACACTTAAGGTAATAAAAATAGTTTGAGAAATGACAGTCCCTGAGACTGGCAGATATAAATATTTAATTTACAGTGATGAGCTTAAGTGAGAGGGGGGGACCTGGGAAAAATTAATTAAGAAGGGGGATTTTCCAAGATGTGTTGCATTACAGGTGTACAGAATCGTTACTTTTCAGTAATGATTTCAAAGCATTACTTTTGTGAATTTAAGCAACGAAATGGAGAAGGATAGGTAATCTTTAAAAAAAGAATAAAGTTTAACACCTCAGTGGAACAAAGAAGACCGTGTAGCACAACTGTGACCCTTCATGGTGATTCAGGGCGAAGATTTTTTTTTTGGAGACCATCAACAACAACTCTGGTGCCAATCTTCTAGCACAGAAACTTGGGTGCAGGGGCCCTCTTAATCAGAGGAGAGGTCTAGGCATTTGCCCAGTTTTCCCTTACCTAAGGCCACTGTTCTTTATGTGGTAAAACTAGACCTAATCTTCTTTTAGTGATGCATCATTTTCAGATTAATCTTGATTTTTGATTCTAACTTTTAGTTAATTGACCAGTGATGACATTTGTCATCAACACATTTGTTCAGCATTTACCATGTGATGCTTGATGGATGCAGGCAAAATTGAAATCTGTAAATTTTTATGAAAATAAAGGAAAAGCATCAATTAAATTATGGAAATTTTCAGAAATGCATAGTTTTAATTCCATTTAATTCTTCAATTTTACTTGTTGGGTAGTTTCAATTTTCGTTTTTGACTATTATAAATTTCTGTAATTTTCATATCTCTTCAGTTGGTACAGTACTTTTTTGTATATTCAGTAGTTAGTAAATCTTGTTTCAGAGTGATTTCCTGTGATTCCATATTTCAAAATGAATTTACTTATTTTTTAAAATCTTGATTTCTGTATTGTAGTGTTGACCATAGATATCACACTAAACAAATAGCCTTTTATTTAGGTGAAATACCATCAGGCTAGGCTGTAGTGGTCTCCTAAAGAATGCTTGAACAAATCCTAACTCTGAACATAATGCTGATTTGAAGTTTCATTTAGTTTCCACATTTCAATTGTAATGAGCCCAAGCTGTTGTATATATAAATTGACAAATATATCTGTGTGTAGAAGTTTAAGCTTAAGTAAACTTTAAGCCAATGGAGAATGATTTCTTGAGGAAGTAGTTTGTTTTATTATGTAATGCTCAAGGATTCTGTAATGGAAGTTAATATTAGACATAAAATTTTGGAAATACAGAAATTCATTTTAAAAAGGCAGTGGCTATTTCGCCGTCGACGGCAATTTGCCCTTGGAATCTATTTTGCCGTGATCATTCACGTGTGTTTATATAGCCAAATTTGCTATTATCGCACCAGTGACTCTGTGGTGTAGTGGATAGAGCGCTGGTCTTGAGATACCAAGGTATCGGGTTCGAATCTCAGCTGGCCAGGGCTTGAAAAAAATGGCAGTGTACACTGAAGGGGTAGGCCCGGTATGTAAATGTACGGGGCAGTGTACACTGTAAGGGAGTGTGCATGGTGGGGATAGAGACCTGGGGGTGCAAAATTTTTTTTTTTGGTTTTTAAAATTGACCAATCAGAGACGACCAAAAGTCACATGTTTAGTACGTCATTAAGATTGACCAATCACAAACAACTCACGGCAAAATAGTCTCTGAGGGTAAATTGCCGTCGACGGCAAAATAGCCACTGCCTTTTAAAAAAGGCATTGCTGATTTATGGAAATATGGAAAAACTCTAACTAAAGAAAAACAAAAATTGATAAAAACTAAAAATAACTACCCAATTGGGCAAAAGTAGATAATTGAGTTTCGTTAAACTAAATATTTTTGTAATTTTCCATATTTCTACAATTTCCAAAATTTAGTTTGCGTTTTTTCAATTTTTTGAAAGAATTTTTGCATTTTTGTGATTCTTTTAGTTTTTATAGTTTAGTATTCTTCCCATTTGTGACTACAATTTTTGATAACCTCTCATGCACAATAAATTTTGGGGTATGAGTGTCACATAATAGAATTTTGGTTCTGTCTCAATGATATTTTGTAATTGAGGTGATGTAATGTATTGCTTAAACATTTGGTCCATCTGCAACTATACTAAGACTTGATAATTGCATATCAAATATCTTCTCTAGCAGCTAAAGATCCACTCCATTTCTTGTTTGATATAACGAGGAATATCTTCACAAATAGACTTTACCCTTAACTACACTGCTATATACAACAATGATAAATTCACTTGGCCTTTGCAGCTTCAACAACAACAATTATTCTCTGAATAAACAAATGCAGATACACATAAACACTACTAATCCATTTTTCCTTCACTCTCTCCCGCTCTGAGGAGTTTTGATTATCCATGCACTAACAAAAAAACATCTTTTTCTAAAAGATTCTAGAAAAACAACAATGAGAAATCATCATGATTTTGTATGTTCAAAACTTTGGAGTTTTTTCACATTTTTTTGTATGTCATGATCATAATCTTACAATTCATATCTTGTAAACAACTTGGCTCAAATCAAAATATGGTAAACAAGTTAGCTATTTCAATATCTTGTAAATATGTTTTGCTCAATCAAAACTTGGTAAACATCAAAATGACACTTTAAAGCTTCTACAAATTATCTTTCGTGATGATGAGTTCAAAATTCAACTTCAATACCTAGCTCGTTTTTAAACAAAACATCATTTTTGCCAATTTGTAAATGTATAAATCTTTTAACTATTCATTAGATCCAGATGCTTTATAATTTTCAAACATAGTCTCTGGATTTTGTATAAAAAATGTGTCTCAATATAGCATTTGGCATCTGTCTAACAAATATATCACCAATGCACCAATAGTAAAGTCAAACTGACATCAAAATGCTCTAAATTAGGTGGTTCGAATGCCACCTCATTATATCACACATGGCATCACCAAGCAGAATTGCTGTTGGCAATAATGCTTATGCATCATATGCTAATTACAGCAACCCATGAGAGCTGGAAACAAATGAATTTGCTACTAAATGGAGGATTTAAGATCATTTTGCGGACTTGCATAATCTGCTTTTGTATTGTAGTTAATGAGTTGAATACATTCTTGTTATAATAAAGCAAGTAAAGTAATTGAATTTCATTTGCACTGATTCTTGCTGCACAAGCAAATATTAGCTGAGTATCCTATTCTTGTTATAGGTTAGCAGGTTAGATCTAGATCTGCCTGCTAATGTGTTTCATCCTCATATTTGACAAATATGCAATAATTGCATATATAGTAATGCTCTAGTTAAATTAGACCTTTTCTCTGCTTATTAAGTGTTGTTCAGTTATTTAAATGTTGGCATAAAGCAAATACTTTGAAAAAGAAAATATACCAATGAAAATATATTTAGATTATTTTGGTCTATCAACATCAGTATTTAATAGTTTTTTAACAGTAGAAGCATTATGCAAAATCAGCAAATATCTGAAACTGGAGTTGATGAAGAAGAAAGTAACCAAGACTCAGGCCCCAGGTTGATCGTTCTCTATGGTAGCCCATAATTAATTGTGTACAGTTTATTTAGTGTAGTGTCTTTATTCCTCAAGTGCTGCACAAAATATCATGCAAAGTAAGGCTGACACTAAAATGTAGAAATCCTGGAAAACAGTAAAAAATAAATTATGAAAAAGCAAGGAAATGCATATTGACACAAAAAAGATCTTGCCAAAATGGCTTATCCAATGAAAGAAACAGTACAAAGTAGACAAAACCCTATGTCAGAAATAATAGCACCTTTTCTTGAGTAGTCAATCACTGCAGGAATATAAAGTGCATTTCTTAATTTTTTCTTGAAGGTACTATGACAATGTAGCTTTTGATGAAGAAAGTGGTATTACACAACTGGATGATGAAGAAAAACCGTTAATGAGTAACAACTGGAAGAGATCAGGAAACAATGTGTTCAATCTCGTTCTGGATGGTGTCTTGCTTGTTATTGAGTATTTGCAGGTACATTAGTTATCTATTTTATGCACTGTAGTACAAAGTCTACACCAGTTTTAAAATGCAACAAGTACCCGGTCACATTTTTGATTTAGTCTTAAGATAATTGTTGGTACTGTTATTAAGTAGAAAATATCTTTCTGTTTTTTTCGATGACAATATTTATGCAGTATAACAAATAATTTTATTTTTGTGGGTAATAGTGCTGCATTTTAGCCAAACCACATTCAATAAAATTATTTGTTGTTGTATATACTGTTTACGAGGGCTGCAAGCTTAATAATTGTACTAAACTTGAGCTTAAACTTGAAAAAAAAACTTATAAACTTGAAGTTTGAATGTGAAAAAATCAATCAGTACAAATTTATTGATCATGTAATTTTAAAAATTTAAAGTTTCATGCAGTAAAAATACTAAAAGTAAAAGCCTAAGAAATAAAGACAGAAATTGAATTCTAAGAAGCTCTTTGTTGTTTACTATCAGAAGCTCCTTGGTGATTACTAGGCCTATTGAGTCTACTTTGTGCTGGCACCATTATCCTGTAACTGAAACAATTAGCAAAAATTTTTTTGAGCTAATGCGACTTGACTGCAAATAGGTAACAATGCTGCGACTATAAACAGTTTCTGTGAAAAATTTAACAGATTGTGTGAAAAGAGAAAAGTTAGTGCTCTGGTTTACAAATGGTTCTTGAACTCTAAAAAGCTTAAAATGCAGAACCCGTCCTCGGAATTTCAAAATTATTTTAAACTTTAACTCAAAATTGGAACTCTGATAAAAATCGATTGAGTTTGCAGCCCTGCTGTTGACACTATTTCACTGTTAGTTTATTGACAAGTACACTTAACTGATGACTAACACCACAATGGACCATCTATGAACAGTGTTGTGTTAGTTTTTTTGGTTTTGGTTGGGGAAAAGCTGCATCACAGGTATTAAAGTTCAATTTTTTAGCACAAAAACTAATAGTAAAGGCACAAATCACATGCTATTGGAATGGTCTTGATACAACCTTTAATTTGTTAAAAAAAACTTTGAAAATTAGTTGGGAAATAAGGTCACAAATCCGTTTTTAGTTAACTATCGTTCTATAAATGTTGCAATTTTTGAAAAAAGATAATATCATGATCTGTGTTAACGAAAGACTGTGTTGATGGTACCAGACGCATTATGATATCATAGAGCAAGTTTGAAGCAAGCATAAAAAAGCAAAAAAGCATTCTTAGAAGGCTTAAAATGCTTAAATCAGCGTGGTCCAACTTAATTTTATCGTGGGCCAAAAAAAGCTCTTACTTTATTTCATGGGCCAATTTCAGAAGATCAACAAAACTATTAGTTAAAATGAAAACTTAATTTTAACACTAAGTTGTTCTTGGATTAAAAAGGATAATTTTATTTCAGAAGGTAAGCATAGAAGCACACAAAATAAATTTCAATGTTCATAGTTTATTGCCGATTAATGGGACGTTTGTGGCCGAGATGCATCTCTCACAATTGCGTTTGTATCCACCGAAATGTTAGTTGTGGCCATGCAAAGACAATCTTGTAAATCCAAAGTACTGTTCCCCAGTTGGTTTCGATTTTTCATTTTGATATTGTTCATTGCTGAAAATGCACATTCGCAAATGTATGTACTTCCAAACATAGAAAACAACTTTAAAGCAGCATTCTTTAAAATCGGAAACCTTTCCTGTGAAACAAACTCCCAAACGTTTTCTGGTTTTTCCCGACTTTTTGACAAAAAAACTGATCACTTTGAAGCTCACATAATTCGAGTTGAAATTCAGATGGCTGCATAGCAACACTCACTTGCATGGGGTTGTTGTATAGTGCAAGAGAACTTTTAAGTTTTTGGAAATCCTGAAATTGATTTTGAAATTCCTCGGACAGTGAAGTAATATTACTTACAAACTGTGTGAAATCAGCATTGGAGTATTCTTCCTTGATCACTGAGCAGGACGGAAAATGAGCAAGATTGTTGTTTTGCAAGCAGTTTGTGAACAAAACCAACTTTGAGCGAAAACCCTCAACATGTTCCACTAAATGAGAAATGCTTTGTCCCTTTCCTTGCAAATTCAAATTTAACACGTTCAGATGATTTGTCATGTCTGTTAAGAAAGCTAAGTCGCAAAGAAATTCAATGCTTCGCAACTGCGCTTGAAAAGTGTTTGTGCTCTCCATTAGTTCTTCTTCAAAAAATGAAAGAATTTCTTTGCGCAATCCAAAAAAGTGTGTCAATACCTTGCCTGCGCTCAGCCATCTGATGCTCGTATATAGGGGCAGGTCACTAAATTCAGCATTCTGCTCATCCAAAAATGAAACAAACCTTCGGTGTCTTTGAGATTTATTTTCACCTCTTATTAGATTGACCATCTTGACAACACTTTGCATTGCATTCATCATTTTCAATACTATTCCGCAAAGCGCTTCCTGGTGAATTATGCAATGCAAAGTAATGCAGTTAATTCCATTTTCTTTTAGCAATCCAACTTGACCAGTTTTGCTTCCCCTCATGGCCTTTGCACCATCTGTAACTATGCAAGAACATTTTTTGAATCCTCTGAACTCGGAAACAGCAGTGTTTATCGCTTCATATATATTAGAGCCTTTTGTTCCACCTTTTAATTGATGAAGTGTTAACAATTCTTCCTGGACTTCAAAACTTTCATCCACCATTTGAGCAAATATCATCAGTTGACTAACATCAGTCACATCAACGCTCTCATCCAAAGTCACTGAGAAATAGGTACAATTTTTCATCGCAGATTTCAGTTTATAATGTTGACTTAAATCCGCTACTCTTCTTGCCATTGTCTGATGGGATAAAGACACCGTTTTAAATTTTTCTGCTATTTTTTCTTCACCAAACGCCTCCGCCATTTTAATTGCACATGCTTTTACTAATTCACCCTCTCGAAATGGCTTCATTTTTTTGGCAAGAAGGAGTACAACTTCATATGATGCTGCTAAGTTAGTCTTTTGACAGCCTACAAAATTTAACATCCTACTGACTTGCTTCTCTTGTTTGTCTTTGAGACTCGGCAAAATATTCTTTCTTTCCTTTCCTTCATATTTTTCAAAGTTATGTTTGTGGAGAGTGTCATAATGTCGCTTTAGATTGTATTCCTTTGTAGCTGAAACTGTCTTTTGGCATATTAAACACAATGGTTTTCCACTGCTTTCAATAAATAGATAAGTTTCCTCCCACTTCTTAAAAAATGTCCTTCTGTTTTTCTTTTTTTGCAACTACTCATCTCTTAGTTTTATAAAGCTGCGTATTGATTAAAGTGGAATATTTAGTCTGAACTTCCAAAACTAGCTTCTTACTCCATTGCTCAATGGCTGTTAAACAAACCCATAAAAATAGAAGTAAATAGCTGTTTGTTATACAATAAAAAGACCATTGTACGATAATTTGTGTCATTGTTTTTCGATAATAGATATTATGAAAAAATAAGCAGCAGCTATCAAAGTGAAAAACAATCGGCTGCTATTTGTTGTATAAACATAAAACATTACCACAGAAGTTATAAAATAGCTTTGAAGTTAAATTATTAAACGAAGCCTTAAAAATATCTTATAGATCGAAATGTTCTAATTGCCGTAACTGTTCCTGGTGCTTCGCAGGCCAAAATTGGCCCACAGGCTTGCAGTTGGACCACGCTGGCTTAAATAATCTGTGGTTGCACTGTCAATTGAGCTTAAATTGTTGTAAAATGTTTTTTATCAAAAGCACCTCACCCAAAAATTGTTTAATTGCATTTCTATAATGAGTACTTTTTGAGTAAATTAAGAGAGCATATTTTACTATTAATTGTTAATTATGACGTCATGTGAGGTGCTAAAGAAGCGAAATTTGTTTAAGTTGGTAAGTTGGGTACTGGCTTTCATTTAAATCAAAAACCATATTCCTTGGTTCAGAAATGCAATATTTAAAAAAATTATCTTGTGGTGATCAATCGTCCCAAGTTTGATGTTTGTGTGCCAGGCATTTTCGGAGGAGTTAAGACAGACAGATGCACAGACAGAATTGTGCTTTATATATTAGATACATACCAGCGAGCTTATCTCACTTTGCTTGTAAAGTGCTTGATGACAATGTCAAAGCTGCAAATATACATACATATATTTCAAAACAAACGACTATAGGCAATAAAAAGGTAAAACCACTATAGGCTGTTTCACCAAAAAAGGCTCATCAGGTTGCAACTGACATCTTATTCAAATAGAATTTTATTTTTGTTGTAACGTGATGAGTTTTTTTTGGCGAAACAGAAACAGTCTGTGGTGCTGTATTGGTTTTATCATTTTATGTAATGTTATAAATTAAGTGTATGTATATTATACAGTATATACTGCATGCCTTTTGCATTGTTGTTTTATCAGTGCAGAATTAGATAAACTATGCTTTCAGCTGTTTGCTTTGTTACAATCTTTATCATTGCGGTGGACATGGCCTATTGAATGGACAAGAAATTTTTCTTTTGTTTTCATTTTTAATCTTGACTTTTGGGAATTAGCAAAATTGGCAACTGAAAATGCTTACATACCTGCCAGGGATTATCTTGTACCTAGTGCTGCAATTCCTATTAACTTCAGGTTGGTGCATCTTAATTGAGCTTTTTGTAAGTGGTTAATCAGGATGATTATTTCATTTCTTGCTTCTGATCTAAAAATACTTTTTTCGATAGGCATTATATTGCGCTTTTTTGCACTTTTTTGACGTGTTTTTGAGTGGTATTGTAAACTGTTGTTTTTAGAGCATATATTATATGCTGGTATATTGCTATTGCCATTGGAGCTTGCATATTCGTTGTGCTGAATTGGAGGTTTTCAAGAAAAATGAAGTATGCTGCATCACACATGCTTCAAACTGCGTTTATAATTGCTGCTCAGGTAAGCTCAAAGTTTTAAACGCTCGTGTTTTTGTAGCTTCATTCATGTAATAATTAAATTTAGATATTTTTTTTGCCATCGTGATTGCCCTCTATTGATGTAAGGGCAAGAACTCCCAAACTGATTCTGTGGACGTCACAACTTCGTATACAGTAGTTTGTGTTTCAAATGCTTGTTAGCTTGTTTCCATTCAATGGTAGAGCAGATTGGAGTACCGTTTACGATGACAATACTCGTGCATTCAAATCTCACGATGGCTACATTGTTGGCACTTTGGAATGGCACCTTGTGACAATTTTCTCTGTTTGGTTTTACTGCTTGCGGCAGAGATGCTCTATGTCAGCATTATTGGTAACTCCAAAGCGGGCTTGAACACAACTATGTTCTAGTGCAAGGATGGATAACTTGGTGAGAGATGGCTACGAAAATTGATCTTGGTTTTCAGAGGGCAAAATTATAAAAGCTGCAAACGATGTTTTTGGTCATTTAGAAGTTGAAGACTTTTTTTTGAGGTCAACTTTTGAAACCAGAAAGTCACGGTGCAAGCTAATATTTCCTGGTGTTTTTGCTCCCTCTTAAAATAAAAATCAGTTTTTGGAGATCACTTGGTTGAAAGCAATTTTTTGACCAAAATCGTGGCCCAAGCTCGTTTCTCAACGTTGTTTTTACCCGTTCACATAATGAAGACCATCTTGAAAGTGCAAAACCCGTGGAAATGTTGTTACTGAATTTTGAAAACTGACTCATAGGCTGTATTAAATGAGGGCTTAGATGGCCAGTTGCTCATATCTGTTTTCATCATCATCGTCCATCAAGTCGATGTCAACTCCTGGTGACTTCATGAACTGCCTTTCTCCATTCATTCTTATTTGTTGCAAGTTTTACAGTACTTTCTAGAGTTAAGTTCCAATTTTCCGTGATGTCATCTTGCCATCTCCTTGGTCTTACCCTTCTTCTTTTCCCTTCCACCTTTTCCTGCATAATCACTTCTTGTAATCTGTTGTCAATTCTCAAAATGTGTTTGCAATACTTTGGTTTACCTCGCTCAATGACATTGAGGAGTGACATGTGGGGCTGTATCTGCTTTAGAGCCCAATCATTTGTTTTTTGGCAGTTCATGGAATACTTAGTAGCCGTCTCCAAGTGCACATTTCAAATGCATTCAGTCTCCGCTGATCTGCCTTACGCAGTGTCCAACTTTCGCTGCCATATGTCACTATGTCACTACTGGAAACAAGGGAATAAACCAGTTTCGTTTTTGTAGCTACAGATATGTCTTCAGATTTCATTATTTTTTGCCAGTTTGGTCATGGTACTGCGACCCATGGCTAGCCTTCTCCGAATTTCTTTCTCACAATCTGCATCGTCACAAATAATTGATCCCAAGAAATTGAAGTTGTGTACAATTTCGATGTGATCATCTTCCAGTTTGAATTCCTGAAGTCCAACTGTTGTCGTCATCTTTGTTTTTTTATATTTAATCTCAAGCCTGCTTATTCACTGGTTTCTTTGACTGTGTTTATGAGTATTTTCAAATCATCCAAGTTTCCAGTGATCAGTGTTGCATCATCTGCGTATCTCAAGTTATTTATCATTCTTTCTCTTATTGTTGTTCCTTGTATTGTCTCTATTCAAACTTTTCTCATTATGCTCTCCGTGTAAAGATTACATAGATATGGAGATAATATGCAGTCTTGTCGTACCCCTTTTCCAATTTTAAACCATGATGTGTTACCAAATTCCGTCCTCATGGTAGGTTCTTGGCTAATGTACAGGTTGTTCATTAACTTTATCAAGTATCTTGTTATCACCGACTCTTGGAAGTTTCTCTATATTAAATCATGGTCGACGCAATCAAATGCTTTGCTGTAGTCAATGAAACCCATAGTTATGTTTTAGCATAACTAATGAAAGATATTCTTGTGACTTGCAGATAAAGATGATGAAGTATGACAAAAAAATACTTACAGGTTTGTTTGTTTGTGCAGGTTTTTGCCATCCCAGTTGGTGTTCAAATTGGGAAGCTGTTTTGGTGTCGGCCTAATCTTTTATTAGATGTTGATAACAGTCTGACGTGTTGGAGTGGTGAACACATAATCTATATTGTGTTAGCACTGGTAGTAGTAATATCACTTTACATCGTTTATCCTGCATGGCAGATATGGCATATAAACAGACAGGTTGGTTTTACCTGTTTTATAATTATTTTTGCATGTAAAGTGGCTTTCAAGACTGTTGATATTCTGTCTTGTCGATAAATAATGCTCAACATCACTGAATCAAAACAGCAACTTTCAATTGATCTTCGTTTGATACATTTACTTGAAGTATCATTTAATCATCTAATACAGACACTAAGTATTTGCTATTTTGTAAAAATGAACCTTAGTCCCGCAAGTACCTTCTCCACAGTCGCTTTAATGTTTTACATGAAAATGGAAAAAAGTATGATGTCATGCTTTTTTTGAGTGGTTAATGGCATTGTTTTATATGCTAACTCACGTAAAGGTCATTACATGGAGAATCACATAGCTTAAGCTAAGGTAGAAGTATGATGTTGAAAGCGATTTGGTTATAGGTAATCACTTTTGATGACAAGAAGCACGAAATGTATATGAGGTTAAAGCACTGTGAACATTTTTATGGACTCAATTCTTCATGGAACGAGCAGTTGTTTTTCATGTTTGCATCGTTTCGACGCTTCTGGGTGTTCCACAGACCTGTTACTCATTTTATCAAACTTTTGATTATTTCATTTTACGCTGGCGGCTTTAGTAATAGGTAGGATATTTTAAAATGTTCTTGCAAAGCTGTTTTTATGTAACACAAGATAAAATATTATACATGGTGATATGCTGTATAAGTTGAATAAAATGTACTTAATATGAACTAGCAACCAAACATTAACTTCTTGCAACGTCAAACCAACATAATGTTTAGTGGGATTAAGTGCGAGAGTAGAATAAATTGAGAGTCAGTGATAGAGTTTTTTCCGCGGCCATGTACTCCAAATAGTAGCTTAGTTTTATGCTGCAATTTCTACATTAAGTCTGTGGCACAGAATTGTAAATAAAGTGATGAATTCATTTTACAGATTAGTGCAAAGCAGTTGCATTTTTGGAATTCTCTTGCTGTGGTTGATAATGTCGCTTTTTAGATTACCTTATCGGGTATGTTGGTATTTGTATTTTATTTTTCTTACAATTAAATCGATATGGCCATATCAAAGAGTTAATGCAACTTGGCCTGTCTAGCCGACTAGTCAGACCTGCCGGCATCTATTATGGCCTTATTAAATTGGTATGAAAAATACGAATTTGTGATTTTGGTAAACTTACATACAGGGGCACAGCTGGAGGAGATGTTTAGGCGGCATTTCATCCCCCTTTGTTTTGACAAACAGTTTGAAAATGTTGATCTTGAAAAAAAGAAAAATAGATCTTCGCCTTCAAATAGGAATGAAAATCTAGAATTAGTTTGTTGTCAACAGCCTTTGATTATTTCTGTTTCCGCCACTGCCTACACACATGTTCTTGACACTCTATTTCTCATATGAGAATCGTGGCGACAGCAGTTGTGGAAATTCCTTACAACAGGGATGCAAAAATACGTTTGCGCGCTAATGATGCTCGACCAAAATGTTTACGTGCGCGAACGGAATTTGCGGCAACATAGTTAGTACCAACTCATACATAAGAAAAATGGACGGCAAAGTTTATGTATGCGCGCGCTACTAGAAATTGCTATGCGCTACTAAATTTCCAAAAAAATTTTTGCACCCCTGCTTTACAAATTTCACAGTTTCTAGCTAAATACGCTGTCACCTTTTTATGGTGGCGGAGTGTGTGTTGTTTGTAAACTTTAGAGCGAAACCGTCAAAAGCTAATTTTGCTCTCAGCTGGGTTACCAGTGGAGATCGAAGTGGAAAAACAGATATAAGTGCAATCCGTTAAGAAGGTAGCAATGATAAGCAATAAGACGTGTACTCATGCTGCATCGGGTGTCTCGCAGCATGAAGAGTCTGTGTTTGGATCTTAGGGCTCATTTAAAAAGTAAGCAACATTTTTACCAAAAGCTATCCTTCTCAGGCCCCATCTCTTTGCTTTTCACGTTTTCGGAAAAGCAAATGATGATGACGCAAAGTCGAAATATTTTTGGAGTGCAATTTATTTTTTGGATTAATGTACCGTAACTTATCTATTTATTTGGCTTGACTTATCGATACACTGAACTGTAGAAACGCATTAATGTGAACTTTAGTGTTTGGGAGTTCAAGGTTTGCAGTCTTCCTTCGCGTGGGAAAGTCACTTTATCACATCGAAATCAATTATGCGGCCCACTTCGAGCAGACTTTGTTATTTTGTTGTTCAAAATTTGATAGATCAGTTGTTCTGGGTTCAAGAAAAAAGGGTTGCAATGAAGTTGCAATTTGCTTCTGTGCATTGCATTCGCCGATTCTAGACACCACTTAGGCTCTGTAATGTGATGTATTTTTGCTAGTTAATGCATTTCCTTTTGATTTGTCGTTTTTGATATGCAAAGTGTGCATGCAGGTGTCGAGCTACAACTTTCCTCACGCGTGGAGCCTTGCCTGTTTAACCTCCTGCGCTGTGATTGGCGCAATGCAAAACATTGATGGGATTCAAAGTGTCTTTCTATTGTCCAACTATATCTTGGTCAGTGCTCTATTTATGTGATATTCATGTTGCATTGTGCACATCATCTGTTGTATCTTTTTAACTTTTTTAACAGGGTGAACTTGTGTTGATCAACGTAGCTTGGATTGTTGGTATGTTGTTATGGACCGTTTATGTCATATTGCGTGCAAATGGAGTTTTATTTCGTCGCTATTCTTTGTGGCCCACTTTGCTTACTCCTGGTCGACATGGCATCACAGAAAACACACAAAGGTAGGCATTTCTACCTTCTTAATAGGTAAGAAGCAGTAGATTCTTAGTTGCCAATTTCTAAATGGCATGCAGAGACAGCATGAAAATTTTCCAAATGGTTTACCTTAGTTGGGAGTTTTCGAAATTCTCAGCCCTCTTTTATTTGCTGTGGCGTTAAACGAACTAATCAAGGTTGTTGGAGAAGGTATTCTGAAAGAGTTTTTGTATGCCGATGATTTGGTACTGCTTGGTGATGGCTGATCGGAAGTAGAGGGGAGGTATGGTATATGCAAAAAAGCGCTAAACCACAAAGGTTTAAAGATAAATGTTAGCAAAACAAAGGATTTGCCTTCTGGGCAGAAAACTGTTTCTGCATCTAAGGTAGATCCTTGTGCGGTGTGCGGAAAAAGAGTGGGGTGCCACTCCATCAAGTGTGTTGAATGCATCAAGTGGGTCCATAAAAAATGAATGGGAATACAAGGAAGTTTGCTATGACCGAAAAATTTTAAATCAAAAGTTGCCTTGCAGTTGCAAAGAATAGCCCTGTAGAGTAAATGTGGATGGAGACACACTTGAGAGAGAGAGATCCAATGATTTAAATCCGGTTTGGTCTCCGTTAACAAAGGTGGCCGGATCCACCTCATGATCCTTGAAAGTATGTTTACAGCATCGCGCCTCTTTGGTTGTCAATGGCATCTTCCTTTTTTAGTTCATCTCTTCAACCTGAAGTTGTGAAAAAGTTCTGTTTCTTGGGATGGAACAGTGCATGATTCAGTGGTGTTTGGAATAAGAGCTGGCTGGAACAAATTCAAGGTGGTGTCTGGTATTTTGTGTGGAGGGGTATATCTCAAAGAATAAAAGCCATAGTCTATAAAATTTGTTTAAGAAATGCAATGTGTTGTGAAGTAGAAAGCTGGGCGATGAAAACTGAGGATATCAACAGGTTGGAAACAACTGAAATGAGAATACTCCGAATGGTTTGTGGAAAAACTGAAGTATAAGATTAGAAATGAGTGTATCCCGGAGGCAACTGGAATTGAAAGTATTACGGAACTTATCAGATGCGAATGAACGATGTAATACGGACATGTAGGAAGAATGAATGAAAACAAAGCACTGATCAAGTTAAGAAAAATTTTTGTTCATGGGAAAAAAGATTGGCTGACTGAAGAAAAGATGGTAGATAGAACTAATTACAGATGGCGTCAGAATAAGGAAACTGATGAGAGTCGATTGCCGAAGCATGGGCTGTTGGCAAAAAAGCTGCAATTACTGGCGGACTCCTGTTAACAGGGACAAACAGTGAGTCTCGAAAATTGAAGAGACAAAGGAATGATGATTGGACTGTACTTTCATGCTTTTTATTCTCATTGTTCATATACTGTGCATATCCTACGTATATTATTATGTATAGCGCAACTCCGTTGGGCGAGCATTACTGAGTGATGGTAACCACTCTTTGTAATGATGATGATGGGCACTTCTGTGTGATGATGACTGTTCCGGTGTGTTAAGGATGGTCACTCCTGTATGATACTAATGATGGTAACAACTCTCATGTATTACGATTGCTTTACTGCAGTCTCGATTGTTTTGTATCTCCTTGAATTCATTGCAATTTGGTTCATGAATACCATTACTTACTGGGGCAGAGATGTAGTGGTTAGGGCGTCCTCTTGGCTCTGGGTATACCTGGCTTCAATTCCCGCATCGAGTTATACCAAAAAAACCAAAAAAAATGCTATTCACAGCTTTCTTGCTTGGCGCTTAGCACAAAAGAAGTTTGGAGACGAAGCCGTAAAGTTTGCTTGAGTGCTCTTGGGAAAGACGTTTCAACTGAATTTCTCAATCTTTATGTAGCAGACAGGTGGTGCTGCCTTGCTGTGTTCCCGTCGTGGTGGCCCATTCTGACTATAAACATACGAACATAGCGTGATCGCATACGCATTAATGATAGATGAACACGACCACTTGAGTTTGTTACCGTGATACAACAGCTTATCGAATTGTGGTGTGCTAGCCTTTTCGTAATTGGCGTAATCAGGAGCTCACTAATCATGTTTTATTCAGATATATTATTGCCTGTGCTGATGCAAAGAAAGCTGTCAAAAAAGCTGGTTCTGTACCAGCTCTCTTGTCCCCCGTGCATGAACTATCGCATCATATCAAAGTTCTCAACGCTTTGGCATGTGAAGCTGAGTGAGTAGATTGATATATTTTCGAGTATCAGTCGTTGCACTGCTTTTAACTTTTATGGAGAATCTATTTAGTTTATGCGTTGTTTTATCACTGAAACAAATGAAGTCTACTTTTAGATATTTGACTTTTGAAAACTGGGCTTGCAGTGGGGCCGATGTGGTGTAAATCTCGCTCCCAGCCATGTTGACAATAGAGTGAGAGTTATCCAATTATTGATTTTCGTAATGCAAAAATATTAGAAACATATAACTTGTGGTGACATCTGTACTATTATTTATGTCTCTGGGCAGGCTGATTTAGTAAGTGCTTGTAGCCAAGGTCACTGCACGTTATACTTATCCAAAACTTTTAACTTGGTTTTTAATATGCTTGTGGCCAGAGGCGAAACTAGGGGGTGATGTTTAGACGGCATGCCATCTCCCTTTGACTGCGTAGCTTTCGAAAGAGGTCTTCGGCTTCCATTGGGATTGAAAGCATAGTTTGCAGTCAACTCTTTTTGATAGTTCTTAGTTGTGCACCTGCCCGTAGCTCAGTTTGATTACTTCTTCAAAATTCTTTTACTTGACTGCGTCTACGTTGAGTTTCTAAGCCATTATAACAGTTTGATGATAATTCCATTTATTTTTGCTGTATGTCCACTTCAAACGTAGCCTCAAGCTTGCATGGCATTTTGATGCGAGGGTAAAATAAGTATGCTGTTTGAAAATGAGCTCAAAGTCAGAATAATTTCAGGCTAAGCTATTTTGAGCCAACAACTGATGGCCGTTTAGTAGGATTTCACCCCAGTACATTGATGTTTTAGTTATTATTCTTTTCATTGACGCTTATAATTTTGATGTGACCATTGCAGATACATCCGGGATCCATTCCATGCCACCTTGCGTGACGTACTTGATGACGTCATACAGCTACATAACAAGCTAAGCGGAGTGTCGATATTCACTGATTCCCTGAAGGCTTATGTTCATGTGACAGTTAGTGACTTAGTGGAGGTATTTTTGATATAGCTGTGAGGCATTAGAATAGAATAAAATTTTGCTTCACTTTGTTTTGCTTGCAAATGGCAACTGCTCAAATTTCTATTCTGGTGCTTTTGTTCAAGCTAACGTTTTGTTGGCTAGAGCCGCAAACATTATTAGAGCAACAAAAATGGCAAAATACAGGCGCCATCAAAGAAATTTAACATTATAGAACTGCGCCATTAATTTTGATCTGTAACTTTCCGTTAATTCAACACAAAACACCCAGCTGGGATGACCAAATTGGTCAAGGCGCTGATTCCGGTTAGGTCGTGCTCTTTTACTATAAAGCCATGACTCGTGTTCGACGGTTGATGTAGATGTAGGTGTGAATCTCACTTCTAGCATTGGTTTTAACATGACGAGAGTTATATGAACTGAAGTCAGATCTAATTTTTAATTCTTTTGTTATAGTAATAACCAAAGAAACTTTTGTGGTTATTACTCTCTGGTAGAACGAAGAGAGGCAGTAATCGGTTTTAGTGGAGATATGTTGGCCATGTTCTGCTTGTTGTGTTGGCTGATTTGTATGATACTTTTCCGGCTAGCATATCACTTACGTTGGTTGAAAGTAGACATTTGTTTTCGAGTTAAATTAAAGGCATATCATAGAATTATGTGTTGAAGCTTAAATGGCTGTATTGTTAACGACGGTGGTCAATAAACATTGGAAAAATGTGGCAAAATTTTGCTTAAAAATGATCACCGACATCACACGTATCACGCACTAATCTGTTACATCATGTCAATAACCCGCGACCGTTTTTGACCTTATTGGGTCTCAACAAGCGGGTGTAGAAAACAATAAAAATGCTGAACAAGAACCAATTTGTGATTGGGTGCAAAAAAAAAGATGCAATACAAAGCAATATGATTCACCAATACCTATATCATGGGGGTCTCATTTGATGCAGATTCCTCTTAATAGGAGATTGCCTGGAAATTGCTACATAGCAACTGTTAACCTCTATATTTTTTACTATTAGTTGCTCTTAAATCCTGGTTGGCTACTATTTTAGGATACAGCACTTATGTTTTAACATCGTTTTTTGTTGATTCGTCCACCGTCTTGATCTCTTTGTTTTTCCGAGGTCTTTTGGCGAAAATGTTTTTAAAATTTAACCCAGTGCTGTATGGAAGGGAGTAGTTGGTTAAGCCCCTTAAATGTGTAGAAATCTTCCTATTGTGAGGTGTTTTGGTCATTTAATGATGATCATTTTTATGAAAAGCTTTTGCTACGTTTCTGGTAATCCATTTCTGAAAATTGTCAAACGCAAATCTTTTCACGTGCCGGCTGCCTCTCGTCCTCCCCTATCCCTTTACTACTCACCCAGGCTTCTTTACCTCCCCTACGAGTCACTCTGACTCATTTCACTCTTTTATCTTATGAGCGGGCCCTTCGTCTCCCAACCTTCTTTCCTATTTCAGGTTTGGCCAGACTTGGAGTGAAACCAAGACTCTGCAGATCGTCCTGGAGAGCTTTTGCGTCGCCTCACCCGCTCATGCATCCTTCTACTTGTTCTAGGGAGGCTCTTGCATGCCCTCCCTTTCCTCCTTGGAATCTGCCTTCGTTCACCGTTGAGTAGACCCTTTCCACTCCATGCTCTCGCTCTGATCCCCCTCTCTCTCGCCAAGGTGCGGCTCCCTTGACTCTCTCCCCTCATGATCTGGTACTTTAGACTGACGGCTCTTTTCGTTTTGGCAAAGGCGGCTCCGGCGTTCTTGCCAACTGCTCTCTCTGTGGCACTGAGGCCACTCTTTCCTTTTCGGAAGGCCCGGTATGTTCAAGTTTTTTCTCTGAAGCCTGCGCCATTCTGCACGCTCTTTGCTGGTCTCGGCAGCACCAACAAGTCTGCCATTTCTCTTCTCTTCTCCTATTATCTGACTCTCGTTCTGTCCTCGCCACCCTGTCCTCTCCTCCATCTCTCCTCGTGTTCTATCAGGCTACAATGGGTCCCCGGACACTCGTTTCTCCCGGGGAACGACACGGCTGATGAGCTGGCCAGACGGGGAGTGCTACTTGCGCCCTCCGCAATCCCTTGTAGTCTCTCTCCTATCTCTCGTATCCACTCTTGTCTTTTCTCGGACTGGAGGCGTACTGTCTCATCGAAGTATTTTGACACGCAGGTTCCCTCGATTTCCACTGAGGAACTTGTGCTCCCTCGTCATACTCGCTCTGTCCTCTCTCGTCTACTCTGCAAAGGACGCAGCCTTCTTTTAGGTTCTTATCTCTTTAGGATTGGCAGAATCGAGAATCCTTCCTGCAGCGCCTGTAGACACTCGTCCCAGGACATCTCTCATCTCATTCTGCACTGTCCAGCTACGGACTCTTTGCGCCGCTCACTCTTTGGCGACTCTCTGTCTCTCTACGACCTCTGGTCCAGATCCTGGGGAGTTGCCCGGCTTCTGGGGCTCCATGGTCTTCTGCCATGCCCCCCATCCTTCGAAAGGGGTTGGGTAACCAACGACAACAACAACAACATCATGAAAAGTAGCTGCTACTAAGGTGTATACTAGTAACTGTAATTTTGTTCATATTTGTAGATTTTGCCCGCTTTCGCCAAGAAACTTCATCAGCGAGATTTTGACATGGTTTTGGTCAGTCCTGTCAAAAGGAGGATGCTGCTCAAGATGTTTGCTGTTGCGTGCTTCCTGTTGCCAGGAAAGAAGATTCAGAGGAAGAAAACGTGGCATGAAGCCATCATGGATGAAGGCTTTCATGAGTTTGAAGATGACGTCATAGCGTTAAAAAACATAGGTAAATCATTAAAACTTCTTTATCTTATATCGCGAGAATGATCACTTAGCTCACTCGGCATATCGCAAGAAGCAACTTCTGAAAAGCCACCAATAACAGTCCGCCTTGCTGCTGGAGGGACTACCGGTTTGCAACATAAATGCATACTGGTTAAAAATAATTGCCTTGCACCTATTTAATTTTTTTGCCCGGGGACTTGGATAATTGATTTTACCTCATGTCTGTATCCCATGAAAGCAAAGCTTATTTGTCGACTGTTTTTCGCTGGTGTTTTTGTTCTGATGTACTTTTTATGATTTTGTTTTTTATAGAGGTTACAACCAAAAACGAAAGCAGACCTGTATCTGTGAGAAGGTAAGAATTTGCTATGAAAGAAAGTTCTTTAACAAAACTAGTAATGCTGTATTCTTGATATGTATTTCAGAGTGTTTGTTGTCTATCAGAATTACGTAAAGTATAAACGCAGGATTAGAGCAAATTGAAAGGGCGTTTTTTATATTTTGTGTAAAAAGAGCCGGTGCTTTAGCAATCGTTAATGAAATTTTACAGTAAACTGCTGCACTGCGTCAAGAATGTCGAAAAAGTTTTACTAGCTTGTTACACGCTGTGCCACCTTTCTTTATGGTGTAAGTCATCATAATCTACTGTTCTTCTCCGTCTATTACAGGGCCTAAATTGTAAAGCCGCTCACCCTGCATGTCGTATTGTGGCAAAGGTGTTTAGTAAGCATCTACTAGTGGCAGTCGGAATGGTTGGTAGTGCGACTACCAGTCACTGTATAAGACTGGTTCGGCATGGTTGCTGTTTTCTTCTAGTTAAAGATCATGATCTTGCTGGAGTGATTTTACGGTGTTTCTTTTCACATTGTGCCTTCATTTCGTGGAAACCAGAGGAATCACTAGTATCCCGTTACAACGGAAAAAAGCTCACTGCTACTCTCCCAATACATTGATTTGTCGTTTTTCTGATGTTGTAATCTCCTCCCTTTTTAGTTTCAGGAAATCAAGACCGGGCACTGCTGAAGTGGAGGAGAGCTGCGCATGATAACTTTCACTTTTTTTTCTCGTTTTTCACATTGATAGTTGGTGCAGTATTACATCGCAATATAACTGGCTACCATAATTCAACTAACGATTTTCGCCCTCCGAAACTTTTCTAGTGGTGCAGTTGCGAAGGTGATAATTTACTGCAGTACTGTTGCTCTTACTATCGAAACAGCCATTTAGCGATTCGCGGTCAATTTCTATAACGCCGTAGTGCAGTGAAACTTTGTTGTAACGTGATCGTCAGGGTGCATAAACATCGCGAAAAGGTGGGGTCGCTTTATATCGGGAGTTACAAACAAAACTACTTTTATTTTAGCATCACTTGAACACCAGGTAAATAAATAATTTCTTACGTGCATGTTTTACACGATGCCGTACGTTATCATTTATTGCTTTTCAAAAAATACGAACGTATGGATTTAGTTACGTCAAATTTTGAGACTTGTCAACTTCTGAATTCTTTTTGCGAAGCATGGATTGATCACGTTATATCCAAGTTTGCGTTAGATTGAGGCGTGTTATAACGAGGTTTTACTGTATTTAGCCACATTAAAGAGCTAATTTTGCTGCGTGGCGTGACATTGTTGTGGTTGTAGTTTGTGACAGACTACTTTGTAATTTTACGCTTTTATTTTTTTGCACTTAACTATAAATAGCACATCTTTCGCAATCACCAATATCACTGTAGCTTGTTTTTGTACTCGCAATTTTACACTGTAGCCGACTTCACTGATCAAGTTTTTATTTTTGTCAGCCTACTGTTGTTTGGCATTAGGTGAAAATGATTGTTGTGCTGTAACATTTGATTGCTTGTGCTAGTAGTAATGTTTAATTGCACCGGACTCAGTTCCAGTACGGCTTGCTGGTTGTTCTTAATCTTGATAAAAGTTATACTGCTCAAGTATAACTTTGCAAATAGTCGTTTTTATGGAGCTTTTTGAAGTGATTTGATCAGTAGCAGTGTCACATCAATGAGCTAGATTTTTTATTTCTCGTAATACAGTACGAATGGATGCGTTTTGAAAACTTTTGCGGGGTCATTTTGATATACGATAATTTCTGTAAAAATGTTTAATTGACTATTAAGGCAGCTTGTGTTTGTTAGTGCTCATTTGGTAATCTTATACTTTAGAAATTTTGACACCAATGAAACTGGTACTTTACTGAAGCCATTTTTAAAAAGTAATCCTTGTGCGAGTTGTAGTGACACAAAATGAGTCTGAAAACACATGCTTTTCTTTTGCTTTAAGTAGCTAACAGCAGTTCAAGCGTTGCGTAAATGTTTTTACATGTGTCTTTAGAAAAACTGTGATTCCATTTTATGGTGCGTTGTAGGCCTATCAAAACCGGTGTTGTTTTACATTTTAAATAAAACTTCACATTTGACTCACAAGATACTGACGTGATGAAAAATAGAGACAGAAAAGACAGATGTGGAGCTATCTTTTGTTTGGCGCATACCTTTTGTTTATGACGTCAAGCAAGGCAATTTATTTGCACAGCAAACAGAGAACGTGATAACACAAGTTATTACATCGTTTGTTTTTCACTGTGTTACTTTTATTGCTAGTTTTACAAAACTGTATCTTAATTCAATTTTTAAGATCACTTTTATATGATTTTGAAAAGCGCCAAATTCCACTGGTAAGTAATCTTTAGGATTATTTTGGTGTATTTCATGTCTTGTTTTGCGTGTGGATAAAATATCTTGCCTTGCACTTTTGCTTTCAGAACTGGGGTATTGAATAAATTGGTAATTTTAAGAATTTCCTATTTATCTGTTTTGTACAAGAACGAGCCTGGTATCATGAGAGCAGATTCTTGGGGAAGGGGGCTGAGTGTTTTCCCATCAATTAGCGCTTTTTGAGTAGATTAGTTGTTAGGTTTTAGTAAAATCTTCAAGCTGGCTTGAAGAATCCCTTTCCGATTGAATCCATTGGTTTAATTGTTCATAAATGGAACTTTTCCAATATTCTGAAATTCCTTACAGGAACACAGTAGTCTGGCCCTGGCGTTGAGTAACTAAGTTATAATTGTATAGGTTATCGTTTCTGAGGCAGCAAACTACCAAACATAACAAAGAAAAAAAATGAAGGGTTGAAGTATCTCAACTTTTATTCTAACAATATAGCGATCAGTGAAAAAAACTTTTATCTTTTGCTTTGAAAATAATCTACTTGTTTGACACACTTAATTGTTAGGTTATGCGGTCATACTTAACCAAATCCCATTATTCTTTCACAAATATCCTCTTCTCACGCACTTTACTTCTTTCTGTTTTGTTTGCGCTGCCATTGTTACTGTTTGCATAAATACTTTGCCCTGATTTGGAGCAGCGGAAAAAAAGAGCTGAGTTAACTCATTTTCTAACTACAAAAAAGCTCCCTTTTTTATTCGAAGATTTATTATACACTAAGAGCGCTAGAGAATAATTTATTTTTGTAGTTATGGTGATTAAACCTAAATTGGTTAGTCTCTAAATTGTGGTTGTAGCTACTAGGCTAAGTTGAAAAAAGCAATGTTGCCAGATGGGAAGATTCGTCCGCAATAAATTTGGGAAAAATTAGAAAAGATTTTCCTAACGAAAATTGGGTAAATTTGAAGGTGTTGGAAGTACGTTGTGTGTAGAAAGAAACAGGTGAACTAACACTGTTAGAACAGCTGCAGAAGTGGTGGAAAATGGGTTTGTCGAAACGGAGGATTCACCATCGCTATGCAGCCCAAATTTAGCGACTGCTTGAGGTAGATCTTTAAAAAAAGGTCATTGCCAGCTAATTGCTGCTGCCATGGATATTTTTACCTCACAGGTTAGGCAATTGCGGCCATCATCCCTGTTTAGGAATATTGGATGTAAACTGGGCAAAGTTTTAGATTTTGTCGGGGAAAAGCAGTAACAAGAATCTGGCAACTCTGGAAACAAGTGGTTGAGCCTACAACATTAAATTTTGTATTACATTGGTTTAGAAATTATAGCGCATTAACGTATTACCTATAACATAGCCAACTGTAAATCTAATATGAAACAACCAAATGATGAAGAAGAAGAGGTTGGACCATCAACTGAATCTGCTGATCCTGAGGAGAGAATTTTAGCTCGTAGATTACGGATACAGAAGAGAATAGAACAACAAAAAAGGTGTAATATTACTTTAACTACCTGTAGTTGCTCTATATTATTCCTCGACTAATTAAGCATATATTTGATTATTGAGATAAGGTGGTCGCTTTATCTGTTTATGAAATTGTTTTGGGATTAATTTGCATATCTTTTGATAAACTTAAGATTTCGTCTATCCATGTCAAGAAGCTGGATGTATTTACTCAATGTTAAGATACTCACAATCAGGCTGCATATAATGAGATCAAACAAATTAATCTAAGCTGCCTGTGATTACAACTTGATTTTATTAGACCTGTATTGACCAGTTAACCAGTTTCCTGCATATTACCACTTTAATTGTTTCAGCTTGAAACTTTGTCATTGGTCACACGACTATTCACTGATAAGTTTAGTTCAAGTCATATAATTGTTGCGCTGCTCTTTTGGCACTAGCATGTGAAATGCAGAAATAAAACTCCAGAAAAAAGAAGTCAATATTGTAAAAGAAATGTGAACTTTCGATTAATATAATCTGCAAAAATGATAACCAAAAATTATTATGTAAGCCACAGTTTACAACAAAGCATACAATACTTACAAATATAGATGTACAGTTACTGATAAGATTTTTTCTGCTAAATTAATTGATCATTGCAGTAATTGTGTTGCTTATAGGAAGATGCCACTACAATGTATTTCTTTATTAGAGAGGCTTTAGGAGAAAGCAACGTTGTGAAAAAAGATCTTGGAGGTGGTTTAGGAAAAGGAAAACAACAGATTGAAATGAGCCGGAAGCGACTAGTGAAATTAAAGTCAGATGGAATGGAATTAGTTACCAATGTTCGTGTCGCTAGTGATGCAAGAGAAATGCAACACCGACTTGAAGATGCTGAAAGCAAACATGCAAGGTAATGAACAGCCTAAATAATGCATCATGATAGTTGTTAGTAGCATGGTTTCTCAAACCATTGCAAGAAAATTGTCTGTATGTATCAATAAGATGCCCAGATGTGCTTTTGTAGGGAGGGCAGTCTGGTAGAATTCTGTCCTACTCTACCTTAAGACATTAACTTGTAATTCAGTAGGGATGTTTTCCGTTACTATGGTTTATTTTGCTGGTCATGAAAAACATTTGCAACTATGCATAGAACAAGTTGTGATTAGATCTACTTCAATGTTGCTGGGACTGCCGGAACATAGCACTTTTACTGCAAGCTTCCAAGCAAGCAGGCAAAATTGTCATGAAGTACCTTTCCCAAGAGCACAACAACTCAAAGCTTGTGGGTACATTAAATTTGCAATCTCATGATTATAAGCCAATGCTTTATCCTGCTGAGCTTTACGCTGTTGACAGCCAAGAGGGACAAACTGACACACAACTGATTAGGCAGCAGGCTTTTGTAGAAAATACAGCTCTGATGTTAAAGAGTTTTGTATTGAAAAACAGTGAAGGCCCAAGATTTATTGGGATACATGTCAAGAGGTCATTTAAGACTTTCCTTCCTGAAAGAGATTGTTAACAAAAAAGTTTGTGCAGCTGTGGTCTAAAGGTATTCAAAGTGGTGTTTTAAGAACTGATTTTATGAGAGAGAAAAAGTGGGATCAATAAAAGACATGCTTTTTAAAAAAAATTTCCTGCTACTAAACAGGCAACATGGAAGAGTGAATGGCAAGGACAGGTTATAGTGCGATGGTCATGTGTTCAAGCCTCTCAGGGACTGCATTGTTGTGTTTTTGCAAAAGGCACTCTACAGCTACTGTTCCTGTTTATTTGCACTGCTTGTGGTAGAAAAGCGCTGTGCTGTTGGCAGTACTTGTAACTCTGAAGCAGATCTGAACACATTTTGCTCTGTGCATACTTGACAAATAGATTCGCTGTGACCGGAACGTAAATATATAAAACTGAAATCTTAATAAGGAATAATATTCCTTAGAATTTACACTTTTACAAAGTTGCATCCCTTCTTTTATATTGGCTCTGCTTGCTTACAGAAACATTGCAAACTCTGAAGAAGCTCTGGTGTTAGATAATTGGTTGGGGTAAAACAATATAGCAGGCATATTTCTTTTTTTAAGTGATAGATCTTGTAAAAGAGATACAGCCTTTTCTGGACAATTTTGTTTGTAAAATTTACGCAGGTTATACAGTATGTTACTTTAGTCATATTAGGTTACATATTCTAATGAAGCTCCTCGATTACTAAGACGGGCAACGTAGATTTCACCCATAAACTGCCGAAAGAATGTCTGCATCTGCTTATAAGAATGGAGTAAAACCATTTTACGTTTTTTAATGCAGTACCTCAAAAAACATATTATCATTGTTACTTGTTTGTTTCGGTTTACTTTTGACTTAATTTTCAGAATCGAAAAGTTGGAAGCAGAGGCAAAAACATCTGCTGAAAAATTTGATGAAATCAGTCGACGATGGTCTGCTGCCAGGATGAAAGAAATTCCAAGTGACTTGCACGAAATGCTTGTTGAACAAACGCAAGCCTGTGATGCAGTGATTGATGAAAAGAACAAACTCGTTCATCTCTTGCAACTGGTAATGCATGTTTAAAAGAAGCAAATAAAAAAGCTCCTATTTAAACCATAATTTAAATCGCCTTTATTTTCTTTGCGAATGGTAGAGTAGAATAAGTTTTGACCTGATTTTGTGTTATTTCAGTTCTGTATTTTCAGAGATTTGTTTATATTTTATGGTGTTTTTTCACTTGAAAATTTACTGCATGCTTAAACGTGTTTTGCTTGGAGAGCCTTTTAAAAAAGCGGTTCAAACGAAACCTGTTTACTACTGAACCAGCCTTGAAAGGTGGTCTTAACTAGTAAATAGTATTAGTGTATGATGGAGTACTGTGCATGTATTTTCGATTGCGTTAGTTGTGAAACTAATTATGGAAAGGGTTTTCTACTAAACAAATAAATAATGAATACTCCAGCTTCTTGAGTGGGTCCAACTTTTAGTGTTTGGTGTTGACTTCCGATGTAATTTGTGTTATCTCAGGAATTGAAACAAAAAGACGACGAATATGTTAAAGATCTGAAGAAACAGTCGGAGGATGTCGATCTCATGATTGAGAGGATGGAGGAACAAGTTCGAAATCTCACCAAGTCGTATAGAGACGAATTAATTCAAATTGAAGTAAGCTGAAGATTAAGCCTTAATGCAAGCACTACCCTGAATATATCAACTGCATAATGAGCTACAGTTGCAAGCCTCACAATGAGGCATTAAGTTCACAGTTTACAAGAAACCTATCGTAGGTTTCGTTGATGCTTGCTAAAGGTTTAAAACCTGTAAATTGTTCACTTGCTGTCGCCGAAGCGATGCAAAAGCAGATGGTTAATGAAAGACATAGCCTGTTCCAGCAAAACCGGAGTTGAAATCATCTCTTCGTATTTTGGATAGAGTTATAGTGTAAAGTGAATCATTCACGCCTACACACCAAATCTTATCAAACTAGTAAACGCAAGGTATTATGGAAGGAAAAAGCAACAGATCATTTTGAACTAGTTGTTGCTTCAGATCACTTGCTGGTACTTACCAGAAAAAGGCAATCGCCGACTTGCTACACACTGCACGTGGGTAGATGCTAGAGAATGCCAGCTACGTGCTGGGTAAGCAGTTGGCTGTTTTATGCTTGTCAAATGTAGTGACGCCTAGCGCTGTGCAATACGACGGATCACCGTACAACAGACAAAACAGGTTCAATACGCACTAATTTAGCTCATGAATTACTTCGTGGCACACAATTGCATAATCCCTAACTTCATGGTCACAGAGCGTTCTGCTAGAATCAAACACAGATGAACTCACACACAGCGTGAATGTGTGAAAAGCTTTGTAATTTGTCAGTAAGTTACTGGTTTTGCTTATAATGTTGTAGAACGCTTTCATTGAAGAACGAAGCGCCATGTTGAAAGCTAATTGCAAGAAATGGGATGCGACAATGAATCAACGAAAAGAAAGAGAAGAGGAATATCTTGCTATGAGGTTCAAGAGAGTTGATGATCATGAAGCACAGTTGGACTCCTTAAGAACTCAAGACACCGAGGAGTACAACATGGTTAAGATCAAACTAGAAACTGATGTTCAAGTAAGAATTGTGATTTTCGGAGCTCAATGATGCTATAGAAGGCAGAACTTGAGTTTAGAGAGAGAGTTGCATTGCATATTTTTGATCTTCAGCCACAGGAAACCTCTTGTCGGTTTTACTGGAACATTGTTGTGTCCGAACCAGTTCTGTAGTTACCATGCTGTTGGCGTAGCGTCACAGGTGGTATGATTAAGCAGTAAAAATTGCCGTAGTTTGCTTTTCTCCAGGATACAACGACGTAGTCATTGTGAGGTTTTAGCGCGCGACCATTGTCACCATAAACGGTGGTCCAACCCTCTGGACCGCGTTGCCGACTTTGAAAAATTCTGATACTTTGTCGTTCAAAAAAAGCCTTGTTTCAAGTTATTTTATGTGAACTTTTGTTTTAAATTAACAAATTTGTTTCTCTTTATATCAGTTTCTACCAAGAACTTCTAAAAACGTATTTTCACGTTATGGTGCTATTGTTGTTGAGTTGAACTGTTTCCGATTTTTTTTGCTAGATTTTAGAACAACAGCTTCAGCAAATGAAAGCGACTTATCAACTAAATCAAGAGAAACTAGAGTATAACTTTCAAGTTCTCAAGAAGCGAGACGAAGAAAATACAATCACGAAGTCGCAACAAAAGAGAAAGATCACTCGGTCAGTTAATGTTCTGTAAATTAAGTCTCCAGCTTGGAGCAACATTTTTGTCTACAGATCGATAATTTATTTTTCTTTCTCCTGGTTTTTACCATGTAGTGTCCAAGCCTAGTCTCTGGGGATCTCTCGGCTTCCACAATTCACGTCTATTTTATTTGCAAGAAGAAGTCACGTTTTTTTCACCACTAGTTGACCTACCAAATATCGAATCAAATGTATGATAGCAGCAGGTGTTTCCTTTATCTGGCAATGGTACAGAAAGATAAAGTCAGCTTCATGCTTTGATACCCACCAGAACCTTTTTCATCTTAGCACTGCTACCATGCATATGAATTTTCCGTACGATTGTGGTGGTAAATTTTTATCAAATTTTACCTGTTTGATTAGTATGCAAGATGCACTGAATAACTTGAGGCAAAAGCTGTCAAAGCAAGAGCGACAATATGCCGAAGAAAATCAATCGCTAGTTGATGAGTACAAACGAATCACAGAACAACACAAGCAACTGCACAAGAAAATGAAGTAAGTATTCTTTCAAGAACTGTTCGGTGAATTGTCGTTCAATTACCAAAACTTTAAGCTGTTACAATAAATTTTAATTTTTTTTGACCCAAGCTCCCGCACGGTGGTTAGCGGTTATGCAACTACTATCAAGACGTGCTAAATTCTAGTTTTCCTTTTTACTTGTGATCTGTAAGTGAAGCTGACAGTGAAGGAAAGGAATTTTTGATGTTAAAGCACGGTCTACGCAGAGTCTATGCGTGATTAACATTTTGTTCAATTTTGTATTAGTGGCAAGTAAAGGCTGGTTTTCATTAGGCGTAAATTGCAGGTGTAGCGCTAAAATTTTTTGTTTCTTTATACCGTTTGCGCATAACACTAAATAGAGAAACAGAAAATTTTCGCGCTACGCCTGCAATTTAAGCCTAATGGAAACCAGCCCTTATGCGCGGTTACCTAAAATGAAAAACAGGAGAGTTGAGCCGCACTCGGTTTCATTGCAAACCTTAAGGTGTGAGAAGGGTTCCACCGAAGATGTGAAAACGAATTTTTTTTATGTTTGACAGTGCTGATGGCACTGTGTCGACCTATGAGGTGTCATCAGAGCAACAAATTGTTAATGAAAACAGCATAATACGGCACTGGTCTGACGATCAGAAGGCTTCCAGTTTAATGCCGACGCCAGGATTGCTTTGCCGTGTCCTTAAAAAAGGCACTTCAAGGCAATTTACAATTCTCACTTTCAGAAGTTGTAGTAGAAATGCATATTGTTGGCGGTGCGGACATTTCCTAGGCGAGTCTATACGAAATTGCTCGCAATCATAATTGCTAGAGATTTCTCGTGATCGGTAGGAATACATATACCGTATTGCTAAGTCATGAAAATCAAATTGCTTCTTAGGCACTTCTCTGCCACCGACTGGAAGAAGTTTGAGGATATCTGGAAGATGAATGAAGAAGAGGTTCAGTCCTTGGTGGAGAAGGTGCTCCTGGCTGATGAGGTCATCCATCAACAGCAGCTAGGTCTGCCCTGGCGTCGTCCATCTTTGTAAGGTTTTGCGAGTGTCTAGTGTTATTCCCGAAAAGAAAGCCACGTTATTTGTAAGCAACGAGAGTCAAAAAGCCTTTACGTTCAAGGCAACTGCATCTCACAAGCGTACAAAGATGTTTTGTTCTGCTGGTTTAAAGTCTCTCAAGCGTTTTTTGCATTCGACATTGATCATTATCATTGTCTAGAAAGAAAAGCCAAAAAAGACTTTTTAAAGCTTCTTGCTCTAAACTGTTTTGGACGTTTGGTGGGCCGCCTCCTAGTGTCAACTGACCCTTTTTTTGTTGTGCTCAAGCCCAATATTTGTCAACCAAATGTCTTGCAATACACTTTGCGGTTGCGTGGAGGTTATAATTTGTGCAATTATTTTTTGACTTAAAAATCGAAAATCTTGACACAAAACGTAAAAAATTTGACAAATTTTAACCTAAAAAACTTTGTTTGACAAATTTTGGCGTAGCAAGAACGCGATTATTTAAAGAACGCATTTCGAGAGATACTTTTCAACATTTTCCATGGCTGAAAGCAGTACTTGGTACTTCGCTAACAATCAGTAAATTTTCGCTCCAAAAGACTTTTCACAATTCACCATTTGTCAGCAAAGGACGCAAGGCAGTTCGGCATTTGGGTCTTCTTCTTATGAGCAAGATCTTTCTCTTTCGGAGAAGCTTCCCAGATTATGTATATCGCTCTATGTTCATTAGCCCTTTTCGGTAGTCTGTAGTTGGACTGGGCCACCACGATAGGTAGACTGCTTGGCCCTGCCGCACAAAGATGGAGGCAACCCGTTAAGTGTCATGCCCAAGGACACAACAGGCAAGCTTGCACTCTTGTTCTCCACACGATGCCTTTTGTGCTGATCGCCAAGCAGGGAAGCTGTGAATACCATTTTTGAAGTCTTTTAATATGGCTTGACTACGGAAATGATAAACTAGCACTTTTGAGCAAAATACAAAAATGGGGTTGACCAATACGGGAAGTCAGTTTACAAATCGAGTGATTGTCGATAAGCAAATTAAATTGTTGTGTTATAATTACCTTATAATAATTTTGCTAAACTTGTTATGCAGTTACTCACAAAGTATTATGGAATTGTTTTAAATGTTTCAATTGAATTATAAACTTAATGTGTCTTAAAGGGTTAACTATTTTGAACAAGTTTTGACCTAACTATAAAATTTTGACCAAATTTTGATTTTTTCTCCAGTCGTAAAATAACAGCCTTAGTTATGTGAATTAACCGGTTTTACCTACAAGGTACTGGCTATGGGACAACGTGTAGGTGATTTTATTGCCATGACGATTTCATTTAACTGCTAGATTGAGTTTTGATTTTTTTTATGAAAAAGGGGGCAAGGAGTATTTTCTCTTTCACCGGCTTCGGATTGTTTTGCAAAAAGTTTAAATACTGGTATTTAAAATCCTATTTTAAAACTAATTGTATTAGGTTACCAGAGTAACTGGTGTTGATCGTGGGTTCTAATCTGATTAGATTTTACTTATGTTCCCTTATGTTGTGCTAGTTTGTGACTATTGAA
Source organism: Trididemnum clinides (assembly GCA_963675345.1). NCBI lineage: Eukaryota > Metazoa > Chordata > Ascidiacea > Aplousobranchia > Didemnidae > Trididemnum > Trididemnum clinides. Next base: position 20,619,370 of record OY776288.1, read on the forward strand.
CGAAACCAACGTTACCACGAAAATCGTTTTCTCTTTTGCTTTTTGCTCATTTCTGACTGTGCTGGAAATCACTTGTATTTCACTGTTCGCTTTGTCTTAGAACATTTTTGCAATCCCACGGTCCTTCCGAACTTCAAGAGTCGGACCCGAGACCGAAAGCTACAACGTATGCTAAAGAAATCTTGAGCGCGAATGAAGCGACCTTGCAGAAGCCGGCTTTACCTGAAGCAGAAGAAGAGCAAAGTGGCGAAGAACAGGTGCTACTGCTTGTGTTGTGGCGTATTTAGGAATGGGGCATTTGTGGTCATCGGCCAAACGTCTATAGATAGAATTTTAAACATAAAGGCGAAGAATCTGACAACTTTCATCTAGTCCTGTATTCTTGCATTACCAAAAATTTTTGATAGTGGCTTTTATTTGAAAAAAATTCTCGGTTATCCAACTGCGAGGTTCGTGTGTCAAGTATGCGACTTGACCTGGTTAGTGTTCGGAGTTGAACCAGTTGAATTACCAGCCACAGTTGGAGATAGTGAGGCTTACGAAGTCAAATGACCGAAAGCCCACAACTTACTTAAGAGAAAAAGCAGGCTTAGAAGTTTAATGTTTGGTTTTGAAGGCTTAAAAGTTGAATGTATGGACTGTGGATTTAATACAGGACTTTGTTAATCTTACACTTTCTACAATACTTCGTATTAGTCCACATTCGTTTTAAAAGTTGTATTTTTTGCGATAGTTATTCGTGCTAATTTTTGTCAGAAATCCAAGTTGTCCCTGGGGGCCGTGAAAAAGATTTTGGAAGTTCTCTGCGACGAAGCCGGTTTCTTGGTCGAAGGGAAACTAAACAAGCTCCTGCAACCGCTTGAAAGTGACGAGCGATCTTTGATAAAGCTGGACGCGATTTTCAAGGTACTATTTGCAGTGCTGCTGTGATTTTTTTCCTACTTAATAATGTTTTCACTTGGTGATGCCGACAAGAAATTTTTCTCAGAAATGCGATCGTGTCCCAGTTGCGCATGTCAATCCACTAATGTGGCGTTGGCTTGTGTACGACAGTGGTTAGCAAACTTTTGTTGAGGTGACCCAAGTCTATCAATCGTTGCTGACCGCCCACCCAGCGTTGAACGAACCTGATTGGAACAAACTTTGAAAATTGACCTCAGTGTGTCAGTTGCAGACCTTTTTTTTCAAGATCTACTCTTTAAAAAAGTTTTTGTTGAAATTGATGTTTTTACCACTTTTTTTGTGATCAAGACTAAATTTAATTTTTTAGTTGATGGTCTTTGTGTCATATTACACGCGGCTTTGTGCGGCCAACCGAAACGGATCACTGGGCCCACAATTGAGCCTTGGCCCACAATTTACTTGCCACTGGTGTATGATATCTATGTGGTTTGGTTCTTTGATGAAGTTATTCACTTATGCATTAAAATAGCAACCAAATCCTTACCAATTTGTTGTCATAAGAACGCGGCCGCTCTGGCCGGCGAAACTAAATTAAAGGCACCACCAATGAAATTTGTGTGGTTGCTATTCACCGTCAAAACGATTGATAGAATTTTATTTTCTTCTACTCGAATGTTGTTTCTCAACTAGTATAAGGGGCAACCACTGACTAGACTTATTGTGTTAAAGAAAACATATACTATGTTTATTTTGCATCTACGTTTCGTTGATTGTACTATACTTTCGATTTTGTCCTGTTGGCCATGTTTGTCCCATGGAACTATTTGTAGTTTCTAGTGAGCCAGACCTAACATATTAACCCAGTTAGCGAGAGTTTGTAACTTTCCAACTGTCCTCACGCTCGGCAAGCCTAACTAACATTTATTTACTTTGCGATCAATAAGACTGTATTTTTAGCTTCAAATAGTTGATTTTGTTGCAGTTAAAATGCAGTAGGTTGATTCACGTCAAAGTAATGTTTTATCTTGTTGTCTAAGGCATTGAATATCGAAACTGAAGAAGACGTTACTAAACTGAGCAACTTATTTTATCAATACGAGAAAAGCCCTCAGAAAACTGCACTCAGTGAGTTTGTTTTCATTTTGGCGTTGTTTATTATTCTTGAAATTTTCTTCTACGCAGTTTCTGTTCGTGGTTTTGTATATGGAGTTACAAGTCATGAGGTCCGCCTAGAGGTGTTAGATGAGCCACTGAATTACCTGGTGGTGATAATTGTCGCATTGGATCATAAGATGGACGCGCAATATAAAAACAGAACAAACCGTCCTTACACTACAAAGTCATTGAAGCAAGAAGTCATGATTATCGGGTTTAGCTGAAGTGACCACATAAATCGTTGGTCCCAACACAGTCAACTTCAAATATAAGGGTTCCTACAGGACCAGCTAAATTCGTTCCTTACATCCGACAGATACGAATTTCGACCCGGTAACGATGTTCAACCTCGAAAACCCTTTGAAATAGCGCATTCAAAACTATCTTCTTCGAACAGAAACCAAGAAAACTAATTAGAACACAAAAAACACATTGGATCGGCAATTTGGAGCCTGAGGGTTTGAGTCCCGCCGGAATCTTTTTTTCCCTTTGCACTGCTTCTTGGTAAATATAAGTGACCCAGCTATCAACTGTACGTAAATACTTTGTCACTTTTAGGCACTGAAGCAAGTATTTCAGCTTTGCCTGATCAAGTCGAAGCAAAAGAGCCACAGGAATTTTCAACCGCTCCTACAGGTAATTCAAACCAGCTGTAGCTTATACTGTAGCTTATACTGTAGCTGACAAGTTATTTTTGCATTGTTAATTTCTAACAGGTTTTGTCGCTTATGACAGTTAAAAATGAGGAAATGTTATTTGCATGTTTCTTCTTTTGAGCAGGATTTTTTTACCTGATATACTCAAGACCCGAGGACCTATCTTTTTATTTTTCCGTTGCTCTAGAACGAAGTCACCGAAATAAATGTCGAGACTTGTGTCGAAGAACAGCCACTTGGTTTACTTTACCACGTGCAGACCATACTCCCTCTTAGGACAGGGTTTCTTAAACTAGGGTCGTGTGAGTTAAACAGGGGTTCACGAGGCCAATGTTCACTTGTCGTCCTTAAAATAAATGAAAAAAATTTGTGAAAACGACGCTCAAAAATAGTTGATCTTAAAAACAAAAAGGTCTTGGTAATGGTTTTGAGAGCAATTGTGCGATAATGAGCAGGTATCTGGCCATCATTCAAAAAAGGAAAGGTCGCCACGAATTGAGAAAGGCCCGAGTTTTTTTTATCTTACCAGGTGGGGGGGTTTGTTGGTCTTGCCAAAGGGTAGCTGCGCAAAAAGCTGGAAAACCCCTGCTCTAGGAAGACTACAGGCTTGTACTCAACACCTATGCGTGATATGGTGTGCAGTTGCAACCCCGTGACACACTTGCAGGTTGCAGTTATGCTCTAAATAAAGCAATTCATGTGCATGAATCACTTGCGTGAAGCGTAAGCAATAGTGTAATCTCTCACATTGCCAATTTGTCCGAGCTTAGCGACCTTATTTTCATTAAAGACAAGATAAAATGTTTCAGCTACATTTTCAGTTTGAATATATATGAAAAAACAACAGTTTTCTTTAACATGATGCAAGATTTGACCTAATACTTTTTTAAGAAGTTGTCAACAAAAAGATAGGTATACATTATGTTTTTTCCTGCTTTTATTTAGTGCTTTTTTATGTGCTGTTTGCTGTCCCCATTGACTCGCCTTTGCATTATGTGTTTGTCACTACTACTTGCGGACTTGGGTTTTACTGGTAGCAGTGAAGCTCTTTAAATTCCAATATCCTTTCTGACGAACACCAATGGAGATTATATTCCGACGTGGTTCTGTTAAAAACTGCCTTTCTCGCAGGCCCTGACGTTCGCAGAATTAGCATCGAAGAATCAGAAGTTCTCGTACATCCCAACCACGTTCTCAAAGTTCTTAAGCAATTTGTTCGTGAGCACATTAAACCCGGAAAGTGAGTTGTGTAAATATAAACTCTTCCATCTATTTCTGCCAGCGTATGGTAGACCACCTCTCATTTATTACGTTTATCAAAAAAAATGCTAACGAAGCAGCTTTGTTTAGATTATCGAACACAAGGTGAATGGAAATTTGTTAGGCTAAAAAAATGATCTTCACTGCACCTACCTACCGAGCATAATGTCGCCTGGCATATTGCCGTACTTAGAACCCAAAACGCCAGATTGACAGCAAGAACGAATTCGCCTAGCCTTCCTCGCTCTAAAAACCTGCAATTTTATATGGTCTAGCCTTGCTATTGAACCGTCATTGCTAGCTAACTTAACTTAAAATTGTTAGTGCTGTACAGAGGATTTCCAGGCCTGCTACATTTGCCGTCCTTTTTGACTCAAGTTAAGAAGGGCAAGTTGAAGTATTTTTTTTTTCTTTCAGGGAAAAGTTAAAATCGAATTTCGGACTTCATCAGCATGGTTCTGCCGGACGAGGTGTGGCGGTCGATGCTGCCCATTGGCAAACAATGGCCAATGTGATCGACGAGAAGAAGCTGAAGATGTGGGATGCGATGCTGGAAGCGCTTACCAAATACCAGTGAGATGTTTTCACAAAGATGTTCTAGTGCAACAAACAAAAGGTTTAACTGTGACGCGAGAGGAAATACGCAACGGATAAATCTAATAAATTTAGTTCTAGTTGCGATTCCAATGACTTTACTTCCATTGAGTTTATATTCCTATCTTTGTTTGCTTTGCATTGAATCGAAAAGGTGCTGCGCATAAGGTCTGCAAGTGGGGGGCGTGAATGTGTTTTGAAAAGCATGACTTTACTGTAGCTTTTTTCCTTTGTGTTTACAGCCTATCGCAAGTATTTGAACTTTTTGGCAAACGACCAATTTTGCAGCAGTAGAAATTTTTAGCGGGCCAGTCAAAGTTTTTGAAGTGAACGCTGGCATACGGGTATTGTAAGCGGGGCTGACACACTGATGACTTTTTTTTTGGAAATCAACGTTTTGTCAGTGACTCTTAAGCCAATCAGTGTGACGAAACATACTTGAAGAACTTGTGTGTGTTTACCCCTCCTCTTCCTTGGGACGGAGGTACGGCATGAACGGTAATTCAGGTTCATGCCGTCAACCTAATTGATATTAGGCCAGGGGAAGATGGCAGCCCATTTTGAACCAGTCTTGAGTGACTGGTAGCCCCACCACCAACAAGGCGGACTGCCACTGATGGGTACCCAAGAGTCGTCTGACATGCTGGGTTAGCAACTTCACAATTATAATCCGGTGAAGTACTTGAAGAACTTCGTTTCGGAGATCAATATACGATGCCAGCTTCAAAATAGGTGAATTTCAAAGGTGTACTGAAAAATTTAATCTGTGGACACGGAAGAGTAGTCACATCCTTCATTCTTTCGCCGCCCGTTGAATTCCACGTCGCCGGTTCAGCTGCAAATCGCTGGTTTTGTGCCTTGTGTCGGCTGTTCTTGCAACTCTTAAGATGATCTAAGCACAAGTTTTGTGAACCAAGAAAGTTTTCCCGTCACCGAAGAATGCAACTGTCCTGTTTTTCAGTTACGTCCTCACTGAAAGGCAAAATCGAATTCAAGAAACCGACAATCTCCGACAGCAGAATGCTGAACTTCGCATGTTGCTACACCAGTACATATCTTCTAAAGTAAGTCTTGCGTATTTGAATCTCGAAGTTTTGAGACTCGTTGGTTGATTTCAAATCAAAAGCTTTCTGTATCTTTGATTAAGGAGCGATTGAAATTAAGTGTATGCAAGGAATCAACCAGGTTAATTTTGTATTAAGAACGAAACCGATTGGCGTTATATATATGGCTTGACCGGTTTCGTTCTTGTTATAAAATCAACCAAGTTGAAACCGATTGGACTATATACAGTATATATATATATATATATATATATATATATATATATATATATATGTAAACAACACTGCACATCAGGATAAATAATGATATAATAAAACCACTACCTGTATTTGAATTAGTTAACACCTGACGACCCGCTTGGCGATACAGCTGTAGTGGTTTTATTGTATTATTCTGACGTGTAGTGTTTTAAATTATATACGTACAGCTCAAACCTTGATTGTTACCGAGCAGTGTGTCAACAACCCGAGACTTACTCTACCGTAGTGGTTTTCTACCAAGATTCCGCCAGAAGTTACACAAACTTTTATTTTATTAATTACATTAAAAGCTGTTTTTTTGCATAAGACAATTGAATTATTACGCAGGAGTTCCTCGAGCCACTGAAATGTTTCCTTGGGGTTTCGCTTCAGCAGAAAGGTTGAAAACCACTGCTTTACCTGATATATATGTGTAGGCTTGGCAAAGTTATCTAATACTTCCATTAAAATAACGGTCAATTTATACGGTTTTCTCAAATGCTATTGTACTGCTCAACGTAAATAGCCTATATGTTGTAAAGCTATGCTTGATAATCGTTTTCAGTTTTATTTTTACCTCTCAGGGCGGATTAGGCCCTGCCAGCGAAAAGTGTTTGGCCTTGATAAATAATCTAAAAAAGGCTTTTAACTCCGATGCCAAGAGCTTTTTATACCAGCGACTCTTGTTTATCTTATCCCCACTTTTGCATCCGATGGCCGGGAGAAGTTTTGCTGAAGTGATCAGATCCTAGAAAAGTACACATGGTAAAATATCTTTCCTGCACATTTCCGGAAAGATGTTTGAATCGCTTTTCTCCTCTGTTTTAAAGACGGTTACTTGCAGTCGCCCGCTACTCAACGTTCTATCACAAAATGCTGTTGCAGAGTAATTTTATAATTCTCGCTTAATCTGTGCAGTTATAATTCGATATAGTTTTAGAGTAAATTATTTGATTTCCAAACCTTTTTTTGTTTAGGTCAATCAAGAGCTCGAGATCCCCCCAACAAGAGTTCTTCAATTAGAATACAATTAATCTTCCTATTCTTGTTTTTGCTTCATATTTGAAATAAATAATTTTTTAATAAACTTAAGTTCTGTGGCACAGTTCATAACAAAGTCAATACGGTGAAGATGTGTTCCGCGCTCGTATAGTTCAGCCGCGCCATCACCGGCTACATTTCACCTTCGCCAATTCCTCCTCTTTTCGAGGCATCTCTGCCACCCTTGCAAGTCACCCGCACTCATCACACTCTCGTACGAGCGCGCTCTGTTTACAGTTTTTTTTTGTGATGGACAAGACACTACAGTGAAATCACGGCTTAACAGCAGCTTCTGAACAGACGGCGTCTTTCCAACCGCTTATGCTATCTCCCAAAAAAAAGTTGTTTGCATGCCGCCCTTCTTTTAGAGTGGCACCAGCTGAAGGCCTTTTCTAAAATTATCTCTAAAGGAGCATAAAAAAAACTTTTTTTGCTTATTTGCATCATCATGATTTTGGGTTGCTGCTTGTCGTAATAGGTCCATCTTGCCCTTTTTGATCCGACATACAGCACAATATGCTAGTGGTTACTTGTAATCAGGAATTGTGGCCTACATAACTTAAGGTTCCTCACTGATGAAAAATCTAAAAATTGAGCAATGCTATGCAGGGAAATGTTTCTATTAGTGTCGGAACACCCTTGAAGTGTTAATTTATGCAAATGGCCGACTTTGTCCAAAAAATAGAGCAAATACAGATTTTTGATAACTTTGTCATATAACAACGGAATTTATTGAAATTTACAGAATCGATAGACTACAGACTAATGAATATTTCCTAGTCAGAGAATTTGACAAGATTTTACAGAAAAAAAATAGTGGCACTTTTTCGAAAAATCACGGTTTAAACGCCTAATTGATTATGCAAATCTTCAATAACTTTGTAATTATCAAATATTTTCGAAATTCGTGACTAGCGTTTCAAGATAATCCATTGGAGAATATACAGCCGAAATTTCATGAAGCTCCTACCAATACTAAGAAAGTTATCACCATTATAGTATAGAAATTTCGTGAAAATCCTGAAATTGAGAAAAATGGCAAAAAGGGAGAAACTGTCATTCCTCAATCACCAAAAATCAATAAATAATGGCTGCGAAAAATCGAAATTATTTCACGAAAACTCAACATTTCTTTTTTTCTGGTCGCTTAGGTGATATCCTGGTCAGGTACAAAACGCGAAATTTTATAGAAATGACAGCAGACTTAGTCCTGAGAGGTTGTGAAAGGCGTTGCTAAGGCCCGTTGCTATGGAACAGATAATAGTACATGGCAACTTTGACCTCTCATTTCGGGAAGTTATAAACTATTTTCACAAATTCTGTTTACTCAGCCGGCTTGGCATTACTCTCAAAATACCTAAAACCGTGGTTAGTGAAAAAACGAAAAAAATAAGATCATTCCATTTTTTTCTTCAGTGGCGAACCTTAAACTTGAAGACTTAAAAAGTCACAACACAGTAACCAACGAAATCGTGTTGATAGCAAACGACAGTTTGTGAAAGCACATCGGTAAAGCAGCAACGAAAAATTTCATACAAAATGAAAAAAACTTATTTCATGACTACTGTTGCGAGACTACTTCTAGCAGCTTGACAGTTTTTGCTACGAGCATAACACAAAATAATCACGTGAAAAGCGACAGTGGAAGAATGTTAACATAAACCATAATAGCATCAAAGCAGTGACAACGTAGTGTTAAAACCACATCAAAAAGTTAAGTATTTCTTTTGAGGTGGTTTCAATTGACAAAAAAACCCAATAAAATATTCAGGCAGAGGGAAAAGAAAATTATCTAAATACACATTCCTACTTTTCTTATTGTTCGGTCGCATGAAATCTACGGATAAATACTGAATATTGTGCGGAGACCAGATTCCGGGTAGTTAGCTGTTGAACCCCTTGGGAGGCTAAAAAATGACCTTGGCTATTACAATAGATCTACAACAAAACAAATCGGTAAAAACAAAAACCTTTATTAAAGTACCAAGACTGTTGTAATAGCTCTGTTATTTCTACGACAAATAACTTTAAAAAGCTTTGACAGCTTCGTGAAATAAGTCTGCAATGAAATAATATAATGTAAAAGTTTCGAAAGCTAACTCGATTATGGACGGCTAAATAAATCGTAACTTGCTTGCTTGTACGTTTTGATTTACGAAAACCTCAAAACTTAAGAGTGGTTCCGCAGGGAAAAATTGATGAAGCAACCGACAAAATCGAGTGCAACGAAACCCAGAACGCTTTGTTCGTTACGCTGTGACGCTATTTATGCGTTTCAGTGTTGTGGATTGAAAAAGCTGAACGATTCGAGTTCCGCTGGGATAAACTCTTACGGTCTTCAAGCAGTTTTAAAACATAAAATCAGACCAGCGAGATGTACTTGAAGATGTAAAACATGTTAAAAGAGGGTGTTTTCACACAGAAACCTTCCTTAAAAACGTTTACAACAACTTTAAAAAAATCCATTTAACATAATCGGTAACTAAACAGCCTCGAGCATTCCAGTGTAAAATCGCTAAAAAGCTTTTTTATAAAATTTTCAAAAGTAGATAATATTGTCCGGATTAAAGTGCGTTGGCTTAGTGTGTAAAAAGAATCACGCAAATCCTCTGAAATATTCCTAAACAAATTAAAAGGCAATTTCTCGTTGTTTTTGCATTTAATTAGGAACCTAATTTATTAACCGATCCTCAGTCCAGTATAAAAATAGTTTCCACGCTGCTTGAAGCCAAGGAGTTTTAAACGATTTTACACTGCATACCGAGGCGAGGGCTTATAAAGTACAAACGTAATTCGGACTTCAATTCATCGTTCACAGTCTCGTAAAACAAAAATAAGACAGCATTCTGTGAACGTGCAACGATCCATAAACTGTTTATCGAAATGAAAAAGAAAAGAAAATCTAGCAAAAACATATTGAGAGCTAAACAAACAGAGCACCACAATTCGTGCGGCTCCATACTTAAAAAAGGCCGCAATTTAAAGCGCAAAGTCCGACCGCATCGACACGATTCCACCGAGGATCAAAAGTGAGGATTGCAGTGGCCGACTCCGTAACAATCAATGATGAAGTGATCGGTTGAATTAGGGTTGATCTGCGTGATGTTGAACTGCGCCTGTGAAAAAAAAAAACGTTCATTAGCGTATATCGTCGATACCAAAGACAATCAAAAAATGTATATTTTTTATGGTTGGTTTGTCTTTTCGAGTTTCTTTGTGTCTACTGTTATTGGGAATACAAAAGGTAATGCGACCTTGCAGTCTGCTACAGGTAGTTAGCTTCAACCTAAGTAATTTTGAAAAAAGAGAACATTTATAAAATCATTCATAAAATCCGGGCACAGTTAAAAGAATTTCCAACTTCGTAAAAAAAATCTGTAAAAAGTATTAGAAAAGGTTAGTGTACCTAGTATTAAATAAATTTACTTACGTACAAATTTTATAAATTCTTTTTTTTCAGAATTACTTAGGTTAATGCTAACCAGAAGACTGCAAAATCGTGTTACCTTTTGTATTACAAATGATTGTAGACATAAAGAAACTTAAATAAAGACAATACAACCATAAAAAATACAGATTTCCTTCTTTCTGATACTTCACACACATTCTTTTTAATACAAATACGAGAAAGGTTATGAAAATTTTACATTGCACACGGACTTAGTTGACACCCTGTATGATTCAATTAAATGAAGAGATTACTTTTGCCGAGTGGCCTAACATCGAAATCTCAAACGTGTGCAAAAAATGCTTAATTAGGAAACTGAAGTGATCGATTTTGTTGCCAGAAGATTGCTTTCCAGAGTTCATGCATCATATTGATAGATGATCATGATATCAAACTTACTGAAGTCAATTGCTGGGTAATATGGATGGCAGTCTGCGTGTGCAGAGTGATTGGCCCGGTTCGAATTTGTGAATGTCCTGCAGCCAATGCCATGAAAACGATCAACTGAAAAAGTAATGGAATTGATTAGAGGTTGATTAATTCTGAAGAAATAACTCATCGAACATCGGGTCTTCTAAACTCGCACTCTACCTGATCTTGAAGGTATTCGTCCACGCAACAACCGTACGACAGATTGCGCAATAACATCTGAGCGGCATCCGCTCCCACTTTCTCCGCTGGAATCCCTTTCCGCCCCAGAGCTGAACCAGCCAGCTTGCACCCTAGTAAAATAATAATTGACCATGATAGTGCAAGTATATATTTCTATCAAAACCAATAACCGGAGATGGGGATCCAGAGTCTCTTTAACGTGCGACGGTCTCTTCGAACCAAATAGGGTGCTCGTACTTCACGGGTAAGAATAGTGAAGCTGCTCACCAAGCAGAGGCCTATTGGGAATGGTAATCGGCCTTGTTGGTGGTAAAGTTACTAATCTGTAATTTGCATGCATGACTGGTACAAAATGGACTGCCGCTTTCCCCTAGCTTCATTTTGATTCAGTTTGCAGAATGAATCCGAATTTCTGCGCTATGCCGTCCCTACATCCCGAGGAAGGATAAACAAAGCTACACACAACAACCATGGTAGAGAGAATTGGGATTTAGCATCTGGCAACCGGAAAAGCATTTACTGAATTTATTTTGGTCAACCCAAAAAATAGCACTACCTTCACAATAATTTTACATAATGATATTCAATTATGTATACAGACACAAACATTACCTGTTGTAGTCTCAGCGATGACGATGATACCGGTGCCATTTCCAACCACTGCATTCTTCGGTTCTTGAACCGCTTGAATGTTGATAGGCACTTCACGATAAGATCGCCATAAAACGGAAGTTGCTGATTTTGCCATTTGCTGAGCGATCTGTAACCAAAAATCGAAACTTAAGATAGCTGTTTTAGGGGATGTTTACAAATAATATGACGCTTTTCTACCCGATTTTCAACCCCCCTGCCCGATGCGACACATTATGACGTTTTTGTAAAACCACCTCTCTCATATAAAAAAGTACTCAAACTACAATTTTCGAATTTGCCTCAATAATCCGTTTAATTGAACAATTGAAACGTTTTAATGAAATAGACAGTTAGTGATACAATACCTCTTATCCCCCTCTCCAATAAAACACCAATATGACCGTTTTGCCTCCCCCTCAGGAGGCCTCACATTACACTTGAACAGCCTCTTGCTTGAAGTTTCGATCACTAATGATCAAGCATTCAACGGGGTTGAGAATGGAGTGAAGGCGATTTTTCTTTTACATAAAACAGGTGGTTGAAAGGTGTCTATCTGTCGCTGTGGCTCCCATTTCAGAAGCACTTCGCTTTGTCATGATTGCGTCATAAAAACGTTGTAGCAAAACTGCTTTTGTAGGCAGTAACATTACAACTGCAATTCGAAAAAGCATCTAAAACTGGCCTCAATATTACACAACTAAGCAGTAAGCAATCCAAAAGGTATTACGCTTTAAAACATTTTCCTTATACAGTGCGATTTAGACGTTGAATATGCTGTGTAACGCGTATGGCTACTGCGGTACATAGCAAGCCAGTTTTCGGACGTCTCTTTTCACTAACACTGTACTTAAGATCGTTTATAATAGTACTCACTTTGAATGGGATCACTCCAGCCACAAAAGCGCGACCAGTAATTCGCTTGATGGATCCAAAGTTGGTCAAATTTATGGGACTTAGCTGTCGAAGTGGATACGCGTTGAGGTTTACTACGCCTCCGCCACGTGGAAAATAACCTCTGAAGAGAAATCACATTGAGATGCATAAGCAATAAACTCTTTCAGGTAGGCTTATCAACAGGGTTACTATTTCGGGCGTACTTCTCACGTGCTTGTCTTGTTTCAGAAATTGCCTCATAAAAATTAGTGAAATCGGGGGACCATAAAAAACGTCATACATGAGGGACAAAAATCTACTTTAAGCATGTGGACCTCGCAAAAAAGTTCTTCACCTTACACAACCGGGATAAAAACCTTCAATTTACGGCGAAAACATAGTTTATACCAGCATGCATAGTTTTTGGTCTCGGCAGATGGTAACCCTGCCAACAGACGAGAAGCTGTGACTTTGTGATGCATTTCATATTTTATATACAGGCCGTATTTGGGGGACGGAAACTGAAAGACGGCAAGAAGGAAAACTTATTCCAAACACTCACCTTGTGGCAATATGGCAATCGAACTTGATTCCAAACAGCTCTAAAACCGGCTTTAAAACTTGAACTGTGTAGTCAATCTGCGGCGCCATCTCGGCGTTGGTTCCACCATGCAAAGCGACTTGAGAAGTAGAGGGAGTGAAAAGTAAACAAGGAAGAGCAATTTGTATCAAAAGACTAACAGCACTGTGAAGACATAAATGCAAATCATCTGCACAGTGGTTATTGCTGTGAGTGTTGACTGCTACAGCAATTCTAACACAGGAAGAGCGATTTTTTAGTGCTTTACCAAGTTAGTGCAGTAAAGCTGCTCATCCAGCTTGTCGTAAAAAACCAACTATTCGGCACCCCACCCCACCAATGGCAGTCGGCCTCATGGACCGTGGGGCTACCAGCCAGCAATTTGTATCTACGGCAGGTCCGAAATAGACTGCCGCCTTTCCCTAATCTGATCTCAATCAGATTTCCGCTGCCGCATTACGCAGCGTCTCCATCCCGAGGAAGAAAAGGGATTAACATGATACAGAAAAGAGACGTTCCACTATCAAAAACAGCTTTCAAAATAGCATGTAAAACTGACGAGTAATAACCGACTGTAAAATAATATTTTGTGTGTACTTTAAAGCTACCCAAAATTGAGTAGAACATTACAATTTGCAAAACACTTACCCAGCAGTTCCTGTGTCTGCGAGAAAATTGCCATTTTGAAGCATTCCGGGCAGCAACGTAACACATTGAGAACTAATTTGATCTCCAGTTAATTGACCACAACAAAGATCCCGAACTAGTTGTAAACCAGTTAAATGCTGAGGTCTAACGTCAAGAAAAAAAGATGTAGTATCGCCAGCAATGGTAATAGTACTAGGTCGTAGTCGAGGTTATCTTACAAAAGAGCCGAGAGAATTAAGGGGCAAAGCCGCAGAGGTCCCCTGGTCCTTATACAATTTTGGTTTCTTTTCAAACATACAAAAATTATAACTGCGTGCCAGTACATGAAAGAAAAAGTATATAACGGGACTTATGATTGTGATTACAAGCAATAATTAGCTCGTTGGACAAAAAAATTTACACCAGAGATGAGTAAAATATAAAATCAAGTTGATTTTGCCTCCATGATTCTTTACATAAACACAAATCTAAAAAACGTTTTGATGTCGCAAAGGAATCTTGTTGTTGGTGCCAATACTAACAATTTTCCCCCAGCAAATACAAATAATCGTAAGAAACAATATTTGGTTTTGAAACGTCATCTTACCTCAATCCCGGATTAGAGCGATTTGCTCGAATATGACTGATCGAAATAGGCTTTTGCAAAATTGCCGCCAGTGCAGCAGCAATTCTCAATATTTGTCCACCCTAGAGATAAATGATTACATCAAGTAAAATTAGATATCAAGAGCTGTTCATAAAAGAGCTAACTTTTTCTCGCTTGCTCTGTACTTAATAAGTTTTGAATATACCAAATAATGTGTAATACCAAATAATTAGCATATGCGTAATTCTGTAAATAATCATATGCAACACTTCTTGTTTTTTTCCGTGAAAACCGTGTTAACTAAATAACGAGCTTAAGCCAAACGTATTTTGAATAAGTTGTTGAACATTTCAAAGTTAATAGGCTAAGGTGTGTGTACAGCATTTATATAATCAACCACATATTTTTAAACATTGCAATACATTCATCACATCCTGTTCTTGGAAAAGTTTCAATAGAAAATAAAGTTGAAGACGGTAGCTGGGAAAATGTCCAGATGGCATGGGAACAGATAGATGTGCAGGAAAGACCATGGCTGCCAATGTCAGGAGGCCATGCACATAGAGAAAAAGAATCTGTTCCTATAACGAAATTACTCCGTTATATTTCTAAAATAACCTTGCAGCTTACTGAATGAGGTAAAATTTCAATAGCATTCAAATATACTGACCCCTTCCATGTGGCTCCCGTCAATTTTAATCACATCAAGTAACTCAGCATCATCTGAATTCGATGTCCATTTGTTATAACCATTCGTGAATGACAGGGATGAAGCTGTTGCTGTCAAAAGAGTTGCGTGATACACAATTATTTCAACCGGCAGTATTGCTACAAGAAGCTTCTGGCTTCAAGACATACTTCAGTATAAAACAGCCCATTTTTCAACCAATCAATTGAAAAACCAATGATTGTTAATAGAGTTTAATGTTACTGAATAACATAATCTACTTGCAGAAACCAAAAAAATTTTCAACTAAATAAGTTAGCTGTGTCTGTCGTTAAAGGATGCAAACGAACATATAGGTATAGTGACAAATAACGATTAAAATATACAAACTGATTTACAATAAAAAGTTTGTATTCTTGCACTCAAACAAGAGAGTGTCATATGCAGCGATAAAGGTTGGAAATTAGTAACAATGAAAAAATAAACAGTTGATAACAACACTGACTGGTAAAAAGAGAAAATAATAATCACATTCCAAAGCTAGTTTTGAATCTAATTTTAACTCCTCTGAAACTGCTAGAGGAAGATGCATCAAACTTGGCACGATTGATCACCACCCCGTGGTGATTGTCATAAGTGTTAGTGACGTCATAATAAAAAAATTTTGTGATATTTGCATTACTTAACAAAAAACAACTGTTTTTTGCTCAAACGAAAACCAGCTTACAACTTACCACATTACAAAAACTTTCATTTGTTTCGGGTTTAAAATGACGTCACAATCAACGCTTTATTGTACAATCTGTTTTTTGTTTTTTCTCAAAAAGTACTGATCGCACGAACGCGATTAAACGTTTTTTTCAGAAGAAATGTATAAGGTGCTTTCGATAAAAACAATTTTACAACAATCATAAATTGCTTATTTGACAATGCTGCGAGCAATTCTTTATTTAAGCACTTCAAGCCCTCTAAGCATTTTTCTTCTCTATTTCGCTTGCACGCATAAAACTGCCTAATGTCTCGTACGATTAACACAAATCTTCGCTACCGAAGATCATAATATGAAGATGTTATTAAAATTGCAACCTTTTTGCAAAATCAGTTCATTAAAAAACTGATTTGTGACCTTCTTTCTCAACTGATTTTCAAACTTTATTCAACAAATTAAAGGTTATTTCGGAGCGATTCCGATAGTGTTTAATATGTACAATTAATATCAGTTTTTATACTAAAAAAACTGAACTTTAAGACCTATGGTGTAACTTTTTACCCTCCCAAAAAGTGGTAAGCTCAGTAAAAACAGGTAATTTTAATACAACAACATTATTGTAAGATACTAACAATTACTGTCCTTTGAAAGCTTAGGAACTTTGCTTTCCAGCAATATGTGACTCCAATTACTTAAGGCTAAAGATTAGTTTATAATGGCTGATCAAAAATTGGTTGCCATACATGATGTTTCATTTTTAGTTGAACAATTGTTCTATTTTGCCAAACAAACTTGCAATGGCTAAACAAAGTTCGTTCTTTGGTACATTTTGACTACTTTTCCTCACAAGCATGGTTCTTTTGGATTATTTGTCGACGTTTTCAAAACATCCATTAAAAACTGAAGTCTAATCGTCTATAAAATTTAGTCTACCGGTTAGAAATACCTAAATTTTAGTGCCTGCATTTCACAAAATCGCAATTTCCAGAAAAACTAAGTCCTTTGGTAAATTTTGGTTATTCTTTCTCGATTACATGGACCTTTGGCATTATCCATCAAATTATTCAAAAAGATTCATGGAAAAATGAAGTCTACAAATTTTATTATGCAGCCAACTCCAAGCAAAACACTTGGTGATCACCCAAGAAAAAGACGATAGGGTAAAGGCAGTCCTTTTTTAACGTTTGCAACGAAATGCAAGTGTCGAGCTACATATGATCTAAATGTTGAAGCAATTTTTTTTGCAATTAAGCGAGGCTTGAGCAGCCAGCTGATTTGGTTTTCTCTCATTTTGACATTAATAATGGGGGCCCCGCTATTGGTACAACTTAACTGTGAGTGCTTCATTTCGGGTTAGTTTGCTCTTTGCATGGCAGGGGTTATGCCAAGACCAAGGAACATGCACGCAGTCAGAGACGTTAATCCATGTCAATTCGCCTACAGTAACGAAAAAGTGATAAGCAGCGATCCATGTTTTTAATGGCTTAAAACGCATTGTGAGGTCATAATCTTAAATGACATCTCAATGCTTGCCACTATGTAGCGAAAACAGTAGCAGCAGGCAGTGAAATTATCCACTATCGATTTGAGAACGAACATAAATGGTAAAGTCCATTACTGATATTTGTAATTGCAAGGATATCGGCACAAAACACTAATCTTCATTTAGAAGTAGGGAGGTCTGGATATGGGGCAAAGTTAAATGTAATAAAATCCCAAATTTAAGAAAAGATCAAAATTAAACAATAATAGCATCAATTTGTAACACTGAATTGAGAGGGAATGTTTTTGTTTGAAGAGATTAATAGACGTCTATTGCAATAGGTTGTATGACTTAGGGCAAAGGCATGGTCCCTTTTCATGCTATGGCCGAATTAAAGCAAACAGCGCAGGCAAAAATCTCAATGTCACAAATATTAATACGAAAGCATGCCCATCAAATCGTCAAAAAGGCCAACCACTAAATGGCTCATTTCTTTATGAGTCAAAACGACCACCATTTGGGCGACGATATCAATTTTGACTATGTTTCACTCCCCTTACACTTTTAAAAATTACAAATGGTAGTTTGTGTCATTGTTCTTTCTTTTTGAATACTTCCAGTCTTGATTAATAGACCAACATGATCGCCATTACATGTACAGAAACTATAGCTTATATTTACCAAAAACATTTCGTTTTGGCTCTAACAAATGTTTGTACGGTGAAGCTGGCACCGTTACATTGAGACGTTTGGAATTGGCACAGGTGACAGTATACCTGCCGGGATAAAATCGCACCATACTTTGGAGAATCATGTTTTCTATTTTGCTTGATAATAGCTTTAAAGAGCTACCGGGATCAAAGCTGAAAATTTGGAAAAAGCAATGACTCATTTAACTTCTATAAGCATAGCTAAGCAAGGAAAAACGAATGTGAATCACAATGCGTTACCAGCAAAGACTTGAAAAAGTTTGATGGGAAATCAAAATTAACAACGTCATTGTGTCGAATCGCACCACATAGAAAGTATTATTGATATTTTGCTTTATAATAGCGACCGGGATCAAACCAAACTTTTATAAAAAAACCAAGGACTCTGTTAACTCCTCAAGGCACGTCAAGTATGGAGATCAGAACATGCTACATAACGCGAATCCAGCGAGGACTTAAGAAAGCTTAAAGGGAAAAAGAAACAGCGTCACTGTGTGAAATCACACCACACAAAAGACAATTTTGCTATTTTGCTTCAGAACAGCTTAATATCAGAAATATGTTCCCTATTTCCAAACTACGGAAAACGCAAGGCTTCCTTGGCCCTTGAATTCGTGTCAGCAATGAACAGGGCACATAGATCTAAGGCATAGCCAGGATCTTGAAATGAGATATTCCACTAGGAAAAGAAGCACAGAGTCGTGAAAACCTTATGTGCAGAAAACGCATAAACTTTTGGTAACTGTTACACAAAAGCCTGATAGGTGAAGCTGGCTTGGCCGACTGAACTGACGATACTCTCAATCCTAATGTTACTGACGGTGGCTCTTTGGGTGATGCCATCGTATATACTACAAAGCAAAGATTTTTTCTTGTGCTGATATGCTGCGTGCTAAGATATTTATGTCTATACTCTACAGCATTGTAATAAAATCCCCAGTTTAAGAAAAAATCAACATAAAATCATAACCACAACAATTTGTAAAACTGAATCTAGAGAAAATAGCAGCTTTTGTCGCTATGTGACCAACAGTGCTGCCAAATTAGGAACTTAATGCCTCTATAAAAGTAGGAAAGGGGCAACACCACATCGGAAAATAGGCTTACCATTAAATAATTTATTTCTATAATTATTAAAGCAACCACCATTTTGCCGCTACAACCAGTTTTGATTATGTTTCAATCACTGCTCCCTCACAAGCATTAACAATAATTGTGGCAAGATTCTTTGTCAGCATTGCCAGTCATGATTAACAGAAAATGATAATCACAATTTTGTGCACAAGAATTGTGAAAGTGCATAAAATTCATTAACTTTTCGCTATTGCCCACACAAGAGCCTGATGGGTGAAGCTGGCACAGCCGCAGTAGTACTATATTTTAGCAATAGGCACACACTCGATTGAGTAGCTCAATCACATTGTTTATGATATCAAAAGGGGTGATTTAACCTTTCTTATATTTCAAATTGGGATTATGACCCATTTTTTTGGAGATTACACTGAAATAACCTATCTTTAGTCCAAATTACAATAATTTAAAATCTTGGTCCTCCAGGATTTAAAAATTCAGCATCGTGGCCCTCCGTCTGAAAAGTTAGAAGAACACTGGTATAGATATTCAGTTTTGTAAGCAAATGCAATCAGCTGCATTGCTCAATGCATAAAATTGGATGCTGCTAAATATGGAAATTCTGCGGAATTGCGGCTCAGCTCTACAGTTGAAGTTAGAATTAGAATTAGGATAAATTCCAGCAATTCTGTAGATTCTTTAGGAGACCTAACTTTTCCTATAGTACCATATATATTGTATTCTCCTGATCCAATTTACAAAAAAATGTTAATTGCATGCAGAAAACAGAGGCTTTCAATACAATAATATAGAGGCAACTAACTAGTTTTTGACACCAAAAACACACTAAAATTAGTTCAATAAATTAATGGCTCTCAACCCTGGCCATCTCAACAAAGTAAGGCTATAGAAAACGATTAAAAAACCATCAACAACTGTTATGCACTAAATTGATTTTATTGCAGTGTATAACTTATTACCTTGCATGGTTGAATCCGAGTTGCTAGCTACTGCAAATTGTGAAAATGAGACATT
Organism: Trididemnum clinides; assembly: GCA_963675345.1. Taxonomy (NCBI): domain Eukaryota; kingdom Metazoa; phylum Chordata; class Ascidiacea; order Aplousobranchia; family Didemnidae; genus Trididemnum; species Trididemnum clinides. The sequence continues at coordinate 20,639,338 of OY776288.1, forward strand.
AGAAGAACCATCTTGCACTGAGCTTTCAGATTTGGCTAATCCTTGGCAGGTTTCACCTAGTGCTGGAGTTTCTTTATGAGTAACTAAAAAAATTACATCAGAAAAAAAAAATTTAAATTATGGTTATCGCTTACTGGGATGATCTGCTAATCAGTCATTCCATCCCATACCACCCAAGGCTGTTAACACCACCATCACTGATTTGCTTCAAATTTGGTTTGTATGCAAATGGTGTAGAAAAATGGATCATCATCATCACATTTTTGCTCCAAAGTAAGAACCTATCTGCTTCCTCCTCGAGGTGCTGGGCTGGTCTTCCCCCACAAGCAGGGTTTAGCCAGTTTTTGCAGCAAATCTTCAATTTGTGTGATTTTGTGCATCTATCCTCTGTGATGCACTAACAATTGTATCTCGTGTGACCACCTATTTCCATCTTTTCTTCAGCTACCTTTTTTTGATCCATCTAATGTGAAATACTGTGTCTTTACTCTTCCCATTTCTTTGTCCACCAGCCATCACAACAAATAAATTGTAGAAAAAAAGGCATCATTTTCAAATCTTATTAAAATGCAACCATTAAAAGTTTCAGAGATGTGCTTTTGAAAATCAGATTTTAGGAAAAAATGGGGCTTTTATCCCAGCAACAACTGGATACACTTTGATAACATTAGTGTCATTTTGCAGGAAATTGGACAAGGAGTTTATTTCTGGAGTTAATTTTCATGAAAACGTATATTTGGGAGTGATGATCTTCGTTTTGACCTGATGGATAAAATATATAATAAAATAAAAATTGTCAAAGTGAAAAATTCATATTGACACCATCTCTATAACACATGAAAAAATAGGTGTGGTGATATATTTTGGTCATAGCTTGCACTGAAAGTTGATGGTATCTCTAAAAATTTTCAAAAATTCCACTTTAAAAATTTAAACTTATCTGGTCATACATAAAAGGTGCAATCTTAGAGTATTTTGTTTACCCTGCATCTTATTTTAGTGTCTTTAAACCTACCATGTTATTTTAATCTTGCGATTATTGTGATAGCCTAGTGGAGTCTATACCCCAACATAAAGCCAGCTGCTTCGTATGTTAGTAAAAAAAAACACAAATTGTGCATGGCATAATTGCAAATGAAGGTCTTAGCATGATCTCTTTTTGCAAAACCTTGAGCAAATGAAAATAATTGGCTCTAACCAAATTTATTGTGACTGGAAAATATACAAATGCAAAAATTAAATCAATTTAATGTGAACGTTGTGATTAAGTACTGAGCCCAGCTTATACTGTAACAGTACACATTTCATTTCTTGTTTGTTTGTTTTTACCCCTCCTCTTCCTTGGGATGGAGGTACGGCATGAACGGTAATTCAGGTTCATGCCGTCAACCTAATTGAAATTAGGCTAGAGGAAAGATGGCAGCCCATTTTGAACCAGTCTTGAGTGACTGGTAGCCCCACCACCAACAAGGCGGACTGCCACTGGTGGGTACCCAAGAATCGTCTGACATGCTGGGTTAGCAACTTCACAATTATAATCCGGTGAAGTACGGGAGGGCCACCTGTCTGCCACATAAAGGTGGAGGCATCCCGTTAAGTGCCTTGCCCAAGGACACAACAAGCAAGCTTGCCGGCTTGTTCTCCACACTATCCCTTTTTATGCTGAGTGCCAAGCAGGGAAGTTTATTTCTTCGTGTATGGTGTCTAGTGCCTAATAGTTTTGTTTTTATATATTTTAATGATTGCCATGGAATGCTTTTATATCTATAGACATAATGTTATTAGTTGCTACATATCTCAAATGATTTATAGTCTAAAATATAGCTACATATTGGAAGAAACCTCATTTGCTGTCATTCAATGTATAGATGTTGAAGATTCATCTAAAAAATTATAAGTTTCAATTGTTTTTTTAGTTGTAGATATACTGGTTTTACATGATTTGAATGTTGTTGTTGCAAGGCATTGCTCTGTTCAATCTGATTTTAAGCAATTTAAAAAATATAAAACCCAACATCATGTATCATAGTAGACCGGACAGCTTACATTTCTGCAATAATTAAATCTGGTAATTAATTGATACAGTCGATTCCAGTTAATTGGGTCCATTTTGTTTCAGTGAATAATGTCTGATTAGCGAGATTGTCATAATAATGGGTTTATAGCACATTACAATGCAGGAATTCTGTTCCTTGATAATTTGTGTCCGATGGTGAAGGTGTCCATTAATGGGAATTGATTGTTTTTAATTTGGCATTTTAGTGACCAGTAAAATTTTAGTAGAGTAGACAACGCATGCCATCAGTTGAAGCACATACAAAAGTCCATACTGAAAAATTTAACTGATAAAAAAGAAATTATACTCTTGCATCTTCATACCAACATTGACAAAGTGAAAACACATTCAATCTGTTTTCAGCACAAAAATGAATTGCTACTGAAATATTTTGTGCTTACAAAAAATGTTTTGATCCAACGAAAAACCATTCTCAAAGAAGTAAAACACAATTGTTGAAACTAAAGTCTGGGTCCTTACAAAACTTTGTTATTCCCCATGTTGTGATTGTTAGATAAACATTCACAAACAATTAACAGTTTCAAATAGTGATGATGATGATGATTTAACAATGAAAGATACCAGTAGTGACAATAATATGAATGTTGAAGTTGAAGAAAGAGAACGTTTGTAAGATATATTTACTCTACCTAGTCAACTCTAAGAAAAATATCAGCAAAAACAGGAGGACTGCCCACTTCAAGTATAAAATAAAAAGAAAAAACTAAAGTGGGCCTCAAAAACCTTGAAAATTAAAAGCACTCTAAAAAAATTTACGTGACACATCAAATTATAATAATGAAGATACTGGCGAAAATGACTTACAATTGTATAAAAGTATGATGAATAAAGTGACACGCAAGTACAAAAAATTTGAATCATATTGAGAGCACATCCAAATTTTTATCTTGTACCCACTTACAATAGAAAGATCAATAAAACAATTTGGAGCTAACACCAAAACCCTAAATTAATGGTTCAATCATATTTGAAATGTTCAGTACATGACCTGATAGGGAGTTTGTGTACGTTCAACTGAGAATAAAGCTTGTAAGATGGATAATTGTGAAGAGTGTCTTAAATAAGATGCTCTTGAACAATATCTACTTCACTGTGATGAAATACTAGAAGAGGTAACATACCAACAGTGGAATAGCCAGTATCATGCCAAACTGACTACATTAATAAAATTACACTGCAAAGGCACAGCATATCAGTTTATGACCAATTTAAAGTCTTCATGGCACCCAAAATTGAAATTACTGATCATTGTGACTTTGCAGAAAACTACTCATATGTAGTGCAAAATATGAGAAGTTTTCTGCAAAGTCACCTTTATCAGTAAAGTTCAAAGCTTCCATTGGCACCACAGACAAACCACTTTACAGCATATTTTTGAATTGCTAATAAATCTCTTAACCCCTTTACGTCACTTATCATCATATGATGAGGGCAAAGAGAACGCCGCTCATCCTCATATGATGATTTGCCGGCTACGGCGAAATGCGTGTATTTAAAGCTCACTTGGGAGAGATCTTCCTTTCCTTTTTGACATCTCTCTTTTTACACGCATTTTGCCGTAGCCGGCAAATCATCATATGAGGATGAGTGGCATTCTCTACGCCATCATTATATGATGACAAGCGACGCGGAGGGGTTAAGCACAGAAACGTATGCATTGTAAGTTATATCACAGAACATAATACCTATGAAGTTTGCACTTTTCATTCCAAAAAGTTTACAATTTTACTGATGGCTGTGCAGGTCAATACAAAAATAAGCTGAATTTCATCAAATTATGTAGTAATATTAAAATTTTGGTCTTCAGGCAGAATGACATTTTTTTGCTACATCATATGGAAAGAGTGCAGGTCATGGTAAAGGGGGTACAGTGAAGCACTTCTTATGCAAGGCCAGTTTGCAAAGGCCTTACAACAATGCTATCCTTGCATATAGTACTACTCAATCATGGCATTTTGCAAAGCTAATATACAAGGATTACTATTTTCTAACATCAAGCCATACAGCTATGAAGCTTACAAGGAAAAATTGAAACCAAAATATTAGTTAGCTAAAACAATAAAAGGAAGATGAAAATTTCATAAATTTGTCCCAGTTTTTGAGACTAAGTTATTTGTTTACAAACTAAGCACTCAAACGAATCCACCTAAAGCAGTTTCAGTGACAGGAGGAAGAGAAGAAAATGTTCACACAAAAAGCATTATATGAACCTGCACTCATCAAAACACAGACATACATGTGGAGAATATATGATGGTGAAGGATGGATAGGTTGATGGATAGAACAATGGATAGGACATTTCTGAAAATTTTGAAGACACTACCTAAATTTATGCATCCCCATGGACTAGCAAGTCTTTTCTACAGGCCGTTTTTTGTTGATAAATGCTGATTGATATTATTAATATTGTTTGTGTTATTGAAACACATTCCACGATTACATCTGGCCAAGGTTGTAACAGTGTAGCACAATTTTTAAAGAAGATAAAATTAACCTTGAAAAGTTATGTTAAAAACGGATGACATAGTGATTACAGAGTATGGAAAACTCTTAAGAACTGTTGTGTTTATCTGTAAATTCTAATCATACCAAATTATGAGTGCAAACTATGACTAAAAATTAAGGTCAAAATGAAAGTTGAAAGATCATTATTAACTGACATTTTTATTTATATAATTCTACATAAAAATTTTTTGACTAATTTCTAGCAAAATGACACTAATTTCATTAAAATGTACTCAGTCATTGCTGAGACATGGCATTTGAAAATCATACAAAAACCTCCATTTTTCCAAAAATTTGAAATTTTATGAGCCCACATCTTTAAAACTGCTGGTCAAATTTTGGTGAAATTGGGACTTTATCTCCCTTTTTCCACAACATGCTAACAAAATTTGAAGCACATTACAAAACTAAAAAGCATCATTATATTAGGTGATTTGACATGAAATGACCCCAATTATATATAAGTTTATACATTTTTAACTGCTATAAAAACTAAATTAGCCTAATTAGGTTATGGATTAAATGAATAATACTGAGGCCAATGTTATTTCGCCTTTAAGAAAGATTTCCTTACTTGAACCTGCCTTAATTTCATAGATCGTGTTCAAATTAAACTAATAACTACCAAACATACGTTACTAGGTCGGTTAAGTCCGTAAGTAGCATACTGGTACAAGCTACCGGTATTTTGTCTACAAAAGTTTTTTACCTGAATCTCCAGGATTCATATCAATATAGCCAACACAGCAGAAAAATTTTCAAATACTCAGCAAAATAGACCAACTGAATACGTGTTGTATATAACTAAATATATCAATATAGTCAAGGCAGCAGAAAATTTTCAATTCAAGAAACAAATACTGAACTAAATAAACCAACTAAATACGTATTTTATAAAAGTAACTCCCAATGCTTTTACTTTGAGGTGCGCAATTTTTTAAATCACGAGTCACAACATGGTCGAAAACCAAAAATTAGGATCACTATTGTATAAAAATCCGGACGTTTATTTAGGATAGAATTTCAGAGTACATACACAGTAAATTTGAATTTTGAAAAAGAAAATTTTATTTGCTCAAAATGATCACGATTTTTTAATCTTCTGAATTTTATTTTTAAAAAAAGTTGACTTTCAATCTAAATTGATAATTTCAATTATAATGATTCTGAAAATTAATTAACTTAAATTTTTATTGAATTTTCAATGGCAAACGTTTCGTTAATCAGCAATTTATTGAGTTATGAAGGCAGTCTACGCGCTTTATATGGATGTTCACACGAATGACGTGGTTATTTCACAGAGTAATGGTATTGCAAATAATAAAAGCCTCCCTCCCATAATTTGACGAGACCATGCCTGGACAGGTTTCGTCCTTTTGGACTCATTATTTGCAATACTATTACTCTGTGAAATGACCACGTCATTCGTGTGAACATGCATATAAAGCGCGTAGATTGCCTTTATAACTCAATAAATGGATGTATGATACGATTGTGGTGATTACGTGCTATGTTCATAGATAGACTTACCATATTTTTGTAATGAAAAACCGGGACGCTACAGACCAGCAGGCCATTGCAACTTTTTTTCGAAGAAAACCGGGACGCTGAAAGTTCAGTTGTTGGAAAATAGTGAAAAAAACGGGTGATCTCCAAAAAAAAAAAAAAGGTCATCACTTGCTTGGCTATGGAACTTTTCTAGTTGTTGGCTTAAAAATGACGCAAATGGTGCAACGAACCAACTGGTGACCTTTTTTTTTTTTTGGAGTTCACCCGCTTTTTTCACTATTCTTGATTAACTCAACATCTGCTTCAACTAATTACCATAACTACCTGACACCATCAAAAACCGGGACTTTTGCTCAACTGACCGGGATAAGACCTTAAATTCCGGGACTGTCCCGGCCAAACCGGGACGTATGGTAGGTCTATTCATAGAGGTAAGGGTTTTAAATAGATCTGGCTTACTTTAAACTCTCTGAGTGGTACACTGCGTTAATCAGCGATTTGACGCATGTTCCTCTTTCTAGTTGTTTACCTTTTTGTTGTATGTTCTGTGGTTTGCTTTAATTGAAAGGAATAAAAAGCGATTGAACTAAGCTAAACTATAACGAAAAAGCTTAGGCTCTGAACATAAAATGTCCAACATGTGGTCTAAACGTATTGTTAAACCAAAATTGCCAAATTGCCAAACCAAAATTGCCAAATAAATTGCCAACTACTACTTAAAACCCACCTTCGCCACGGTTCAATTAAATTTCACGCTTAGTGGTCGTTACTGGTTGGGGGTTAGGTTAGGCGGAAAGTTTAGGACCGGTGCGATCTGTATACTTGGGCACTTGAAATGGTCTGATTAAAGTTGTTCAATAAATTGTGATTTTCTAGACAGTGATTGTAGTATGTTGTATGTTGATTTACTTTTTCACTTGATGTAAAATGAGCAAAAGAAAAGCTCCAGCAAGCAAAGTTAATGGCGAAATATGTGACTTTCTTATAGGTAAGTAAACAACCTTTAACCATTTGATTGTTTTGAATATTATATCAGTAAATTCTCTGGTACTTTGTGTCTCATAGCTTAATACGTAGTTTTTACCTGTAATAGTTGTATTTTAAGCTTCATATTAACAACTTAATGTAAGCTAATGTACTGGCAGTGGGTGACTTAGAGACTTCGTGGTAGCTCTCCTGTCATTTGCTAAAACCTAGTAAGGGACATCATAAAAAAGTGAGTTTTTGTAATTTTTGCTGTTTTTTGAAAAAACTGCATGCTTGGTGAAAGTTTGGTGATTGGAACTTATGTTGTCATAGAGACCCAAGGGAATCAGTTACTAGTTACTATGCTTACACAATCAATGTGATAACACAAAGGCAGTGGCTATTTTGCCGTCGACGGCAATTTACCCTCAGAGACTATTTTGCCCCAAGTTATTTGTGATTGGTCAATCTTAATGACGTACTAACATGTGACTTTTGGTCGTTTCTGATTGGTCAATTTTAAAAACCAATTAAAAAATTTTTGCACCCCAGGTCTCTATCCCCTATCCTATACACTCCCTCCCAGTGTACACTGCCCTGTACATTTACATACTGGGCCTGCCCCTTCTGTGTACACTGCCTTTCTTTTAATGCCCTGCCAGGTGAGATTCGAACCCACCACCACGGTATCTCAAGACCAGCGCACTATCCACTACACCACAGTGTCACTGGCAGGGGCGCCGACTACGGGCATGCGGTCATGCCACGCATGCCCGCACATTTGACTACACTCAACACATGGAGGTCAGATACAAGCTAGAGTCAGTTGAAAAACAACATAAGCAGGCAAGAGTGTATATCAATGGTCCCCAAACTTTGATCAAACGATCTCCGGAAGTTATGGGATGTAGCTCGAAATGCTGATCTCCAAAAAAAAGGTCATCGCCTCTCTCACCGCAACCCGTCATGCCTGCCGCAACTTCTGGAGATTGTCGGCCATTACTTTACAAACATTTTCACGTAAATTTCGCAGACCAACTTCGGAGACCAGGCGCTCGCACTGTGGCACGAAATCCTTACACGGGCCGTATGTTTGACACCCCTGTCATAGACAATCAAACGGTAATGTTTTAATTTTGACGTCATAAAGTTTGCGCATGCCCGGTAAAATCACAAACTCGGCGCCTATGGTCACTGGTGTAATTATAGCAAATATGGCTATATAAACACACGTGAATGATTACGGCAAAATAGATTCCAAGGGCAAAAGGTCAATTTTCTCAGAATTTAGAAAATGTTACTTACTAGATTTTGGAAAATAACGCTATAGAGGTGCTGTGCAAAATCTACCCTTTTATTTCTTTTTGTATGCCAAGCTGCATTTTAACTCATGGAGAGTATTTCCTGTATTTTGGGGTGAATGCAGAAATTTTTTAAAGGAAAGTTCAAAAGTAACTCTGCAAATTTCAGTCACTCTTAACACCGTTTTTTTGGAGATAAATATTTTTGATGCTCTATCTGGAGACTTGTTAGTGATACAAGTGCAACAGGCTGAAAATTACAATTAACATTTTTTTGAAGGGCGTGCACACAAAGGAGGCCCCCTTGATACACCACCGATAGTATTCAACAAGTTTTGTATTTTTTTATGTTTAAGTTTTTCATACTTGTTACAACCATTTATGCTGGTAGTTCGATTCCATTGCTTTTGTATTGGTATCTCCTAAGCTATTGTCTTGGGTCTATGTAATGCTACAGTACTAATTGTTAGATGTGATACAGTGCAGGTACCACATATAACAATCTTGAACTCTGTTGATGATGCTAATAATTTGTTGACGATTCTCACCATTTTGATAGTTGAAAGCATGCTTACTTTTGGCTAGTTCTTTTTTACTTTGCACTTTGTGAAGCTCTGATCAAACTGTTATAATGCTGAGCTTTCATGAATTGTATTGTAAATTAATTTTGATATGCTGTGATTACAACCAAAATGAAACCAAGCTTACTGGGTGATTTATGTGGTACAGCACTAGAATTCAGAAATCCAGATTTATGGAAATTGAAATTGAAATATGGTTTTACAGAAGTTTATATCAATACATGAAATTGCAGAAAACGCAACTCAGTAAGCTATAAATTAATAAATGTGCCATGCTTTATGCTTAATTAATTTCACTTGTGTTTGTTTCAGAACTGTCAAACTATGAAAAGAATGTTAATCGAGCTATACACAAATATAATGCTTACAGGAAAGCAGCAAGTAGCATTGCAGCTTATGGTAAAAAAATCACAAGTGGCAAAGAAGCCAAAACATTGGTGAGAACTGATTTAATATTGCAGCCAATAAAGACATTGTAGCCCAGTTTTCACTAATTTTTCTTCTTTTAACAACAAGCAGGAGCTCAAAATTTAATGTCACCTGCTTGAAAGTGGATGCTAACAAATAGGTTAAAAAAATTGTGGCAAATTTTATATTACAGTATCTCACATATCATAATGAAACTGTTATGCAACGGATACCGTCTGTTACTACCTTTAAGAATAATCTGTAATCTTTAACAAACTACTGATATCAAAAACCAGCAACTACATAAAGTAACCATGCTTCCTTTAATGTAAATACGTTCGAGTTGCTTTTGTAAGACTTGCAATCACAGTTGTTTAGTCTACTAATTGGAAGATAAAAAGCAGGCGTGATAGTGCATTAAGTAGAGCTTATACTTCATCGTCAGTATACGTGGTTTTGTTTTCTTTGTTGAGCAATACCAAAGGTTTTAAAAATGGTGTTTGCAAATTCTTTGCTTGGCATTCAGTATGAAGGGGATAGCATAGAAATGAGCCAGCAAGTTTGCTTGCTGTATCTATTGGAAAGGCACTTAACAAGATTCTTCCACATTTGTGTGGCAGACAGGTGGTGTGTGGAGCAGTCTACATGTCACCATGAATCAATCTTACTATGGTTTGCAACATAGGCCTCAGTTCTCACAGTCATAGATGAACCTAATACTAAAATTTCCTAAGCATATATTATACAGGTATCAGTAGCAGTTTTTGCTTATTGTACATACTCGTAAATTGGTTGCACGAGTAGATAGGTCACATCTTTAGTGTGAGGCAAATAAAGATGGTATTTGGGTTGGACTCGCAGATAGATCGCACTAAAATCTGGGCAATCGAACTGCTATTGATAAAATCAAATATTTACCTTTACTTTAAAAACTTGCTTACAAATATTGAAACATTTTTGCTGTAACTTAAAACTACATTGCGTTCATAAAGTCTCTCCACAGTTGAAAAGTTATGTTCATCTTTCTAAATCATTTTATTAGTGCAAGCACTTGTACTACAAACATTATCTTGCGACGTCTAGGGTATTGTTTGATATCACATTGAGGACAAGTTAGTGGTGTTCAATATAATCATGAATGTCAGATGTCAGCTCATGAATGCCAAGTCGGCTACTTCCAGCAAGATGGCACTACCGCACATACTGCAACCAACTCCATGTGATTCTTGCAATGTTTTTGGACAATGACTCATCTCAAAAGGACTCTGGCCGCCATGTTCCCCTGACTTAAGTCCGCCTTACTTTTGCTTGTGGGGTGCAATAAAAGCAAGTCTTTACAAGCATCGTCCAAAGACTTTGGATAATCTCCATGACTCCATCACTGACTATATCCAACACATTCTCGATACACTCTTCAATGAGCATTTGACAACATAATGCGTCGCATCAATTCGTGTGTCAAAGCTGAAGGACATCATTTTCAGCACAAACTGTAACGACTTTTGTATGCTGTTTGATGAAATAACTCTGATGTAATTATGTCTTCACAAATAAACATTGTTCATCACTAAAACGATTTCAAAAATTTCAAAAAGTCTATTGCAGAGAGACTTTATGAACGAACTGTAGATAATTATTACATCATCATCAGTGTCAAACATTCTTTTCAGTTGTTCATCAGATTTTGCGTTCTCATCAGTAGCCGTGTCATAATAGTCATTCAGCTCATCATCACTAACGCAGTTATAATATGCTCTTCTTCATCCTCATTTTTTGTCATGCATGAGCTTGAAACAATGGTACCGGATCGTTTCATTCATGATCTGTGAAGAGGTCAGCTTTCCAATGCTTAACGTACGCTTTCTGGTGCTTGGATCTAGGTCTACGTGTTACCGCAACGACAGTTACTGAAAAGTTAATGTCAATTTTACAGGCATGTCGAGTAGATAGGTCGCACACATATTTTTTGAAGAAAATTTTGGTAATAAAGGTGCGACCAATCTACGAGTATGCACGACAATTAACTTATTGGAAGAAAACCGGCATGGCCAAAATAGTCACCATCAACAAAAACTTAGGAAAAAATTTTACTGAAGAAATAGCTATCAAAACTTTTAATTGGTTTCAAAACTGATTTCTGAAAAGTTTGATGTTTTTTCATTTTTATACATTTTTCAAGGAAGGTGTTGGAGCCAAAATTGCTGCGAAAATTGATGAATTTTTGAGTACCGGCACTTTGGAAAAGTTGGAAAAAGTTCGCAAAGATGAAGCATCTCAAGTCATTTCATTGTTTTCAAGAATAACTGGTGTTGGGTAGGTTCTGCTATTGACTGGCATCTTCGCTTGTACAGTACTAAGAGCCACAAATGACTTGTAAAAGTTGTCTCTGTTTTTTATTTGGGCGAGATCTTTTGTTTGACTCACGCATGTTAGTTCATGCTCTATTTGCTAGTCTTTAGTTGAAATAGTCGCTCCCACTGGTACAGTGCTTGGCCATGTCATGGAACCATATAGGTATCCTGTTTAGCGTTTTTTAGCCTTGGACACAACAGCGCACTTGCCAGCGTTTGTCAGAAATTTCTTTTGTACTGAGACTCAAGTATAGCTGTGAATAACGTTTTTAAAGTCTTCTGTATGACTTGACGAGGCGATTGAACGTATTTGTGCCAACAGCAGAGCAAATGCCCTAGCCACTACACCACCGCACCTTCTTCGTCGTTTGAGCTATTTGTTGTAAGCTTCATGCAGGAAGATGTATATATAGGCCATACTGCGTTGGCGCTCATGCTCGGTTTGCAAGTCTTCAGTTAGACTGGGGCCACCACAACGGGTAGTCTGCTTGGCCCCGCTATCTGTGTGCCACATAAAGATGGAGGCATCCCGTTAAGTGCCATGCCCAAGAACACAACAAGCAAGCTTGCCGGCTTGTTCTCCACACTATCCCTATGTGCTGAGCGCCAAGCAGGCAAGATGTGAATACCATTTTTTAAGTCTTTTGGTATGACTCAACTTGGGAAATAAACCCCAGGTCTACTGATTACCGACTGTAACCACTACGCCATCGCGTCGGTCACTACCACATCTGTAAAAGTAGTAATACTCATCAGCAACAGCGAATGTTACTGAAAAAAATCAATGTAGAAGTGCAACTTTGGATGTTACTATAAACGATCTGCAATCCCAATTGATATAAACATTGTTGTTGTATCTCTTAGGCTTTTGGCAAAAAAATTGCCTTCATGGTCATTTGAGCCCAAGATATTTTGCTCTTGATGAACACAAACAGTTTTGGATGAGTCTTAAGTTTTTTTTTTTTTATTGCCAGTTCATTTTTTAGACCTGTTGCTGCGCGTAAGTTTTATGATCAAGGATGCAAGACCCTTGATGATCTTCGAAAGCACAGCTCACTGCTTAATCACCATCAAGCGATAGGACTCAAGTGAGTTCGGTCTTTTTGCAAGGTCTACGAGCGTATTGCGTCAAGCCAATTCAACCTCGCACGGTCCGAGAGTATGCTGAATTATTGAGAAATACATTTTTTTACTAGTTACATTTGGCGAAATAAGAAACTACAATAACTTTTCTTTGAAGTGCGATTTTAAAGTGCAAGAGGAAACTGGCTTCTAGCAGGCCAACTTGCATTAAGCTGTTTGTTCATGTGAGCCTGTTGACAAGTTCTGTTCCGAGAAAAATTCCACTTCAATTATAATTGAGGAGGATTTTGCCGAAGTTAATTTTGGCTTACAAACCAAGAGATTTGTGTCGATTACGACATTTTTATAAATTTCATTGAGTATTTGTCAAGTATAGGTTAATATTGTGATGTTTTTCTAAAGATATTTTGACGATTTTGAAAAGAGAATTCCTCGAAGTGAAATGAAACAACTTGAAGTAAGATCTGCGTTTCATCTGCTTTGATCACTTTTTGAAGCAGTTTGTGTACAGAAAGTCATCATGAATGCTCTGGCAAAAATTGATTTAAGCTACACTGGCACTGTGTGTGGGAGCTACAGGAGAGGTGCACCTTCTAGTGGAGATATTGATGTTTTGCTCAACCATTCAAATATTTCTTCGACCTCTAAAATATCGGTAAATCGCATAGTTTAGACTAAGATTATCAAACCTTTCAAATTATACTGTATTTTAGAATTCCTGTTTGCGTTCAGTTGTCGAACACTTAGAAAAGATCGATTTCGTTACTGATACATTGTCACTCGGTGATTCAAAATTTATGGTAAGTATATTAGCAGCGTAAGTAACCATATGCAGAAGATTGCTTGGCGTGGCTTCACACATTGTACGTTTTTCTGCTAAGCGCTAACTAAAGCGTTTACGTATGTATTTGCACAATACAAGTTATTGTATGGTTTCGTCCGGTTTTGATTTTGTTCACTTTTTGGATGCGTTTTTTTACGAAAGCTTTTATCTGCTTGTCTTTCAAGACGAATAAATTTTAGTACAAAAACGCTTAAATATCTTACAAAACTGCAAAAAAACGTTTACTGTGTAAATCCGCCTTGCAAGCCGTTCTCAAGCGATTTTCGTAAGAAGTAGATTTCATTGCATTACTGATTTTTATTGTGCAAGGAGATGTTTTATGAATGTTTACAACTGTATATACTCATATGTGATATAGGAATAAGTGTCAATAGCCTCTATGGGGCTGTGTGTGATTTGATGGTGGCTTTTCACATTGTACGTTCTTTTTAGGGAGTTTGCAGACTTACAAAAAAGCTTGATGAAAATGCAAACGAGAAAAACGCTTTTCGACGAATTGACATCAGGTCGGTCATATCTAAAATGTTGCTTTAAGCTTAAGTGAGTGATTAAATTTACGACTCTTCCTTAAAATCAAGGTATGACATGAAAGGCAGTCGAGGATTACACTGTAAACCTAATCAAAAAAAGAACCTGGAAAAGCGGCAGTCATTTTAACAGATCATGAATGCAGGTTGCAGATTGGTAGCCCCACCACCAGCAAGGCTGACTGCTATTGGTGGATACCTAGATGTAGCATCTTACGACGTGCTTGGTGAGTGGTTTCACTATTGTCCCCTAGTTATCCACGGGCTCATTCTGGAGAGGTAAAGGTTAACAGAAGGCTGTGTCTTTTGCACCGAAAACGAGAGTAAACACAACAAGCAAGACGAGGGAGCATAAGTTTCTCAGTAAATTCTGAGGCGATCTGTGTGCCAAAGAATTTAGATGTGACAGTATGCCTTAGGTCCAAGGGAAGAAAAAAGTAAATATGAGAGATGAGAGCAAAGAAACTGCATGGCAATGTAAATGGCTGGAGCAGCGCACCTCGTGTGGCCTACGCATCGGCCGTAGTATTGCCAGAAGAAAACGAGTAACTAAGGACCAATGTTATCCTGATAGTACAGAATATGGAGAGAAAGGATATTTCCTACTAAACGTGCCAAAGACCTTGAAACAGAAAAAAGGACTGAGAAAAGGAAAGTGCAGTAAGAACAGAGCGAGATAATAGAGAAGGAGAAGGTAAGAGAAATGGTAAACTTGTTGGTGTTACCAAGAGCAGCGGAGAGCTTGCAAAATGGCGCAGGCTTCAGGGGAAAAACTTGAACGAACTGGGCCTGCCGAAATTGAAAGGGTGGTCTCCGCCACAAAGTGAGCAGTTGGCGAGCATGCCAAAACCGCCTTTGCCAAAAGGAAAAGGAATAAAGCCATAAGTCCAGATCAGTAGATTGTGAAATAGGAGTGAGTCGAGATGGACCAGAACCGCACCTTGGTGAGAAAGGTGAGGGTCACAGCGGGAGCGTGCAATAGGGAGGGCAATCAGCATAAATCTTTCTGGAAAAAGAAAGAGAAAACAGCCGGTGAGCGGACGCTAAGGCTCTCAAGGACCTGGAGAGCCTTGTTTTAATGAGTCAGAGTGACTTGAAGGGATGGTAGGAACGCTTCAGTGAGGAGAAAAGTATAAGGGAGTACGAGAAACAGTCGGTGATGGTGCGACTGGTAAAAGCATTCCAGCTTGGTTGCGCTGAGAAAAGGAAATCATCCGGGTAAAGCCAAAGTGAGAACGGGATGAAGAATAGCTCTGTAAAGAAGAGCAAGGGACTCTTTGGAGGAGCTCCGCGAGGAAGCAGAGATACTGCACAAGACCTTGAAATGAGGAAAGAACTTATCTTTCAGCGAAAATGCATTTGTTGAAAAGGAAAAAGTGCAGTCAATGGTGACCCAAAGAAAATAGGAAGTAAGACTGAGGCAGAGGGAGGAGTTGAGGGAGAAATGGGTTGATGATTAGCTTGGCTGGATCAATCGAAAAGAAAGAGGCTTCCATTTATTTGTATTGAAAGGAAGACACTAGTGCTTGAAAAAGCACTCCAATCTAATCAAGGCTTTTTGTGTACTTCCAGTAGCGGTAGATGGTAGGAGATGTCAGAAGAGGAGCGACTGCAGAAAGAGCAATGTAAAAGAGTGGGGATTTCAGGGATATTGAAGGAAAAAAGGTCAGAGGAGGTGACCCAATCAAATGCTTTGTTACCACGAGGATCTGAAGTACTTTTTAAGTACCAAAGGGGGTGATGACCGTGAAAATCTCCCAAAATAAAGAGGGAGGGAGAACAGAGAGGGAAAAAGGGAGTCGGTTCTATTATCCGCCAGAGAAGAGTAAATAGGAGGAGGATAGATGTATAAGAAAGAAAGGAGTTTTTTTATTGCTTCCCCCACGTTGTCAGAGTAGGAGTCAAGCAAAGAGAGAAGAGTTTAAAGAGTTCAGAAAAGGATAGAGCTTGTCTGATGAATATGACGACACTGCGCAGCCGCTAGCGTGTGAGCCAAAAGGAGACAGAGAGAGTGAGAGAGCCAGACCGGCAGTGAGTACAATCAGATCGCTGAGCAGAATATTCATGGATCTTGAAATATAAAAGAGGGAGATTGGACTCAGGGATACTGATAAGATCGCCAGAAAAGAGCAAAACAAAGAAAAGAAGCTCAGCGCTTTTGTCGCGATAAGAGAAGCGTGAGCGAGTCAGGAGAGGAGGAGCAAGAAGGTTGAGCATTGTTCATGGCGTCGATGATCGTGTGTTGAAACCTCACGAAAGCTGTGTTGTTGTGCCATTTGGAAAGTCGTTTTACAGCAGTTTTTCTTGCTTTTGGTTGGAAATGCATCGTGCCAAATCTTAGAAGCGAGTCTGTGCCGAAGAGTGATAATCGATAAAAGGTTTTACTGCGACTAGAGCTTGAAATTCAGGGTGCTTCAAAAAAAATACGCCAAAATCATGACGCGATATGTCAAAAACAAAAAACATTACAAAACTCTAGCTTGGACCACATGTGTTGCACATAAATTCAAGTTTTTTTTCATGTTTTACATCTGCTCCACGTGGCAACCACCGGCAGCATGGACAACATCAAGCCAATGTGAGAATTCCTCCCAAACGTGCCTCAGCATGTCGCGGTTTTTTATGTTGTGTTTCAAGACAATATCTCTAGTCCCTTTTTTGATGGAAATACCATTACAGGACCAATCTATCTCCAAATGATCCAAAACTGGCTATTCAGTTAACTGCAAGCAGATTCGAATGACTTGATTTTTCAACAAAACGAACCTTTTCCCCATCGGCATCGCGGGGTTCGAGCTTATCTGAATGAAAACGTGCCTCAGTGATGGATTGGTCGGAGAGGGGCTAAAGACCTTGCTCTCTGCACTTGACCTGCCAGATCCCCAGACCTTACTGTGTGTGACTTTTTCTTGTGGGGGTGGATTAAAGACAAAGTTCATGTTTTATCGCTTCCAGCAAATATTGATGACATGAAAGATTGAATAACAGCTTGAAAAGATGAGAAGTGGTACAAAATTTCAATAAAGCTTTAGTTGTCGACCATTTCATTGTACTCTTTTGCAAGTACAATGAAATGGTCGACAACTAAAGCTTTATTGAATAACAGCTGCAAACAACACAGTGGACCGCGACATGTTGAGGCGTGTTTGGGAGGAATTCTCACATCGGCTTGATGTTGTCCATGCTGCTGGTGGTTGTTTCATGGAGCCTATGTAAAACATGATTTCAACTTGAATGTATGTACAACACATGTGGTCCAAGCTAGAGTTTTGTAATGTTTTCATGTTTGACATATCGTATAATATTTGGGCGAATTCTGTTTGAAACACTCTGTGTATTACTCAACTTACGGCTCTGCTAAATTAAATCTGCAAAATTTCGATTGCGAAACGTGCAACTTGGCATGCCAAGCGATTATTGCCGCCCAACGTCTTTGCTTTGCCGCTGATATTGCTAGCATGTCAGAAATCTATTTTAAGTTTGTATTAATTACTGTTTACTCTTGCCAGGTTGATTCCATGTGATCAATATTACTGCTCGTTGCTCTATTTTACTGGCAGTGACATGTTTAACAAACGCATGCGTGCACATGCGTTGGAGCAAGGCTTTACTATCAACGAATATTCGATTCGTCCGCTGGGTTCAACCGGTTTGTTTTACTTTCGATTTTCTGCTGTAAACGAAATACTTAATACGACATTGGTTCTCAACCGGTGGGTGCAGCACAATTTCGGATTAGTCACAGCTTCAGATTTAACTATTTTATTAATGAAGAGTCTTGACATTGAAAAAGTCGATGTCAAAAAAAGAATAAAAATATAAAAAGTCTTTGCCTTCGATTTAGAAGAAAAATTCATGAAGTGAGCCACGACATGTTTCAGAGATGAAAAATGAGCCGCGAATACAAAAAGGCTGAAAACCCCTGTTGTACGATTTGTTGTTTTGAATACCCCTTCTTTTCCTTTGGATGGAGGCAAGCTATGAAACTGTTAAAACGGTTTCCCGGCTTATACTGCAAATTTAGTTAAGATTGGGGAAGAAAAAAGCGGTTGTTCATTTCGAATCAGCCGTACATACAATTTCTGGGTTGGCTGCCCCACCGTCAAGGCGGACTGCCATTGGTGGGAGCCCAAAAGTCGTCTCTTAGGACATCCTGGGGGACCCGCTTTACCATTCTAATCCGCTAAGCACGCATATGTGTTGGTATGCAATTTCGAAAGAGGCAACCTATGGTACTCCGCAATTCCTGCTAATAACTTTAATCGGCAGCGTAACTAAGACGCTGGGTGGCGCTAGATGTTTAAAAACAATCTACCTCTAGATCTTATAATTTCCAACCTGTAAAAAGCGCGACTGGGGTGGGGTTGGAACCCATCGGTAAATGGCGTGGGCTTACCGTATTCGCTCTCATTCATGCATAGTTTTGCGCATACTTTTTAGGTGGGCTTGAACACTAATAGGCCTTCTCTATGAAGACAAACGGTTTTTATGTGGCTGGAAATTAAGATGCATAACTCGACTTTTATGCAACTCAATATCTAGTGATGCACGCTTGCATTTCTTCAGGAATCGCCGGCGAACCGCTTCCTGTTTCGACAGAAAAGGATATTTTTGATTACATCGACTTCAAGTATTTGGAACCCAGCGAGCGTTCAGAGTAAAGAACTTTTTCATGAGCAACGCTGCTTTTGATTTATGTATCGGTGACAGGCTTTTCACTGTTGACTTGCATTAATAACAGTTTACTTTTCCGTACTGTGCTTAGCTGAATATTTCGATCATTTGTCCCCGCTTTGCCAGGATTAGACTTCTTGATATCCACAGGATATCAATAGGTCTAATTCTTCAAGAGCGCAATTGAAAGGTATTCGAAATTCTTGCAAAGTGGAATCGAAAGGTCATCTGGAATTGAAAGTGCTATAGCGGCACAACACTTTCAAATCCGGGCGCCCTTCCGGACAATCACCAATTGCGCTTTAATGAAGTTTCGATCTTCGGGCCTTTCGCTTCGAAGTCTGAAATAACTGTTACCGCACATGGCGGCTGCTATGCAAGCGAAATATTTTATTTTGTTGACAAATGAACGATGTAGGTTGAGAGTATTTTCAAAAAATATAAAAGGTTTTAGTTGCGCGTATGAATCGATGTTGATAATTTGTACAAAATATCTTTTTCCATTGTTTCACTCCAACTCAAGAGCTTGATATCACGGAATAGTTTCTGGAGAGCGTTTCTTCAAAATTGGCGTGCTGGTGCTGTCGTTGTTGTCGTGTTTGCGATGTGATTTGTGTCGGCGTATAAAACTGTGTTTTCAACCACCGCAGAGTTTCTATTACTTACGGTTAGTGATGTGGTCTTGACCTGGATTTACTACAGTTGATGGTCATATTGCATTAGCGCGTTACCAAATTAAGAGAATATGCGACACAAGTCGCTTATGTGCTGCGTCGATGTTAATGTTAATAAGGTAATCAGTGATTGCATGCAACAGCATGCTGGTTCAATGTTTTTCGACTGACTCAGATAAAAAGGCGACTTTGAAAGTGTTGTTCAATCAGGTTCGGTAACATGCTAATGCACACAACTTTTTGTTCAGTAGTCGTGGTGATTTGTGTCTCTGGATTGTCTGCTTTTGACGTCTTATTTCACTGTTTAATTGTAACAGAAGAAATTGTCCGTATTATGAAGTCGAGCGTTTTGCTCGTTAACGGTGGGGGCCGAATTTACTTCATATACGTGCAGTAGAAGTACAGTCCCTCTTTTTCCCTGATTCCAGGCGTATCCCTTGTTTGTTCATTCTTCTTTATTTTCTTCCCATCTGCCTCTATCATGTACGTTTCCGTAATTAGTAGATTTAACATCTAGGTCCTAGCATCTCCGTCAAGCATTACAAATTTCGGCTGAATTCGGAAGTTATAGACGGGACAATAGATCTCATAAATACATGGCCCCCACCGCTACAGATTCTGTCTGTGCCCTATCACAGGGTTGCTTCCATTTGGTGATTCAATGTATGTCGCTTGCGATCTAACCATGTAGTGTGTTCAGGTTGTGCTTTAGGTTTTGCGTAAAATAGTTTTGCAATGACTGACAAACCGCAAGAAATAGAAATCACTGCTCTTCCTCCTCACCAGCTCAAGGTGCTCCACGACCAGCTGGATCAAGAGATCGAGATCTTGGGAACATCTTTGCAGTCTCTGAAGGATGCTCAGCTCCAGTTTGTGACGTCGAAAGACAGTTTGAAGGCGATACGGCCGGACAGAGTGGGCAAGGAAATAATGGTGCCCATGTCCAGTTCTCTGTACGTGCCTGGTCAATTGGCGGACGGCGATAAGGTGTTGGTCGATATTGGTACCAATTATTTTGTCGAAAAGAGTGTATCTGACGCTGATGAATTTTTAAAGAGGAAAATTGATTATCTGACGCAACAAATGGAAAAGCTACAGCCCGTGATACAACAAAAATATCAAACAAAACAAATTATATTGGAAGTATTGCAGTCAAAAATTATGGCTCAAGCTAAACAACAGGAACAAAATCGCTGATCTGCTGATGTCATTCGATTACGTTCTAACGAATCCGTCCGTGACGTATTCTAGCACGTCATTGAATGTCTGTTGTGTAGGTGTGCATTTTAGAAGTTTTTTAACTTTGAATTTAGGAAAAGAACTCAAATTTTTGCTGAATTAGAGGTCATTTGTTAAAGAGAAACGTCTTCCTGCTTAAGTATCAAATGTCCCCTCGAATTTGTATACCTTGGTGTAGTTTTATTGAGTAGCATGAAACAGGTGTTATGCGCTGTTGTGTTCGTAATTAGGCTCATCACCACCCCTATGCTTACTATTAACTGTGCCAGACATTTAATTGATTCTCAAAGTGGCAAAATTATGACGGATTTTGATTTCTCTTTATTTCTAGATTGACCTGTCTCTTTATTAGCCCTCGAAGGCTGAGTAACATTGGCTGCATCATGAGTGTTGAGTGCTCGGAATGTTTTTATTATTTGCATTGTTCCGCTCGTATTAGATGGAAAGCCAACCACAGAATGTTATATCACCATATGTTCTCGTATGTCTATAACGTTCAATCTGTGATAATCAAGTAGTCATCATTTTGCGTTAAAAAAATACTGTAGATGTTGGAATTTAATTTAAAGCTGAATGCAGTATATAAATCGATTTTGGGAAAAAATAAATCTGTAGAATGCCTTACTATCAAGATTCTGACCTTTGTTGTTCTTTGGCCAATGAAACAACTTAAGGTTTTTGTGGTAGAGGTTTTGACCCGGTCGATTTGGTATTGAGACTGGCTGACTAACGTCATTGCTCATATTTTTGAGAGGTAAATGTCACGTTTTTACGCGCAATCAATCGGTACTGTTCGTTTGTGTAGGCTCGTAATCAGCCGGATATTTTTTTGGGGGGCAAGAGGAAATCTTGGGGGAGCAATTATTTTTTTGTTAGTTTAAGTGACAGAAGGCATCAGTGAAAGAGCCGCTACGCAATTCTTAGTGAAGAGTTAACGCATTCTCCCTCGTAATATTGAGATAGCCCTTTCTTTTTTTTGCGGATCACCCTTATGACTGGCCGAATGTTAGTATGTTCAGCGCAGTGAAACTTCTATGCTGAAAACACCCGCATTCAACGCTACTGCAGCCGCATTTTCCGTTTCAGCAGTGGGTGTTGGCTCTTTTTTTGGAGATCATCTTGTGGTATCAAACGTGCTTGTAGATGGAATTTGTTTAAGGGCAACTACCCCCCTCCCCCGGCTACGTGCCAGCGTCTGTGCAGTGCAGTTTAGTCTTTCCCTGTGCAATTCGAGCATATAAAAGCTTACCAATGTGTATTGTTTTCCGAAATAAAAGCCGAGATTCGGAGCAGTTTCTCGACAAGCAGCACATCATGTGATGACGGCTGTGTTATGAAATAAAAGACAAAACAAACATGTGTACCCGCTACCTACGTCTGGGTCACTGGAGAGTCTTTGCGGCTGTTCTTAATATTAACTTGTGCTCAGCGCTGCTCACGCCGCCTTTTCGCTTCCCGCAAAGCCACAAAGCAAGACGACAACCTTATTCAAGAACCATTTCTAGAACTGCAGTTCATCGCCGTTTTTCACTGTTGCCAGGCAACGCTCCAGTTTTGAATCAGAAGTACCATCTTGCGTCGAATAAAAATGATTAACAGAATCCAAACAATCAAAGTTATTGCGCCCAAAGACTGGGTGGCCGAATGATGCTGTGTGGTCCTGTCCTTTTGCTTGGCTATATATCTTTTCCTGTTTGCAAAAAGCGGTTTTGAAAAATAGTAATTGAATTGTGTTATTGAATTGCTTCTTGCGCTGTCTGGCTAGTTGATAGCTAGCAATCAACGAGCCAATATTAATTTTTGAGATCAATTTACAGCGCCCTAATAATGCACTGTTGAACTAAAGTTTTTGTAGCTTTGTATTACACCAGCTTTGCCGCCTGATTGCGAATTCTTGTACAGGACCAAAAGCAGCTTGTATTTAGTGAAGTAGGTCTTTGTAAGCATCCTTTTTGAATTTTCAACTTTAAAAACACAGCGCGAAAGCTTTCCAAATATTCTTTCAAGTTATGTTGGCTAGCAGTAAAATTTGCGGTTGGTAAATCTGGTAAAAAATTTAAGCAAGTCTAGTCGATGCAGCTGCAAGGATCTTGAAGATTTGTCGCTAGTTCTATGACTGCTGATTGCACAATTAAAACGATGGGGGCGACTTCACTGCCAGTATGGTTTATTTTTGCCCTGAAAGCGTACTAACTTAAAAGTTTAATTGCTTAAAAGTGACAATAAACACTCGTTCGTTCTAATCCAAAATTTAATGCACTTCGGCACGATCGTGACACGTGGAAATGCAGGTAAAACTACCGCTGGCCTATTGGCTTGCACAAGTCGAATCTGGCGACGTGTTCTTTTAATCCAGCAGCGACCTGATCATGATCTAATCAAGCAAGCTGCTCTAAATGTTTACATCGCTTTTAAACTTAGTTTTATTATAACACCTGTTAATAAAGCGCTTTCAGCTTGACTCACATTACATTGTCATTACGGCACAAACATGCTGCATACTAAGTTTTTAAGCTGTTCTTAAACGTAGCCCCGTTTGTGAGACAAGGTCAGTTTTTGGCGCTCAATCTTTTGCATTTGCTAAATCTCGTAAATGCATCGTGATTATTGTGCACTGATAGATAGCAATTCGCAGAACTACAAACTCGTTCAGGCAGGCCACGTAATAAGCCTATGTGCGACTGCTGCATAGAGCACACCCCTTCAGCATTTTCACGGTAAAAGCTTTAGGCCTGCTTCGCAACATTTGGTTTCGCTATAACATTGACTGTAATACATTGATATTTTAATGAAGGACAAGTGTCATCGAACTTATTTGCATACTGAGAAATAACCGTGAAAACTGAAGGACGATGCCCCATTTAAGTAAGTCGATAAAAAGTATTTGGAACCGGGCAATGTTTGCCAAAATATTTGACATTCTAAACTCGAAAAAGTTTAACTACATTCATGTTTTTGTTGCAGTTTGTAAGGTAAAATTAAAAGTTGCATGCAATGATTTTGACAGCACCTTATGATTATTGTGCAGTAAGCAAAGGTTTGAGTGGGATTTCTTACATAGCCAACTGATGCCCCGTTTGGATTGACACAGAGCGGTGCCCGCCCGGCCGTAAGAACAAATGGGCCACTAGAAAAAGGCCCGTGGGCCGTAGTTTGGTGATTTCCTTTATATAATCTGTTGTCAATAATATTAAGCTTCTAATTTGTCCCCTTTTCAAAGTGTTATTTCGGATCAACCCTAAAAAATATTGCAATACTTTGACAGTTTCGTCACGTGGCCTGTGCCGACACCTAGGCAGAAATTAAAAGTGACGTCGTTCTTTATTACCGTTTTTAAATTCGACATCATTAATACCGGAATGATATTGTGTTATGAATGTTGTCATTATAAATGAATTATTTTCGGTCGCTCTCAATGCTCTGTAGACAATATTGAGGCTGCATGACTCACTATTTATTTATTTAACTATAAACCGTTAAAACAAACACTGGATAGATTGCCGTCAGACTTTGTTTGTGGCAAAAATGATTGGCCTTCTTTTAATTACAGCACACCTAACTGATTCGCGCAATAACTCCGGCATCAAAAAGCTATAGAAAGACAACAGCTGACTACCACAGGTTTAGAAATATGGTATGTAGGTAAACAGTCGACAATCACCTCCACCCTCTTTCACACACAAACATCAACGTAGTCGGAAGTAAAAAGGGCCATGCCTATTCCAAAATTTTGAAAACCTTACATCATGGCTGATGTGTTTATTTTATACGACTTGCAAACAGAAGTCTCAAGATATCTTGAATTCTTTTGATTGCTACGCCATAGCACACTCGCAAACACGAAGGCATGCACCAAAACAAAGCTTAAATTTGATAATTTTTATGCTGTGGAGGGAAGTTAGTCCTCCTCAATTCAATTTTTCGATATTGGTCGTGCACATTCTCCCCAGTAATATTTAAAAATCCGCTAGCAACAGAGTGAAGCGAAATGACGTATAAATATCTCGTGACTTTCTTAAAACAAGAAAAATAATATTTCAAACAAATAGTATTGAGAAACAGATCGTTATGCTAAAAGTCAGCCGTGCACAACGTTGGTAAGAAGATTAACTTAATGCACCCGAACGCAAGCGAACTGGCCAGGTGTGTTGATTGACGAAATCAGGTTATAATATTGCATTCAATTCCGCTGAAAGGCGCTCTCACGTAAACATCTTGTTCGATTCTGCTTTTGACTACTAGACCAGGTATCGTTTCAGAGCAAAACAGCGTAATTAGGATGGCGCAGTCGCTACCGGAAAGTATTGCGGTCTCCTTTTCTTAACCAAAAAATAGAAGTCACTGTTTAAAGAAACCTCAAAAAATAAGAAAAGTGCATGCTTCTCACTTTTGCCAAAGGCACCCAAAAACTTTGCCTTAAACGCAAGTAACCTAAGCTAATTTGTTTTTAGATTTATTACCTACCCACGGCATGCATACTTTGTTTGTTACGGTGACGGCACTGGTTTAGACAGAAGACGTGGTTGACCCTTATTCGTATAAAAAGATTTAAAAATTTTGTTTGTGTAGACTAAAGAATGTTGCCTCTTTCACACAAGCTTGACAGGAAAGACGACAAGGGTCATATTCTTCTCCCACAGAAAATATTTTTTAACTCGATCTCGGTAAAAGTCATTTTCAAGTAATGCAAAGATTGTATACAGGGATATTATTGTTTTGTGGATTTCGTGTTAAACTTTGTATTTCAATAACGTTTCCTTAATTTGTTATCCCCAAAGTAGTGAATTAGTTCATTTTATATCTCAGATGCTTTTCCGGCTAGGTGCATGTTTTTTAGATTTTTTCAAGTCCAGTTTCTTTTTCACCTTAGCCTATGTTTGCAGTAATTCACTTGTAATGAAATACCAAAAACGACTTTTGCCAAACTGTGTTTTCAAGCTAGAGAATTTGTTGCATATAAGGCCTAACGTACATGCGTCTACGATGTAATTCAGTATACCATTCTTTACAGTTTGTGCTTTTCTCAAAGATACCCGTCAAGAAAGAAAGACGAAGCAATGCAACAAAAGCAAAGAGAACGATAGTTTTACATGCTTGTTTGTTGTTAGATCTTTAGATGAAAATAGTTGTTGCGACGCATGTGTATACGTCCGTAGGAGCCGAAAACACTGTTAGCCCAGACCCCATTAACTGCGGCACCGCTGGACTAAAGTCCTCGGAAGGACTCGGTTTTTAAAAAAGTTTGCCTCCACTTCACCACCAAATAAAACTGGTCCTTCTTCAAAGACCAGTCTACCAGTGTGTCACCCTCCTAAATAGTTTCACCCGAGGGAGCCTCCAGTAAAGCCACTGCCAATTAAATCTTTGTGGACCGCCACAACGGTTTATACGTTAGTTGTTTTTGCTGGGAATCAAAAAGATGACATTTTTTAGAGACGTTTTACAGCTTTGCAACCTAACAGTTTGGGTTAGCCCTCCTCCTTTTCCCTCTTTGTATAAATCCTGGCTGCACTCCTTGGCAATAGTCACACCTTTTTGATTGGGCTGCTGATTGGATATATTGGACTGCTGCTGCTGCTTGTAGTGGCGTAGCCTGAAGCTTAAGTAAAGTTTTTTGAACAAGATTATGATTATAATTCCCTGTTTTTCGCCCCAATATTCCTTCAATTAATTGGAACCAAAAAATTTGCCAAAGGCATGGCTTCTGTACGTCCCCACCCCCCTAGTTACGCCTACAGCTACTTCGTTAACGTGGAAGAAGCAAATTCAAGACCTGAAGCGGTTTGGAACTAAATTTTAACATGTTCTACGTCTGCGTCCTCTACAAGCGCACGCTAAAGCTTAGGTTGCTGTCAACTTGCATACCACGGGCCTACAA
Organism: Trididemnum clinides; assembly: GCA_963675345.1. Taxonomy (NCBI): domain Eukaryota; kingdom Metazoa; phylum Chordata; class Ascidiacea; order Aplousobranchia; family Didemnidae; genus Trididemnum; species Trididemnum clinides. Next base: position 20,665,955 of record OY776288.1, read on the forward strand.
GCGTAGGCTATTGGCAGAAGTAAATTTGCTTGTTTTAAAGTCAAAAGATAAAGGGCATCACTGCTTGCTTGCAACGATTTTGCTTCGATTGGTGAAATTTTGTAATGTGAATGGAAAATCGTTCAGCCAAGGGGGAAACGGCGCTAGGAAACTGATCAACCATTTCGTCAAGATACTTTGTCTCAGACCTCTTAAGAAACACTTTCAACCTCACCCTGAAAGAAATCATGGTTTGAATAAAAACCTGTCTTTAAAATTTGACATTTTCATAGTAATGTTGACAAAATTTTGAAAACGAATACTTCCGCCATTGCTATTATGAACTTATTTGCTCACATAAGTATATTTATTCTAATAACAAATAATTTTAATGAGTAAACAGTGGTTTAATTGTGTTCACAAAAACAGATATTTCCACCCAACTTTTTGTCATGTAGCCTTCTTTCTCAAGGATTTAAGACTCTCACCACCCTGAATAATTTAGAACTGATGTTTATATTTCTATGGGTCTTTCTTTGAAATGTCTCCCACATTTTTTCCGAACATATAAAGTGACCATGGCACACTGCTGCTTCTCTTTTTGCTTTTTAAGCTGTTGTTGTTTAGTCGATGTTGCTATTGTTGTTTACCTTTTTCTCTTTTTTTAGCGTGAGAGCACGATGTGAAACTGTTATTCAGGTTCACACCGCGAGCCTAATCAAGATAAAGCTAGGAGGAAACGCAGTCTATTTCAAACCGCATGTGAATAGAATTACAGGCTGGTAGCCTCACTACGAGCCACGCGGACTGCGATTGGTGGGTTCCTAAAAAAAGGGGGGGGGGTGCAGAATAACCTCCAATATTTTTAAACATGATCACAAATTATGAGACGTATGTATCACGATCACATGAAACTAGACTGTAACTGTAGCAGTGGGGGTTTTTGCTGGCTTATCTTTAAATATAACGTCTTTGTTGAGCGCGTGATGTTATTCTGTTGGCGCATGTATGTGGTACGGTAAAAGAACACTAATTATGAAAAATGAATTGTATATTTATAAATGCGCTCGCAGTTGTTCCTGTGCCACACACGTTGTCCAATAAATAGGAGATTTTTTCAAAGCAGGAAACAAAAGCTTGCTTGATACAGTACAAAAGTCTATATTAGGAAGTGTGGACGCAAATGAATCCATTCATCCGGAAGCTTCTATTGTTTGTTTTCTGCTGTTCGATGGGAGACCTGCCAATTCTACTCAACTTTTCAATGTTTCTTTGTGCTTATAGCGCTATTTTTTAAGACCCAATCAATCTTGAAGCTTTATTTTTCAGCAACTCTAAGAACTACTTGAATTTGCCACCAACACAGATATGGAAGAAGAGCTGTCGTAGATCAAGGAAGCTTTTAATCCTTCAATAAATAGAAAAAGTTTCTTTCACAAATAAACACTTGTAAATCAATCGCAGGGTAGGGAGTACCACAATTGCCAAGGAGAAATTAGTTTTGTGAAAAAAAATTTTTAGATTTGTTATCAAACCAAACGGCCATTGCGCAACAGGTTTTTGGGCATTGCCCACATTCACCTCTACTTTTGCCTACATCTGAAGACCATCTGTGGAAATTTATGCTTTTTTAATTTGTTAGCCTTCTCTTCTTCCGAAATACCTAATCGAATCAGAAATGTAAGGTAGGAGCATTTTTCTGTCCTGGGAAACCGTTTTCGTATTCTTGATGCGATCTTCCAAAAATGATAAGATATGCTGGCCCCGAGTTAGATGACCTTTTTTCGGAAAATACCGTGAATTACGAAAGAATTTTGAGAACGCGTTAGATTTATCAGTAGAGCTCCAACACTTTTTGCAACTCGACCCTAAATTTACGCCACAATACTTTTCTGTTAACCTCGTAAAGAAGACATATATAGTATTCAAACGCATATTCTAGCTGATAGGATAACTGAATTAGGATTTTACCATTCTGGAGATGCGGCAAACTTCAAACTATAAGGTTAGATGCCCATTATTAACTTTGTGTATACGACGCTTTCGACAATCTGACGATTTTCAAAGCGTTTGATTGGATAGAAAAATATCTGACGTAATCTTTCGTAAGGTTACTTTCTGTCAACTGAGAGCAAGTGGGGTCAGCGGTTTGTCCTAAACCGTAATAAAAAAAACTAAAGATTGCCAATTCAGAAGTTTAGGAAAGAATCATTAAAAAGTAGCGGAGTTTCTTATTGTTGCATTGCAATATAGCGTGCGCCGGGATATCAGTAGCTTTCAAACTCAATGCTTTTTCAGTGGTTATTGATCTTGCGTGTTCTTATTCTACAAGACCAAACTGATAAGTCAGCTTTTACCTCGTGCAAATATTCAAATCAGGCCCAATGTATTTTTTCACTTGGGCGCGTAACCAGATGAAGAGGCGGCAGGAGGGCAAGATCTAATCTTCCACTTGTCATAAAGACGTCATAAAGATTGAGTATTGATGCAAGTCCAAAGCCGGGAATGAACTGTTGGTCTCCTTCTCGCGCTGTTTTTTCTACAAGCGAACTCTAGAATCATTTGGAAAAGTGAGATTTTTTTCACACAATAAGACAAAAAATTGAATGCGTACGCAACGCTTGCGGCGTACGCGGGTAAATATTAGTGCTAAACAATGAGGAAATGCGATAATCAAATGTTTATTTACTGCAAATATTTTCGTAAGACTTGACAAAGGAATCGTTCTCTTCGCGAAGTCTAACAGCAACCTTACGCAAAGATGTTGATTGTCCAATTAATTGAAAACAGTTTTTCTCATTGCTTCTGATGTTGCACTTGAAAATTCAGAAACGTTCAAAAAAAGTAGCAACCGAGTGCAAGAAAAGTTATTTTGTCGAACAGAATAAACTTATTTCGAAAAAGGAAGGTGTGTTTTAAATTTTGGTGGCTAAAGTTGCGGTTTTAACTTTTGTTTAGAAGAAGGAAGGAAAATATTTCAGAATGCAGCAATTAAAAAAAGAGTCAAGCCAGTCTTGTCAGTTTCGTGCGAATGGGCGAAGTCTATTTATTTATTAATTTGCAGAAGTTGCGGATTTGTGAAGGCGAAGGCAGTGTTTAAATAAGATCGGCAATAATTTCTCGAACCGCCGACCTGAAGAGGCGTCAACGCCGCAGTTCTTCAGCAAATGATCGGCAGTATTGTTTTTCTTATTGCAAATAAGAAAACTTCTAGCGCAGTATAAAATAGTTCCAAGGGATTTGAGTTGGGTAAATAATATCCAAGCACCTTTTTTTAGGAAGCAATAAGAAAAGCGACTTTGAAAATTTTTCAAACTCTTTTGATTTTTTTCAACTGCAACAATTTGGTACGTCTAGAATGCTGCCATTTGAATCAAATTTTAATGCTTCCATCTCTAGGAGGGGACAGATCTAACTGTTCGCATGCTTATGGACACGTCATGAATATGTTGTACTCTCGCAAAATAAAATTTGGGGGAACGACGTTGATTTCAAATTTTTCCTAGATATGCGCCTATTAAGCAGATCCGTTACTATTGTTTTAAAAGTTTCTTGTGAGTGAACAAGATTTCTTGTATTTATGGTAATTCATTACAGGGATAGTCTACTTTTAAGTAGTGATTTTATGTTTTTTTTTTGAAAAAGAACTTAGTAAACAATGATTGTATTATCAAGTTCAACTTGAAGTAATTTGAAATCCCACAGAGATAAGAATCGAAAATCTGCGTGAGACCAATAGCGAGGCCGATACTCTGGCTCTGAATATAATCTAAAAGCTGTAATTTGAGGATTGTCAGTGTCTCATTGATTTGATTGCTTGTGGGCATATACTAACTGCAAGACAGCGTAAAAACTACAGTTTCAATTTGAGCCAATTGTTTTTTCTAGGTGAATGTAGCTGCGGTTTGGTTTCAGATAGACGCTAGACTAGTTACAGCATAAGTAATTACAGGTAAAGTTAACTGAATTGTCAAACGCTTAGATAACGTCATTGATACTTTTCAGCTTCATTTCCCACCAGTTGAACAGATTTTTTTAAACAGATTTAACAGTAGACTGCATCTATCATGTTTTACACAGGTGCTGGTAGGTCATCAAACAGGTGTATAGCAAAGCTTTGAAATAAGTTAAGGTCATTAAGGTGGTGAACTGGAGTTCAATAAAAAAACAGGCGACTGTGTGTCAAATATCGGTGCTCGTTTTGCATTGCGAGCTTATTCGTCAAGGAAATCTGAGACTAAGTTACTAAATTGTTTCTGTAAGCTTGGGGAGTATACTCTTAACTGGAATGCACACATAACATTTCGATATGCCAATAAGAAGATAGTTGATTTCACAAGTCTGTAGATCTCGACTAAAGTTATGATGCATTGAAGTTGATTGGGCATCCCAACTGCACAAGTCAAACAGATTCCCACCAATAACAATGTACTCTGTTTGCATGTTTGTTTATTTATTTATCGCTTGTCTTTCATCAGCAAAATCTTCGATAATGCTGGAAAAACGAAGAGGTAAGAACAGCACTTAATTATTTTGTTGTCATTAACCACGACTTAACTGCTGGAATTTAGAGGGCCCGTTCGCTATTCATGACACGTTGCTCTAAAACCCTTTCTTCTGAGACATCCCGAAAATTACCCTCCAAAAATGGCTGATTTGACACAAAAATTCATTATCAAAATTTGTAAAACCTTTTTTAAAGACGCTATTGTAGTTTTGGCTGGTTCCTTTCCCTTGCTACAGTCCTGGTTGGCACGGGACACCAGTGATTGAAGAGGACTGTAGCATGTCACGTCCTTGGTTTAAATTTGCACAAAATCGTGGACGACAGTCTGCAAATGAAACAAAAACGTCAGCATAATCTGATATCCTCTATCGCTAGAATCGATTCTAGCTACGTCACGGTTTGCTCAATATTGACAGAAATTTATTTTGGAGGAAAAAAGTTGGATAAAAGACCTAATGTTGCAGTGGTACTTTAAAGACTGGCTTTGAAACTTGAGCTGAAGTTAGTGTTTGCTGGTCGAAATGTGGTAGAGGCATATTAAGGGGAACCTGCTCTGTGTAATATACCATAATTGAAATCGACGTTCGCAAGCCGATTTGAAAGCCATAACAAACTGCAAATGCTAAACACTTAACATATTTGTTCACAATGGTTTATACAGTGATGAAGGATTTGTTGGTTAATGCACGCCATGAATGCGATCCGCCTTTGAAGCTTTTTAAAAAGCAAAATCTTCGGCTACATCTTGACGTAATAAATGGTTTTAGCATGTTGCTATATATCTTTGAAGTTCATTCGCGCGTAACCACTTGGGATTGCGGTTAGCTACACAAATCATTACTTTTGTACTAACTGTGATCTAAATTTTGACTGACTTTTATTGACTGAAAGTTTTAACATTATTCTTAAGGGCAACAACCTGCCTAGGAAGAGGGGGCACCACAAAAATCTCCCCTTCTCCATTCGGTTTTGCGCTATAGCACATGTTTCAAGATGGAGGTAGCTGCCCAAAGAGTTTTTGTACGTTTCCATCTGCAAGTTTATCGCCAAGTCTTGACTAACTTAAGTAAACCTGCTTGTATGTTCAACTTTTTACTTTATTTTATGTGTTTTGGAAATGGAACATCAGATTTACTCTTGAAAACTATTGAAAGATATAAATCAGAAGATCCACAGCTCGTTGTCCATACTCATTCACCTATAAGGACTACGAAATTGGGCCAGTTTGTTGATATTGTAAAATTGGACCCAATGCAGCATGGACATCATATAAATTTGCGAAATGCTAGAGATGAATTAAACTCAAGTACCGCTATAAAAGATGGCAACCATGAAGTATATTTTGACCTTGGATATTCAGACGGTTCGCCTTTGTCAGGAGTTCGTTTGCAGTTAAAACGAAATTATAAGCTTGTATCACAAACTTATGCAGTGGAGGAAATTGCAAGGGAAAGAAAAATTCGAAAAAAACACAACTTCCTAGAAGATTGTCATTACAATGGCTTTATACACAACCACAATGGCTATTCAAAGGCCGCAATCAGTTTATGCAATGGATTAGTAAGTTGTTTTTATTTTCGTTATACAGTTTTGTTGTAGCTATTTATTTGAATCTGCATAAAGATATTGTACAGCTTTGTATCTTCACTATTAGAAAAGGTATACAATTGTCTACATTACAGTTGGGGATATGGAAATTCTAAGCTAGATAAAACCAAGATAAAGCTTAGTTATAGATCGGTTTAAAAAGAAGGATACCCAAAGAAAGTGGAAGTTTTCTGAAAAAGGTCACAGGGGTCTGAAAGGCGCAAATCGTCAAAAAAGCCAGGATATTCGCATTTTGGTTTTCTCTTTTTTTCCCGCTAATAGGTCTTACACCATGGTCTTAAGTTGGTGACGTCAGTAGGGTTTGTAAGCCGCTCGTCTTGCTCGGAAAGGGTCGAATAAAATTTAGGCAGTGGCTATTTCGCCGTCGACGGCAATTTGCCCTTGGAATCTATTTTGCCGTAATCATTTATGTGTGTTTATATAGCCGTATTTGCAAGAATTACGCTAGTGACACTGTGGTGTAGTGGATAATGCGCTGGTCTTGAAATACCATCGTTGCGGGTTCGAATCTCAGCTGGCATGGCATTAAAATGAAAGGCAGTGTACACTGAAGGGGTAGGCCTGGTATATAAATGTGTGGGGCAGTGTACACTGCAAGGGAATGTACAGGGTGGGGGATAGAGACCTGGGGGTGCAAAAATTTTTTAATTAGTTTTTAAAATTGACCAATCAGAGACGACCAAAAGTCACATGTTTAGTACGTCATTTAGATTGACCAATCACAAATAACTCACGGCAAAATAGTCTCTGAGGGTAAATTGCCATCGACGGCAAAATAGCCACTGCCTAAAATTTAAGAGATTGTAGTTTTCATGAACCTCTAATTCGACTTTTTTTAAATGATAGTTTGCTAGAGTTTTACTCCCAAAGGTACAGCTACACATATTGGTTTCACTTGTTGTAAATCTGATGCGTACCCCCAAAATAGCGATACCTGCTTCGGGTGCAACATCACTATTTAAGTTCAACTCCCTAACTTAACGTAACAATTGCCGTTTTAATTGCTTTTCAAAGTACCTGAAGTCGTTACTTGTTTTCTAAAAACTGCCAGGGAGTGCTCCTTTCTTCTTTTTTGAACCTAAGCCTACCCTTTGCCAGCCATGGCTGAAGCATTACTTTGTATGCGACTTAATTCTGAATTCTTTGCAGCAAGGTGTGATTTTTAAAGACGAAGACATGTACTATATTGAACCATCATGGGTTAGTAATGAGACTAAAACTGAATTGGTTTCAACTTTGTTTCCCTTTAACGAAACCCTTGCTGATATAGCAACTCATCCTCACCTCATCATCAAACGAGGAAGTTTTAAATACTTACGCTCTCAAAGGAAGAAAAATGAAGAAATAGGTCACTGTGGCTATTCAGGTTGGTAGCTTGTGTGTAAGTCCGACACCGGTTGCTTAAACTCAGACTGCAGTGTTTGTGCCTCTTTTCAGATAACTTGCATGGAAAGCTGCCTTGGTGGAAAATCGACCCTCGGGATACTGCAAAGGTAGATGCTTATCTCATACAAAATCCGGGTTTAAGCTATGAAAAGCGGAAGCATGGAACTGCCAAAAAAATTCACAGAATTCGCGCGCACGAAAAGTCTTTGCGGTTTGGAAAACAGCATCTTCACGAGTTTGATCAGTACAAATGGGATAAACATAATGAAAATAAGCAAGACATAAAAATGAACCATTTTCGAAGAAAACGATCGGTCAGCTTGGAGCGAAATGTGGAAACACTGGTAGTCGCGGATAAAATGCTAGTCGGTTATCACGGGCGGGAAGCGGTGGAAAAATACATTTTAACCATCATGAATATGGTAAGAGTATTGCAAAAGCAGTTTTCTCAATACTTGATAAATTTTCCTGATATTCTCAGTTTATCTTATCTTTATTTGTTTTGAAATCGGATAAGCTTATCTTAAAACAGCGAACAAACAAACCTCTCTTACAAACGCATCCGTGATTATTCTACTGTTGGAATATACAAACTTTGATTGCGCTGTGAATCTTTTGCATTTCATTGCGGTGCAGACGTGGTGGAATAATCGCCTAATAGCTTTTCAACAGTGATGCTTTCAGGTTGCCAGTCTTTACCACGATGCAAGCGTTGGTAATTCCGTCAACATTGTTGTGACGAGGATCATACTTCTAACAGAAGACCAGGCAAGTTGTGAATCAGTTTTAGTGCTGCTTATTGGTTCCAGCTGCTCAATTGTCCTGGTTGTTAACTTTTACAGTTAGGTATAGCCTTAGAACAATTTAGTTTAAACTACAACAACGCAGAGAAGCCACGGGGGCATTGAATGTGCATTTTCACGATTACGATGTACAGTATTTCACGATTACGATGTACAGTATTTCACGATTACGATGTACAGTATTTCACGATTACGATAAAAAATGTAATACAACATAAAGATAATGACCTGGCAAGCTGGATTCTTCAGTGGACGATTTATGCTACTGTCAGCCTTCAAATGCTTTTGATCATGGTTAATGTTTGGACTTTGTCTACGTTTAAGTAAGAGCAGTTTGTGTTTACTATACCGTAGCAGTGTAAATTAGCCGCAGAAACTCGGACGTTCACATCTCGGCATTTTATTGTATTTTCTCTCAAGGTTTCTATTGATATCTAAGACTTCCATCATCACAATTACTATTAAATTACTTCTCGTATATCGTAATTTTATCGGTTTCAGTGAAAACTTTGCTATGATTTCATCAGCTAATTGATGTTATTGACTGATTCATCGACTACAACACTGAAATAGTTAGCCTACATAGGCCACCAATAGAAGCATCGAAAAGGCTTTGATTTTGTTTGGAAATCAAAATAGTTTTCTTTTTGTGTTATGTGGGATGCCAGAACAACCCGAAATGAAAAGAGCTTTTCAAAACGTGATGGGTTACATTCGTTTTATTACAATTTTGTGGTTATGCTTTCACTTGCTTTTTCTCGTAAAATGCTAACTCACTCCCTTAAAAGAAAGTTTTTCTGCAGTTTTAGTTTGCTTGTTAAACATGTGTAAGCCTAAGCTACAAAAGGCAAAATTCTTGGATGCCAATATACCTTTGACTTAGGTCTGAACAAATACTCTTTATACCATTATTAAAGTTACGGCATCGTTTTATTTGAAACTTAGAACACTGTCAATAAAAACAGCGTGTTAGTTCATATTAGCTACGTAATCTTACGAATGTAAAAGTGTGCAACTTCAAGCTAATTTGTAATATATTTGTAGCGATTGCACAGGCATAAAAGCAAAAAAGTTAAAAATCATTATCCAGAAGGTCATAAATTTGCCGACGCGATGGTGTGGTGGTTGAGCGTTCGTAGACCTGAGGTTCATTTCCCAAGCCCGGTCATACCAAAAGACTTAAAAAAATGGTGTTCACAGGTTTCCTGCTTGGCGCTCAGCATTAGGGATAGTATGGAAACAAGGTGGCAAGCTTGCTTGTTGTGTCTTTGGGCTAGACACTTAATGGAATGCCTCCATTTTCATGTGGCAGACAGGTAGTCAACGAGCTTGGAGGGAGATGGGCGCTGCTAAGCTCTCATATGCCCTCTACAAGGATACGAGCAAGAAGAAAAGCTGCTTCTACTCTCAGATTGCTCCAACGAATCATTAGTCATGGGATGATTTGATTTGATCATAATTTATAAGTTTTTTCCAATCTTTTACTCTTATATCTTCCACAATCTTGAGTTTAAAACAGTTCGTGATAATTAACTTTGACATGAGTCTATTTCTATCGGCATTTTCTTATATAACTTGATTTTAAAAAGATCCAAGTTTTGATCCTTGGGGTGCGCCGGTGCTCTTCAATGGTAGTTAAACAAAATCACTGATCTTAAAACTGTAATTAATCAAGTCGTCGTTGTTATTTCAGTGGTTCTTAAACTTTTTGAGACGCCCCCTCCTTTGACGATGTCATCAAAAACCTGTATCCCTTCCCCCTTAACATGTGAAATTTTTTTTGGAGACAAATTTTGTTACCAGCGGTCGTCATTTTTCCACATTTGCTCTCAAAGGCAGAAGATTTTTTTCTGGAGATCAATTTCTTTAAAGTGATCATTACTTGTGCTCCAAACAACATGAAGGCCTTTATTTATTTATTTTTTTGAGATCAATTTCATCAAAGCGCTGTCGAACTTTCTCAATCTGTATTCGACGAATTTTCTCACAATGTCTTTAAGGGCACCATGGCACCGTTAGCCCACTCTTCGCATGTGAACCATCCGCGTCCTCCCCTCGACGGTTTGAGAAGTCTTATTTTTAAGCGCAAAATTGTGCTATTACAAAGCGCAATTCTGTCTGTCTGTCTGTTTTCACTCCTCTGAAACTACTGAGCGCACAAACATGAAACTTGGCGCGACTCATCACCACCCCAAGCTAAGTGCCATAAGGAGGTGCGTGCCGTCACAATTTAGCATAATCTTTTTTTAATTCGCATATCTTCAAGGAGGGAGGCCGCTTTTTGCTTAAACGAAAACCATCACCATGCTTACCAACTTCAACGAGTTCTATCTTTTTTGGAAGTGAGTTGACGTCAGAAATAAAGAAAGATTGTAAAATTGGTTTTCTTAATTTCCTCAAAAAATTACGTAGAAACGCGGTTGAAACCTTTTTTGGGAGATATTAACAAGGTGCTTTCGATAGATATAATTCTCCTCTGTCAATTTAAGTTTTGTCGACAACGCATTAAGCGTGCCTTTTTTCCTTGAACGCTTCAAAAATGTTTTTTTTATGATATTAAGTGGGGTCGTAATGCTTCAGTGAAAGTAGCAGCAGGTAGATGTTGTACTCCTCATTTACTGTCCGTTTTGAAAGAAACCGTAATAGTAAACCCTTCGAAAGAAAATTACTGATACGCCGCCTGTTAAACTGCAATGATATATTACTGTGCTAACATATCGCAATGTACCTTTTTTAAGAATACAATGCCAAATAATGAACTGTAGGTGGACTTTACGTTGCAATATCTTTGTAATACAATGATGTCGCGCGCCTGAGTTCTCTTAACCCTTAAGACATTTTTGTCACGTGTATCAAAGTTAAACAAAATGTTGAGTTTTGATGTGAAATCTTGCGTGATTTAGAAAAATCATCGTCTTCTTCAGCATAAAAGGCATTATGGTGGGTTATCCACTTAAGCCATATCCCAATTTCTTGTAATTACCGAAATGTAGATGATGAAATGTGGGTTCCAAGTAACTTCTCCTTTCCCTGGCTGCGTTTATGCCTGCAGCAAGGAACATACGCGTAGTTAGAGGCTTTAAGTGTTACAACTGGGTCTATAACCATGAAAAAGTTGTAAGTAGTAGGCCTATTACGTCATGGCTAAAATGCTGCAAATACGTCAATAGCTTTAGCGGCCTTTCACAACTTTGAATTAATGGCCTTATGCACTTGTGTGCTGTTTGTAGGTAAACACGGTCTTAATTTATTAGTAGGGAGGTCGCTATTATGAGCATAATTTATGAAATCCAACCCTTGAAAGGAATATAAAAATGGAGGTGTAGCTCCTTTTGCTCCAATCAGTTACCAAGGAACTTAGGTGCTACTAAGAACCTTAATGTCATAAACATCAATACGAGTGGGTTACATCACGTCGTGAAATAAACCTACCACTACCAAAGAGCTCATTTCTGTAATCGTGAAATAAAAACCATTAGGGCACCACCCCATCTTTGACTTGGTGCTTTTATACTTAATGGAAGAAGCGGATAGAATTTGTGAGTAAGATCAATCTTAATTCAAAATGCGTTGATCGGAATTAAGGGCATAGGGGCGATGCCCCCATTTATACAAACTTTCGTTACTATTGTCCGATATGGTCTCTCCGCGAAGCCGGCGTAGTCGACGGGACCGATATTTCTAACCCGATTACCCGGCGTATAACTGACTGGTAACCCTGTCCATAGACGCCGGCAGAGCCGGCTAGTTGAATGCGTAAATGCGTCATGTCCAGGAATAGTGATGGTGCTAACTGCTAGTATCCTTATTTTAACATTCTCCGCTGTGTATTTAACGTGCTATAAGCAAAATATTGGTTGAAATGTGTCTGGGAAATTGTAAAGTCAAAAACTTCAAAATATGCTTTTTAAGATAACTAGCAACTTTTCACATCCTTATACTTTCTAATAACATTTTAAATATTGACGACTTATCAGCTGGAATTATTTAGCTTTTTCTTGTTTAACTTGATGAGACAACTACTACTAATTCCAATTTTGCAGGTTATAAAGTTGACTCCACTATACTATAATTAAATTCTGCATCTTATTTAGCTTTTTTTTACTCGCACGTGGTGCGGTCGTTAAGGCGTCCTCGTTGCAGCCGAAACCGCGTGCTCAATCACTTTGTCGGGTCGTGCTAAAGACTTACAAGTGGTTTTAACGGCTTTTCTGCTTGGTGGTCAGCATAAATGGGGGTGATCTGGTGAAAAAGCCACCAAGTTCCTCTATGCACCTTGGGATAGGCCCATGAAGGGATGCCTCCATCTTTATGCGGCAGAGTGGCGGTGAACCGAGAAGCCAATAAATACATCGTGGTGGACCTAGTCTGGCTGAAGACTAGCAAACAGAGCCTGAGCTCATGCGCACGAATGAATTAGTTTTAAAAGCAATAAAAAGGCACCTTTTGAAAATAATCTGCGTATTCAGGAGTTCAAAGTTGAATTGTGGAGTTATATTTTTTCTCTTTCGCTCACTGCAAAATCTTTTGTCGGTTATATCAGCACATCTTGGGTTTAGATCCGGCTCGGAATTATCGATGCCGCTGGCACAGTCCATTTCTACCACAAGGAGGGAAGATTATCGTGAAGTGATATTTCCAAGAATACAACTGAGACATCGAGTGGTTCGAACTTACAGTCATCGCTGTCAGGATGGGCGTTTCAACCCACTTAAGCCACCTTGCCTGTAAGGGGCAGTTTTTTAGGTTCAGGCTTTTGCACCATTCGGGCCCATTTAGGTACTTGATGTTACTTGTATCTTTTTATAGATTAAAAGTCATTTTTAAATTTCTAGTGAGATTGACCGTTACGCGTGAAAGAGTACTTGGCAAAGTAAAGCATTTAGATTACAACTGCAAATCCAGCAAAGCCCTTTTACAAACAGTATGTGTGATGCTGGGAATGCTTATTTCGCGTAGCCACCAAATGAATTGTTGCCGTTTTCCCCATAAAAGCCATAGCCTCATCAGTTTACAACTTATTACTTTAAATGGCGCGGAGTAGCATTAGTACTTGCTAGCAAACCGTATTGATCATCTCCAGTTGACCTAGTTGCTCATATGTCAACTACTTTTTTAGCCCGATTTACGTATCGGACACCATGGCGGTGAGACTTTGGCGAGTTTTTGCGAATGGCAAAAAAAGATGAATGTCAACGAATCCGATTCCATTTCTGGTCTGGCACATCATGACAACGCAGTACTGCTGACTGGGTAAGTTTGATAGAAATCAGTCGTGTTAGTGAATTGTTTTTTCTCCTACTTGCTCGTCAACGCACTCAACCCGCCCTCTTTTTTTTGCCGTTGAAGCCATCAATGCCACTACCTGCTTCAATAGAGTGTGGTTCAGGGCATGCGCGTGCAACTGTGCATAGATGGAGAAAAGGCGGTACTTCAAAAGGTTTAAAAGTTTAGGGTGTTCTTGATGATTTAGAATAAAAAAAGACGAAAAGCCGATAAATTTGCGGCTGCTGTCCCAGTTAGGCAGTTACAAAAAGTTAAATAAGTTCACGAATCGTTGGTGACCAACTGATAGCCCAGGTATTGGAAGCTGTTGATATCAATTCTGATTTTTGTTGTGCTAATTTCTTGCACAGTAACGCTTAATTCGATCTTTGAAAATTTCATATTGTTGATGTTTTATCTCTGCTTGTAGGTCAAGTTTAAAACTTTGATCGGCTTTCTCTGCTAAAGGCTTGTAATTGTTTATTATTTTTTCCTTTGATAACAAGATCTTTCAAGCGATCATTTGAGCGTATGCTCGAGGACAGGTCTTGCGGTCGCTCACTGATCATTATCCCTTCAACTGTGACGATGCGCAATTGCTAATATGAGCATTGATTTTTACATCATTTCAAAACACGCTTTTGTCTCACGAACCGTGAAGTGCTAAACTACTACCTTGAGTCGGCTTTTATAGGCAGTAATTTTTGTCTACACTACATTGCAGGAAGCACGAGCTTATACGAACACTGCTATCAACACTGATTTTTTTGTCTGCGTTATAAAGTGCAAATTATGTTCTTTACACATGTTGGGAGGTTTACTCTAAAAATAAGTGTTTCCAATGCGTGATGTCTTTTTGACGTTGTTTCGATTGTCCCGTATATAGTGATAGAACAGACAAAGACCTGTTTGAGGGGAGTTACGTGAGGCAACCTTATTAGTTTTAAGAGGGAGGAAGTAATGCTACAACTTTTGAACCAGTCTTTCAATTACGATAAACTAATGCCAAAAATTCGCGTTATTTTAAAATCTACTCTTCGAAGCATAAAACCGTAGTCATTTTTTTGGAAGAGAGTGTAGCATCACAGGATGAGAGAGAGACAAAAATCTTTGGAATAGAATTTTATTGTCTTTAGCTTTCCCCACAAAGTCGAAAATCCAATCTGATAAATTTTGGGGGCAATATTAAAAACATAAATCCAATGACCAATTTTGAGATTTGGTTATTAGTTACGGATATTTAACTTGATTTGATTTTCCTAATTTACCTCTTTAGATGGCTAGAGTTTTTATTTTTTTTATCAAAATCCTTAAATTTTGATTTTCCAGCAATTTCCGCATTTTGCTTGGTGTTTTTTCTGTATTTTCGCAATTTAGTAAATTTATACTTTGTGCGAATTTCCGTTCATCGGAATAATGGTATTGCTCAGTTTTTGCCACCACTGCATACATATTACATTTAGACTTATTTTGTGCTTAATGCACTTTGGTTAAAGCTATGAAGCGAAACTGCTCGAAGAATAAATTTTGATGAAACAAACCATTCATTGATTCTGTCTGTGGTTTTGAATTTAGAAAATAGTTTATTACAGCGACTGCTGTTATTTTTGCAGAATGATCTTGAGCAACTGGTGTTTTAGACGCCTATTATGTTGTAAGCTTGACTGTACTGACTCACATGCTAGAAATGTGAAGCGTTCCATCACGCAAAAAAGAGTTTTTGCTTGCTGAAGTTTCAGCATTACTGAAAGCAATTATAATCTGTTTCGAAGGACTGACGTCTGGGGCCACGGGTGACTGCAGAAAAGTTGTATTAGAACGTGCAGCTCGCTTCAAAGCATTCTTAACGAGATTTAGGTTATTTGATGAAAAATAAAACGCCATCGCCAAAGCATCGTCACTGAACAACTTACGATTTTATCTTTGAATTCCTGGACCAAGCCATTCATAATCGGAAAGCGAAAAACTAAATAATAATTGCTTTCACTTAGAAAAGCAACTTCTAATTTCAGCAAATGCGTTCACAAATAACGTTGCCAGCAGGACGCCAAGTGAAGTGTAGTAGAGATCTCAGATGGCTTAGTTGCTAGTTGCCGTTTTTTAACGAAACTGCTTTACATTTTGTTTGTTACAGGTTTGATATCTGCACAGATAAACATGAAGCTTGCCCGACTCTGGGTAAGTGTTGAAAATTGTCGATGGGTTTTTTTCTTGCCTTGTTGAGGCCTGTTACTCGCGGACCTTTTATTCCTCAGATTTTGCTTCCGTGACTTAAGACATTTGGAATAAATCCACAATAATGTAAACAAAAATTAACTGTTTAGACTAATCGTATGTCAAAATAGTGGTGCTCGTGTAAATTAGTTTCTGCTTCGATGGAATCGCCATCTTGCCAACAAAATTGCTTTTCAAACGCAATGTATTTTCTTCAATAATTTCAATAAACACATTTTCCACTCTGATAGTAGATTATTGGTTTTTGATACATAGCCTATGGGCAGGAGCATCGCATCACTACGTTCTTTACCAAAACGCGTTGGCACTGATTGTATTTTTATCAAAAAGTCGCGACTCTGCCTCTTAAAATCGTTTTCTTTACGGGTGGAGCCATGGAAGTGTTAGGCTAAAGATAGCGCTTTGTGTTGTCCTCTCTCGCTTGGTTGGGATGAAACGTTTGAACTCAATAACGCTTGAAAACGATTTCTGCAATTGGCCAGACAGATGCGTTTGACATGCTGTCGAATGTAGTGCTTTTCAATCTTTTTTGGTGCGTGGCGGTACGGAACACTTTTTCAAAATCAAAAATCTTTTCCAAACAACTCATCACATGATTCACTGCCGTTAAATAATCCATTTAATTTCGACGAAAAAACGTTCTGTCACGGTCCACCTGATTGTCTTCGGCTCCGGCATTAGTCTAATTGGTACTTGAAATGCAGAAACCTTGTGTTGTTAAAGTTTTTCAACAAAATTCCTTTTTCGACCTCTTCCTTTTTTACGTCATACAGCGATCCCGCAATTGAGAAATTCGCGTAAAAGAATTTCCGCGAGTGCCACTTGATTAGGTCTTATTTTTCTAGCAACGTAAACTGTGTAGACTACGCATCGGTTGCGCAATTACTTGGGATGATTTATCTTCTAGGTTTGGCGCCGGTAGCCGGCATGTGTGAGCCCGAGAGAAGCTGCAATCTGAACGAAGACACGGGACTATCGACCGCATTTACAATCGCACATGAAATGGGACACAAGTAAGATTGACACTCTTTGCAGCAGGGCCGTGCCATTAATTTTTTTCGGAGGGATTTTTGCCCCTCCACAAAAGTCACTTTAAACGGGTGGAAGGAGCGATTAATTGAGAATTCAAGGTCACACTTCATTTTTTGGAGAAGAGAAAAGTTGAAAACCCTGTCCGCTTTCATATACGGCTTTGGTTATCGGCAAGTTGCATCATTCAAAGTAGGTAGGTGTATTTACTTCCTTTGCAAAGTCTAGGTCGTCAATGGGATAGCGTGAAATAATCTTTTCTGCAAATATAAACGTTCATTCCACAAACTTATTTTGAAAACTAAGGTTCGTTCCGCTGAGCAATCGCGGAGCATTATCGGAAATCTATCGAACTGAAAGGTTTTAGCTTTTAGTTCAACCGTGTTCCGATAATGCTTTGCGCAGAAATGCTTTATATTGTGTTGGGAAAGGGGAAAAATGGAAATGAAGCAGTGATTGGTAAAAGTATGTGCAAGTATGCTTACTGTTGTGCTAGAACAACAAAATTGACCACAGTGGGCTTCCTCTATTGCGGTCCTGATGTGCAACGCTCATATTCTGTACTTCTTTTTGCCTCACGAAACTTCACTTGCGTTTTCGAAAACAATTTTTCATCTACTATGGTTAAATCGCTTTGTTTGTCTTGTTGCACAGTCATCATAAATTTTGATGTAATCGGTTTTCTTTTTGTCATTCCAGTCCATTCGTTACACATTACTTCGAGTTCACTAGTTCACTTTTGCAATCTTTACATAAATAACTAGTTGCATAGTTTTGTAAAACGTCGATATCTGTATCGTAACTGTGATAAATATTGAAGTTTCCTGTAACTGAATGATAAATAGATTCTGATTTGTTCAATATGGTATTTACCAATCAATTCGGCTTCAACGAAAGGCTATCAATGCTTTCTGTGATTATTTCAAGTAATAAGGGTTTAGTGCAGTGATTGTTCACCTAAGCTCGATCGAACCATGAAATTTCGACTAAGTGAGCGTCACAACATACAGTAAAATAACCGCTTTCAAAAATTTGATCTCCAAAAAAAGGTCAACATTTGGTTAAACAACTGCTTTCAAAAACGTGGTTTTCCTTCTCAAAAAAAACTGAGGGATTGATCGGCTCTTAGCGGTCTTGCTGGTTACGGCATTCATTGATTCGATAAAAATTTAAGAGAATAACACTTAGATTGGGTATGTTTGTGAAGGCTAAGAACCACTGCTTAGCAAGAGGCAAGCTGTGGTGTGTTACCTGACACCTTTTGAGGGATGGGGGCTTGGCGGTAGACCATGGAGCCCCAGAAGCCGGGCAATTCCCTAGGGCCTGGACCATGGGTTGTGGAGAGACAGAGAGTCGCCGAAGAGCGAGCGGCGCAGAGAGTCCGTAGCTAGACTGCAGAATGAGATGAGAGGTGTGCTGGTTCGGATGACCGCAGGTGCTGCATGGAGGATTCTCGATTCTGCAAATTCTAGAGAGGTAAGAGTTTAACAGTTGGCTCTGTCCGTTGCAGCGAGATTAGAGAGTGCACAGCGAGCGTGAAGAGAGATAGAGTACAAGTTCCTCAGTTGACACGGAGGGGCCCGATGTGTTGCGCTGAGAGTATATGTCCTTAATTTTTTCTGCAGGTTATTTTCTGCGTGTTACCCTTGGTTTCGTAGTCAAAGATTGGTAGGATATTTGGAACTAAGTGTAAAATCAGAATTTGAGGTCGGGTTCGATGGGTTTAAACTTCCGTAACTGAAATATGAAACACCTAACGTTTTAGAGAAATGCTTTTCAGGCACCAAAGCTTGTTTTTAAGATGGCCAAGACTATATAAACTTTAAATCGAATGGCAAACTACAGTCATTTAAATACCGCTACCGTTAATGTCGAATCGAAACACACTTTATCTATTTTGCATGATTTCTTCAGTGTAGGACACCAAATGCTTCCGTAATACTTAGTAGAAGCTACTCTAAATGCGACTTTGTACAAAATTTTCTCGATGGATATCACAGGAACATTGCAGAATATATTGAAATGGTATTTTAAACCGGCACGTAGGTGTAGAGATTAGAGCGTCAGCTTCGCAGTCTGTAGGCTTGAGTTCGATTTTCTTTTGAAGTCCTGCCGAAAACTGTACAAAAATGGTTTCCGCAGCTTCCCTGCTTGACTCTCAGCAGGAAAGGAATAGTGTGAAGAAATAGCCGTCAAGTTCGTCTGTTGTGCCCTTGAGTAAGGAAGTGAAACGGGATTCCTTCGTCTTTAGACATGTGGTACTTTGACGTAGTAGAGAGTCTTCCACCTTGCACTTCTAGGCAATTAGGCCAGCGCGACAGGCTATTGCCTAGTTTATCCGCAAATACATAAAGAAGGGAAAGGCGACGTCCGACCACTGAAAAACAGATAAAAAAATATAGGTCTTAACTGTTTCTAAGTTAGCAGTGTTTCTGCTTGGAAATCGAAGTGGGAGGCAGAGTGGTTATTTTATTTCTAATCTGTTGCTTTGTCTTATCAAAGTTGAGGATTTACGAACTTTTATTATTGTCAAGTAGTGTTTAGCCTTTATTAGTTGTGCAATATTTTCACGACAAAAGCATTATCGCGTGCCACACACGTTGCTTCGGGATGCTGTATTTTTAACCAAAATTTCTAGCTTCGCGTACATTTTTCATTGAAATTTTAGATTTCACTTCATATTGCAGATTCAGCAGCTGTTTCAACATTGGTGTCTCATGTCATCAACTTAAAACTTTGTTTGTTTTTATTGCATAAACGTAGCGCTATGTGACGTTAAACTGAAGTTAGTTTGTCAATTTCTAATTTACTGCTCAAGCTTTTCTTTGAGATCGAAGTCATAATTTTAGTGTTAATCAGGCTTATAGAGCCACTATGCGTGCATGATTAAATTGTGTAATTTTAAAAATCGCCTAGGCTATCGTATTTTTGGACTTATCGTCTGGCGCTGGTGGAAGTTATTCAGTTCAAGTTTTGACGTTTTTTACCGAAGAGCTTCAGACAAATACGGTCCAAAAGCTTTGTAAATAAGCGATGAAATGCTTTCTTACCAAAAATCGTTTCTTTAGTTTTGGAATGCAACACGATGGAGAAGGAAATAATTGCGGATCCGAAAATGGATCTCCGTCACAGATCATGGCCGGTCATTTAACGAAGAACGCCAGCCCTTTCACCTGGTCGCGATGCTCACGTGCCTACATTACCAAATTCCTGGAGTAAGGCGTTCAATATTTTTGGTCGAACCTTTGCTAAGTTCAGTGCGGACCTAAACTGGCAGCAGAGCCTTGCTTTTGATTTACCTCATACGGGTATGAAGAAGAACTTGTGCTTCATCTGGTTAGGTTAGTGAAGCTGCTCACCAAGCATATCGTGAGAAGCGACTTGTAAGCATCCACCATCGGCAGTCCATCTTTTCGGTGTTGGAGCTACAGTCACCTTTTTGTATTCATGAGTAGTTTGATGTAAACAGTACCCAGCCTAATCTTGATTGTATTTACGGTGTAATCCTAAATGTTCCGTTTATTGCCTTGCTTCCGTTTTGTAGCACAAGACGGGTAAACAAAGAAACTAAATATACTACAAGATATAACGCGATGCTTTCGCTATAAAGTATGACAGCGAAACATCCCAATATATGCCACTGAAATGGGCAGTGCCGATAAAACTCTAGATATCAAGGCAGGCTTTATGTCTAGCCAACGGCTACTGCCATTAACAAGCTGCAGCAAAAAGTCTTGAGTATGATTGGTGAGTTTTTGCATTACATATATATTCTTCATACTCGCAGGACTGCTACAGTGCTGCTTAACATGAAGGCGAGCTTTCCATAGCCGTTTCGGAGCAAAGCTTTTGGTCTGGCTGAGCTTAATGCCAGACACAGCCTTGTATCATTTCAGCTCACCGTTATCATTACAAAAACTTGATGAGAAATCTTTTTTCAGGTCCGATTGGGGAAATTGTCTTTTGAATTCACCACCTTTACCAGACTTCGTTTTTCCAAATGAAATGCCCGGTCAGATGTACGATGCGGATGAACAATGTCGATTTCAATATGGGGCCCAATCACGCCAATGCAGAATAGGGGTGAGGTTTACACTGCCCTGTTGGTAGCTTTGAAATTAAGCTTCGTCTGTGTAAGAATGTTGTAGTGATATATCTTGCAACAACTCAAGGCCCTGCTTGCTAGAATCCGGAAAACTAGTGAAATTGTTCTCTTTTCGGTAAGGTTCGTCAATTAAAAGCTAGAGCAAGGACAGTGCGATGTAAAAGCTAAAGTCCTTTGTTGTAAAGGAGAATAGCATCATGTACTTACTGTTCCAACTTCATATCCTTTGCAAAGATCAATTGATGAGTGTCACGCTAACCTATTGATCATTGTTCGCGCAGTCGTGAGTGAATGAAGTTTAGGTGCGGGATAGTTTAAGTTGGTTTAGTAGATTGAAACTTTGTTCACAATATTCAACGCTTTGCTCCTTTCTCCTCGATAGCAAGTTCACCTTTGACCGGACTGTCTGCACATTTGTAGAAAGATCACGTGTAATTGCATTTTGGACAAACTTTCGTAAAAATCCTTAAAGTTTTCATGGTAAATTTTGCGGATTTGAAAGGCCTGCCAGGTACTAAAAAAATTTTTGTGTGAAAGAGGTTTTTATTCCGCAGGACACGTGTAGAGAGCTTTGGTGCTTGGGAAAAACACAGCGTTGTGTTACCAACAGTGGACCAGCTGCAGAAGGAACCAGTTGTATAGCAAACGGAATCTTAAGCGGAGTAAGTGTTGCCGCGAACTTAAGCATCCTTAAAACGTGTCTAAGAAAAATGAAGGTTGTAATCTTTTTTCAGACCACCTAGAACTCTTATTTTTCTGAGACATGACCATTTTAAGAGTATTTTTTTTTATAAGAAAACGGTAATAATAAACACATGAAATCTTTTTTTGTAGAATACAGTTTATTGAAAGATTAATGAAAACGTTAACTGCTTTTGTGTTTTAGTGTCAGGAACAATCCTGTCGTATAGATATCAGTTACAGATATTTGTTAAAACTTTTATTTTTTAATTTGATGCAGTGGTGCTATCGGGGAAATTGCGTGCAGTTTGGTTATCTTCCCGAAGGAACAGATGGTGGATGGGGAATGTGGACACCATGGACGCAATGCTCGAGATCATGCGGTGGTGGAGCAAGCTCTTCTTATAGGAGCTGTAACAATCCGACTCCGCAGCACGGAGGAAAGTATTGCATTGGAGAGAGGATTCGACATCGAATATGCAACCGTCAGGTTTGAAACTTGTAAATTGTTCTGCTTTTGGTCTTGGCGCTCGGCAAAAACGCAAAGTGCCTGCAGTACGAGCAGCTCCGAAAGCGAATTTGGAGCAAAGTTGTTCGTGGTGACTTTGAGCATAAAATTTTTTCACGACCGGAGGGTAAAGATGAATGACCAACACGGCAACAAGCTAAGGAGCGATTACTTGGTTCATGTGGAAGCAACACGTCAAATCTACTTTTTTTAGGCCTGTCTTTATTCATTGAAGGACTTCAGAAGCGACCAGTGCCAGCAATTCAACGATGAACTTTTCCACGGGAGATATTATAAATGGCTTCCATTTGTTGGAGGTAAGCGGTTGACCTGATGGCATTTGACAAAGTTTTAGTAATTTTTTCTTTATCGCTCTTTCCCTGGAATGAAGGCACGTTATGAAAAGAAAATTTGCAGATTTAAATTTGCACATTAGACTGCATATCAGACATTACATCTGCATATCAGACTATGGAAAGCAGCAGTTCTTATCGAATCAGCCATGATTGCAAATTGTAAAATATTTGCCCCACCGCTAACAAGAAGGGCTGCAATCGGTATCCTAAAAATTTCCTATTGTAGAATCCCGGGTGAGCTGCTTGTGGCGCGCGCGCGCGTGTGTGTGCGTGCGTTTGTGTGTGGTGATTACCACTTTTCTTCTTTGGGATAAGATCATGGCTTGAAACGATTTTTCAGGTTCATACCACAAAACTAATCGAGGTCATACTGGCCAGCTGTACTCCGCTATTTTTAACGGTAGCAGTAGTAGTAGCCCAGTTGTTGTAACTGTCTAAGCTCAAATAACGAAATTTTTTTAAAGGCGATGAGATCAATCCATGCGCACTAAATTGCCTTGCTCAAGGCGCTAACTTTTACACGGAAAAGTCCCCAACTGTGATCGACGGAACCAGATGCTATCCGAACTCAGAAGATATCTGCATTAACGGAGAATGCCATGTAAGAGCTCTTGGTGGCTTTATTTTAACTGAAAATAAAGCGATTTCTTCGGTCAAGAGAAAATTTTTCTTTTTTTGTCGAATTTTTGTTGTTTTGTCTCCGGAGAATCATTACAGCAGTACGTCAAGAAACTCGTGTTTAGACTTGCTTCGTAGAAGCCAATACTACCAGCATAGTGCTGTTCTTCGGTAACCATTCCAATAAAGCAGAAGATATGATCATTAGATGTTTTTAGAAGGGACGCAACAATGTGGAGTCCATGTGGATTTGAACTCGCTATCTATCGATTGCGAAACCTGCACCTTGGCGTGCTGACGGATTGTTGCCAAAGAACATTGCATAGTATATGGGGCATGGTCAGAACAGCAACCACTATTTCTGTTGGGAAAGGAGAGGGGACTCTCATTTAATCGGAGAATATTTCAAAGGATAACCGCAAGGTGACGAGCTGTTGAAAGGCGCAACATGATTTTTTAAGGAAAAGGTTTGTTTCTTTTTCAATACTCCTCTGAGCCCCTTTGTCCCGTTGAAACAATTCGAACGCAACATCGCAATTGTGCTGTTATATTCAGCATGTCGGATGCGACAACGTACTACATTCTGATGCCGTGGAAGACAAATGTCGTGTGTGTGGGGGTGATGGAAGCACTTGCAAGACAGAAAGCGCTGTTTACATCGAACCTTTCGTCAATGGAAGCTTAAGTACGAAGAATTTTAATTTACTTTAGACTCGATTTAGAGGAAAGGGAGAGTCTTGGAATTAACAATCTAAAAATCGTGGAAGTTTTTAATTTTATGTTACTTCTGGTTGGTAACAGCACGCATTGTCTGGGCATTTTAAGATTGTATTGTGGTTCCTTATATATCATTTGATCAAAACGCTGTACAATCTACAAACTACACTTCGTTTTTAATAGGATAGCAGACCGCCTTTTCGTTTCACACGTTTTATGGTGTTATACGACACGTTTTTTGTTGATTTATTGTGGACTGGAAAAATGATTTGGTTGTTGTGCGTTAGATGTTGTCGTTGTTACCCGACCCCTTCCTTAGCTTGGAGCATAGCCGGTATTTTGTAGACCCAATCCTGTCCCAGTTGGAGACAAGCGTGTTGATGGGGCAAAAATTAAATCTTGAGGCAAAAATCATTTTTTAGGAAAAATTTTGTGCCAAGGAGGTATGCAGCCTTCTTAGCCCCCCTGGTAGCACGGGCTGAAGATCGTGAGCTATGTATCCAATAACAAGCTTCTGTGACGCTTCTAAGATGAATGATAGGGTTAAGTTTGTGTTCTTCTAATTTCATTTTCTACAGATTACCTAGACGTTGCGATGATACCAAGAGGTTCGGTGAATATTTTTGTTGAAGAACTGGAATTGTCCCGAAATAACTACATAGGTGAGATCACAATATTCATTACTTTTTACATTAGTGGCCTACAAATTTTGTGGGATGCTATGCGCAGTGTCTGGCACTTTTTCCAGTTGGAATGAGGATTTTTTGGAAAGAAAAGGAAACATGCGTTTTTAAGATTCATTGTGGGAAAAAGTCTAAAGATCGTAATCATTTTGCGTGTGTTTATAATTTTGCTTAAAAAGCCTCTGTGAAGGCAGTAGCCATTTACCTTCCCTATCTCCCCATCCTTATTTATCTGAAACTACTTGTAACGTTTGGTACATATTTACACTTGTACCTATTGTATTTACACTTGTACGTATTGTATTTAATGATTTCTTTCTGGCAAGTATTCAATAAAATGACTTTTGAAAATTGAATTTGAAAGAGACAGAAGAGGTATAGCTGCACACGTAAAATCATATGAAATCAGATGTGCAATTAATAAAATATAAAATTTATTTCACCGTAATAAAACATCAGTTATCAAGTAACTGCATTTTTCAGCAAGTAAAGTTTTTGAAAATTCAGTGGGTACTCACCTCACCCCTCCCTGCTCTCCTGCAATAGGGACATACATGCAGCTTAGTAAATTAATGTTTTCTAACAGCGTTGAGAAACCTTGATAACATTGGTTACATCAATGGCGATTGGACGATTGATTATCCTCGTAAATTCAAAATTGCTGGAACTACTTTTGTATATGAACGTTCTTTGAATGAACCTGAAGCTTTGCGCTCTCTTGGACCTACTAATGAGGATTTAGTTTTGATGGTAAAATGTTTTCATTAATAAGACGAGAATATTGCGCCAAATTAAATTCGATTTATAAAGATGTTTACTCAACTTGACGGAAAATGCACAACAGCATTTGTATACAGACAAGTAAACAGCTATGAGCTGACTCTTCCCCCCTTTACTCACGAAACTTAGCTTTATAAGGATAAAGGCCTTTCCTAAGACCAACAACATCTTTGCTCCTCACCCTTACAAACGCTTTAGTTTGGTCATCCATCCCTTTCAGAATTTTAACCGCTTGTTTTCATACAGTAAGTGTTTTCTAAAGAAAGAATCTCAGTCAATAAAGAATTTGGACACGGAGTTTTAAAAACCTTTGTAACGATTTTGCCGCGACCTGGTGTGATGTGAGATCTGCATGTTTAGCATCTTAACAATGCTAACTAGAAGAGTAGATGTCAACTCAGGGAAATTTAAATAGCGTTTTTACTGTTGGTGGCTGTCCCTTCGAAACACGTCGTTATCAATTGTGTCCTAGATTTTTCTTCAAGACGAGAATCGTGGCCTCAGATACGAATATAACGTTCCAGTTGAAAAAAACGACAGCAGAGTTGTGGAGTCGGCATTTTTGTGGGAACATGGAGATTGGACTCCGTGCCCTGTGTCATGTGCTGGTGGAACGCAAAGTCGTAGTGCCGTATGCAAAAGAGTAGACGATGACACAGTCGTGCAGCAATCGTACTGCGATCCCAACGCCAAACCCGTCGAGCTTGAACAAGCTTGTAACGAAGAACCCTGCCCTCCTTTGTAAGTACTAAGTCATTCTCTTTGTGATTGTAACAGTTTTCTGAGCTTCTGGCTGACCATCGTCTAGTTCGTTAGTTTAGCGACTGGGTTTTTGAGTTTTACAACTGTTGGAAGAAGCACTTAACGGTGTTTTTCCTGCTTGACTGCGCTACATATGATAGCAACATGTTGCGCCACTTGAACTGGCGCACAACGCAACAAGGATGTTAGGAAGAAGGTCATGAACCGTGCGTGGTGAGAACATTTTTTTAGAAGTCACTTAGGTTTTTACCAAAAATGGGCTTGTTTAGAGTATAGTTTTGGTGAGAATCATTATTTTTGCAAAAGCCATATACAAACTAGAAGTAAGCTGGTTTTTTGTTTTGTTGTCTGGGCCAAAGTGGGTGAACAGCAGGTCTCTCTACATAGATACACTAATGCTGGCACTCTTCTGGACGATTGAGAACTCGGTTCGTGGTGCATATAAAATTGAAGTTGTTCTTCCATACTCGGTTAACTCAATTAATTTGTCTCATGAAGATAGGCTAGTTACCTCAAATTAGGCAAAATGCTGTAAAAGAGTTTTTGTCAGGCAAACTGTTTTTTGAATTAGGTTATTTTGTGAGGTTCCACGCTATCAAACTATTTTTGTGACTGTGGACTGCAGCTTCTAAACAGTCCTGATTCCTTGCGTCATGTATCAACTCTAATCAAAGTTGTTTGACAATAGAGAGCAAGACTGTTTAATGCTGAAATTTGATTCCAGGATAAACAAACGTTTTGTCCAATGATCCATCTAAGCATCGAGCTCAGTTCACTATTTTTTCTTGTGTTTGTATATTTTTTTTGAAAACTGTTGAATGATTTACTCTTTACAAATTAGTAATAGTTACTGATTGCCCTATATAAATTAGGTATCATTACCAACCACATTAGTATTTCAACAGCCTTTTGTTTTGATTTAAACAAAAAATTAGCGGTTGAGATAGTTGATTGAAAAATTAGTTGTTTTGTTTTCTTCTATGTATCGTTACATTTAATGCTGTGCA
Source organism: Trididemnum clinides (assembly GCA_963675345.1). Taxonomy (NCBI): domain Eukaryota; kingdom Metazoa; phylum Chordata; class Ascidiacea; order Aplousobranchia; family Didemnidae; genus Trididemnum; species Trididemnum clinides. The sequence goes on from OY776288.1 coordinate 20,692,984, forward strand.
GCTTATGCTACGTGCTTCTCTTTTGATTGCCAACTGTTTCCAATATCTAACGGGTATTATTTGTGTTGATCGAGAACGTAAAAAGGAATGAATATTTTCTTGCAGATGGAAAAGTGCTGCGTGGTCTGAATGCAGCAGATCGTGCGGCGGAGGCTACCACACGCGCTCAGTGCTGTGCATGCGGAAATTATCACAACGTGAAGATGAAGCCGTCGATGAACGGTACTGCCTCGCAGACAAACCAAGGACCACTGAGTCATGCCGAACGAATATTTGTCCTCCTCAATGGATACCTGGATCATGGTCATCGGTAATAGTATATTGTGTCTGAATGTCATATTGATTTAAACCAGAAACAGATTTGTATAGCACAGTAAAGATACTTAAATAAGCTATTTAAGCGTTGCATATGGAAGCAGCGAGAATGATTACAACAAGGGTTTCTATTGACAATTAATTGCCTTGTGACGATGATTTCGACTTATCCTACAATTTGCCTTAGCTAACACCAATAAACAGCCGCCTCAACGTGGTGGGGCGGTTCCCGGCCCCTTTTGGATTGGGTCGAAATGGCTGTTGGCTCTTCCAAGGGTCACGTTTACCCCAGGCACTCCCTTCTAACAAACCACTTTTTCGCCGCACTGCTCTCTGAACGACCGCAGAAGGCAGCACGCAGCTTCTTTGAAATCTGTCAATTATTTTTTCTTCTCCTGCCTTTCTCTTGCCCGTCTTCTCACTCTCCTTCTGATGAGTGGCATCGTTCATCCTAACCCTGGTCCCATCTTTTTTGTTTAGTGGAAATGAGACTTAGAGAGGTAGGTCGGTGCAATGCTGCATCTGCTTTAAGTGGGTTTATTTAGGGTGCTCGCTACTCTCTTTCTCTAGATTCAAAACTCTCGGCAGCTCTCATTTCTGGAGCTGTCCTCCTTGTTGCGCCCCTACTTTTTCTGAAGTTCCCACACCTACCAACGCTGTGTTTTCCTCTTCGGCTCCTCCAGTTTGAATACCTCCACTATTTAACCTGGCCTATCTGCTCCCCCTTTTGCCAATGCAGCGCTCCCGCCTCAACCTCGTCTTCAAATATCCTACCCTCCTTTCGCCTACTTATCTCCTTTCTCCGCACTCTCCCACACCTTCATGCTTTTGGTTGTTTTCCTATACCTCCTGCTTTCTCTTCCTCCCCTGACTCGCTCCAGATTCTTTTATGGAATGCCGGAGGTCTTCGAGCCAGATACGCTGAACTACTTCACTTTATCTTGTCTCATCCTGTAGTTCTTATCTGTATCCCGAAATTCAACCTTAGCTGATCTTTGTCTTTGCAGGTCCCTGGGTTCTCTGCTCTACGATCTGATCGCACTCACTCCCGGTCTCGCATTCTTTCTTCCAATAACCCACACGCCACCGGGGGTGTCGTCATTTTCGTCCAACTGGACTTATTCTTCTTTGAACTTTCTACCTTCTCTCTCTCTCTCTTCGCTTGACTCCTACTCTGAATATGTAGGGGTCAACATCTCTCCAAACAACTCCTCCTCGCTCTCTTTCCTTAATGTGTATGCTCCCCCTATTCGCTCTTCGACGATTAGTAGAACCGACTCCTTTTCCCCCTCTATTTTCCCCTCCAGAAATCTTTTCGTTTTGGGGGACTTCAATTACCATCATCCCCTCTGGGACTCAAAAGATACTTCTAATCCCCATGGGTAAGAAGTATTCGATTGGATGATCTCCTCTGACCTCCTTCCTCTCAATAACCCCGATACGCTAACTCTTTTCCATCGATTCTGTGGCAGTTGTTTTTCTCCTTACATTTCCTTTGCTCCCTTCTCTCTTGCTCTTGGGAGGTGCTTAAGGACTTGAGCTCTGATTACCCATCAATTCTACTAACTATTCTTCTTTTCCCGCTCTTTGGCATCAACAAACGGCCCTTTTTCTTTAATTTTCAAATAGCTAGTTGGGATGATTTGGCCTTTTACTTCGACTTTCGCTATCCTTCTGTAGAGAAATACGCGTCATTTTGTCTTTCCTCTGCTGCTGAAGTGTTTAAGATCGTCAGGCTTACATCTCTGCTTTCCGACATGCCTCGTATGTCATCGCCAAAACCAAGGTTGAAGCATGGCAGGCGATATGCTCATCTCTCTGTCAAATCTGACCCTAAATCTGTGTATTCTCTTTGCTCTGTCGCTAGCTTTTCTTCCTCATCTTCCTCCCCTGACTTCCCCAACTGTTCTTCTCCCAGGAAGTCGGCTGCAGTCTTCGCCGACTCCCTGAGATCCCATATTTTTCCAAGCTTTTATATTTTTTCTGATATTTATATATTTTTCCCATGTTTTTCCGAGCTCCGTCGAGCCACGTGCTCTGAGGAGCCTCATTTCTCTTTCTGCTCCTCCTTTTTCCCCGCTGAATTTCCCGCGGCTGCCACTAACCTCATTGGCCCAGACACAGTTGCCTATTCCAGCTAAAGCACCTTCCTCGCTCTGGCATGAATTTTCTCCTACGCATTTTCAATCTTTCCCGATCTTTAAATTCCTTTCCTTCTACCTATAAGACATCTTCTATTATTCCCATTCTCAAGATGACAAAGCCTCTCGACTTGCCTGCTTTTTTTCGGGCCTATCTCTCTCACCTACTCATTCAATCGAGTCTACTCTTTTTCTGGAATCTAACTCCATTCTCTCTCCCCGCCTGGCTGGTTTCCGCCCTGGACGGTCTACTTTTAATCAAATTCTGTTTTTGTTTCAGTCCATTTCCGATGGGTTTAGCATACTCAAGCTTGGCTCTCGGACAATTCTTACTACGAATGCCTTCTCAAAGGCTTTCGACTCTATCTGGCATCCCGTTCTTTTCCACAAACTTATTTCCGCTGGCTTTCTTCCATGCTTTGCTTGTTGGACTCCATTTTTCCTTTTTGATAGGCGTGCTTGCGTGGTTTTTCAAAATCATAGAAGTCATTCCTTTCGAGTCTATCGAGGTGTTACCCAAGAATCCATTCTTGGTCTTGTACTTTTCTCTCTTTTCATCAATGCTCTTCCTGCTTCTTTGCTTTCTTCCGTCAGCTGTTCTCTTTGTGCCGACGACCTGGCCATTTGGTCCATCTTTCCCTCGGTCCTTGCTGCGGTAGAGCCTACACGAGGAGCCCTGATTCAACTGGAGCGCTGGTGTGAGTACTGATGTCTTCCTCCCAATACGATCAAATGTTTGGTCTCCTTCTCAGTGGATTCCCACCGAACAAACCTCCAGCCCCACCTCTTCTTATTTAACTCTCCCCTTCGCCTTAATCCCACTCTAACATTTCTTGGGGTTACCTTTGACCGCATTCTTTCCTTTTCTAAATTCGTATCTTCTCTGAAGGCCAAGTTTTTCCCACGTCTTAAGATCTTACGCTGTATCTCTACTTCCTCATGGGGTCCCTCCAAGGAGTCCCTCTCTCTTCTTTATAAGGCCTTTCTTCGGCCCCTTCTCATTTATGCTTCCTCCGAAAGATTTCCTTTTATTAGCGCTATTAACTTTACCAAATTGGAACGCCTTTATCGAGCGGGTAGTCGCACCATCACCGGTTGCCTCTCGTCTTCCTCCAACCTCTTTTCCTCTCTGAGGCGACCACCCTTTCCCTACGAGTCACCCTGACTCATTTCGCCCGGTCATCTTATGAGCTGGCTTTCGTATTCCAACCTTCTCATTTGAGGATTTGCCCGACTTGGAGTGAAACCAAGACTCTGCAGATGCTCCTGGAAGAGCTTTTTTGTCCACTCACCGGCTCATGTTTTCTCCTACTTCTCCTAAGGAGGTTTTCTTTTCACTCCTTCCCTCTCCTCCTTGGCATCTGCCTTTACAGTGGAGTCCACTCTTTTCTCCCCATGATCCCGCTCTGACCTCATTCTCGCCAAGGTGCAGCTTTCGATCACCTCGACTCTCTCCCACCTCACGATCTGGAATTCTGGACTGATGGCTGTGTTTCTCTTCCCTTTGGCAAAGACGGCTCTGGCGTCTTGCCAACTGCTCACTTTGCGGCATTGAAGCCGCCCTTTCTTTTTCGCCAGGCCCAGTATGTTCAAGTTTTTCTGCTGAAGCCTAGGCCTTTCTGCAAGCTTTTCGCTGATCTCGGCAGCATAGACAAGTCTGCCATTTCTCTTCTCTTTTCTCTGACTCTCACTCTGTCCTCTCCTCAGTCTTTCCTTTTGCCTCAATCTCTGGCAGATATGGCAGGAACTGTCTTTTCTTTCCTCCTGTACTATCAGGCTACAATGAATCCTCGGACACTCGTTTCTTCCGGCAAACGACGTGGATGATGAGTTGGCCAGACGTTGAGCGTTACTCGTGCCCTCTGCAATCCCTTGCAGCCTCACTCCTCTTACCTCTCGTATTCAATCTTGTCTTTTCTCGGACTGGGGGCGTACCGTCTCATCTAAATTCTTGTACACGCTGGTTCCCTCGGTTTCACTGAGGAACTTGTGCTCTTTTGTCACCCTCGCTGTGTCTTTCGTCTTTGCTGCAACGGACACAGCCTACTGTTAAATTCTTTATCTCTCTGGAATTGGCAGAATCGAGAAACCCTTTATGTAGCGCTTGCGGTCATCCGACCGAAGACATCTCTCATTTTATTCTGCACTGTCCAGCCACGGACTCTTTGTTCCGCTCGCTCTTTGGCGACTCTCTGTCTCTAAGCCATATAATCCAGGCTTTGGGGAGTTGCCCGGCTTCTGGGGCTCCGTGGTCTACCGCCAAACCCCCATCCCTCGGAAGGGATCGGGTAACAACAACAACAACATTTGTCTTAGCAATTCTTGAAACTGATTGCGCTGTTGTTTTGGATGAGATTGATCCAATATGATTGGAGGTTCCAATTCCAAATTTTAGCTAGCCTGGAAACGGCTTTTCTAGTTTTTTTTTACCAAAAGGAAATGCATGCTCTTTTTCCTACTCTTATAGCTGTTGAACATATTCGGCAGAATACAGCATTTTTATTTCAATATTACAATTGCTTTCAGTGCAAGCCAAGCTGCGGTGTTGGACGCAAATCCAGAACAGTGTCGTGCATGTCCAGTGATCGGAGACATCGTTACGATAACGAAAGCAAGTGCGATCTATTGACGAAGCCTAGCACAACTGTTCAATGTAGCACAAGGCCGTGCCCACCACCACGATGGCAATATGGGAAATGGAGCTCGGTGAGGAACGAAAATTACGGGGCTCATGCACACCTGCAGCTCAGGGGCCTGCTTTAATCTAAAATCCGTTAAAATAGAATTGTTGAAGGTGCTCACCCAGCACGTCATAAAACGAGACTGTTTGACAAGAATTAAAGGCAATACGCTTTGGTGACAAGACTGCCGGCCTATATTCAAGATTGGTTGGAATAGTTGTCGCATAGCTAACTCGTTGGGCTTACTGCTGGTCTGTTGCGTGCTTGATTGAACTTGCGATGTAAGGCTGTACTGCAATGTTCTGTTTCATCTCAAGAAAGAGAAGTGTGAATCATAAGTACAGCTTTATTTGTGAACATCTTATTTGTTATGACCGAAGTAGTGATACTTGGTCTCGGATTTTCAGTTATTCATGCCTAGTTGACCTGCTCACAAAAAGGAATAGGTTTTCAATAAATATTTTAGAGCTATTATTACTTCATTTTTTTAACAAGTAACATTCAGACAACTTTATTCAAAGATAACTCAATTGGGTAACTTTACCGAAATTCAACCTATTATTAATTGTTTTTGTTTTAAGTACACCCTCTATTTGTTTCTGCATATGCGCTTATGATATGCTTGGTAGTCTGGCTTTAGATGGATGTACGCAGTATACGTTTTTATCCGGTTTTGTACATTTTTTCTCTAAAAAAACTTTTTTGGAAATTTTCATTCGCTTGGTTATTTGTATGGTGTTACACAGAATACGTTGTTAAAAGAAATTCGGTTTTGTCCGCAGAGCACATAACAAAAGCGTTTTGTACGTTTTTATCCGCAAAAACGTTTAAACGTTTGGTATCCGGACGAAACCGGATAATCGGACAACGACCTGTACTGTACACATCCATATAAATAACCGAGCGGTTAAAAATTTTAATACAAAAATTCATCAAAAGAAAAAACGTACAAAAATGTGTACTGTGTACAGTGCATCCATCTTCAGTCAGAGTGAAGACCTGCGTGAAACAGAGAGAATATATTTTGTTTTCTTTGTGTATGCACTGAAATATAAAAAGAAGGTCGACTGTTGTACTTCACGGTCTTACCACTTGTCTGCCACATGAAGATGTATCTCGTTATGTGTCTTTCCATTTGCACAACAAGCAAACTTGCCAGCTCTTCTCACTACACTGTTGTCTGTAAATATCCATTTTTTAAGGAGTCTTTGATATGACCCGGTGGAGGCTTGAACCAGACGAGGCACACGTCTAGCCAATACGTCATCGAAATAGTTTAAGGATATTGGCTCTCATTTATTGTTTGATAATTCTAAAGCAGTGATTCTCAAAGTGGGTTCTACAAAGCAAGGTCAGGGGTTTCGTAAAGCTACATTCGTAAAGAATTCCGCAGTGAATTTCGAACATAGCTGCCAATCTTGCGAATATATCCCAAGATTGGATTTCAAAAGCGGTCGGCCCCCACCCAAAAAAAGGTCTTCATGACATTAACTTTGTTGAACAAAACATTTCTTTTATTTTAATGAGTTATTTTAAATAAGGGTTCCGTTATATTACCAACAATGTAAAAAGGTTCCATTGCAAAAAAGTTTGAGAACCACTGTTTTAAAGCAAGAAGTCCTTAAACTTTTGAAACACGTCTTGACAATGTCAACAAAATCCGTGCCTCCTTAATACGTGAAAGCCTTATTGGAGATCAGTATTTTCAAAGCGTTTGTTTTGGTATTTAAAACAACATGAAAGTTTTTTTAATGGCCATCAAGTTTTTTAAAACAGTTTTTCCCCGTTTTGGTTTCCAAAACAACAACATGAAGACCATTTTTAAAAAAATCAGCTTCTTCGCTGATTTTGACCAATTGTAGGCAACCTGCACCCCTTTTATGAACCTTACACAACCCCTAAGATAATGCCCCCTATTCTAAAGTTTTTTTTCATGACCCAAAGACAATAGATCTATTTTAGTTTAAACCTTTTTTTACTATGCAACCGTAACCTGTTTATCATGTATGCCAAGCGTTACCAAACCGTTTTTTTTTCAGTGTTCTGCCAAGTGCGGCCGAGGTCAAAAACGCCGCAAAGTAGCTTGCATCAGCGCGCGAACAAATCGTCATTCAAACGAATGCCCTTTATCGTCCAAACCCAAGCCCTATCAATCATGCGAATCGCCTTGCAAGCAGCCGAAGCCGAACCCAGGAAAAAGTTGCGTCGACGATCCTAACGTTAGCTACTGTCATTTGGTGAAGAAGTTCCATTTTTGTGATCGTACGTACTTCCAAACGACGTGCTGCCACACTTGTTCAAAGTAGAACTCAACTCAGTTTTTGCTGAACAGAAGTGTTACTGCAAATGGGAACTGCAGCCACAGCTTGAAAAGCGTTGGCTTGCTTGATGCTTTTCGCGCCGTTTTTGGACTTGTCGGTGACTGCGCCGAGAAAGATGACAGAAGATGGAGCTTTTTTTAGCAGACTTCACAAATCAGCGAAATCAAGGGAACGTGATGTTTTACAGCAGTGCTTGTCAACCTTTTACTTCGATAATTTTGTACACCCAATCATGCTTAAAAGAAATAAACAGAAGTCTGATCAGCGCTTCATCCGATGGCACCCGTGCTTCACCGGATTAAAATAGTGAAGCTGCTCACACAGCATATCGTAAGAGGCGACTTTTGGGTACCCGCCAATGGCAGTCCGCCTTGGTGGTGGGGCTACCAGTCGACAGTTTGCATCCACGACTGGTTTAAAATGGGCTGCCACTTTTCTCCTGGCCTAATTCAATTAGGTTGATGGCGTGAACCTGGATTGCTGTTCGCGCCATACCTCCATCCCAAGGAAGAGGAGGGGTAAACCAACAACAACAACAACAACAACAACATGGCTGCTGCTCATTTTGAGATTGATCTCAAAAAAGGTCTTCAATTTAAAAACTGGCACACTACATCACGATGATACGCCCTTACAAAATTCTGGTGCACCCAGGAGTGTATTATACACCCTGTTGACGAGCACTGTTTTACCGCATAAATTTGTTTAACTTTTATGTTGTGTCTAAAGCTATTGCAAAAAATGGTTATAGGGCTTTTGCCTCGGCGTCATGTGCTAAAATCCGCTTTCATGATTCAAATTTGTTGTGCCATTATCTTTTTATACTAATTGCCATTGATCAAATTTTATTAAAAGTGTTGTTCGTTGCTGCAATTTTTTATAAAAAAAAGCGCTTGAGGTTTCTATGAAATCGTTTATCGAACGTAGTGTGTGTGTGTGTTGGTCCAACATGAAAGACTGCTGGATAAACATTTAGGTAATAGAAAACCAAAAATTTAAAGTCAAGCATTTTTAGTTTTGTGAACAAGCTGCTAATTAAAATAGCGTAAAATTGCGATCTTATCGTGCTTCACGGTAGAGCATCTTTTACAGTGAAAAAAGTTTTAGCCTGTTTCATAATTTTTATTTATTCCATTAACTCGTTTTTAACTTTTTTTGCTTGATCTGTTTTTTTAAGTGTTTGATAAATTCTTTTTCATTCCAACTTGTGCGTGGATTGTGAAATAATACAGGGTTTTAGCGCATTTTGTGGCAAGCAGCTAAGTTCATGAACTTCAATTTTGCAAACTAGAAGCAAAATCAATCGATTTGGAATTGCGGAAAAATTTTAACTTTTCGCAATTCCTCGGATATGGCGCAACGCATTTTTGTCGTGTCTACTGATGCGTGCAAGTATCTAAAATTTAAGTAGCATCGCGCTCATACAAGGATAATGTTATTTTGTAGTCAAACAATATTTTCCATAATGTTCTTTTCTGACATCAGTTATAATCCATGGTTTGTTGAAATTATGTCAAGTTTGCAACAACCGACGCGATGGCGTAGTGGTTAGGGCGTCCGCTTCGCAGTCGGTAGACCCGGGATTCAATCCCCTTGTCGAGTCATACCAAAAGACTTTAAAAAATGGTATCCACAGCTTCTCTGTTTGGCGCTCGGCATTTATGGAGGGTTGTGGAGAAGAAGCCGGCAAGTTCGCTTGTTGTGTCCTCGGGCAAGGCACTTAACGGTACGCCCCACCTTTATGTGGAAAACAGGTGGCTCAGACTCATCGCAAATGACAACTGCCAAGCGAGTTCGGACGTCCCGTCCAAAACATAGCGATACAATTCGCTTTCCCGAGAATGGAGGATAAATATGGCAAATAAAAAAAAAAAGCTGAATTTATTTTCAGTGAAAAGTAGCATTCTCCAAAATCAAACCTCCACTTGATTTGCTGGGTTCCAAAGAGAACTGAATAAATTTATGACTAAATCCATAACTGTTTATCTACCAAATTTCACCCAATTTCGTTTTAAGTGTGTGCAAGTGGAAGTTTCAGTCGGACTGGTTAAAAAAATTTATCTAGCCGCACCAAGCAATTTAGAGAATACAAATAGATAGTATTAATGTATTAGTCTGAAAGTTACGTGGATTTTCAGAATAGCAATGAAAGAATATCAAACTTCTGTTGATGTGTATTAAGAAGACACTCAATGCTGCAGCGCATCTAATGTACTCCGAACCTCCAATGCAATTAAAAAGCCGGCGAATCCAAATTTAAACAACATTGCAGCACACGTCTAATCGAGAAGATGGGAAGTAGAATGCAATTCTTGAAAATAATGCAATAAAGAACGCAATAATCCGTTGAAAAACTTCAGCTTTCCAAAGTCCAAGCTTTAAACAGTCCGTGTCTTTTTTTCTCTGTCAGTGAGCTGATGTTGACAACTGCCTGATTTACTCGGAAAGCCTAGAGGCTGTATTTTGTAAAAATTGTGTACAATGCGAGACTGGAGAAAAACAACAAAAAAATGAGGTGAGCTCTTTTTAGACAAACGTCAGGATTTAAAAATCACATGCATATGTTAGGTAACCAGCACTATTAGGTTTAGCGCAAGCCTCTACAAGAGCTTTATAGACACTGTACATGGTCAGATTGAAGGCGAAAAAGTTCAGATAGACAATAGAAATGCAATTCAGCAACGGAAAAACAAGTTAATGAAAACTATCGTAGAAACTGTAATGCTCTGTAGCCAACAAAATTGCTCGTTGAGAAGTCGTCGTTACGTTGAAGTACATTAAGAAAATTTTCTTTCTTTGCCATGGTGTTGTGCTAAAAAAGGTGATTCGGTACTTTCCAAATGTTTGGAAGCCGCTTCTGAAAATACTACCTGCAACAAGTCCGAAACCATAAAAAACGAAATTATTTGCGTTGTTAGAGACACGATCCAGGAACGAATTGTTTAAGACATATTGATGCTGTAAGTTACTTTTCTATCCCGTTGATAAAGCAAGGGATGGCACCTGACTGGCACTCTTCGCTTTATGAATAAAGCGGGTAAAATATATTTTCTTTTTCCGGTGGCCACACATTTAACCATAGCCATGTTACTTTGTTTGGGTCGTGCTTTTTATCTTCCTGACTCGCGCAATAGACACATTAAACGGAGGCAATCATTCTACCGCATTTATGACACCCGTTCTCAGAGATCCCAAGTCGTATTTGCATCTGCTTTGCTTTGGTGAAGAATGTTACCAACCACGAGAAAAGTGCTTCTTCCAAGAGCACTGCTATGACATATGCCTGGTCGGGGCATCCAACCCTCAACCTTTTCACTGAGAGTCACGTGCGCTAACCACTTCGCCACTTCGTCATTTCACCATTTTCATTTATCTCCTTACTCCAGGGTTGAAAATGAAATTTAATCAAAGTAAAATAGATCTTGTCGATATTTTAAGCCAGTTGGTTGCTTTATCAATAAGTTATTGATTTTCTATGGAATATATCAAAACGAAGCTCGTTATTTTTTGAACCAAAATCGTTTATGCACTGATTGTAGGCTGAGGGGAATCTGTTGCAAAGCAAAAAATCCGCTGCGCAAGATCATGATCTAAAGTCGAAAAGCAAAGTATCGTTAGTTAAAGTAATTCACGTATAAGTATCTTGTTCATAAAAACCGTACTATTGACTCATTTGGGCAAACAGTACGTTTTTATATTAAGGACAGCTACGAGAAGGCTTCATCGCTTTTGTAGATGTAAGTGAAAACCCAACAGGAGAAATGTTGTGGAAGCATTGCTAAGCCTTGTCAAAAATCTTGTATTGGATCCCAAAAAAATTACTACGACGGTCCTGGAAATATGACTGGTGCAACAAAAGGCGTTGAAGCACCACTCACATATCCAGTGTTGATGAACTATCAGTAATACTACGCATATTCCCAGAGTATTGTCGCTTTGGTGAGCAGCCCATCAACCTGCAAAATACGGTGTGTACAAAACATATTGTTCGAAGTTGAAAATGAGGCAAATATTTTTTTGTTTATCTACAAAAGAACTCTAACTGAATTCAAACACTCCATGAAATAATCCAGCTAAATCAAAATCGCTACGTAAAACAGTTTGCTTTGTTCTTGATTCAACAATCACATGACTTCCGCATATTCTTGCGATCTTTTACGAGTGTGCACAAAAATTCGACACCAGAAACTAGGTGTTGATCAAGTATAATATTCGGTAAAAATTGTGCTTATTGAAATTGTGCAATTGTACTGTGCATAGTTCGTGAATGGCACCTGGCACTTTGTATTGATAAAACAAATATTTTCCAGCAGTTGCGTTATTACTGTCTATTACAGTGTAGTCCACTCAAACCGACGCGATGGTGTAGTGGTTAGGGCGTCCGCTTCGCAGTCGGTAGACCTGGCTTTATTCCCCTTGTCGAGTCATACCAAAAGACTTTAAAAAATGGTATTCATAGCTTTCCTGCTTGGCGCTCGACATGTAGGGGGGGTTGTGGAGAACAAGCCGGCAAGTTCGCTTGCTGTATCCTTGGGCAAAGCACTTAACGGGACGCCCCGCCTTTATGTGGAAGACAGGTGGTCCAGTCTTTCCTCCAAATAGAGGGTTGGTGGCAGGAAGAGCATTCGACCGTAAAACAGATGCCATGCCATAAAATGCAGATATCAGCTGTGGCGACCCCTAATCGGGAATAAGCCGAAAGACAAAGAAGAAGACAGTGTGGTGCACTCGCATCTTTTATTCGGTGTTGTAATCTGGGAAAGCTCACCCTCACATATTTAAATAAACTTCAAACTAAACAAAAACGCTTGATTAAAATTATTACCCACAGCACTGGTAGGAGAATCAAATCACAATCCTCAAATAAATCACAAAACTTCAATATTAAGAGCGAAGAAAATTGTTCACTTAGAGGTGGCGAAACTTATGGCTGAATCAATGCAAAAAAAAACTTCCGACATGTTTTATTCGTCTATTTAGCGAAATTTCTGACATACATGATCATTTTGCTTACATTTCATCAGAAATTTATACCTTACCAAAAATATTTATGCTAGAACTAACGAATCTACTGTAGTTTTTGGTGTCAATATTTGGAATAGCTTCCCGAACGATATTTAAAAAAAGTCTGGTATAACTGTATATTTTAGAAAGTTGCTAAAAAAGAATCTATTGAGTAAAAAGATAAGCAGTATGCCATGCTGGACCAATACTGAATATTTGGCAGATCCTAGACTAATAGTATATATATATGTCTACGGCTGTGCATGTATATAGGTATGGGTATACTTAGGTTTTTGCCTGAGCGTGTGTTTTTATGTGGGCGTATGTTTGTGTTCATGCTTGTTATTGTCTTTACTGTAACGTTTTGTGCTCATATAATTTAATTTGATGGCAATCTTGTTTGTTTTAGTCCTCTTTACATATTATTGCCGCAGGAGGGGGGCGCACACTCGGCAACCTGCTCATCTGCATGGACCCGTATATGGTCTTTCGCGCTTCCCCTGTGGACACGCATTTCGGTTTTTTCACGCCGTTATTTAACGCACACACGTCAGCCTTGCGCAATGATTATACAGCTATTGCTGTTGCAGGCTTAGCACTTGTTCCTTCATTTACGACAGCAATACTAAATACTAAATACCAAAGACTTGGAGTATTTTTGTGACAATGTTGGAGATGTGAGTAGTCTTGCAAGTGAAAGTAATCAATGGTATTTACTATGAAAGAAAAAAGAAGGTGCGCAGTCAAACATTGTTGATGCTTTCAATAAGTGTTACCCTACTTACTTTCCTGGAGTTTATCGCTTTCTGCAACTCACTGCTCTTTTCCAAATTACCGGTATGTCATGTAATTGTTAGCGAAGTGTGCTTTGCTTACTGAAAACCTATTCGCGCTCAATTATGAGATAAGTGAGGTTAAAATTTTTCGCATTGACATATGTGCATTGCAGCATCAATATTGATATAAGAACAAATATCATTAGAGTCTTTACGAAGAAAACCATGACATATTCTTTTGCCTGATATTTTTGATGAAGTTTAGACTTTGAGCATTAAATAGGTCTCCGATACCGCACTTTTTTGCAACTCAAGAAAGCTCTCCAAATACTCAAAACCTCTAGGGCCAAGATGTAGTGTTTCAGCTGTTGAAACGATTTTCATAATTCAGCAAAAGTTGTTCTCAATTACGACTTCAACAACATGAAACCGGTACACCTAGACTTTGGCGTTACACCTATACAACTTAAAATGATTTTAAAACGATTGCAGAATGTCTCTGGCAAATAACAGTCCAGTCTTCAAAGTTAAAATGTTGTGTAGCCAAGCGATTTCAAACTATATTATGCCATTGGAGTTATGGCAAGATCGATACCTTTGGCTCGCCATTTTTCTGCAGACAACTGCTTGAAAATACTTAAAATATGTGGCCTTTAGTTTATCAGTTGATCAAAGTGATGTTCCATTAAATGCAGCTGTTTTTTGTCGCAATTTTTGTAAAAATAAAACTTATCCAGCTTTTTGCTGTCTGTAACCGAAAGCTGCACAACCAATAAGTCTGTAAATTGCTGGTGTAGGGTGAAAAATTCTTTGTTTCTCTATTTAGTTTTATGCGCGCAGCGAGAAACAAAGAATTTTTCACCCTACGCCTGCAATTTACGCCTAATGGAAACCAGCCTTAATGTATTCGTTCTTGCGATTGGCAACTGTGTGAGCAATGCAGTTTGTTTCGTCTTTCGGCGGCTTAGCCTACCCGTAGCCTAATAGTATTAACTTTGTGGTGGTACTGTTACAGTAGTGTACGCAGAAAGTTTCCGAGGGGGGCCAAAATTTCGTCACAATCGTGTGACGTCACAAATGAACTTCATGGGGAATGCCAAAGGCACGACTATTCTAGGGTGGTCCGGGGGCATGCCCCGTAAAATTTTGCAAAATTACACCTAAAAATACGCATTTTCGTGCATTCTGGAAGCAAGTTTTAGTATAATGCTTTTACGAGACTTATTAGAAGAATGAAATCGTAAAATGAAAATCAAGCACAAAACATAGTCAGTTTATTTTAAATTGAGGCGACGGTTTCCTTTCGTAAATTGGTCAATCACTTGACTATAATCAAGTTTAATGTCGTTGTTTATATGCAAAAGAGCCAATGCATTGAGCTGATTTTCTTGCATGCTCGTACGTAAGTACGTTTTGACTAGCTTTAGGGCGCTAAATGACCGTTCGTCCGATGCCGTTGTAACTGGCAACGTCGCGAAAATTTGCAGTAATGTTTTAGTGATCGAATACGTCCCAAGTTGTCTTGCAGTTTTAAGAGTTACTTTATTTCAGCTAAAAATACAACCAAAATATACTTTCAAATCAGAGCGTTTTGTTGTTCGTTTTAGAAATATTCATGTATAGTGCCTAGTGATACCGGTAGCTCTCTATTCTCGTACAAGTTGTGCGATTCTCTTTAAAAACGTGGCTGCCACTAACCACTCTGCAGAAAGCTGATACTTCGCATAAGTAGCAGAGTTAATTGATCAAATATCGCTTTTAAAATAGTGGTTTGTGCGGCTATATGTTTCCCTCTACAAGGTTTTGTCTGCCCTCTACAACTCTTATTTACTTTCAAAAGCATAACAAATTTTGATACTGTTTTACTTTAATCAAATAGTGCAGTCCAGATTACTACCAGCAAGTGGTCTGAGCGACGAGTGGTTTTTCACAGGACAATTGAAATTTATAGGGAACCCACAATACTCGCGAAAAACCAGCTTTGCTTTTGCCAAAACTGCTTGGTTTTGCTTTACATTTTTAGGGTCTGAGAGGGGCCATGGCACAGTGGCCTATCCACTTGGTACCTGGTGTATTGTTCATTAAGTATGGTTGAAATCCTCCCCCTACGCCGAGTTTTCTGAATTCACTCGTGTTTCCGTACAGATTAGAAGTTGCGGATTCGTAAAAAAAGAAAAAGTTCTGGCCTGTAATATGCGGCCTAACCTGCAAACAGGAGAGGCCCAACTTGAAACTACAGAATGTAAGCAGGGTTAAATTTTCGACACAAGAAATCTTTGAACTATTTCACGTAGGATACAAGTAAAACGATAATGAAGCTATACCAAACAAATTTAGTAAAAATTCTTCCAGCGACATCGATTTTTTAGCACTCGGTTTCTTTTAAAAATATCAAGCTCACCAAGAATTATTGCATATTCAATTCTCGTGGCCCAACTCCCCAGTCTTTCCGATACTACACTAATTTCTGCTTTTTTAATTGCTTCTTTTTGTTTGCTGTACTACAATAAAACTTGGTTCCACTATCGAGTTGAATTGCTTACAATCGCTTGATACCTTATCACCGTAAGCAAGCACGAGTAAAAACCAACTTCAGGTGGGATTTTGATCAATCTTTTATGTGCTTTGGTTATGCGAACCACTTTTTGCACTTCGAATAAACGTTCCAAAAACGGCTCACTTAAAAATATGGTTTAAACTTACTAACAATGGTGAATATTATGCAAGACAAACAATACAGTCGACGTCATTCCCTTAAGTGAGTTTAAAAATAAAGTTGAATTTTCTTTTGTGTATGCGGGTAAGTGCAAATGATCAGCGGCTGCAGTTTGCGAAAAGCTAAGCTTATTGTAATACAGCATTCGGTATAACCCAATTGTTTTACCCGACAGTGCAAAGGTCCCAGTTGAATAAAATAGAACATAAAAAAAAGGAAGTTGATACAATCAAACCCGATTATCCGGGATGCTCGGGGGACACGAAATTTGTTCGGATAATCGACTTTTCCTGTTAATAGTATAATCCTCGAATCAGTGGTGCCTGCCGAAAGTATGTTGTCATACAGTAATTTAATGTCAGTGTTACAATGAGGAAACGCATTTGCTGGGGGTGTTATTTGGTCAAGACGCCAGATATAAATGAAGATTTTAATACGGTAGTCATATACATTAACAGTTTTAAATACTAGGATTGCTTTCAAATAGAATAAAAATTACCTGCCCTAATTACTGCATGGCGTGGTCCAATTACCACTGTTAATTGCCGTTCGCACCCACACTTACTACTAAATTTACGCCCGATAATGTGTTTCATACAAAATTTTACGGAAAATCGCCAAAAAATTTGGGAAAGAAGATTTTCTAACGGATAATTGAAATTTTGGATAGTCGCGTTTGACCTGCTGTCCGACGGTAAATAGAAGTGCAGCGTATGGTCGAGCCACAAATAAAACGAAATCAAGTAAGAGCGAGTTGAGAAATATGGGTTAACTATTAATACTGCACAGGTTGGCAGAATGACAGAGCGATTACCCACAAGAAAGCACATCGCGTGAGCAACCGGCTGAGGTTTTTAATTGCCAGTATTGCTAAGAGGAAGTAAAAAACCTTCCATTTCGAAATTAATTATAGTGCTTATTTGAGTTAATTGCCAGGTCGTTTTTCGTACGGCTTCTTTTTAAAAATTTACCTCGCGACCATCGGAATTTGACTATTCAACACCACTTATTGACTCAGATTGTGTCGATTTTTTTTTTTGCACAAGTGAAAAACGTTAAACACAAAATTTAAATGTCAATAAATAAAATTCGTATCACCAAGTAGGAAACCCGTTATCGTGATTATACTTGAAGCATGGACATTTCAATGATCTTTAGTAGGCTGCAGTATATCTTGAGAAAGGTCTCGAGAAAGGCCTTAGCATGTTCATACGGACTTAAATCGTAGTGTTTCGCAGTTACACATTCCGACTTAAACCTATAAAGATTGAAGTGAAAATAAAACCACTATTTCTTAAACGGTCTTTTTGTTAAAAGGCCTTCCAGTGTCGTCAAATGGAACAGGCTTTCTTTTGGATTCATCTAAACTGTTTAAAAGATTTCTTTGGATATGCAGTCCTTTAATGTTGTGGCATTCAGGATACTTCGCAAGTAATTTTTTTAAAACATTGGGGTGATAACGTCCGCTAACTTTCTCTCCTTGTAGCAACCGCTTCATTTGAGAATCTTTCATATTCTGTAAACAAACAAAACGCAAATCAACAAGAAGTAGACTAAATAACTGTTCTATAAACAGTTGCACAAAATTGCCGGTTCGCACTGAACAAATTAAAAACTCAAGATGACCATCAGAAGGATTGCAAAACAGTTAGACCGTTCACACAAGGATAGTCAAAGGTTAAGATGATGTATATATTTAATCATATAAGGTAATGAGAATCATCATTCCAGAACCGAGATCTACAGGATAGCACACCGGGATCCCCTGCAATAGTTTGGGATTCTCACGGACTGATTTGGCAAAAACCACTGAAATATACGACAAGTTATTGCTTTTTGGCAAGCTAAAAAGGTTAAAATTGTCTTTCTCAAAAGACTCCGACATTTATTGAATAATTTTTTTTATGAAATTTACGTTTCGCTCTTCTTTATAACAGGGGAGCATGGTCAGAATATCGTAGAATGAAGAACGGAAAAAAGTTTTTTATTTCCTTATTCTGACGATCCCTCACGATTATCAAGGGGGGCAGGAGAAGGGGGAGAAACGTAAGGTTTGTAAATATTTTCGTCCAGTGAAAACCTGGATCTTTTGATAAGACCGATACATAAATTCGACAAGAGAACATTGCCTGAATATTCAAGGTTAAAATTGCCAGCGACATGCGAGTACGTTTTGTATACACACCATCAGCTGCAATCTCTGCAAGCGGGTGCCATCTGCAGAGTACCTGGTAAAGTAAAAAATTTTGCAGAGTTTAAGACAAATCATAAAGCAACGAAAACGTTTTTCCTTTCCAAAAACAAATCATACAGCGATGAAGCAATTTTTCCTTGCCAAGGGCAAATTATACAGCAGCGAAAATACGGTGAAGTGCGGTCTGTAAAACAGCGCTACTTGAAAAATAGTGCTTTGTACAAAATGTTTTCTGAAATTTTTGTGGTAATTCGGAAGCGGCTAGGTTCGGTTCACAGTAACATGTGCTGGTAATTCATAAGTAAGCCTAGACTTTGTTTTGCTGTTAATCGAACCTCGCCGTTTCCGAATTACCACGAAAATTTCAGAACATAATTTTCACGAAGCACGATTTTACAGACCGCACTTCACCGTGTTTTCGCTGCTGTATGATTTGCCCTTGGAAAGGAAAACGTTTTCGTTGCTGTATGATTTGTCTTTGGAAAGGAAAAACGTTTTCATTGCTGTATGATTTATACTAAACCCTCCAAAATTTTAAAATGTTTGAAATACAAAAAACAACTGAACTACCGGTTGTGAAGTCAACCTCGTCTATGAGAACCACTCAAAAAGATCCATTTACGGTCAACTAAAGTGTAACTGATCTCGCTTCTAAAAAACTGGGATACCAGCAAATTCTCACCATCCAGCAAATAGCTGTTATTACATCAGCTACTATAAAATAACCAGTCGACATCTGCGATTAAAGTCGACGCATCAGGAACGCGCCACCTGCGGTCGTGGACATACATAATAAAAATAAGTCCACAAAAAGGGTGAAAAGATACCTTAAATTGCAAGAAAAATTTCGCTTTCAAAAACTTGATCTCTGAAAAAAAGGTCTTCGCTTTCACAGAAAGGCAAAAATAACGCGTATAATATGGAAAATATTTGCGTTCGAAAAGAGGATTCCAAAAACAAAAAAGAAAAAAAGGTCTTCATATGGGCACGAAAACATCTCAATTTGAATCAGTGGTGGCAAAATCAAAAAATTCTGTTATGCGGCCACCCATACGCAAAATGAATGTGCACCGCTGCCGCACAACAACGCTTAGCTACGCAGACTTTGACCTGTTCCCATCGCACACAGTCTTCAAGCATATGATAAGAATATTTTGTTTCTTTTATTTTGCCGAGAATGCGAGTAGTAATGTGCACCCTACAATAGAGCAAAACATATCTTAACATACGCTGATATAAAAGCTGCTAGTGGAACCCTTTCAATTGTCATGGACTGCTTGCGCTTTTCAACGCCTAGAGTTTAAAAATAAAAATTCTTCGACACAAAAATGGGGAAGACTCTCAACACAACTTATTGTTTGAAAACCAAACACAGATAACCTCAAATGTGGGAGAGAAAAGATTCTCAACCCCAGTTAAACACACAAAAAAGATCAATTATAAAAAAACGGGAATGAAAAGCTCTGAATACAAATTGAACTCTAAAAGAAAAAGATCACGAAATCATTATAGAAGCTTCTATCGGTAAACCACATGATAGAAAATGTGCAGTCGGTAGATGGAGCTTCAGTTTTTAATGGCACTGCACTATTTTACGTTGACAACTGAGCAAAATCGATTTCATACTTTATCCCCCCCACCTTGTCATTGTTGAGTACCAACCAGGAGGTCAGTGAACTCCATTTTTGAAATCTTCAAGACTCAACAAGGGGAAAAATTGGTTTACTTAGTCCGATGGCAAGCAGTACGGGAGCTCTAAGCAAAGTCTGCACCGAGGCCAAGCGCGGCCTAACTCATCGTCAGTTTTATTTTGGATCAACCGCAAGCCGTGCCCCGTGAGAGGACACGGCTTGCGATTGACCCAAAATAAAACAAATAAGCAGCGTTTGGGCTCAGTGCACACCTGGTTTTACCCAGCTTCAAAATGCGGCAGAGTAAAAGTTTTACATAAGCTACTCACTTCTTGTTTTTCATAGCATGCTGCTAACGCAATAAACTGTTGGCTGCATTTTGCGTTATCGTCATGCTGTGATATACATTCCAAAAGCTGACCTAATTCTTTATGACAGGTTTCTCCTAAAAAATAAGAGTCAAAATCAATGAAATACACATATTAAAACGACTGAAGATAGCTACTTTGCTATACGCTTATAAAAAGTGGCCGTTGCTGATGTGTTTACGAAATTTTTAGCAAACTGTCTTCTTGGAGCTATTTTCCAACACCAGTAATTAAGTATTACATTTGACAAAGTTTACAGCAGAAATAATTACATAAAAAAAGGGGAAAACCAATATGTGAAATTCTGCAAAAGGTTTTATATAATGCTTCAATTAATTAAGATGTTCATTTACAGGCAAAGGTCAGATTTAGTAATACAAATCTAACCGCTATTTTGACTATGATACTCTATTTTTACTATCAGTGCTCTTCAATATTTTTACCATCACGAAACGCTTGCTGTACTTTCACAAATGTCATGAAAACCCTAATTGTAAAAAATTCAAAATTACTGCGTTGGCTTTGGTTTTCCGGCAAAACAACCTTAGTTCAGGGGTTCTAAAACTGGGATACGCAAGAAAAAATTTGGCAATTTTATTGTACAGTTAAATCAAAGATTTTTGAATATAGCCTATGCAAAATTTGTTGCTTCTGGCTATTCCCTACTAAAAGACTTTTTTTCGGAGATCAACTTAACGAAAGTGATTATTTTGCCCATTTAGTCACAGAAAACCATTCATTTTTTAATGTTTCGATGCTTCTGTATGTTTCAACTTCAATAGCTTTGTTGTGGTAATGAACTTTACAAAATCGAAAAGAGGACACCTACCTTTTATTTCAAGTTTTTTTGGAAAATATTTCAATACGAATGGACGTTTTGCTTTTAACAAAGGTCCAGTTTTTTTGTTAGTTAAATATGCTATTTTAGCATTAATATCTCCAGCACTTCGAGACATATTAAGCAAACATATATTCCTTCATCTGCACAAAAATCCTGGAAAAACTTCAAAAATATGTTTTGGCATCAGCAAAAAATTTGAAAAGTGAGCATGTATCACGTTTTATAATACAAATATAAATTGCATAAAAAGCACATGTACAGAAACATTTAGTTTCTAGGAGCACCATTTGTGTGACGTCAGCACTAGCACTAGGAGCACTACGAGCACAAGCACCAGTTAGCACAGAGATAAACCTTTCCGTCAGTAAACAAATGTTATCACTGCTCTTTCAAGTCGTAGCACATCTACCAATGATTTATAGAAGCCAAGCAAAAAAAAAGCACGTAGCAGCAAATATATGGCTGGTGTAACCAAGCTGGGACCATTTTGATAAGCTGTAATAAATGCTATAACCTTCAGCAGCAGATTCGTCGTTTTCGTCATAAAACATGGATCCCAAGTATGTCAAATGCATGATGTTTATTACTATCCACGTCAAGTTAAATAATTTAGCCCACAACGGCACATAAGAACTTTGCAACTTTGGCCTCGCCTGTATAGCTGGGCATTCAAATGTTTCAGATATTTTTTTGCGCAACACATACTCAGTGTAGGTATAAAATCCTAGAGATAACAGAATGGCCGCTAAATGAAAGCTCAAGCCATGCAGCATAGCACTAGCAGCATAAGTAAACAGCACAGCAAAAAAATCTCCATAATATCTTGATGAATCAAAAACATAGTTTCTAAGCCATTTGCTCATTGGTATATTCCATGCTACCACAACATTCAACATTGAGCGAGGAATTTCAACCATTAATGGTTTGGTGACCTTAAATTTAGACCAATTTAATGATTTCTGGTCATTATGGGATGATTTTACGTATTCATTATCACATTTGACTTTAGTTTTAGCATCATCTACAGAACCCACTCCAGATATAAGACTTGTAGATGTGGCGAGAAAACTTATATAAAAGTGGCTGAAGTGAAACGAAACAGCTGTTTCATAGGCGAGCATCCAATTATTACCAACAAACGGAAATATAAAGGGTAAAAACACATTAGATTCATTAATAAACAAATATTGAAAAATGCAATCCGAAATCAATAAACAAATGATAGATTGAATAAGATTTTTGACAACAAGCAGAAGCCAATTAAAACTTAAAGGCAAATATGAAAGCATCGACACATTGTATTCATTCAAAGAAACCCATGGGCCAAATATGAGGGTGCCAGGATGCAGACAATAACCACAATATTCTATCAACCAAGGGAGCTTTAATACTTTCTTCTTCTGAAAATCAATTGAAATTGAGATTATTTTCATGAGCATCAAAAGCAATGTTCCTCGTATCCTGTTCCACATTGATGGATCAGAGTAGAAAAACTCACCAAACAAAATAAGTGCGACAGTATAAAGTGAAACAAGGTATCCACTATTAGTGTAAGTTTGAAAACAAAAATTCAAAAAATAAGTCGTAAAAATTAATAAAAATATGATGCACAACACATTGAAAAAAATATCATGATACATAACGTGCAAAAGATAAAAACCGCTCAAGCAAGAGACACAATGCAAAATGTTAGAATGTGTATTATTAGTATAAATAAAGTGATGTAATACTAAAAATAATCTCAAAAATAAACACACACCCAGTACCACTTTGACATCACCAAAGCTCTGCCAAAATATTGGCACCATGCAGTTATATGCAAGATGAAATAACTCTTTTTGAATATCATGACTATTCACTCTTTCGTATGCCATTAATTGTGTATATTCATCATAATCCTCATATTCATAATCATCACTTTGACCCATTTCATGAATCATCTCATAGCCGTCTTCCATTTCTTTAAACATTATTAAAAAAAAAATTTACTCCAAAAATTAATGCTTACTGAACAACAAAACTAGCATCTGCAGTAAATGTACTTTCATCAGTATATTGCATATCACAAGCTGTACGAGTGAGCACTGACTTGAAGATTGCAAGGTCATTTTGTAATCGCCCAAACACTTTGTTCATGTGTTAATAATGCTGTGAAGATTTATGTGCATTTTTGGTATGCTCATAAACTACTGTACCCTATTACAGTATACAGATATTTACAAGGATAGTGTTTTTCTGCTTCAATGCCTATAGCCGTTACCACCTACAGGTATAGCTAAATCTAACACTCAATAACTCAAATGCTTAGTTTTTACTAATATTAATGATTTCATGCAGAAGGTTTTGCTCAACATTTCGAACATAAATATTGTCCTCACTTCCTAACATTTACTTATTTAGACATTGCTCATATTATTTGAGCTTATCTGTTTGTGATAGTGCTAAGGCAGTGGCTATTTTGCCGTGAACAGCATTTTTTCCTTGGAGGCTATTTTGCCGTGAGATACTTGCGATTGTTCAATTTTAATAACCTATAAAACATGTGACTTTTGTTCCTTTCTGATTGGTCAATTTTAATGATGAAATAAAAAATTTTTCGCTCCCAGTGTACACTACTCCATGCATTCACATACCTGGCTCACCCTCCAGTGTACACTGCCTTCGTCTAAGTGCCCTGCCAGCCAGAATTCCAACCTGCAACCATTGCATTTCAAGGCAGCTTCACTATCCATGCACCACAGCACCACTGCAAGAACTCTGGCAATTATAGCCATACAAACGCACCTAATTGGTGATGGCAAAATAGCTTCCGAAGGTAAAATGCCATCGACAGCAAAGTAGCCACTTCCTAATGTTAATGTACATAAAAGTGATAGATATGAGCAGTCCAATAATGTTAAAGTGCATGTATGGGCTGACTGAACAATTCGTCCAAATGGCTTTGTCTCAAAAGCTATTCCCTGATTAATGTAGTTCTATTGCAGCCATATTGTGTACTTTGCCTTCCTGATGATCACTGCCATCATTTTGGTGACCACTTAAGCAAATCAAAATTTGCCATGTATGCATGCGGTTGCTTCAAGAGCATAACGTGCATGTTCCAAACATTTAATACTGTCCACAAAACAACTACTTTTGATGTTGTGAAAGACTGCCTCAAGTTGGAAATTAAACTTATAGTGTTGTTCAGATTTTAGTTTGTGGTTCTCACTGGGTTGTTTCTTCAAGTCATAAGATTATTGGTTCAGCTCTAATCCTACAGAGGGTGTAGTGATTAATTTTTGCTTCTGGGAGTTGGTGTTTGAAGCCAGGGCTGGGGAGCTGGCCTAATATAAACAAGGCTCCAGCTCCAGCTCCAGAGCTAGTGTTTAGATTCATGTGGAGCCAGCTCCAGCTCCAGTCAAGTTTTCAAAGTTTTACTAATGTAATCAAATGCAATATATTTTTAGTTATGGATTTACAGATAATATAACTATATGTTAAAGGAATATCCAAAAATAGTTATGAAATAGCCATGATTTTTAGATAAACACTCAGATCAGTGAACATAAAATGGAAATGCATCTGAAAAATCAGTATAATTAAAGTACTACAGCTACATCTTTTCTATAATTGGATAGGAGCTGGACTGCCAAAAATTTTGATGGCTCCGGCTCCAGCTTTGGTTCCTTCAAAAAATCCCAGCTCCAGCTCTAGCTCCCCAGCCCTGTTTGAAGCAGTTTTTCTCTTAGAAAGCATCAGGCATTAACAATTGGTTAATGTAGAAAAACTTTCCGTACTTTTGTATTTAGGGCAGAGCTGAAGTGTTTCAACTTGACACTTTGAAAAAGATAATTTTGATTGTGTTGCACTGATTTAGCATTAGCATTAGTGCTTTCATTTAACTGAGCTGTTTATGCGCTCATCTTAAGCAATAAATTACAAGGCTGCAATCTAGGGAAAAGCACTCAAGAACTATGATTCTATCTTTAGACATGTTCTCCACTAACAGGAATACCTTTGAAATTGTACATAAGAACTAATGAAGACTCGCTTTTGAGATTCCATTTGCCAGTCATATGAATTTAAAGATATCTCCCATTAAGGGCCTTTCTTAACAACACAAGCTAACTTGAAAGAAAGTCTATGGCAGGGGTGGCCAACCTTTTCAGTCCATGCGCCAAAATTTTTTGCCACACAAACATTCATTTGGAGATGCGCCACACAAACATTCATTTCTTTTCATTGCTCAGAAACGTGTAGTAGTATATTTATACTTTGAAGTCAAAACAACGCCATATTCAGGGGTGATCTCCAAAATAAAAAAAAAAAAAAAAAATAAGGTCATCGCCTGTTTCGCTGCACCTTTTACATCACATTTGGCCTAAATATGCCACCGAACGTGAGGCCAACCAAGTGAGGACCTTTTTTTTTTTTTTTTTTGAGATGTTATTGCAGTTACAAATTTTTCGGGCAAAATATAAGGACACTCACTCAAATTGCCTGAAAAATCTTAAACCTGCAATGCGCCACCTCTAATCATGCAATGCGCCAAGTTTGGCGCAATGCGCCACGGTTGGCCACCCCTGGTCTATGGTATGATTTGGCATGGTGATAATTAAACCATAGATTTATAGGTCAAAACACGGTTTGAGGGGCACAGCAATTTTGCTTGTGAAGTACTTGCATTGTCTGAAAAGTTAGCCTTAGATAATTGCATGATAGACAATATTTTGTCATCTTAACAAGTCTAAGTTGATTTACCCAAGATGAAGCAATGCGCAGAGCTAGACATTGATGAATGAAACCTGGGTCAGGGATCAGCAACCTCGGTTTTCAAGAAATTTTGAGATTTGGGCCAGAATTGTATCTTGCATGCAAAACGTGTAAACTTTTCAGAAACACAGGTCAAAAAATTTTTCTTTTGAAAAAAATGAGTCTTTATATTTTGAAATCACTCAATTCTAAACCACGTCTTCTTGATTATTTGGAGCAAAGGCAGCATAATCTTTGAACGATTTTTACAGTTATAGCAAAATGGCAAAATTAGCAATTCAAAAAAATCAAATAGAAGTAATTCCGACATCCCTAACAGGAATTTTGGTTCAAACAAAGTTGAGATCAACTTGGAAGTCCAATCAGAACTTTCAAAACTCTGCTCATGTGTAGCAGAGTGATAAGCAAAAGTTGCCTTTTTATCAGCTAAAGCAAGCACAGCATTGGAGCAAACTTCATTGAAAAAGATGTCACTTGAGAGAAGTATGCAGTTGCTTTAACAGCAGCTTTGCGTTTCTTGCTACCTAAATGGCTATTAACATCTGCAGTCTGCCATGGGTGATTGAAAACACATTTCCACAATGATTGCAAAGCAAATTACCATTCATAGTGCCTTTCAAACGTAAAAATTCTCGCTTCAGCTCATCTGTAAACTTACATTTTCATTTGGGTATAATGGCAAAAACCCAAAATTAATTTAGTTCTAATATTAACTCAAATTTCTGTTTAAATTATCTAGATTAAACTGCCATCAATACCGGGCAGTTGCTTTTAAGTTGTTTATCATTAAATAAAATTTTTTAATCACTAAAAGTTTTTCCCTCTTTTTCTGTCTTTTATTGTTAACAACTTAGAGAAAGCATTACACTTTTAAAAACGGTGCTAATAGCCTAACTGAAGCAATCAAATGCAACCTTTCAAGCTTTTATGACATAAGAATTTGTGCATTGCATGCGAATATAAAAAAACCAAATTTCAAAAACAAAATTCCAGGAAAAAATGGTTACTGTGCAGGACACAAGGACAAGGCCTCAAAATCGAAAGAGTCCTGACAAAAACAAGAAATGTCAGGCAAAGTGATAATGTTTGCAGACAACAGCAATTTATTTTTTAAAAGCAGTTCTTATCAAGCATTATATGAGGTTACAAATACTCAATTGAAACATGTTGAGGCCTGGCTTTCTGCAAATAAATTAACACTTAATACTGATAAAACCATACATGTTGTGTTTAGAACTCCGAATATTCTACTGTGTTGTGAATTCAATTTAAAAACAAGCATCTAAAATGAGAAAACACTTGCAAGGTTTTGGGTTTAACCATTAAGGAACATCTTTCAAGGAAGCCACATTGCCCACATACCAGTATGCAATGGTTGCTGCAAAAACTCAGATGTAGCTACCATGTGATTAATAAATTAAAACAATATCTTGATAAAAGTTCATTGCTAACTTTATATCACTCTCTTATTAATGATAATGTGCAATACTGGTTAATATCCTGGTGCCATGGCAACGTAACTACGATTCAAAAGTTGCAAAAAGTTTCAACGAAAGCAATCAATTTGATTAAAGCTAAAAAGCAGAAAAACAGTAACGTTTTTCCACAACACAATCTACTAATAATACAACAGTCTAAACAACTTGAAATTGCCAAATTTATGCACAAATACTTCAATAAATCTCTTTCTCCTGCTATTTCAAATATCTTTGATACTAACTTTTTTGGCGAGAGAGCCACTCTTCCTACTCGATCTAAGTCTAAATTGTGCCCTCCATATCAAAGAATAAAACTCATAAACAAACACTGAAATTTAGAGGTACAATGCTATGGAATAAACTATCTGTAGCACAGAAAGATATTAATTCACTTTCCAAGTTCATCAAATGCTTTAAACAATATACTATAAATCAGTAGATTAATATGTATTATATTTTAAGACTGGTAACCTGCTTCATTTGATTGCCTAAAGATATAATTTTAAAACGAGCCTGCAAAGTAGGATAAAAAGTGAAAGAATAGATTTTTTTTTTTTCAAAATCTGCCAACCACTTTCAAACTACCAATTAAAAGAGCAAATCATTATTTTTATACTCATCTCCAACTTCAGACGACAACTGCTCCTAGAAATATTTTCTGATGAAGAAGAAGAAGAATAAAGAAGATTCACCTGGGATATAGGTCTATGAAACTTCAGTCAATTCATTAGATTAAATAAATAACTTTTGTTTAAGTTAGAAAGATAGGGACACTTCCAACGGTTTACTTAAACTATCCACTATCAAGTGATTAATATCAGGTCATAAAAATTCAAACGCAATGTTATCGTGTTACTATTTATCTGCAAATTGCATTGTCCTGGTCAGTAAGATTTTAACTGCATTCGGCAACAGAGCCCTACCTAGAGTGCTAATGGAGCTAACTCTTTGACTGTCGTTGCTCCCAGGTCACAGTGTAGTACGGTACCAGCTAGCCCCCTCGTTAGGTAACAACAGTTTGGCACTGAGAGGAATACATTTCTTTTAGCTATTATCGGGTGTTTTTTACATAGGGTAAAATTTTGTTTATTTGGCTGACTGCTTTTTTAGTTTCTTTTTTTATTTCAGTTGTTTTGCTTGATGTTTTTGTCAGGTGTGGTGACCATGCCCCTTTCTACAATCTTTTCAATGTAACCTAAAAAATTTGGGTATGTTTAACGCCAATTCGTTTCGTCACTTGCATTCCTTTTTCGCTCATTGTTTTTATCTGATTGTCGAGTTTTATGTGTTGAAAAAACAGAAGCGAAATAAATTGCCAACTACTAATGTGGTAAGTCTATCTCAACAGGATTTTAAACCGGATGTTATTTCGACAACACCTGGATCTAGATCCTTTGCAAATAATGATCAACAGACAAGGGGCAGATCCGGACCCCAAATTTTAAAGGTCTGCTCATTACTAGAGCTAGTTCAGTGAAGGGCAACCAAATTGGGCTACTTTTTACAAGTATTTGTGCTAAAATTTGCTCTTGGCCTAAAATACAAAAGCTCCCAATTAGGCTACTTTATATGTACTTTGTGCATACAGATCGACTTTTACTTTTGTAAATAACCGCCATGCTTTTGTTGCCTTTTTCTCCTTTTTAGTGCTGATCAGTTACAATACTTTTCTCTTGCTACGCGCTGATTACAGAGGCGGACAAAAAAATTTTGTCAAAAGGCAAAGAGTGTTGAATCGTTTTGGGGTTAAATCGAGGGCGCTGAGTCTGAAAATGCACTTAGCTTTGCCGCATTGGGCCTAATTTTGGAGATATTTTTACTTTTATTTTTTTAGAATTTTGCTTGAGTACGGTGCATTCTCAAGCATGCGAAGCTTCTTTGATGTAATATTACTGGTTTTCCATTCAAAGTTTAGTGTCCATTTACTTTGGCTTACCATATTTTTATGACTAAAAAACGGAACGCTTCAAGACAACAAGCCTGACTATGAGTGACGAGGAAAAGTCCGGACACACTTATTCCGCCCAAAATGGAGTGTAGCAACCTCAGCAACTTCAACTACAAACCACAAGTAGAAAGTCGCTAACAACACCTGGCTTTGTACAGGGTGTTCATAAAGTCTGTGTGCACTTTAAAAAATTTATAACTTTATTTGTATTTGCGGTAGACATAATCTGCAAAAAGTGTTATAAAGTTTCATGCACCTAGTTTGAAGTATAGATATTAAATAATTTTTCAGCATAAAATTTGTAACAGTTTCTAGATAAGTATTTTTTTTTTAAAAAATCAATTTGATCCATGACTTCAACTGAGGAAAAAGTAAACTAAGTCTTTTGGTTAACTGAACGGAAATCTACTATTGCCGTACTAAGAAAGTTTAGAATTGAATGCAATGAAGAACCACCGCTGAGAAACACTACTGCTGTGGAAGATAAGTTCGTCGAGGTCACCAAAAATGTGGGGAAATGAAACTTCGATCACTTCGGACTCCAAATTGTGGGGATCGTATTTCAACAGCACGTCTGACTTCAAGAACAAATGTATTTGATCACAACACGACGTTGAAAGCACGAATCTTGATTTAATCGAATCAAATGGAATTAAAGCCAATGAATTTTGAATTGAATTTTAATCAAAAAACCTCTAAACGAAAATAGCAATGCTTCTTTTTATATACTTGTTTACTAGGTCACTCCGCCGCACGTCACACGTAACTACGCCTGGCCATACGGCTTAGTCACCCAGTACTGTTACATCATGATATGTAACTATGGTTATTCTTTTATGACCTGTTTGTAGGCCAACGGATAATTTATAATAACGATTACAGTACAACAACGAGAGCACAAACAGAACGAGAACGTTTATGAGTCACCCACATAATTTCAGCAAAACATCAATGATCCACAGTTTGTATCCCGTGGGGTCGCCATACTGCCAAATGGACTAAAAAATTTCAAGAGACCGGTTTTGTCAATGATAAGCCACGGCCTGGAAGGCAATGTCTCAGCGACGAAAGTGTTGCATCCGTAGAAGATTCCTTTACAGCAAGTCCAACAAAGTCTGTAAGACGTGCAGCATTAGAGCTTAAGCTTCCAAAGATTTTAATTTATTGAATTTTTTTATGGGGACATGTGAAAACAATTGTCTAGGTAAACCTGGTTTATTACAAGATTTCAAAGTTAAAATAATTAATGTGATTTCAAGAATTACTGTAAATCAGTTGGCAAATGTTTCCGTGAACAGCAAAATCATATAACTTTTTGTAGGCCTACTGCTAATGATGGAGAACAAGGGAAACCTTAAATAAAATTTCATTAAAACCTTAAAAAATATAGATTTTCTTCTATCAAATTCCTTTTACAGATTATTTCTATCGTAAATATAAATAAAGTTAAAAATTTTTAAAAGTGCACATCGACTTTATGGACACCTTGTATATGGATTGCAATCTGCGTCCAGTAGCTATCATGATAGAAGTGACTAGTCGCCACACGGAGTGCACTCATTTTACCTTGGATTCCAGTCGGATGCCTGCCGTTGCGCTACAGGGGGTGTCCTCCAAAAAAAAAGGTCATCATCTGCTTTGCTGCCGCTATTTTGTCACTTCCGGCCCAAGTTGTCATCGAGCCAGAGTTTGTTTTCATAATGCTTTTACTTACGTTTAAATACCGTAGTTCTAGCAATGCTGGCAGAGTGAATAAAAAACCGAGACTTTCGATTGATTGACCGGGACAAGGCCTAAAAAAAACGGGCGTATGGTAAGCCTGCATTTACTTCATACAATCATATGAAAATCGATTCGTAAAACAACAAGTCAAAATGTTGATGATTGATGAAAGTTTGATGCGGTTTAGAGCACTACTCTCGGCTGATAACCACAAAATTTACGACTTATTCCTATCAAAAGTTTTTCTTTATTAAGTTTTTATTCCTTCTTAAAGAAGAGTTATCAGTTTTAGGGTAATATTTGTCCTCCCCTGTTCGTCAACACAACCATGATAAGGCCGAAAGGCGGCATAGTGTGTGTAAAATATTTTTCACGTTATTTTATTTGTATGGCCTTTTTATTTTAATGGCACGACACGGGAATCAAACCCATAACATCAAATCTAGCGTTATCTTTTAAAATGTAAGGTCTGAGTATCGTGTGTTCAGTTGCGTGTACTTTACCCGAAAACCACAAATTTAGCAAGCAGTTTTGAAGCTCGTATATAAGCTTGCCCGTTCAATTTAATGACCTCTTTTTTGGAAACGTGCGTCTTTGACAGTGCGAGTTGCCTGTTATTGGTATTATCCTGTTTGCGAAGTTGTTGCTCGAAGTGGAGCTTACGTCCCGCTACGAAGTTGTTAATTTGTATCACCGTGTGATCATTGATCGGTAAGTCCTATACGTTTATTGTTCTAAAATCTTTAATTCACACTGTATGAAGTATTATTGAAATAACTATATTCCGAGTTCGAAACCTATAGTTTAACTCTTTCGCTCCCGCGATCATCGATTGATGATCTCGTGTTTTCAGTGTTTCCCTCAAATTTTGTTAAATTGAGTTACAAAATTAGTTTACTAAAAAACCGATTTGTGACTTTATTTTTCATCCGATTTTCATAAAATTTTCAAAAGATCACGCTTATTTCCTCACGCATCGGAAGATGTATAATTTGTGCCCTAATTCGCGGATTTTTATATCCAAAAACGGTTAAAAAGACCAACAACCCAGTTGCAGACGACAAAATCGGCCAATTTCTCAGCACGTGCCAACTACGCTAAAATCAAATTGAGATTACATCTTTACCACAACACCAAACCCTTCATCATTAACACAGTCTGAAAACTACTCTTTTGGGGCATCACTTCACAAAATTTCAAGCGATAATGATAAATTTTGCTTATTTGAATTTCCAAATTTTTTAGGGGTCTCAAACCCCCCCCAAACAAATTTGAGTGCTAAGTAGATAAAAGTAAATTTAGTGTGTAAAAAATATGATATGTTGCTAAATAGCGGTCTCATTTGAAAGCTTAGGAAATTTGCTTTCCAGCAATATATAACTTTAAATAGTTTAGACTAAGTGGTATATGATATTCACTGATCAAAAATGAGTACTGTACATCATGTCAGTTCAAAACCCCCGAAAATTTTTTGACCTACCTTCACTAAATTATAATTTTTAGAAAAACTACACCCTATAAAACAATAAAATAAATTGCAAATGTTTCACTAATAAAGTCGTCATTTTGTATCAAATTTCCAAGGAGACAAAGACTGAAATACAAGTTTAAAAGTTAGCAGAAGTTTGGCTTCTCTAAATCAAAGTTTGCTGTATCCCCCTTGTTTCTCAAGAAATGGGAAGGGTGTAAACAAGCGGCTGTTTCATTGTCAGTGACAGCATATTCTATTTAAACTTGATATTTTCTGAATCTTGAAGAAATTTCCTGTTCAAAAATACATAATGTTACATGGTTTAGGCTAACCTCTAGCAGATAATAACTGATCATATTTTAGGTACTGAATTTAACTACCAAAATTTGGTACCGGTCGGTACCGGTCAAAAAAAAGGTCATTTGCCCCAGAAAATTGCAAATTGTAGAAAACGTAGGCTTTTAGGTAAGTTTTGACTGATGTACCTTGAAAGCTTATTTCCTTAGCATCATTTTGCGACCATTTCTAAAAAAATTGGTAGAAAATAAAATCTGTAGTGATCTTTGAGGTGAGGGTAGCTCTTTAATTTTGAAGACAACTACCCCCCAGTTGGGGGAGTTAATTTGGATATTCAAAAAAAATTTTTTTTCTATTTGAAATCCTCAAGAAATGTGGATTTCAACCATATATCGCACTTAATGTAGAAGTAGACAGCTGAGTAATGATTTACAAACAAACTTGAGGTACATAATTATGATTGATTATGACAGTTTTTCGCGCTGCCACCTTACAGGACATTTTTTTTCGCTTTTCACGTGGGAGGAAAAGAGTTAATGATTCTGTTTAACCCGTTCTATAATGCAAATATCTTACTCAATAAGCGCTGTTACCGTGTCGTGCATTTGGTGTTTATGTTTTTGTTATTGCGGAAAACCGTTTCTCTTGGCATCACCTTTCATTTGTTCACAATATATCTTGGTTAACTATTATTGGACTTTTTTGTTTACCGGAGCGAGACGAGACGCGTTCATTTGAACTTCCGGTAGAAGCACAACTTTCGGGCGTGCTTTTACAGTGTGGAAAACATGAATCATTCAGCTAACTAAAGTGCTAGATTTTGTGGATCAAACGGCATAATGAACGATGAATTGCTGCTTTTTGGCAAACATTTTAATGGGTACTATACAGAGTTTCCCAAAAAAATGTATACACACTATATCCATTTGTTACAAGAATTTGTTATACCGCACCAGCAAGAACAATTTCGATATGCCGAGTTTTGCTTACAGAAAGATGGTGCATGTCCCTCTTTCATCGTGATGTGAGAACTTATCTGGATAAAAATATGCAAAACAAATGATTTGAAAAAAGAGGTACAGTGGAATATCCACCTAGTTCACTAGATTTGACATCCGTGAATTTCTTTGTGTGAGGGTATCTAGAAGACAACGTTTACAGCAGGAAACCTGAAACAATGGCCAAAATGAGAGTAGCAATTGAAAAAGAATGTGCTCAAATACCGGAGGAAATGTTACAGGACGTTTCGAGGTCCATTTCTTCATGATATAAAAAAAATATGGAACAGAACTGCACCAGTTTGAGCACTTATGTGAACTCATCATTATCTAAACATTTTGAAATTCCCCAAATGTCTTTTATCTTAATAAAAGTAATAATTAGCATGTTTTTGTACATTTTAGTCCCAAATTCTTTAAATGTGTATCCTTTCTCTAGTATCAATTTTATTTGCAAGTCAAAAGCAATAATTTGATTAAATTACAACGATTCAAAGAGCGTATACATTTTTTTGGGACGCCCTGTATATTTATTTGGAGGAAAATTTAGTTACATTGTCTTGAATAAAGCTGTATATAAGAAAGTAGTAGGGATGAGCACTAAGCGACGGCAATGTGAAAACAATCCAGGCGTATTTTGCTACATTTGTGGTAAAATATAATGGCAAAGTACCGATTCAGTGCGCTTTTGGACCCCAGGCAAAGTCAGTTCAATGTGGTTTGGGGCTCCTATGGTATGGCGTGAGCCTAAAAATCACCATGATGATTGTTATTTTTGCATGGTGGATAAGTCTGGATGAAATCAGCGAAAGAAGAAAGATTGGTATTGTCCTGATATTGAGTCTGCTCGACGTCCCATATCACATTGCGTTGAAGTTCCAGTTCCAGTTTTCACTTCCTTATCTGACCTTACTGCAGATGAATTGCTACTGGAAGCGATGGATGATACTGATAGCAGCAATAGTAGTATTAGTTGCTCTTCCAGCATGGCTGCTGCAGCATCTTCGCTCAGTGCAAAACCAAAACCTTTTAGTCAAGGCCAACTACATGACCTAGTTCGTGATCTCGGTCTATCCAAGGAATCGCCTGAGATTTTGGCATCTCGTCTTGGTGAACATGGTATACTGGATTTGGGAACTAAAATTACATTCTGTCATGATAGGGATGATTTGTTGATTCGTTTTTTCAGTATGGAAGATGGCTTTGTTTATTGCAACAACATCTAAGGCCTCCTTTCAAAAATGCGTCTTCCGGAGTACAACCCAGATGAATGGAGATTGTTTATAGACAGCTCCAAACGGAGTTTGAAATGTGTGTAACTTCATAATGACAACAAGTTTGCATGTGTTCTAATCTGACATTCCATGATTGTTAAAGAACACTATCTTAATGTAAAGATGGCTTTTCAGAAACTGCGCTACATTGAGCACATCTGGGCCATATGTGTAGACTTTAAAATTGTCGATTTTTTGTTAGGACAGCAAGGGGATACACCAAACATCCTTGTTTTCTCTGTTACTGAGACAGTCGCGCTACTGATCAGCACTGGGTAAAAAGATCTTGCAGTAGGCGATAAAAATATCACAAATGAGGACAAAATAATGTATTCTATGAAGTTAAGGATAACGTTAAACGAGGCCTCGTAGGCATCGGACATGCAATTCACATCGTACACAACTGCTTTCAAAATGTTGTGGATACTTTGTCAGTATGCGCAGAAAGCCTTGTCGTAAAGATTTATAAATTCTTTCACATTTACACTGTTCGGATATCCGAACTTAAAACGTTTTGCGATTTTGCTGATGTTGAGTACCAACGACTTTTGCAGCATGGCTATACCAGATTTTTGTCTTTGCTACCTTCTTTGGAGCGGGTTCTTGAGATGTTTGAAGCATAGAAGAGCTAATTTAATTTACAAAAACATTGCCCAACTATCATTCGCCAATATTTTGAGAATCCAACCCAAGAACTCTATCTCTGGTTTGTTTATAGACAGCTGTAGAACTTTAACGCAACAATGTTGAAGTTGGAGAGACAAAAGACGAGTGCTGTGGATGTGGCGATTATTCTTACAGAATTGAAGTTGAACCTACACGAAAAAAGAGTTAGTAGCTTTGTTCCTTACCAAGTAAAGCGTATATTGGGAAAGATGGAGAAGTAGATGCAAGGTTCTTTCTTAATAAAACTAGATGCTTTTGCGAGAAATGTGAATCATACCTGGATGTTTATCGAGATTCCTACGAAGGTGTGACACCTCATCTTTGGCTGAACTTAAGCGAAGACCTATCCTGGCCACCTGTATGTGCATCTGCGGAAAAGATCAATTGCATGTTTGCGAGGCAAATAATTGATATCGACTCCCTTTTCGATGAGCACTTTCTGGTGAAGAACTACAACTCTGCAAACGACAGAAGAGAGAGATGGCAAAACACACCCATATCTTATAAGCAAAAGTGGACCCAATTGTTCCAAGCTTTCAAGGATAAAAATATTCTCATTCCAAACTTTCAGAAACTGGTCGATTTTATATTTTGTTTACCTGAAACATTAGCACCAGTCAAAAGAATTTTTTCAATTATGAAAAATGTGGTTCTAAAACACGTACCCCCGGACACTTATCCCTCTGTCCCATACCCACGGTCATATACCCCCCCGGGCACTTACGCTCCAAGGACAATTATCCCCCATTAGTATAAAATAAAGGTAAACTAAAATGAATTACACAACAAAAAATCTGTTAATCATAATTACATTTATTAATCACACAACACGGAAAAATCAGACTAAAACATCATAAAACTACAACCAAATATTATGTCCAATAGCACGTCTAGCCATAGCAATAGCAATACCTATGGAGGTAAGTGCCTGGGGGGGGTACATGACCGCGGGTAAATTTCCTAAGGGGTAAGTGCCCGGGAGTATATGCCTGGGGATGTGTGACCAGGGGGTAACTGGTCTGCTACCGAAAAGTATGTGGTCTGATGACCGAAGCAATATGCACGAACAAAATGTCAAAGCTCTCCTCATGTACAAAAGTAATATTGATTTGACATATACAGAATTTTATGAGAACATAAAATCAAACGTTGTGCTATTGAAAAAGGTGCTAGGCACAGATAAATATCATTGATTTGTTGATAAACGTAATTTCGTTCTTTTTGTTGAATTTAGTACCATTGGGCTACTGTAACTGGTGATTTGCCAAAAAAATCAATTTTATTGTATCTAAAATATGGTATCAGGACAAATACCCACCGGACAAATACCCACCGGACATATACCCCCGGACAAATACCCACCGGACAATTACCCCCCTTGCAAAATACCCCCTGGACATATACCCACCAGTTTTTTTTGTTTTGGGTTAGGGTTAGGGTTAGGGTTAGGGTTAGGGGTTAGGATTAGGGTTACTATGTAATATGTTTATAAAATATGACTGTATGTAATTTATTGACAAAATAAAAATATTAAATAAATACACTTTACTTTTCCTCACATTTCATCTTGTGGTGGGTATATGTCCAGGGGGTATTTTGCAAGGGGGGTAATTGTCCGGTGGGTATATGTCCGGTGGGTATTTGTCCGGTGGGTATTTGTCCGGGGGTATTTGTCCTAGAATCCTAAAATATACTTAGATGATGTGATTCAGTTATACCGAATACATAATATAGAACATTAGTAGCGTCGTCCCGGTTTTGCATTTTGAAAAAATGGCCAGCCTACACTAAGGCATAACAAAAAGATGCTCAAATAACATTGAAATTTATGAGGATATCGAGTTTCTTGCAAAAAAGTTGTAACACACGTAACTCGTGAGGCAAGAACTGGCAAGACCAACGCTTGCCGATTCAGGATCCTATTCGAATCAACCGGGTACTCGGAACTTATAGCTTTGACTATCCTTCACTGGTATACAACAACCAGATCACACAACTTAAATGAAGACAGAAAATAGCTATTAATAGCCAACAGCAAAGAAATACACTCATTATAACATTATACAACACATACTGCTGGCGTTGCAAGCTAGCAGGTAATGCTCTGCAAAACAGAGTAAAAAAATTGTCCCACCTACCAACTTTTCTTTTTCCCAAAAATTGCTAGCTATTAAAACAATCGTAAGAAAAATAATCACTTCTAACTATAAAATCACAAAGCAATCCCAGTCCTAATGATCTTGATATGATTGCACAATAACCTCAAAATTAAACACTGTCACACATTACATCAAAATCAATAATGTTCTATAAAGATAAACTAGGAATTCCTACACGGCCATGTAATAATAGCGATTGTAAAGTCACATTCCGATTGCTAACACAGGCCAACAAAAAATATTTGGTATATAAGGTGAAAGTGGTTAAATATAGCAGGCATTCCTCGTATGTCGAGTGTAACGGTATTTCAATCAGATCACTTCGTTCTTTCGACAAATTTTCTATTCAAATTTAACGTTTCGCTCCCCTTAGTTACCAGGGAGCTTCTTCAGAACACGGTAGATGTTAATAATGTGACATACAAACTGTACAACATAAAATTACAAAGACTACCTGTATTACTAAACACTAAAAATTATTTATCAACAGGGCAGGCAATCACGTAATAACAAAAACATTGTTACATCACAGATATAGGAGTGGCCAAGTGAAAAGTGTTGTGAGAAACATGAGACATTACTTATTGGAGACGAACACACTATAAACAGTCGGAAAATTCGCACCATCATTGCGATTAATAACATTACATGAACAAGCCTTTTGATTTATCAAAAAACTTTCCGCAACGCGACGTCTGTATGCATGTGATTCTGACTTCAGAATTTTGACATTATCCCAATCTATTCTATGATCGAATTCCATAACATGTTGACTCAGCGCTGACTTTTTAGTGTTAAAAGTCTTGACCGCATCAACATGTTCCCGTTTTCTGGTTCTAACACTACGTCCTGTTTCACCTACATACACAGCATTGCAATCCCGGCAAGAAATTTGATACACCAAACCACGCTTTTGTTCAAAATTAATAACATCCTTAGGTTTGCGAAACAACGAAGACAACGTGTGATGTGGTTTTAAAGCCACTCCGATACCAACTTGAGTCAAAATTCGGCTAATAGGTTCGGAGACACCTTGCACGTAGGGAATCGAAGTGAACCGTTGCAGTTTTTCTGTTTTTCTAAAATTATGATTTTTCAAGTACTTCTTAAAACTACATTTGTTACTGGGAAATCCGTTATTTTTTAAGGTTTTTGTTATGTGATGAAACTCTTCAATCTTTTTTTCGTTATTGGATATGATACTGTTGGCTCTGGAGAATAATGTACGAGCCACACTAACCTTTTGATTAACCGGGTGATGAGACGAATATTGAAGATACCTGTCCGTGTGTGTTGGTTTCCTGTATACACATGTAGCAAGGAATCCATCTTCCATCTGTTGTATGCTTACGTCCAAAAAGGCTAATTGTCCTGATTTTTCCAATTCTTTATTGAACTTTATTGAAGTAGATATAGTATTTAAGCAATCATGAAAGTGGTTTTAAGATAAATTGTGGGCGCTGAGTTTGAAAATGACATTATTTTTTGCGGATGGGCTCTAGTCTTTGAGATATTTTGAATTTTTTATTTATTTTTTACCGTAATTAGGGCTACTTTTAAATAGACATTTATATAGAGCTGGTCAATGAATAAAATGTGTTTTCAGTGTAACTGATCCATACTGGCCTGACATGATTGATTACTGAGCCAAAACAGGCAAAGCTCCTAATTCACAAAATGAATAAAGCATGCTACATAGTAAACGCGCAATGTTCAGCATCATACAAAACTACAAAGAATTGTATTGGTCCATGACTTACAAAACACAGCCTCTGTAACAAACGATTACATGGGGATGTTCATAGACTTAAAGAAACATTAACTAGCATGTCACATTGAATTTTAACTGTTCATCTGAAAAAAAGTTTTTTATATATGATTTCAGGCTATGACTTTGTTCAGTACAATCACGGATCAATGTCCAGCAATAATCTGCCATCAAGTGAAAGTCCCAACAACAGCACCAATCAACAGCCGCTTCAACGTGGTAGTGCGGTCCCCAGCCCCGTTTGGGTTGGGTCAAAATGGCTGTTGGCCTTCCCGAGGGTCCCAGTTACCCCGGGCACTCCCCTTCATTTTTTCGCTATGCTGTCCTTTGAACGACCGCAGTAGAGCAGCACGCAGTTTCTTCAAAATCGGTCGCCTGTTTTCTCTTTTTCTTTTCTCCTGCCCTTCTTCATCTCCTCATTCTTCTTATTCTCTTGATGAGCGGTAACGTTCATCCCAACCCTGGCCCCCATCTTTCCTTGCTCTGTGTGCGCTGGAAATGTGACCTAGCGGGGCAAGTCAGTGCAATGCTGCACCTGGTCCAAATGGGTCCATCTAAGGTGCTCACAACTTTCCCTCTCCAAATTTAGAGCTCTTGGCAGCTCTCACTCTTGGAGCTGTCCCCCTGCCGTAACACTGTGACTCCCTCCTCGGACTCCTCCGATATGTATACCTCCACTGTACAATCTGGCCCCCTCTGCTAATGCTGCACTTTCGCCCCACCCTCGTCTCCGAACCTCTTATCCCCCGTCGGCCCATTTCATATCTTCTCTCTTTGCCCCCTCACCACCGTCCCTTGCTCCTGGCTTTCCTTCTGCGCCTCTTGCCTCCTCTCCCCCCTGACTCTCTTAGGGTTCTTCAGTGGAATGCTGGAGGTCTTCGAGCCAGGAGCACTGAACTACTCCACTTTCTTTCGCCCCATCCTGTCGACCTTATCTGCATCAAGGAATCCAATCTCAACTCATCTTCTTCTTTCGGGATTCTTGGATTCTCTGCTCTGCGTTCTGATCGCACCCACTTACGGTCTGGCTTTCTCTCTTCTGATATCACACACGCTAACGGCGGCGTTGTCATTTTCGTCAGGCAAGGCCTATTCTTTTCTGAACTTTCTACCTTCTCTCTTCCTTCACTTGATCCCTACGCTGATTATGTAGGGGTCAACATTACTCTTAACAACTCCTCCTCGCTCTCTTTTCTTAATATGGACGCACCCACTATTCGCTCCTTCCCGATAGATAGTAGAACCGATTCCTTCTCTCCCTCCATT
The DNA here is from genome assembly GCA_963675345.1 of Trididemnum clinides. Lineage (NCBI taxonomy): Eukaryota > Metazoa > Chordata > Ascidiacea > Aplousobranchia > Didemnidae > Trididemnum > Trididemnum clinides. The sequence continues at coordinate 20,733,774 of OY776288.1, forward strand.
CTTTCCTCCTCCAGAAATCTCTTCATTCTGGGGGACTTCAATTGCCATCACCCCCTCTGGGAGTCAAGAGGTACTTCTGACCCCCGCGGGGAGGAAGTATTCGACTGGGTCATCTCTTTTGACCTTCTCCCCCTCAATGACCCTGACACACCCACCCTTCTCCATCGCTCCTCTTCTGACATCTCCTTTGCTCTCTCCTCTCTTGCCCTTTCTTGCTTTTGGGAGGTGCTTCAGGACCTGGGTTCTGACCACCTACCAATTCTTCTATCCGTCCCTCTCTCTCCGACTTATCGCCCCAACAAGCGTCCCCCTTCCTTCAACTTTCAGAAAGCTAGCTGGGATGGCTTTGCCTCACACTTTGACTGTTACTGTTCTTCTGCAAAAGAATACTCGTCTCTTTTTCTTTCCTCTGCTGCTGCTCTCTTTACCTCTCTGGCACTGAATGCGTGCGGCCAAATCCTCCATTCCTTTCGGCCGCATCAAACGCTCTCCTAAAGACTTGTGGTCTGCTGAGGTGGAAAGTGCGGTTGGTGAAAGATGCAAGACTTTTGCTGCCGCTCACAGAAGTGATGAAAATCGCCAGGTTTACATCTGCGCTTCTCGACAAGCCTCGTTAGTCATCGCCAAGACCAAGGCTGAGGCATGGCAGACGACTTGCTCTTCTCTTTCACCTAAGTCTAATCCTAAATCTGTGCTCTCTCTTCTGCGCTCTGTCGCTGGCTCTCCTTCGTCCTCTTCCTCCTCTCCCAACTTCCCCAACTGTTCTTTTCCCAGGGAATCGGCTTCGGTCTATGCTACTTACCTGAGATCTCACTATTCCGTTTCTCAGCCAAAGGCCTGCGTAGCAGAGCCAGAGGCTACCTCTCTGAGCTCCGCCGAGCCACATGCCCTGAGGAGTCTCACTCGTCCTTTTGCTGTTCTTTCTCTCTTGCGGAATTTCTTGCGGCTGCCTCTAATCTTTCCTCGCCCACTGCCACTGGCCCAGACAAAGTTGCCTATCCCACGCTAAAGCATTTTCCTCGCTCTGACATGGATTTTCCTCTTTACATCTTCAATCTCTCCTGGTCTTTGCATTCCTTTCCTTCCATCTGGAAGACATCTTCTATTATTCCCATACACAAGATGGGAAAGCCTCTCGACTCTTCTGCTTCCTTCCGTCCTATCTCTCTCACCTCCTGCGTATCAAAGCTTTTTGGACGCATCATTTTATTCCGTCTACTCTTCTTTCTGGAATCTAATTCCATTCTTTCTCCCCACCAGGCCGGTTTCCACCCTGGATGGTCTACTCTAGATCAAATTCTGTACCTTTCTTAGTCCATTTTGGATGGGTTTAACAAATTCAGGCCGGGCTCTCGGACGATCCTGTCTACTATTGATTTCTATAAAGCTTTCGACTCTGTCTGGCACCCCGCCCTTTTCCACAAACTCATTTCGGCTGGCCTCTCTCCTTGCTTTGCTCGCTGGACTCAATCTTTCCTTTCTGACAGGCGCGCTTGCGTGGTTTTTCAAAATCACAAAAGTCGTTCATTTCGAGTCCGTCGAGGTGTTCCACAAGGATCCGTTCTTGGCCCTGTACTTTTCTCTCTATTCATTAATGATCTTCCGATCTCTCTGCCTTCTTCCGTCAGCTGCTCTCTTTGCGCTGACGATCTGGCCATTTGGTTCTCCTCTCACTCGGTCCCCACTGCGGTGGAGGCCACACAATGAGCTCTGTTTCGATTGGAGCGCTGGTCTGAGTACTGGTGTCTTCCTCTCAATCCAATCAAATGTGAGGCTTTCTTGTTCTCAGTGGATCCCCATCAAGCTAATCTCCAGTCCATCCTGCTCTTACTCGGCTCCCGCCTCCGTTTCAATCCCACTCCAACTTTTCTTGGGGTCACCTTCGACCGCACTCTTTCCTTTTCTAAGCATATTTCTTCTCTGAAGGCCAAGTTTTTCCTACGTCTCAAGGCCTTACACTGTATCTCTGCTTCCTCATGGAGCCCCTCTAAAGAGTCCCTCTCTGTTCTGTATAAATCTTTGCTTCGGTCCCTTCTCACTTACGCTTCACTCGTATGGTTTCCTTTCCTAAGCGCTACCAATCTTACCAAATTGGAACGCCTTCATCGAGCGGCCAGTCACGCTATCACCGGCTGCCTCTCGTCCTCCCCTATCCCTTTACTGCTCTCCGAGGCTTCTTTACCTCCCCTACGAGTCACTCTGACTCAGTTTACTCTTTTTTCTTATGAGCGGGCTCTTCGTCTCCCAACCTCCTTTCCTATTTCAGGATTGGCCAGATTAGGAGTGAAACCAAGACTCTGCAGATCGTCCTGGAGAACTTTTGCGTCCACTAACTCGCTCATGCTTCCTTCTACTTGTTCTAGGGAGGCTCTTCTTGCTTGCCCTCCCTGTCCTCCTTGGCATCTGCCTTCCTTCACGGTCGAGTCCACCCTTTCCACTCCATGCTCTCGCTCTGATCCCCCTCTTTCTCGCCAAGATGCGGCTCTTGCCCACCTTGACTTTCTCCCCCTTCATGATCTGGTACTTTGGACAGACGGCTCTGTTCCTTTTCCTTTTGGCAAAGGCGGCTCCGGCGTTCTTACCAACTGCTCTCTCTGTGGCACTGAGGCCACACTTTCCATTTCGGCAGGCCCAGTATGTTCAAGTTTTTCCGCTGAAGCCTGCGCCATTCTCCACGCTCTTTGCTGGTCTCGGCAGCACCAACAAGTCCGACATTTTTCTTCTCTTCTCCTCCTCTTTGACTCTCGTTCTGTTCTCGCCGCCCTGTCCTCTCCTCCATCTTTCCTCTTATCTCAAACTCTGTGGCAGATACGGCAGGAACTATCTTCTCTCTTGTCGTGTTCTATCAGACTACAATGGGTCCCCGGACACTCGTTTCTCCCGGGGAACGACGCGGCTGATGAACTGGCCAGACGGGGAGCGCTACTTGCACCCTCCGCAATCCCTTGTAGTCTCTCTCGTATCCACTCTTATCTCTCGTGTCCACTCTTGTCTTTTCTCGGAATCGAGGCATACTGTCTCATCTAAATTTTTTGACACACAGGTTCCCTCGATCTTCACCGAGGAACTTGTGCTCCCTCGTCATGCTCGCTGTGTTCTCTCTTGTCTGCGCTGCAATGGACACAGCCTTCTGTTAGGTTCTTATCTCTCTAGGATTGGCAGAAACGAGAATCCTTCCTGCGGCGCCCGTAGACACTCGTCCGAGGACACCTCTCATCTCATTCTGCACTGTCCAGCTACGGACCCTTTGCGCCGCTCACTCTTTGGCGACTCTCTATCTCTTTACGACCTCTGGTCCAGACCCTGGGAAGTTGCCCGGCTTCTGGGGCTCCATGGACTCTCGCCATGCCCCCATCCCTCGGAAGAGGTCTGGTAACCAACAACAACAACAACCCTTGATATCTGTCTTCCATTGTCCTAATATCTTGATGGAACCTCTCCCCTTGTTCCTCGGTAACATCACCAAGATTCTCTGGAAAATAGTCTAGATGGTTAAATAGATAGTGAAGTTTGATGCTTATCCTTGCACCAAGAGCTTTAAAGTTTTGGAGCATCACATTCACAAAGTTCCGGTAATTGCTAGCTTTTGTGTTACCTAGAAACTCTAGTATTGCTGAGACATATGAGCATCAAGCAGCCGTCTCAACCAGTGTCATATGAGCAGCGAAGGTTTGATCTCGCGTCAGTTCTCGAACTTGAGGTCCATCAAAAATACATGCTTTAAGTTTTTCCATGCTGAGACCAGGAAAGGTTTTGGCGATATAATTGAAACAATCACGATCTTTATCAAGAGCTTCGAACCCGGGTCTTTCGAGCTGCTTTTCCGTGCATGACGAGACATGCTATCACGTGATCACTTCCTGCCATGAATGCCTTAAAAAACCACATTTAGTATATAATCACTGGAAGGTTTTTCTATGCCTAATTAGCTGTTATGTGATCAATTTCATGTAAGGATACCAGTTTTTGTTCATACTTGCACGGTTGGCAGTAACGTCAAAGGGAATCCTGCTTCAAAAGTAAATGGTACGTAAGTCTTGTGCTCTGTGTTGGATTGTTTGGGTTTGTTGCGTATACAGTTCAATGTTGGATATCGGGCTAGCCAGGAGCCACGTAAAGTATCTTACACTTGGCAAGAGCCCTAGTGATGATAATGCATGTTTGTTGCCCGTATTTGAGAGATAGTTCCGCCTATTTTGCTATACTAATGTTGTTTGGATCGTGACTCTTTGTAAAAATTCAAAAAAGTACATACCTATATTGCTAATGTCCAAGGATGCTGAAAGAAATTTTGCAAGTCATCGAATTAACCGGTTATAAGATTAAATGAGATAAATTCGTACGACTTGCACTTGTTGATATGCTTCACTCTTCAGGCTAGTCCTTTGCTTGGTGATATGTGTGAGACGTTGTACGAGACTATTTTATTATTTTTAGCATACATTTTACTTAGCTTGAAACAATATCAACAATCAAACAACAGCACATTAACCTTACATTTTTGATTAAACACAAAAATCAGTTTCCATATTGCATAAAAATGCACGTAAACGAATGTCAGAGCGGTTCAATTGAACAGGAGTTTTCGCTTATTTTTCTTTAATTATTCCTTTTAATTTTCTGATTCTTCGTTCAGTGACCCCATTGTTGTTGTGTATGGATTTCCAAAATGCAGGATGGAAATGTGAAATGGAGATGCAAGGCGCTTCTTTACTTTTTATCGTGAAAAATTGCCTTAACGTGATGTCGGATCACTTGAAAGAGAACAAACATCTACGGATTGGGGCAAGGATCATGTTTTGACTGCTTCAGCTGAATATGAAGCTACGTCTGCGTAAACGCTTAAAGCTACATTTTTCCACGAAGCCATTGGAAAGCATGTGAAGATTATACTTCATCGTTATTTCAACTATATCTGGATTGATCTCACGGAACGCAGCAAGTAGATCACGTTAAAATAGTGTGAGAAAAGGCTTTTATGGAGCTTCTAAATTTAAATGAATCATTCTGAATTACGGAACATAAACACAGATAATGTACGACACAATCCTCCGAAGTTTCATACCATCAGTCTTCGATAGATTTCCAGTTTTGAAAAGGAGAGTTCTAAGATAACCACTGGCTCTGGTCACCCAGCGAAAATGGCATATTATTTCTTGTTTGTAAACAAGGAGATTTTTCAAATTGTCTGGTACATCGGTGATGAAATAACAAGCCAACAATAGCAAGCAGATATGGTCCGCTCTAAAACTGTGATCTTTTATTCCATCACGTTTTTTGTTGGAAAAACCATTCCACTTTGGCTTTTAAACGCGCAGCAGCTATGTTTGTTTCTAATATACTTAATTCATTAGCTAACGCTAGGCCCCCAATCATTGATTTTTGAACAACTGAACTGAAATAAAATTATTCGACAATGCTCCGCCTTCCATCGCTTCAAGATCTTTATTTTTCGTTCAACCATCAATATAACGTGAGTCAGATATATCTCATTTACGTGGAACATGCACTCAAGAGTGCGAATGTCGTGGCCTATGTTTCTATTGAAATACTCTTCCAAACGAGTATTTACTCCGGATTATTTTTCAGTAATAATAGCTATGGTATCTGCCATAACAGAATATACTTTTTGAAGAGTCTCGTTACTAGTTTGTTCAGTAATGGTGTTCAAACTTACTTTTCAAGTAACAGAAACGGTTTTTGGAATAGATCTCACAAGCATAACAGTATCACATGGATCGAGCTGAGCATTTACAAATTGACCTACAAATACATAGCGATCGATTTTTTCAATTATTTTACCATCGTAGCACAACTGCAGTGGAGAAGCTGCAGCCAAAGACTCTTCACTTTTCTTTAAATCTCTCATCCGCACGTCTTCTCGTCGACGATAAACCGTTGAAGGCGATGCAGCTACACATCTTCGACCGAAAACTGACACCAGTTGATCAAATGTTGACAAATGGATATCATGCGGCAATCAGCAAGGATGCAGCTTTTATTAGTTACTGAGCACAAGCGAACCTTTTCATAGTTATTTTTCCCAACTATTTCTTTCGTAGGTTTGTAATTGCAATCCTCTTCAGCTTTATCTATATCCTTACCAGTTTCATTGTTAGAAGAATCTACTGATTTCATTAAAGCTGTAACCTGTTTCCTTAATTTAGTGGGTACAAGAATAACATCTGCAGCCTTTGGCCTGCATGATTTTATGCCAGAAGAAATAGGTTGCTCGTCATCAAGTTTGCGACGATGCGTAGCTTTTTTCGTTGCGTCTCTCTTGTGACTTAGGTCTAAGATTCTCATATACATTTTACTGCTTTCTCTCTGATTTTTGATGAACATAATTTTTTTCTGGAGTCCGGTTGTCAAAATCGCAAGTGCAGTGTAGCTTTTTTTTTTATTAAATACCGAAAGTCATACCAAAAGACTTTAAAAAATGGTATTTGTAGCATCCCTGCTTGGCGTTCGGTATTTATGGGAGTATGTGGAGAACAAGCCGGAAAGTTCGCTTGTTGTGTCCTTGGGCAAGGCACTTAACGGGACGCCCTACCTTTATGTGGACAACAGGTGACCCGGAAATAGCAACTCCCAAGCGAGTGAGGACTTACCATGCAAAGCATTGCGCTTTCTCGTGAATGAAGGATAAATATGGTAAAAAAAATTAATCAGAAGTTTCTCAGAGATAACACACATACAATGACATATATCGAACAACTTTTTTATCCAGTCTCGAACTATCTTTTTGCCTCTGTTGATTTTATTCTTTCTGGCTCCATCGTATTTATTGATCAAGTACTTTAGCTTAGATTTAATTCTTTGCTCGCTTATTATTGGAAGACTTGCTTTATTTCATAATGATGCAATGCCACTCCCCAACTTATTCTTTACTTCTCGAAAACCTGGATTCTTTTTGAAAAACTTAATATCTGTGTCAATTAATGCTTTTTTGAAATAATTGTAGTGGCCTATTACATCAACATTTGAAGGCAGGACATTGTCTTCAAGTTTTTCATTTTTCTTGCATGAATTTTGGACAACGCTCCTCAAAGCCATTGCAAGAATTTTAAAGAATTAAATTGTACTCAATATCTTTAAACTTACCATTCGAAACGAAATCGGGAGAATAATTTCGTTTAAATTTTAAAACTGTCTTTATTACGTCATAAATCATAAAATTTAGTATGTAATCGAAAAACAGCGGGAAATTTTATATGCAACAATATTGTTGGGAATTTCCAAGTTTTACAGCAAAAAAAGTAGCTCTTTTGAAATAACTTTTTTTCTACTGCAGATAGGCCTTCTAACCCTTTAGAACGGTTACAAAAAATCGTGTCTGGTGTATGTTTTGACACCAGTTTCGTCACTCTACAATAAGTAGTTTTCGAGATAGCGAAATGTTCCAAAATCGCAACTTCAATGGCCGTGAGTTGCACGTGAATAACGTCATAATGCAAACAAATTTTAGGTGACGAGTTTTCACTCAAAGCTCAACCACATTAGAGCGCAGAGATTTTGAAAATCAAAAGTGATGAAATTTTGAAACACCCTAAAACTCTGCTAAAAAGTTTGCATGTTTTGTTGCTTGAAGCAGAGTTGTGCAAACTACCACCCGCGGAAGGAGGTCACTTGTGGTTTGCATCCATGATAGATCATCCAAAATCAAAAAGGTCTTTTGTTAAAGTCATTGCCTTTATGAGGTTGATCTTTGAAAGAAACGAAGATTTTGGAAAGTGGCCGCACCTGGCCTCCAGCAATGCTTGGTTAAGTAGAATAAAGCCCCTGACAGAAATTTGCACATCCCTGGCTTAAAGAAAATTAATTCTCCATTTTTAAGTTGCTCAATGATTCATGATTAGATACACAATAAAATCTAATACTGGTTATGAGTTTACTGTAAGCCTACAGGTGACGGGTATTTACAATTATAATTCTAAAAAGCTCCAATTACTTAAGTTTTGCTCTAACGAAATATCAATAACTGTAGTCGCAAAAGTAAGGATGCTGGAGGTCTGAAACTCCTCAGACTGTTGTCGATCTGGAGGCAAAACAAAAAGTGGAGCTATTTACAAAATCGAATCCGAAACAATTACTACTTCTATTAAAACACCTAATTTGGTTTGAAATTCACCAATTTGCTAAATTGAAAACTCTTCATCTGTTTGAAAATTCAGTTAGATTTGGTTAACTGGCAGCACCGCCTGAAATATCTGATTAAGTTGTTCGCCAGGCATTAAATAAAATTAGAATTTACTTTTACTTCTTGATATCTGTGGACGCTAATCATATTTATATGCTTTCAGCTACATCATTGATACGGTTGAACAAACAACTTTTTTCACTCACAACTCTTGACAAAAATTGTCAGAAATGGCAAATCGTAACCTTTTTTTGCTTTTATTGCATTTCTATTAGGAACTTTGTAATTTGCTGAAAACAATTGTGATCTTACTTGCCATTCTTTTGGTGTTTTCATAGTACAACGTATGTGGCATCACAGTCGCTTTTAATAGGATCTAAGCCACTGGCGATCCACCGGCCAGATCCGGCCCGCCATGTGCCGTTTTGTGGCTTGCGTCAAGCTATTTTTGTGATAAACAAATAAAATAATTACAGGTATTCCAGTACATATAATACCCTTTAATCTTTGAGCATTGCACATATACCCTTTGAGCATAGTCGTACGAAACGGAGGGCAGGGAGGGCACTCGCCCCCCCCCCAGATTTTCAAGATTTGGGAAAACACTAAATTTTAGGCAAAGTAATCAAAGATTTTTAGGCCAACAATCGATGTTTGAACTTTTTCAGGCCAGCGCATAATTAGTTTTTTTGAATACATATAAAGATGGAATCCGAAATTGGTTTTCTAAGCACTCTCTTGCATAGTGTCACCAGATAGGCTATTTTTGGCGGAAAAACTCTGGTTGGACAGAAACTTGAAAAAAATTTGAGACAAAAAGTCTAACAGATCATTAGTCTAAGATTTAGGTAAAATTTGGTTTTGAACAGGTTATAATCACACAATTATTCAACAAGATATTGATTATATCACATTATGGTAGGAATCGTTTATTGCTGTACCTGATAACAAGGTTGTTGCTGTGACTGTTAACACGTTTATACCAATATCAATCATACTGACATTAATCAATTAATTGATACGTTTGGGAGACGTTGTGGAACGATAAAATATTTCTTTTAAGTGATCCTGTCTATGGCATCATGGGTGAAATGTATATCTTTTTTTGCCATGAGTGTGGACCAAAATTCTTCCTGTGTTCTCAAATTTTTTGGTGCCACTTTACAAAACTTACCAATGCACAAGAAATATAGCACTGTACCGAGATCGTTGAAAGCAACAAAAAGGAAATTGACGGGGAAGTTTGCGAACACAATAAAGACCTGTGTTCATAGAGCAATGTGACTGCCTAACGGTGCAGTGTTTTAATGCCCTGAATATTGAGTTTTAAATGGAGTTCTTTTTGGCGCTTTTGCTATATGATTAGCCCCAAAACATATGCATTTGCTGGTGATAGCAATTTAGTAAGTTTATACTGTAGTGCTGTAAGCGAGCGCTATGTTTTTTGTGATTTTGAAGAAAGATGACGGATCTTTGTTACGCACTATTCATGGTCATGTCGCTTGTGACATTCAGGTAAGCTACGCTAATAAATGTCACCAGATTGTCATATATCAACCAGTATGCTAAATAAAACTGCATGTGTTAACATTATTTTTGGAGTCAGTGATACAGGGTACATATTTTGCTTTGACGTTGTTATGAAAGACACCGTTGTCACAAACTCATGTCGGAAGTTTGCTTCTGTTTTCGCTTTAGGTTTGTTGCTTAAATGTGCATAATGAAGTGATGGTAGAGTTTCAATGTAGTTCTATTAGGGAACACTGCTTGTGTGATGTCATTTATGCAAAAATATGATATTCATTATGAATGGGATATAAATAATTTCAAACTGTTGGTAAATTTGGCTATCAATGTCACTCTTTGGGCAATATCGACTTTCTCCCCAACATGTTTGAGGTCCGTATGGCTATCCGTTTGAGCATCGCCCCGCACTATACTAACCTTGCGCATATCTACTGAATGTCAAATGCGTTTTAAGAAAACGAGATTTTTTTCTTTTAGCAATGCCAGGGCGCAGCGTGAGTGTTTCACAAACACAGAAAATTTCTACCGTAACTTTGCAAGCTTCTAGTGCTTGCCAGGTGCGTGTTGAGAGACAAAGAGGATGAAACTTCGGCGAACGACCTGTCATGATAAGGTGGTTGTACAATGTACATAGAATAAGTTTTTTAAATTTTTGTTGCCATTTTTGTACGTTTTTTCTCTCATGCATTTTTGTACGATAATTTTCGTCCGCTTCGGTTTTCATCTGATGTTTGCAGTAAATATTGTTGTCTGAACATGCAATTTGGCATGCAAAGTAGGCTACCTACCAAAAACCTATACCTTGTTTTGGACAAAATCCTACAAAAATCTTTTAGTACATACTTTACAGATAAAATCAGATGATCATGCAGCAAGATGTAGAGGAAATCCAGGTTAGTTGAGCCAATTTTTGTTTAAGCGTTGTACTTATAACTACAATGACCTCAATTCAAAATTTGCCCTACACCGGTATGCTTGTACAACTACTCGGCATTCCACTGCTCTGTGTTATATTGAAATAAAAGTTAAAATTCGGTGCATTTTGACCCTCCACCTTGTTTTGACGGTGGTAGTTTTGCTCAATGTCAGCTTTCAAAAAGGTACTGCATTTTCTTCATTAGGCACAAAAACTGGTTTACTATTCAGCTGTTTAGGTAATCGCTTCGAAATCATACTTTCACAATCGGCATCTTCATCCTCCATGTCTACTCATGCAATATAAAACTTTGCCTGCTTTTTTCCAAAAACATGAACAATCAGTTTTCTTCTATAGTTTCTTCTTCACTTCCTGCAGTTGCATCGTCATCAAGACAAACAGAAGCATCGCTCTCACAACTGCAATCATTATCACAATTAAAATATTTTTTTTTATACTTGTTTTCTTTTGTTCTCGAATTTTTTCTTTGAATGGCTTTCTGTTGTTAATGGCATTAACTATTTGACGTCCTACAGGGTGTCACTTAAAACTTTTGTACTTCTATGCCTTTGACGGAGTGGTTTGGTAGACCTACTAACAGTGGCGTTTGAAAAAGATACAAGCATTGCAGGAGACACGTAATCAGTTGTGATCGCAGTTAAAGAATTGTCTTGGCATATGGTTAGAATATCAATATTTTCGTCAACAGTAGTGCCATGTAGGCCTAATTCTGAATTAATTTCAGAATCAATAGTCGAGCTGGTAGAATGGAAACTGATATCTTGCGACTCCAATAGTCGGTCTGTCATACTTGACGGAGCAAAATCGCCATCGCTAAAAATATTTTGGTTAAATGGAAATATGCCCTTGTTGGAAAATCCTAAAATAATGTTCCTTGATGTAATTGCTGTCATTTGAACTTCTCTTGCAAGCTCAGATATGCCACCAATTGTTAATTTCTTTCCTTCGCTTGATCTCAACCAACCATCCATAGACAAATAAAATGCTCTCTTAAATGATCGATAAACTGCCTTGTCAAGAGGTTGAAGCTTATGAGAGCTGGATGTGTAGTGGAATTGTAATTAAAATTATGCTGTTTTGTGGTGCATAGTCAATTGCAGCAGGAGAACTGTGTGATTAGTGATTGCCAAGAATTTCACCAATCTTGTTTTCAAAAAAGCAACGCGTATGATGTAGTAAATGTTGTAGGTATCCCACAATAATGCTTTGATCTATCCAATCCGTTCTTGTATCACAGACTATTGATCCAACTGGCCCACCCTTGATGAAATGATCTTTATAATTTCCTCGAGGAAAATAAACATCGGTGGAACAATGCTTCCTGCTGCACAAACGGCATATATACAGCGCTGACTGATTTACCTCTTTCTCCCGACGTAACGGATCCCACTTGCTTTTTGCCTTTTAATGTGACAATCACAGAGCAAACTTGCGCAGTGGTACATACTGGTTCATCAATATTGGAAATGTGCTTTGCTTCAAAGTGATATTTTGTTAACACATGATACCAATTATTGAAAAATTGTTCAACCATTGGCCAGTTAAAAGTGCTCGCCCTTGCTAAGGATGTTGCTTCGGGATACCGAACAGAAAGATCGATTATTTCTTTCCTGAAATTCTTGTCCCCAATCTTTTGTTGCCTTTTTGTTTCTGTCGCAACAGTTCGGAATTTTTAGCTTATTTTATGCAGCAAGTTTATACGGAAGTTGACGACATTTCAGCAGTAAAATGCCATGAAATCGTTTGGAAAGAAATTCAATATCGTCAGGGAGCTCGTTCTCAATTTTGGCAGAAAACGTTGCATCACAATTGGAAAATGCTTTTTATGCAAAATTACCTAGAGCATTTGTAGCACGTATATCAAAAAATCTTTTGAACGTCGTTCTGTCACAACCGCACTTTTTGACTGATTCGCGTATTGAGCAACCATTATCTATGTCTTCTGAAGCTCTTTCAAGAACATTTATTAAAGTTCTCGCCCGGCTACTTACACATTTGTAAACTCGTGGCATTTTAAAACCTTACTATCTGAAACAAAATCATAGATGGGTTGGTCAAGATCTGAGATAAACAGTACAAATTTTAAAAACTGACAACGATTTCTTAATAACATAAGCCTTGATTATATTATAGCTAACAAAACTAAACTAGTTACATTTAAAAGATACTGATCAATTTTTAAGTTAAATACATTTTACTATTTGTCTAAAAAAACAATAGGGGTATTCGAAACGAAAATATTTTGAAATTTTGTTTCGTTTCGACGGAAAATGGGTTTGTTTTGGTTTTGTTTCGTTTCGTTTTGAATTAATTTGCTTGGTGAAGAATTTCGTTCGTTTCGAAATCCAAATAATTCGTTTTTTTATGCGCTCGAAAACAAACGATATAAGGTTGTACTCATTCCGTGTGATAAACATGCTTTACGTGGGAGCCGCATTGAACACACCGAGCGGCCACTATACTCGTCACATGAATTTTCGAAAGAAGACGACAAAAATATTTTGCAATAGTTCGAAATGAAATTTCGTTTTGTTTTGAACTGTTATTTTTTTATAGTAAAATTTCGTTTCGTTTCGTTTCGCCTTAGTAAAATTTGTTTTGAACACCCCTAAAAAGCAACGTTTATCCAAAAGCAAACTGCTGGTGTCTGCCACATGCTTCGAAAAGACAAGAAAGAAGATGGCGTATGTTGAGCTAGCAGATAGCACTGTAATACAGTGGAATTCGGTTAATAAATCCACCTCGGGACAGCCGGTTTTGGATTTAATACGCGGCGGCTTTAATAAACGGCGTTTTCTAAAATGCACAAAATGTAGTATTTTTTCAGTATTTATTCGACTCATGAAGGTAAACGTTTTGTAGCGATTGAGCAACTCTAGCTTTTCTGCTGCTGTTTTATCATGTCTTCTTGATCTATTCATTCTGCAATGGATCCAGAAAACTTTTCTTTAAGTTAAATCTCATAAAACCGCTTCAGTTGCAACAATAACTGCACAACTCCTACGACTGGTGTTCAATTAGTCTGCTTGATTAGGCCTACCAGTACACAAGGACATGTACGTACTTGTCCATACGAAACTGATAATCCAATATTGTTTCGTCACTTTGCAATATTGTACTTATTAGTACATAATGAAGAAAAATTTGACTGCATAAAGCACGTAAACTGGATGTATTAAGCGGCGCTTGGATTTATTAACCGAAGTTTTTATAACGGGAAAGGATTGGGACGATTCCGTTCCAAGCAAATTGGATGTAATAAGCGGCTGGATTTATTAACCGAATTCCACTGTAATACTTTACTTTTTTATCAGGGAAAAAAGTACATTGGCTCAGCTAACTCAATGGCTCAAGAGACCCGAGTCTTCCCTATTGTGAAACACCGTATAAATATTTAAGCGAATAAAAGTTGCCTAGCAAAATGCATGAGAGAAAAAATGTACAAAAACGGACAAATAACGTATATACAGTATATGCGGTGTAAAACCAAATAGAAAAATTGCTTGAGTTGGACAAAGGTTACAGCCTAAGCAGACTAATGTGCGGTTTCAGTTAAATACTGACCTAGATGTAATGGAAAGTTGCATCACGTGTTTGCAACTTTGTTTTCATTGCAATCTATTTCAATTAGAAAAAAACAGCAATTTTATTTCAGCAGTGGCGAGTTTAGGGGAAAAGAAGAGCAGACAGAGGTTAAGCCTGAAGCCACGCAAAACTTAGGAGCTCCGGAACACTTGAACGCTCATCAAAATTAATGGACCCCGCAAGATCGGCATTTGCGTACATTGCGGTTAATAGACCTTAATGTTTGTTTCAATCCTCAGTTTAAAGAGTAGATCATCTGGGAACCATATCGTGTTGTATGCAGCGGGATAAATTGAGGTTGCTTGTACTGGACTGAGGTTGGATGTATCAACTTGTCATGTACTTCAAAACGTTGATTATTGGATTGGGGTGATTTGTATTAGCGGTATGGATTAGCAACTTGATTCGTATTTCAAAATGCAGTACTGTGCTGCTATCTGATCGTCACGTTTGACTGAGTTAGCATTATCAGCAATTGAGTATAACTACATCCAGTCCCGTAGCACTCCAACTTCGGCCCCCCCCCCAAAGTAAGCGCAAGAGCCCCTGCGCACAGATCATATCACTTTAGAGGTGTAAAATTGAAAAGCTGTATTAAGAAAATACACCACAATTTGTACATAAGTAAACAGGCTAATGTCAGAATAAAGCATGCCGATACCGAAGGTGCAAGTCATAAAAAATTCGGCACCGATGCCAGAGTTCAGTAGGACATTTATGCAGACACTGCGAAACGAAAGCAATGACACTGAAAAACATGAAAAAGTTAGAAAAACACAGTATCATTTAAATAGTCTGGAGCGAACCTTTTTGTTCGCAAATGCTGTTATGACATTGTCATAATCAAGAGATCGGGCGCAGTCATTTTCGATTGACAACATGGCTAATGAAGATAGTCTACTGTCTGTCATAGACGTTCTATTAAAAGTTTTGATCAGTTTCAATTTGCTGAAGCTTCTTTCAGCGCTGGCAACAGTCACGGGGCAAGTTAGTAAGATTCGAAGTGCGATGTACACATTCGGATACAATTCAAATAAATGAGTCTTTAGAAGATAGTTCAGAAAGTCTTGAGCCGTATTGAGATTGCGTTTTTTTTGTAAAATTAAAACAAACCGCTGTAGCTCAGCGCTCATTTCATCAGAATCAATGTCACCGAACTTTTTTTGGAACTCTTTACAGCAAGTAAGAAGAGCATTTTCTTGTTGCACAAGCAAAAGTTTGTCTCGTATGTACAAAAACGAAAAGGCGGAAGAAACCTCACGTAACAAATTAAAGCGCTCCTTTATTGACATAATAGCCTGGTCTACTAATGGATAGAAAAAGTTGCTTTTAAATTTCAGTTCAGGAGTAGCTCGTTGTTCCTCTTCACCTTGTTAATCAAACAATCTTCTTTTCTTTCCACTTCTTGACGGAGGAAAAGAAGGATCAATATCCAATTCCTGTGCTATTTCAACAGCAGATGTTGCGGCACCGTCATAACCCGTTGTGCGATAGTTTTGCAAAAACTTTTCAGTTGCCTGGATTTCCGTTTCCATTGTATGAAGGGAGACTCCATACGATTGAAGAATCTTGCTTTCTTTATTGGCTTGGAATAGGATATCATACCAAATAAACACCGACAAAAGAAAACTCCATTTTGATAAATGAGCTATCAACGATTTTGTTTCTGAGGCAGCTCTTCCATCTTTTCTTTCTATGGAAATGGCTTCCAAGTCTTTCAGTGCCAGCAACACCTCTTTTAAATTGTATCGAAGAGGTTTGATGCATTTAATTCTGCTTTCCCAACGAGTATCAGATTGTGACTTTATGGACAGCTCCACATGTTTCTTCAAAATTTCCCAACGCTGAGCAGAGGAAGAAAACAGCACATACAACCTTGTAAGTACTCCAAAAAATGTCAATGCTTCCGTGGATGAATTAGCACTGTCAACAACAACTAAGTTAAGGGTATGGTTTGCACAGGGCACGTAAACAGCTTTGGGATTGATGTCTAGCATTCTTGCTTGGACCCCAGAATGTTTTCCTTTCATGTTAGCACCATTATCATATGACTGACCTCGACAATCAGACAATTCGAGTTGCAATTCGGTCGCTTTTTCTAAGAAAGCGTCCAACAAGCCTTTCCCAGTACTGTCACTTATTCTCAAGTAGCCAAAAAATGTTTCTTTAACAACAGCAGCTTCTTCATTACATAGTACATAACGGAGAATGACAGACATTTGTTCATGATGTGACATATCTGGAGTGCAGTCCAAAATTATAGAAAAATATTTTGCCAATTTCAATTGCTGTAAATTTTCTTTTTCAACTTCTGTCGCTAGCAATTCAATTAGTTCATTTTGTATGGTAGGACTCAAATAGTGATCTTTAGTGTTTTTATTCTTGATTCTGTCTTGAAGCTCTTTTAGGATCGGATCTCTTCTTGCCAAAAGCTCAAATATACCCAGAAAATTTCCATTGTGAGGAGATCCTAAGACTTCTTCAGATCCTCTAAAAGCAAGATTCCTTTCCGATAGAAACAAGGCAATGTCGATAAGTCTCTCTAAAACATTTCTCCAAAAACGTCTTTCATTGAAAAAAATATTCATCTCGCGTTTGTCGATAGTGGATGAATTTCTTATCCCTTCAGCTAGCAACATCCATTGACTGCAGCATTCTTGGTGGGAAATGCCGTTTTCATGGTCTTTCAGTTTTTTCGAAAAACCCTCCCATGTATTTATACCACTACAAAAGGGGCTTAGTGTTTTTCCAAATAGCTTACAACAAAAGCAAAAAACTTGATCTGATTCCCCAGAATAAACTAGCCACGACCGTGAAACACTTTCACCATTAGGTAACACACGTTTATAATGGTTGGAGGAAAAACGTCGCCTTGGAGTTGTGTTATTATATGGAAAATTCATTATTAGTTGATGTGGTCCACGCTTTACTATATCACATTGTTGAGCATCAGAAATACTTTCAGGCCATTTACATGGGTCATCAGGGATAGGGGTAAATTGAGATTCAGTTATTTTTGATATTGAAGGTTGCGTATTGGCAGGTAAATCACAACTTACATTTTCTGGAAATTCACAATCACTTTGATGCTGATCGTCATAGTCTTCTTTTTCTTGTACACTATAGTTTTCTTCATCCCTCTCGGTACTAGTGCCAGGTCTACTCTGCTCAGTAATCTTGAAAAAATCTGTCATCTTGGGCAATTTCGCTACAGCATCTCGAGCAGTGGCTGCTTCTTTTCTCTTTTGAGCACCACTTTTTGAACGTTTCATTCTATACAATGTCAATAAAATACTTTATCTGCACTCTGCAGTGTATATATATATTGTCCCGGTATTTATAGCCAAACAGAATTCCAGACCATTCTATGATTGTTGCGTAACAACGGCATTGTTACGTCAATCGAATATTCAAGATTCTACCAGAAAATCAATCGAAATATTCTAGATTCTGCGAGATAAAATGACGTTGCATTCACTTATGATGTCACAAGCCAATTTCTTCCTACAGTTTAAATCGGTTGTAAACAAGTCTGCTGAACTGAAAATAGTCACGTAGCCAAAAAGCAATTTCAGACTAACTTGGGCCCCCAAAGTTGGCCTGGCCCCCCCCCCAATTGGGGGGTTTGGGGGGCGGCTGCTACGTCTCTGACTACATCTTTGTATTAACTAAAGCAACATGACGATACAGTAATAGCAAATGGTAAAACCATTACCGCTAAGTTCTGTCCCGTGCCGAGGCCACTCCCCCTCCCCCGAAAATCAAGTTGGGATGCTTTTAGCATTAGCAAGCTTTTGCTTGCTGCCGGCGAAACCCGCGCTCAAAAATATTTTGTCATTTTGATCTCTCAAGCTGTCGGTTTTGGCTTTCTATTGAGTTGCAAGTTAAATGTGCGACTTTTTCTAACTCGAAAATCAAGGGCTTCACCCGCACCCGAATATTTTTTACTATTTTTATATTTATCCTCTGAGTGTTGAAAGCGCCCCCCAAACTAGATTAGTCCTGCGTTTTACCTACCGTTAATCCGCCGTGGATTTAAGACTCTAATTCAGAAAATTCAAAATTCTGAAATGCTCATTTCAGTAGTATCGATTGTATCATTATTCAAATTTCATAAAATAGTTTAATCAGCCTGATATTTAAGTAGCTAAATGTGGCTCACTGCACTGAATGAGTTTTTCACCCCTGTTCTAAACTACAAAATTATCAATAGAAACGTAGTATTGGTTGCCTTTTTGAAGTGATCTGCCCGTTCTCCCTATACTCATTGCCGCATTCCCGTTTTCTCAAGCCCATTGCTCAATTGCTTCACTCTCATCGCCCATGCGCATTGCTTCATGCCCAATACCCCAAGCTTATTGCTCTTGTCCACTGCCCAGTGCTCATTCCCTTCGGTCTATAGCCTCGAGTACATTGCCCCATGCCCGTCCCACAATGTTCACAGCTTCTTACTCATTGCCCATGCCCATTGCTCCTTTCCAATTTTTACCCATAGTTTTGATTTCATGCCTATGCCTATTGCTCCATAAGTATTGTTTTACGACAATTGTACAATGGCCATTGCCCTATCATCATTATTTCATATCATTTTCCTCATTCTCATGATCACGTCCATGTCCATGAATATCGCTCCGTGACGCTTTTCCCACAATCATTGTCCCAAGCTCAATGCTTCACGCTGCACAAAATCAAACTTGTGGCATTCATCATGAGATAATCACTTATAAGAATGAACAACTACATCTAAGTACATTTTAAACAAAATTTCAATGTTTCTCTTACATAAAGTATCCATGCATCTCCATATTTCCTGTCATATAGAGGTTCCTAGTCACTAGTTAGCATTTTCAGGCAAATCTCTTTTACTCGTTTTACTAATATTCGTTGGATGAAGCCGGCTGAACCGATATTCTCAATCTCGACATTACCGATGAGGGGAGCCTGCGGGCGACGCCGGCTAGTAATAGCATAATTCTGCAAAAAAGCTTGCGTTTTTGTTGCTTGAAGCAGGGTTGTACAAACTATCGCCCGTGGAAAGATATGATTTGTGGTTCGCATTCACAGATTGATCATTCAAAATAAAAAAGGTCTTTAGTTTAAAGACTCGACCTTTTGGAGGTTAATCTTTGAAAGAAACAAAGGTTTTGGAAAGAGTCTGCACCTACAGGGGGGTCAAATGTCTTGTTACCCCCCTGTAAAATCAATGCAACACATAATGTAAAGTATATTTGCTTTAAAAATTCTAATTTGCTGTATTTTGGGTATTTTCAAACCAGTTTAGTTATTAAATTTGTGAAACTTAATTTTGTTTAGTGCAGTGATTTTGAAAAATTTAGAGATTGTTTAGTAATAAGTAATTGGAGCATTGTGTGACACGAGCAATTACATTTTGGAAAAAAAGAATTGTTGCAAGTGTCTGGACCCATGAACGTCCTCAAAGAGGAAAATCAAAGCGACAAGTTCGGGATGACTTCCAGCAACGATTCAGAAAATAACTTCCACCAAAACAAACACTCTTGAAATGGGAACGCAAACTTTTCCAAGCTGGGAATGAAAAGGATAAACCAAGAACTGGCAGACTATAATCAAGAGGAACTCAATGCCAAGAGCTTAACAATGCAATTAGCAAGTCTCCGAAAATGTCAACATAAAAGCTATCAGCAGAGCTTGTAGTACCACGCACTACTTTAAGAAGGTACCTGAAAGTTGACCTCAAACTGTTTCCATATCGGCCAATGTTTGTTCAATAGCTGTCACATGACGATTAAATCCACCGACGTGACGCATGTGGAAAAATGCTCCAGGAATTTCGGACGGTGCCAAAAAAACGAAGTCATTTTCAGCGGTGAATGCACCATGGACCGGAGTTCTTGATCGCGGAATATTGTGTTTTGATCCAAGCAGAATTCACATTATTGCGAAGAAGTGGAACATCACTCTCCACATGTCATGGTATGGAGAGCAATAAATAGCAAGCACCTGTTCGAACCATATTTCTTTGATGGACCTGTCAATCATCTTAATTATTTAGTCATGCTTGAAAATTGATTCACACCACAACTGCAAAGCCTCGGGATTGAAAACAATGTCTGGTTCCAACAAGATGGGGCACCAGCTCATTTTGCAATAACTGTAAGGGGATATCTAAATAAAATTTTTTCCAGTCCTTTGATTGGCCATGAATCTGCCACCTTGTCAGCTCCACTTGACTGGCCGCCTCGAAGTCCTAACTTGACCATATGTGACAATTCTTTATGGGGCATCATAAAAGAAAAAGTTGCTCAGCAGCGCTACACGAACACTGATGAGTTGAAGCAAACAGTGACAGCCGCTTTCAACGAAGTTACACCTCAAATGCTTAGGAGAATGTTTGACAGAACTTGGCGTCGAATCAACATAGGCTATGACAATGATGGGGCACGAACGGAGTCAATACACCAATAAATAGCAAAAATTCTGAATTGGGTGACAACACCTAAAACCACATTAAGTATTTCAAATCAAACATACTGGTAGCATACATGATATATTGCATTAGCTTTATAAGAGGGTAACAAGACTTTTGGCCCACCCTGTAGTCGACAGTATTCTTCTGTTGAGTAAAATATGCTCCCTGACAGAAATTTGTACACTCATGATTTAACGAAAATAGATTCTCCATTTTTAAGTTGCGCAGTGATTCATGATTAGATGCACAATAAAACTTAATGCTGGCTGTGAGTTTACTGTGGTCCTACAGGTGACGGATATTTACTATTAAATGTTCTACAGCAATAGTTCTAATCACTTAAGCTTTAATGTAAAGAAATATCAACAGCTGTAGCCATAAAAGCAAGCAAGTTGAAGGTCTGAAACCATCCAGACTGTTGTCGATCAGAAAGCAAAACAAAAGGTTGAGCTATCTACAAAATCGAATTTGAAAAAAATTCTGCTGCTTCTTCTAAAACAATTTGGAAGAAATTCACCAATCTGCTAAAATAAAAACTCTTCATCTGTTTGAAAATGCTGATAGATTTTGTAGCTAAACTGGCGACATTGCCTGAAATCTTTCGACGCTGGTTTATATAGTTAAAGCTACACTATTGATACGGTTAAAAAAACAGCTTTTTTTCATCTAAAACTGTAGACAAGATTGTCAGAAATGGCAAATGGTAACTTTTTGCTTTATTGAATTTCTGTAAGCAACTTCTTAAGCTGCTATAAACAATTGTGATATGCTTGCCATTCTTTTCGTACTTTTGTAGTTTAACGTGTGGGGCACCACAGTCTCTTTCAATAGATCTAAGCCAGAGGTGTTAAACTGGCGGCCCGCCATGACTCGTTTTGTAGCTTGCGTCAAGCTATTTTTGTGATGGGCAGAATAGAATAGCATGCTATTCTAGCACAGTCAACTAATAACCTAACACATGTACCATTTGAGTATCGCGTCCCAGCACTTTACTAACCTTGCACGTATCTATTGAATGTCAAATGCGTTTTAAGAAAAAGAGATTTTTTAAACAATGCCACGGCGTAGCGTGCATGCTTTATAAATTCAGAAAATTTTTACTGTAACTTTACATGCTTCTAATGCTTGCCAAGTGCGTGTTAAGAGAGAAAAAGGATGAAACTTCGGTTAACAACTTGCCACGATGAGCTGGTTGTACACAATATCCGTCTTTGTACTTTTTTTGCTCGTTTCTTCTCTCCTGCATTGTGAATGGTAATTTTGATTTGCTTAGATCTTCATATGATGCTTACAAAAAATGTTGGTGTCCGAACATGCAATTTGGCTTGCAAAGTACGTATCAAAAAAGTATATTTTTTAGTTTTTACCAAGAGTCACGATCCGAACAACGTTAGTATGGCAAAACAAGTGGAGCCATCCCTCAATTCCGGGTAATAAAGACGCATTGTCATCACTAGGTCTCATGCCACTTGTAAGGCACTTTGCGTGGTCTCCTGGCTAGCCCAATATTCAACATAGGACTGCATACGAAACAAATCCAAACAATCCAACACAAAGTACAAGACTTACGTACCGTTTACTTTTAAACGACGTTCCTTTTGACGTTACTGCCAACCGTGCAAGTATAAACTAAAACTGATGTCCTTGCATGAAATTTATCACAGAAAAGGAAATTAGGCATAAAAAAACCTTCCAAAGATCATATATTGAATGTGGTGCTTCAAGGCGTGCATAGCAAAACTAGCTGCTCATGACCTGCACCAAATTTAATTTGTATTACAGTTTATTTTTTTGGTTATTCTTGATTAAACAGGGTAATCCCTTTTTTCTGCCCACCCGATACATGGATGTTAACAATCAGGTTCTCAAGCGTGGAAACAGCAGACTCGTAACTACGAAAAAGTTAACCTATAAAAGCTTTTTTACGAATATTGTGATAGAAAAATAGCACAATCACATCAAAACAAAACTAAATGTAATCTACAGTCTATTACAGCGTGGTCCATCAATGGACTAGCGGAGATCTTCTTTGCGGGCCCTTAAACGAATTTTACGGGAGTTTTACCACAATTAATTACCAACAAAACATTTCCCAAACTAAAGGATTTCGCATAAAAAATGCTCTCAATGTCTAGAAGCTTAATGTTAGAGTATATTTTCTGTTATAAAATGCGCGGTGTTTCACAATACTTTGAAGTTTTGAAAAGCCTCCCATTTTATGCTTCAATTTTTTTTCTTCTCATCTGTTTCATCTCATCTCATCTTCTCATGATATACAACAGCTCACCGTCTAAACTTTATGGGCTTTATGTTGAAGCTCCGCAGCAAAAATTTTATCCAATACTTAGTTCAAAAGTTCATGACTACAGGAACAGTCCTTGACTGCAGAAAGGGGAAAGCTGGTGCGTCAATCACTGCACGATCTCCTAAAGACGTGGATAGAATTCGAGATTCTGTTGAGCGGAGTCCAAAAAAGTCTCTCAGGCGAAGGAGCCAAGAGCTTGATAAATCAAAAACAAGTATTTAACAAATGATGAAGACGAATATGACTGACTTTTTATACAAAATCACCACCTGTCACCAGCTCACTGCCACAGACAAATAGAGACGCACTGAAATGTGCAACAGAGTAGCAGAACAAATGGATCGTTTTCCGAATTGGATAGACAAAAGTTTGGTTTACTGATGAGCAGTGGTGGATATTCAAAATTGGGGGCCTGAGGCAAAATTCTAATAAGGGGCCCCCCAAGAATTAATGTAGCTATAAATAATTGCGATTAAACAACGCTCCTTCTACAACGCTATAGGGTAGGCTATAAATTATCGCAAAAAAATTGATGCAGATACAATAGGATATATTTCTAATCAAAACCATAGGTTAGAAACGTTGAAACGCTTTTTTGCAGTAACTAGTCACAGCATTTTACAGTTAATCACCTTTCAAAAAAAATTGGAGTAATTTGCTATCGAAAGCATTACGATAACAGCACAATTGTAGGGAATATTTTGTTGATTTGCAGCAACACAGGTGCCTTAAAAACTTGATGTGACTTAATTGACATGAAACACATCGCAAAACAGAAGTATGCAGAATGTTTAAATGTTGTGCAGCAACATAGGCCATTTTTTTTGTCAAAACATCTGAAACAACATAGGGCTATTGTGCAGTGATCGTATGGATAATAAATCACCGCAATGATAAAAATTCACAAAAAAATAAACCAATAAACGCATCAAAAACTAACAATTTTTACAATGTCATAGCCCTACTGTGAGATAAGGGCAGACAATATGCTTAGCTAGCATACTGTTAGACAAAGCTTAAACTTCCTAGAAATATGAGTCTTCATATGCTTAGAAACGTTATGCTTGTAAAAAAAAACATTAAGTTTAATCGTAATACATTGAGGTAAGAATTATCTGGAATTTTAATTGCTAGGGCTGCTTAATTGCATAAGGTCTATTGAAAAAAACCGGTAAGTTTAGGTACAATGGTTGTTGCCTTGTTTTTTGCTGAGCACAGGTCAGCAATCAATTCACCAATAACAATATCCTCTGGGTTATTATCTTTGAACTCACTATCATTTTCTATTTCATCAATACACATAACTTGAATGCTTGAAGATGCACTTTCCATCTCTCAGTTTTGTAGGAGTAATAGCAGTAGTAGTAGGGTTGTTTATTACAATAAATCTGTCCGTCAGACTTTTGCATCATTAATCTTTCTACTTTCTTCCTTTCGCCTTTGTTTTGATGCAATACTTTCATACTTCATATTCAACTGATGCACCTAAAAAACTGTCTGGTATGAGGTAAAGTATACAGCAAATCAAGGACTACTATCTTTATCGAACCGATAATTTACAAACAAATCTGAATAAGCAAATCTTTTTGATAAATATGATTGCTGCAGACTTCAGGTTTGAATGAGTCACCAGCGAGTAAAGAGTTAAAGCCACTAAGATGTGTTATTATTTTACTATTACAACTAAAGATAATAGCAACTAACAATCATGAATAATGACATAACCAATTCTTCTTTCACAACTTTCTCTAAAAAGCTAAATATATAAATTGCCGTTGAATCATTGGCTTGAGCAGAACACAGCAAGTACAAAGATGCTGAACAACTAAATGACATTTTAAAATCTTGCAAAAACTTTTTGAGCTTGCATGTCACTAATATCATTTTTCACCACAAACGCAACTGACCGATTATTCTTTCAAAGCAAATTTACTTCCGCTCACCAGTATCTCAATAACATTAATAAACTGCTGATGAAAAAGTTAAATTAATCAATTCACATTTTGATAAAACTAAAAACTGGATCGACTTCATAGATAAATTATCACAAGCAAAGTCTGATCTGCTTAAACAGTTAAAAATTAAGTTGTACTGATCATATCAGCAAAATGAGGTTACACCCTAAAAGATATGTTGAACCGACATTGTCAAAACAGTTTCTGTTAAAAGAGCTAAAAGCGTTCGGCCCAAATCAGTAATAGAAAAAATTTATTTTAGTTTTTGGTTTTTATTTTGGCAGTGGCTATTTTGCCGCCAGCGACATTTTACCTTTGCACTCTATTTTCCCTTGAACCTTTGTGATTGGTCAATTTAGTGACACGTTAAAAACGTGACTTTTAATCATATGTGATTGGTCAATCTCTATAATGTATTAAAATTTATAAAAAGTGACTGAAAAGTGATTTGACCAAAATGGAGCCTTTAGCTTACACTCCCACTTATATCCACCAACTGCCAACTCCCTCATGTTGAAGTACCCTGCCTGCAAAGACTCGAACGTCTAACCATTTTATTTATCGTTGGCAATACTTTTCACTATGTCAAATCAATATTATGTGCACTGCAGCAAATAAGCCAATTTTCCTGGCACACAAACGTTGAACGGCAAAACAGATTGCAAGGGTAGAATGCGGTCAAAGGCAAAATAGCCATTTTTAGTTATTACTTCCAGAGTTGTTGAGTGCAAGGGCCGATTTTAAGATGACACAAAATGGCCTAAAACTACAGACGGCATTTTTAAAACTTCGACAACTCCAAAAAGGGGGGCCCGAGGCAGCTGCCTCATACGCCTCACCCAATATCCACCACTGCTGATGAGGCTCACTTTCACCTGAATGATGTTGTACATCAACGTAACAATGTGCTGGGATGAGAGACCTTGAAAGATCGATGAAAGGTACTTGAAAAGCCAAAAGGTAACTGCTCTATGCGCATTAAGTGCAAAAAAAGGTTACTTGCGCCATACTGGTTTAAATGCAGTATAAGAAAATCTATCACAGCGAATGGAGAGCGCTACAAAGAATACTTAATAGAATTAATAAGAACCTCAACCAACTAGCCCATCCGCACACATTGCTCGGAAACAGAATCTGGAGCTTGTAGGCAGAGCACTGAATGGTCTCCGCTTAGTTCAGATCTTGCGCCTCTTGACTTCTTCTGGGGTGCTGCTAAAGGAGAAGTGCACAAAGAGAAGCCTCTCTCTCTTTTTTTCTCTCTCTCTCTCTCTCTAACACAGCTGAAACAAGCTGTTGAAGCATTAACCCAGAGTGTTTCATCAGACGCATGTGGTCGCGCGATTGAGAATTTTGCTGTTTCTATCAATGCCTGCGCAAACCGAAATGGAGCACATACTGAAAAAGTAATTACAAAATTTTGGGTAGGTCACCGGCATCTTGATGCATATTCCAAAATAGCAAGATTTTTAGTTTTATTGAAGAGTCTTTATTAGGCAAAAAGGGTTATTAGTTTCAAATAAAATAAGAGAAAAAAGAAAATAGGCAACACATGGGTAGCCGGGCCTATTTCAATCAGGGTTGTTTTGGTGTGACGTCACTTTGTTTCTGAACAGCGGCACTTTGAGACAGACAGTAGCCTACGTTCATTGACCCAATGTATGTTAGTTAGCAGCTTCCCTGTGTATATGGCTACTTATTATAGCCTAACGTCTGCTTGTAAAATTTGCAGATAATGCTACTTATACGACTGATCATATAACTTCAATATAGCTTTTAAAGCTGTTTGAACAGCTTTTTTTAAAGCTTTATTAAAATTCTGTACCACCAACAAGATTTTTGGATCATATAACTATTATTTTTGTGCGGTGGCTTAGAAATAAAATCTGTATATTTTGGTACAGGGTAATGGCAAGTGCTAAATAGTATGCTCATGCTTCACAAAGCTTGACGTCACATGCTAAATGTATTCTTAACATTGCTCCTTTCGAAAACCTGGAAAGTGAAAAACATGATTTTTTATTGTTGTACCTTCAAACAAGCTGTTTTTAAGCAGTTGATATTCCGGATGCAAACATAAAACCATTGTTCACTACATCCATACAACCACTTTGAATGGTGCGAAGTACTGGATTGACTATGAATATATTTTTAGGCTAAGCGTATACAGTATATTTTGGAGCGCTTTTTAAATATTCCTGGAAATGCAGCCATAAGCAAGACTAATTCTTCTACTGCGGCTGCTAACGTCACCGGTGATAAGCGAACTGACAGAGCTACAAATTCAAACCCTTGGCCCTACATCAAGAAATATTTTAAATTTATCGGCGGCCAAAAAGCGTAATACTTAAATTTCCAATGTTTGCTTAAAAGCATACCTAGTTTGAAACTACGATTAGTAAATCGCAGGTTGCAATTTACAGTAATCTTAAAAAACATGTGAAAAGTACTCATGCTCATGCCAACAAAATTTTATGAATGGTGTTGCTTCTGGAAAGATGTGTTGAAACCAAAGCGAGGTGGACTAACTGACAACCATTTTAAAATGCTTGTATTTTTGAAAGAAAAGTGTGGTTTATTATTGTTTTAATTTATTTATCACATTGCGAGTAAATTTACCATTGTAACACCATATACTTTAAATATAGCAAAATTTTGGTTTTAAGTATAGTTAGAAGCGGTAGCGTCGCTACTTTTGAAGTAGCGGATGCCCATCTCTTTCAAAGCAATTTTTTTAATACAAAAAGAGGCGGGCAATATTTCCAACTAAGGACGACGTCATTATTCCCGTTACGCGCTACTTCATTGAAAACAAACTGTGGTGGCGTTTTCATATTTACTCCAAACCCAAGTTATCCAGGACCGTAAATAATGATATTAATGACGGGTCAGTGCCTACCAGCACAAGTAAAACATATGCAATGTGCATTGAATTGATCAAATTTTTTCTACCTTGAACAAAATGTGCAAGCATGGTATTGGTAGATCTGCATTACATTTGCACGGTGTTAGTGTGAATTCCAAGTAGTCACATGGTTGAATTAGAAACTATTGATGCCAGATTTTTATGTGCGTGAAATCACGTAATCAATTTAGCCAAACTCATTCTAGCTTTTAAGAAATTGCTTCGTCATTCTATTGTACTCAAACCAGATAAATAACAATTAAAAAACGTGTCGGTTATTCATCAAAACACTTTCCCCCGATAAGTACTCGGTAGAACTATGGAATTGGCGCAGTATTTGTGTGATTTTGAAGTACGTAAATGTTTCGTCATCACGAGAGCCAGGAAAGCATTTTGTCTGCACGAGTTTAAGCAACTAAATAAATCGAAATCTTGTCTGCACAATTTGCAATCATCGTTGATTTCAAACAGTGGACACTAGATTTGCTGACATAGAATCAGAAACCAGGCGACCACGCCACTAACCGCGAGCTCCAAGTCTTTGTCGTAGGCATCACCAACCTCCTTTCTGCTTAACTGCAAAGGAAAGCAGAACCACGCTTTTTATTTTGGAGCCGAAACATGATTATTTCGCATTCTTTTTTGTTAAATATCGATAAATACATATTCTTAATGAAATTGCTTTATCATTTCAACCCTTTATTGCGTGAAGTCACAGTTTTGGTTATTAATCTTTTTTCTTTGATTAAGAAGTTGCCTAACTATTTTCACCCTGCATCTAAAATTGACTTTATTGCTATCAACTTTCGCTACTTTGAAATGGGGTGCATTGAGCTGGGATAGGTAGCACTGAAGAGGAACGTTGGCTCCAGAGCTATCAAACATTGATGCACTAGCTCCGGAACTGTAAATTTTTAAAGCAGCTTTAGCTTAGGCTCCACTAAGAATTTTTTGTAGTATTTGCCACAGTAATTAGCGATGATTTATTGTGCCAAAAAGAGTCTAAAATTCTGTCAAAAATATGAATTGCAAAACAAATTTTATCTGACAAAACGGCTGGTACACTAAATTACTAAATTGCAGCTTCATGCCATTAGTATATCACCATACTTAATTCTAAGCGAAGGAAAAAATTGTAATTCAAAACGGCTGCAACGAACACCGAAGGTGATAAACGTTTTTAGTTCCACCTTCAAATAAATATTTAAAGAGGCTTTTGCTTCCGCTTCAATATTGACTATAAGCGCATGTGCAAGAGCCGTTACTGCTTACGAAGAGGAAAAGTAGTGCGCCGCCATAATTTTTGGAGTGACTGCTTACATTTTTGCATAACACTTCCGACTGTTGGGAAAATGTTGACAAAATTTTTAGCAAAACTATCGATGAATTTTATTATCATGTATTAAAATGAGTTGCACTTTGTTGCTTGGCATATTGGGAATTTACCAAATGCACTGACCAACACTCTTTAAATTTAGGGGGTGCCAAGTAATAGTTCCTTGGTCAAATAAAAATATTCCCTGCAGGAACGGGATAAAATCAAATCAACTGGGGGAAAAGCGACCGGCGAAAGGAAACTGCAAAAATAACCTAGACCTAGATGCGATTGCAAGTGAAAAAGCAGCGCCTCACCGGCAATGAGAACGTAATTGAAAGTGATTATAAAGAATAAAGCAATGAATAAAGTTTTCAAAGAATCTTGTTTTTCGCGATAAAAGCCAATCAGAGCAAAGCAGTTGCAAAACAATAAAACATTAGCAATGCGCATTTAATTGGTTCAACATTTTCTTCTGCTAAAAGCAATTTGCAGTTGCGGGCTTGATAGGCCTACGTGACTGGCACTATGTTGATGGAAAATTTATGTACGTGATCATCTCGAAGTTAGTTATTGCCAGAAAATATTTTGCTTGCACGAGAGCAAGCAATTAACTTAAGTCTTAGATGTCAATCTGCAAGTAGCATCACCAATATTTGGATGAGGATTGCTTGTGACAAAGAATCAGCGACCAGCCGACCACGCCCCTAGTAGCAAGATTTGTACTTCACGAAGCATTTTTTGTTTTAACTGCATTGTCGAGCAAAGAGCAGAAGCACTTTTCTTGTTCTGGAGTGGAAGCATGATAATTGCTCAAGCACTTGGCAGAGCAGAGTTTCTTTTTTTTAATCTAACACTCGCATATCTAATAAAATCTTTTAATTTTTTCCACCCATTTCCTGAAGTCAAATTTTTTGTTTTTCCATCGACAATTTGAATTTAAACACTGCTTTTAAAATTCGCCTTCAGGATATTACTTTTAGCTTGCACTATGTTAAACTGAGCATTGAGTAACGAGATTGACATTTGTGCATATTGTTGGAAGGAATAGGTTTTGTTTGCAGCAGTGATTTCCAAAATGGGTACCATAAAAAAAAAATTAAAACAGTTCCCCCATGATAACAATTGAAATCAATAGGATCCACTAAAGTAGCAGCGGATGGTTAAACCAATTTTTTTTGAAATTGTTTTGATGCGCTCTAAATCTGGCATTTCTGAAATAAGACCTTTGAACTGAGTAGCCTGCATCAGATAATATTCAATCATCACATATACATGTAACATAAATGTATAAAAAGATTTTTGAAGTTATATTAGTAAATTTATCCCTTTTTTAAATTTTGATCACAATAACGATAGCTTTTTTTTATAAAGATCCCATTTAATACTATGATTTAATCAACTTAGCGGTGTAACTTATTTTGTTTGCTGTAGACAACCTTATTAATCACATATCAAATAATCAGACAAGTAGGCCTGTAAACTTGTCCTAATGATATGATTTTGAAATTTTTAAATCAACCATGATTAAGATTTATTCTTTTTTCTTTCAATCGTTGTTTTTATTTTATGTCGTTGATGATTTTATATTTCTTAATATAATGCTTCACAAAATTTAAAGCAAAAAGAAATACAGTATTTGATCGTTTACTGTACTAATGCTAAAAACATTTTAAAATGCAACACGTTATGTGTAGAAGCTGCATACTGAATTACCAGCTTATACAAATAAGTGTATAAGTGGTCTCTGAAAAAAGGCTTTCTGTCTCGTTACGGAGATATTTAAAGGCGGAGTCAATTCATCTTTTCTACTCCTTACATCTGGGTAAGCTATCGGAGTAAAAGTAGGGGGGAGCTAAAGCCCCTCCAAGAATATTGTCAGCCCTCTCCCGAAAATTTTGAAACTAGGCAAGGTAATTACTTTCGAAACGTTGATCTCTAAAAGAGTCTTTACCCTGTTTTGTTTGGAGTCGAAAATAGCTATAGTCGCTCAAAGGAAGAGGTTCTTTAACTTTGTTTTGAGACAAACATGTTTTTGGCAACACCCCTAAGATTTTTTTACGATAGGCAAAATACGTAAAAAAGATACTTATCTTTGAAGCCGAAAAGAGTAAAAAAGATTTTTAGAGTAGTTTGATGTCCGAAAAAAGGTCTTCAATAGCATTGTGACCTTTGGCAAAATATTTGTGGCAAAATATTTTAAAACACAATCATAGAGCAACGATACAACATGCCTTACATATAGAAGTTGAAACAATGTATTTATTTACGAAGCCGCATATGGTTGCACATTACCTATAAAATGCCCGCTGGTTGCCCACCCCTGTTTTAAGCGCTCTAATCAAAAAAGGCTTTGCTCTGGCCCATCGTAGAACAAATTGGTTCGCCAAGACTTCCAAAATTTAAAATCGGCCTGGGATCAACCTTACAACAACCCCAAAATTAGGCTAACTTTATAGGCGTAACTCATTGTTTTGCATGGGGAGAGGAGGGAAGGCAAAAGGCAGTTTTGTCTCAAAACACAATCGAAGACCTTATTGTTGGGAGAGTTTTACTGAGCCGCGTTTTTGCTCTATTCAATCCCAAACAAACATTAACATTGCTTGTGGCATTTTATTCATTTTTACAATGCTATTGAAGACCTTTTTTCGGACATCAAACTACTCTAAAAATCTTTTTTACTCTTTTCGGCTTCAAAGATAAGCATCTTTTTTACGTATTTTGCCTATCGTAAAAAAATCTTAGGGGTGTTGCCAAAAACATGTTTGTCTCAAAACAAAGTTAAAGAACCTCTTCCTTTGAGCGACTATAGCTATTTTCGACTCCAAACAAAACAGGGTAAAGACTCTTTTAGAGATCAACGTTTCGAAAGTAATTACCTTGCCTAGTTTCAAAATTTTCGGGAGAGGGCTGACAATATTCTTGGAGGGGCTTTAGCTCCCCCCTACTTTTACTCCGATAGCTTACCCAGATGTGAGGAGTAGAAAAGATGAATTGACTCCGCCTCCAAATATCTCCGTAACGAGACAGAAAGCTTTTTTTCAGAGATCACTTATACACTTATTTGTATGAGCTGGTAATTCAATATGCAGCTTCTACACATAACGTGTTGCATTTTAAAATGTTTTTAGCATTAGTACAGTAAACGATCAAATACTGTATTTCTTTTTGCTTTAAATTTTGTGAAGCATTATATTAAGAAATATAAAATCATCAACGACATAAAATAAAAACAACGATTGAAAGAAAAAAGAATAAATCTTAATCATGGTTGATTTAAAAATTTCAAAATCATATCATTAGGACAAGTTTACAGGCCTACTTGTCTGATTATTTGATATGTGATTAATAAGGTTGTCTACAGCAAACAAAATAAGTTACACCGCTAAGTTGATTAAATCATAGTATTAAATGGGATCTTTATAAAAAAAAGCTATCGTTATTGTGATCAAAATTTAAAAAAGGGATAAATTTACTAATATAACTTCAAAAATCTTTTTATACATTTATGTTACATGTATATGTGATGATTGAATATTATCTGATGCAGGCTACTCAGTTCAAAGGTCTTATTTCAGAAATGCCAGATTTAGAGCGCATCAAAACAATTTCAAAAAAAATTGGTTTAACCATCCGCTGCTACTTTAGTGGATCCTATTGATTTCAATTGTTATCATGGGGGAACTGTTTTAATTTTTTTTTTATGGTACCCATTTTGGAAATCACTGCTGCAAACAAAACCTATTCCTTCCAACAATATGCACAAATGTCAATCTCGTTACTCAATGCTCAGTTTAACATAGTGCAAGCTAAAAGTAATATCCTGAAGGCGAATTTTAAAAGCAGTGTTTAAATTCAAATTGTCGATGGAAAAACAAAAAATTTGACTTCAGGAAATGGGTGGAAAAAATTAAAAGATTTTATTAGATATGCGAGTGTTAGATTAAAAAAAAGAAACTCTGCTCTGCCAAGTGCTTGAGCAATTATCATGCTTCCACTCCAGAACAAGAAAAGTGCTTCTGCTCTTTGCTCGACAATGCAGTTAAAACAAAAAATGCTTCGTGAAGTACAAATCTTGCTACTAGGGGCGTGGTCGGCTGGTCGCTGATTCTTTGTCACAAGCAATCCTCATCCAAATATTGGTGATGCTACGTGCAGATTGACATCTAAGACTTAAGTGAATTGCTTGCTCTCGTGCAAGCAAAATATTTTCTGGCAATAACTAACTTCGAGATGATCACGTACATAAATTTTCCATCAACATAGTGCCAGTCACGTAGGCCTATCAAGCCCGCAACTGCAAATTGCTTTTAGCAGAAGAAAATGTTGAACCAATTAAATGCGCATTGCTAATGTTTTATTGTTTTGCAACTGCTTTGCTCTGATTGGCTTTTATCGCGAAAAACAAGATTCTTTGAAAACTTTATTCATTGCTTTATTCTTTATAATCACTTTCAATTACGTTCTCATTGCCGGTGAGGCGCTGCTTTTTCACTTGCAATCGCATCTAGGTCTAGGTTATTTTTGCAGTTTCCTTTCGCCGGTCGCTTTTCCCCCAGTTGATTTGATTTTATCCCGTTCCTGCAGGGAATATTTTTATTTGACCAAGGAACTATTACTTGGCACCCCCTAAATTTAAAGAGTGTTGGTCAGTGCATTTGGTAAATTCCCAATATGCCAAGCAACAAAGTGCAACTCATTTTAATACATGATAATAAAATTCATCGATAGTTTTGCTAAAAATTTTGTCAACATTTTCCCAACAGTCGGAAGTGTTATGCAAAAATGTAAGCAGTCACTCCAAAAATTATGGCGGCGCACTACTTTTCCTCTTCGTAAGCAGTAACGGCTCTTACGCATGCGCTTTATATTTTGTGAAGCAATTACTTTGTGAAGCAACAATTACCACGAAAGTGAATTAGCATGATTTAGCCATTTTTAGTATAATTAAGATGTTTCAATTAGTCATTGTTTTCGCTTCCTTAGGTCATAATCATTTTGTTTACTCATGGCTGCGACAAATAGACATAAAATACGTTTCTGGGACGATTCTTACGTTCAGTATGGTTTCACAAAAGTTATTGGTTGAAAGAGAATACGGACTCAGTTGAAACGTTCAAAGCGAAAAGAGCTCGTTGTGATGTGAGAGAATGCTCCCTGCGTTGGGCTTTTGCCTAACTTTCCAACCACTCCTGCGCGCTTCATATGAAATTTCTTTGTTAATAGCAAAAGCAAAAGTACCTCACACAGCTGGTGAGAAACTAATAAAGCCAAGTGCGGTAAAAATGGCACAAATATTACTTGGCCGAAACGAAGCCAAAAGAATAGACTCAGTTCCCTTGTCCGATGACACTGTAAATAACAGGATTGCAGATATAGCAAATAACATTTTGAGTCAGCTTATCGCTCAAATCCAAGATAGCCCATGTAGAATAAATCTTCAATTTGATGAAACAACGGATATCAAGTCAATAAGCCAGTTAGTAACATACGTCATATTAGTTAAAGAAAACGCGATTGTGGACGAGTTTTTATTTTGTCAAGAAATAAAGAAAAGAAGAAATAAAGGAGAAAACTACAGCTAAAGACGTCTTTGATCTTGTTAATGCATTTCTTCGTGAAAATTCAATAGCATGGAATGAAGTGGAAACGGTATGCACAGATGGTGGGCCAGCTATGATAGAGCATCGATCCGGTTTTGTAGCCCTAATGAAACAAGTTGCTCCGCATATAGTATCAAATCACTATGCTATTCAT
This sequence comes from Trididemnum clinides, assembly GCA_963675345.1. Lineage (NCBI taxonomy): Eukaryota > Metazoa > Chordata > Ascidiacea > Aplousobranchia > Didemnidae > Trididemnum > Trididemnum clinides. The sequence continues at coordinate 20,768,645 of OY776288.1, forward strand.
AAATACGCCTTAGCTTGTAAGACTCTCCTTCTTGAATCGAAAAGTGTTCTTGGTTTAGTAGTAAAGGCTGTGAATTTCATTTGTGGCAGAGCCGTGAATTCCCGACTATTCAAAGCATTTTGCGATGACCTTGAAAAGGAGCATCAGTACCTTCTTTTCCGCACCAAAGTGCGATGGTTATCGCTGGGAAAAGTGCTCTCCCGTGTTGCAGAACTTGTCAATGAAGTTGCCGTGTTCCTTTGTGAGCATGGGTCAGTGGAACTTGCTTCATTAATTGATGACAATAGATTTCAATTGAAGGTCTTTTATTTGACAGACATCTTTAGTCTTTTGAATAAGCTCAGTTATTCTCTGCAGGGAAAAAAACAAATCTCAGATAGAGGCTGCAGAGGAGGTCTCCGCCTTCAAAAAGAAGTTATCCCTATGGAAAAAGAGAGTGAGAAACCATAATTTTGCTATGTTTTTACTGTTGGACTGTACAATTGGTGATCAGGAAACCAACGAATGGCTAACTGCTTTAATTGATGATCACATAAGCAACCTCGAGAAAAAAATGGAAGATTACTTTCCAACATCTGAATCTTCTTCAGCATGGATTCAGCAGCTTTTTTATTGATGAGATGAACGACAATGAGCAGCTCAACCTTCATGAGTGACATCTGGGATTGCAGAGTTCTCAAGCTGCAAAGACCAAATTCAGCTCTTCCTTACTGATAGGGTTTTGATGCAGTATGTTGCAAGAATATCCTGAATTGGCAAAAAGAGCTCTGGAAGCATTAATTCCATTTCCAACGACATACCTCTGTGAAGCTGCCATGTGTGCTCTAGTTAATATCAAAACTACGTATCGTAATCGCCTTAGAGTTGCAAATGACATGAGAATTGCTCTCAGCAATGTTAACCCCGTAATGATGAGCTTGTTTTGAAGAGACAAGAACAGAAGTCATACTGACTATCATTTGTGCTCTGTTATGCCAAGTAAATTGTGATATTCCACTAACCACTTGTGTTATGCTTTCATAAAGAGAGTTTTTTTTTTAATTAATTGGAGATCCAGTAGTAAACAACTTATTCACAATATCACAATAGTGTTTGTTCTTTTAACATACACCTCCTTTTCGGGTTGCGCAGACAAGAGGTCCCCAAGCCAATATCTTTAGGAATAGAAGTTCCAAAGGTTGGAAAGGTTAAGAACCATTGTCTTAGACTAATGATCTGCTAAACTTTCTGCCTCAAATTTTTTCAAGTTTTGCTCAAAAACTCCGCTGTTTGCCTAACCAGAGTTTTTCCCGCCAAGAAATAGCATATTTGGTGGCACTGTGCAAGGAAGTGTTTAGAAAACCAATTTCAATCCCGTTTTAATATGTATTCTAAAAAAATATTTATGCGCAGATCTGAAAAAAGTTAAAACATCGATTGTTGGCCTAAAAATACTCAACTTCGCAGCAAACTTTAAACTGCTAGATACAAAATACTTGATTTCTTTGCCCAAAACTTAATGTGTTTTCTCAAATCTCTACAACCTGGGGGCGAGTGCTCTTCCTGTCTTTGTTTCGTACGACTATGCTCAAAGGGTATATGCGCGGTGCTCAAAGATTAAAGGGTATTTACGGTACTAGAAGACCTAATTATTCTATTTAGTTCATAGCAAAAATAGCTTGAGGCAAGCCACAAAACGGCACATGGCGGACCTAATTAACCGGTGGGTCGCCAGTTTAACACCCATGGCTTAGATATTGTTGAAAACGATTGTGATGCCCCATACGTTGTTCTACGAAAGCACGAAAAGAATGGCAAGTAATATCACAATCGTTTTCAGCAAATCACAAAGTTGCTAATAGAAATGCAATAAAAGCAAAAGGTTACAATTTGTCGTTTCTGAGAATTTTTGTCAAGAGTAATAGTGAAAAAAGTTGTTTATTCAACCGTATCAATGGTGTAGCTGAAAGCATATAAACATGATTAGCGTCGACAGATTTCAGGCAGTAAAATCAAATTCTGATTATATTTAAAGCCTGTTGAACAACTTCATCAGATATTTCAGACGGTGTTGCCAGTTTGACTGCTAAATCTAAAAGGATTTTCAAACAGATGAACAGTTTTCAATTTAGCAGTTTGGTGAATTTCAAACAAACTTAAGTGTTTAGCAGAAGTAATAGAATTGTTTCAAATTTGATTTTGTATTTGTTTTGCTTTCAGATCGACAACTGTCTGAGGGGTTTCAGGCCTCCAGCTTCGTTACTTTCAGGCTTACAGTTATTGATATTTTCTTACAGCAAAACTTGAGTGATGAGAACTTTTTAGAAATATAATTGTTAATACTCGTCACCCCTAGGCCCCAATAAACTCATAGCCGGTATTAGATTTTTACTGTGTATCTAATCATGAATCATTGAGCAACTTAAAAATGGAGACAATTTTCTTCAAGTCAGGGATGTTCAAGTTTTTTCAAGGGGTATATTTTACTTAACCAAGCAATGCTGGAGGCCAGGTGTGGCCTCTTTCTAAAATCTTGTTTCTTTCAAAGATCTATCTCATAAAGCCAAAGTTTTTAACGTGAAGACCTTTTTGATTTTGGATGATCGATCATGGATGCGAATCACAAGTGAACTTCTTTTGCGGGTGGTAGTTTGCACAATCCTGCTTCAAGCAACAAAAATATGAAAACTTTTTAGCATAATTTTTAGGGTGTTTCAAAATTTCACCACTCTCGATTTTCAAAATCCCTGGGGTCTGATTTGGTGGCAAAAAAGGCAAAAACTCGGCACACATAATTTGTTGGCATTATGATATTATACAGATTATATATCATATCATACAAACCCGATTTGAGGTCGCACAATTTAGTTTTGGGGCCGCGAAACAAATTCCAAACAAATTGACTGTATTCATCAAAATGGAAAGCTTTTGTAACCTTCACGAGAAAATTAAAAGTAGACCGGTAGTAAAATGATTTTGTGCTGCATTTTTAGGGGTGATTCTATCTTTGCGCTTTCAGTTGAATACTACAATGCCTGCCTGAGCTTTCAAGTAACAATAATCAAAAAAATCGAAACAAGTTATTCATCGTTACTTACTGTTTGTTGTAACATACTGACCGATATCGACCGTGTTGACATGGCTTCAACTCGGAAGGAAATTTCCTTATTTAATAAAATTTGACTCTAAAAGTCAGATAAGGGAAACTAGGCAGAAATGATCAAGACAAAAAAATCAGGAGGAAAAAGGAAAATTTGCAACAACATAGCTTTACAAAAAGTATAATGCAAAATAAAATGCCATGTAGATATGCAGAAATTGCTGAACAAAATACGCTGCTAAACTTCATTTTCCGTGGTCCAAACACTTCTAAGGAAAAGAAAAATGTTAATGCTCTAGCTGTAATTTAAAATCGTATTTTTCAGAGTTGGTAAGATGGCTTTTAACTACTACTAATCGTGGGAAGATTGGTTTGTTTAACCCTTTAAGGATCATAAGATTCTAATTCATAAAATTTAAAGCAATTCTCGTAATTGCTTGGTAAAAATTTCCGTAATTCCCGTAATTTGAAACAATTCCCGTAATTGTTTGGTAAAAAAATTTGCAATGAATTTCAATAAAGTGGTTATTACGTCATAATGATATAAAAATTAACAATCATGTAACATATGTGTTACATTATCCCTCAAAGGGTTAAGTAGAGCCAAGCGGAAGCCAATGTAAAGTGCGTAAGCTATGCAAGTTGCTTACCACACCGGTAGCGTATTTTGAGGAAGTGTCATGTTCCTTGCTTTGGCCTTTTCACGAGAATTTAAAAACTAATTATGTTAGCTACATTTGCATCAATTCTTGACTTTTTTCAGTATGTACATGTATTTAAAGGCATTATTTCAAGAGCAAGCAGTTCTGACGTATCAGTTCATTTCTTTCCTAAATCATCAAGCGCGATATCCATCCCGTTAGATGCGGTTGATAAATTTTATAAAATGACTTATTTGGTTAATTTTTTGTTTGCTTCACTATTTCCATCATGTATTCTTTTTTGTTACCGTATAGTTACTTTTGTGGATTGTGCGCATTTGCATGATTTCGCCATAGAAAAAGATACTTGAGATTTGTGATCAGTGGTGCAATTATAGAGGGAAACATCAGAGATAGCTCTCAAAGGATATGACAGAAGCAAAAAAATGTAAAAGAATAGGTATTTTGTGACCAAAATATGTAAAATTGTTGCTTTCGCAAGGTTTTCTTCGTTTAATGCTTCGCCTTTCAATAGAAGATGGAGTTTACGTATTTTATATAATTGCTAGATAATAAGATCAAGCTTACGTAATGCTTCGCTCCCTTCTCAAAACAAAGCATGCCAGTGCCTGTAATGGGACGTTTATTGCTTAAATATCATTAACGTGTAGGCTACCCACCCAGGGGTCGCGTAGAAATTTTTTTTTAAATGGGGTCGCACAACAAAAAAGTTTGAGAAGCCCTTATTTAGAGCATTAGATATTGCCAATATTGTAACAGTATTTACATTGCATATAAAATTTCCCAATGTTTTTCGATTACATACTAAATTTTATAGTTTGTGACGTAATAAAGATAAATTACAGGGTGGTCGCTAGAAAAGCGGAAAATTTGAAAATCAGATTAGATCATGAATAAAATGCGTGATTGACGTTTTCTGATTGGTTCTTTTGTTATCGAAGGGGCGTGTATTATTCATTTCATTAGTTCTGGCTTAATCATTTCTTCAATTTCTATTTTGATACCCACATCATGGACGGGAGCAGCAGGAAACAGATTTCAGAATTTCAAAGGCAGGTGATAATTCTTTTCAAAACTGAAAATCCGACTTGGGGACTGACAAAATGTCTAGCTGTGTTACCAAATTTTTTTTCAACGATGCAAAGCATCAGTTTGATAGTGTTGTAGCAACTTTGAAACGAAAAGGTCCTGAAGCAGCTGGTGCTGCTTTGAAGCTGTGACGTGACATAGACTCCATTGATGATCTGAAAACGTGCTTGGCAAGAGCTTGGAGTGATATCTCACAAGTTACCCTTCAAAACGCCACACGAGCTTGGATTTCTAGATTAAGACGTTGCAATGAAGTGCACGGACGACATTTTGAATATCTTTGAGTATAATATAACATTTGTCTTTGAAAAACTTTGAAAAAATTATTCTTTGTAAAAATAAATCGTTGATGACAAATTTTCCGCTTTTCTAGCGACCACCCTGTATTTTCCCATTTCCATTTGAAATGTGGAGTTTAAAAATATTGGGTACAATATAGTACTATACAACTTTTGTGATGGCTTTGAGGAGCGTTGTGAAAAGTTCATTCAAGGAAATCAAAAAGCTTAAAAACAATATGCTGCCTTCAAATGCTGATGCAATAGGTCATTAATATTATTTCAAAAAAGCATTAATTGACACAGATATTAAGTTTTCCAAAAAGAAACCAGGTTTTCGAGATGTAAAAGATAAGTTGGGGAGTGGCATTGCATCATCTATCTAATATATGAGGCTCAGTTCTGTCTGTCTGTCTCAACTCCTCCAAAACTGCCTGGCGTGCAAGCATCAAGCTTGGCACGATTGATCACCTCCTCGGGGTAAGTGGCATAAGGGGGGTTCATGACGTCACGGTGACGTCATAATCAAAGATACTTTTTATTAATCGCGTTTTTGGACGGAGAAACGTGATTTTTGGCTCAAACGAAAGCCACTACCCAACTTACCAACTTCAACAAATCTTGCATTTTTACAATGTCACATAACGTCATAATTAACAATTAATCCTTTTCTCTTTTTTCTTAAAATTTGTTTTCTTAATTTACTCAAAAATATTGAACGTAGAAACGCAATAAAAAGCTTTTTCGCAGATCTTGGCAAGGTACCCACTATAAAAGAAACCCTACAACAATTAATGATGAATTGGCAATGCAACAACAGATTCTTTGTTTAAGCGTGCTTTTATTGCTTTTTTCTGCACGCTTCAACTTGGTCTATGATGCCATAATGCTGCCTGACACAATTAACACAATCTTTTACTACCAGAGATCATAATTTTATGATTTTTTCCAACATTGCAACACTTTTACAAAATCAGTTTAGTTTAAAACTAATTTGTGACCTCATTCCTAAACCAATTTTCAAAGTTTTTTAAAAAATTAAAGGGTATTTCAAGGTAATTCCGAAAAGATGTGACATGTACATTTACCACTAGTTTTTATACTAAAAAAGCTGAACTTAAAGACCTGTAGTGCAACTTTGTTTTATCAAAAATCTGGTAAGCTGAGTAAAAAGAGTTTAGTTTTATGTATAAACTTCACGATAAGGTACTAACTCAGGGTCGTTTGAAAGCTGAAGAAATTTGTTTTCCAGTAAAATGTTGTTCTAATTAGTTAAGGCTAAGGAATAGTTCATAATGGCTGATCGAAATTGGTTGCCATACGACATGTCTCAATGTTAGTTAAACAATTTTGCTACTAGACCTAAAAACCTATAATTTTTAGAAAAAGTTTATTCTTTGGCACATTTTGACTACTTTTTCCGAGCAAGCATGGTTCTTTCGCATTATCTATGAAAATTTTCAAAATGATTCATCAAAAATAAAGATTTTAATCATTTTCTGAAATAGCCTACTGGTTAAAAGCACTCAAAAGTTTCGTGCCTGTACTTCACAAAATTGCAATGTCTAGAAAAAGTTAGTTTTTTGGTTCATTTTTACTATTCTCTTTTAAAAGCGTGCTTCTTTGGCATTAGCTATCTACATTTTCTAAAAGATTTATCTGAAAATTAAGTCTCTAAATATTTTAAAATGTAGCCGCCAACTCCAAACTAACAAATTGGTGATACCCCTACAAAAACATGGAAGCAAAGATCGTCCTGTTTTACTTGTATCATTTGCAACAAAATATTAATTTCTTGCTACACATCATCTAAATGTTCAAGCCATTTCCTTTTTGATTGGGTCAGGCCGACGCATCCATCTGATTTGATATTCTAAACCTCGTCATTACTAATGGCTACTATTGTAACAACTTAACTGTAGGTGCATCACTTCCGGTTACTTTGTTCGTTCCTGCTGTGCATACTAGTATGCTTGGACCAAGCAACATGCGCGCAGCTTGAGGCGTTAGGTCGCACAAATAGACATTCAGCTACGCAAAAGTCGTTAAAACTGGTCCTAATATTTAGCAGGGTATTCCTAAAATACTAATGTAAATTACTTTGGCGCCTCTCCTAAGCATAGCTTTTAAATTTTGCTTCTATGCACTTCATAAAATTGAACAAATAAAACTTTTTGGAATCGATGGCTTTTCCAGTTGCGAGCAAGTTCGGTTCCAACGTAGAGCACAAGCCAAGTAAGATGAAGCAAGGAACTTTAGAAACTTTTGGAAAAGAATGGCGGCTATGCGCAACCCCCGTAATGATTTTTAAGGCTTAATCGATTTCTTTTGAAAAACGGTACTTTTGATTTTGGAAAGACAATTGGCTGCGTCAACAGCACATTAACCTTTTTTTGCTGTTCTCACAAATATCAATTTGGTGAAGCCGCCGGAAACTATATTCTTATACTCGACAATACTGATGATGGCGCTGCTGTTTTCAACACTTGAAGGTTTGATTTTGGGTTAGTTTGCTTTTTGCCTGGCTGCAATTATGCCAGGATGACGCAACATGCACCCAGCCAGAGGCGTTAGCTCATACAAATACCCAAACAGCTATGATGAAGTTGTAAGTAGTGAGCTTAATATTATATAGTTTAATTTTTAAATACGTATCAATTACTTTAGTGCCCTTTCACAACTTTGATATACTTTCAATTCAAGCACTAGTCATTTTAACGAATAAAAGCTTGTTAAGTTTTAGATCTATGTCAAAAACAGTACAAATTAGACGTTGCGAGGGGTATCAGAATCTTGGAGACATGTAATGGCTATGCGCAATCCCACTCAAATGTTTATTTTATCAATTGCGTTTCAAAAATGATAGTTTCATTTCGGAACGACATTTGGCTATGTGAAAAAACAAACTTTTTATTACTGTTTTCACAACTATCTATTGGTTGAAGCCGGCTTGGCCGGCAAAACGGATATTGTTAAACTCCATACTACTGATGGAGGCCCTGCCAGGCGACGCCGGCAAAGCCGGCTGGTTATGGAATAAAGCAAGTCTTCCAATAATAAGCGGGCAGAGAATTGAATCTGAGCTAAAGAATTTGATCAATAAATACGATGGAACCAGAAAAAATAAAATGAACCGAGGCAAAAAGATAGATCGAGACTGGATGAAAAAGTTATTCAATATATGACGTTGTACAGTAGCGAGCAAAAAGATCAGAACGCTAGTTTTAACAGTGAGGAAATTCATCATAACTAATCTTATACGAATATATCACAAAAAATCTTAAACTTTCAGAATTTATTCTAGATGTCATGTGGAAGGAAATAAAAAGGCTAATTTTTTGATAAACAATTTATTTAGTAACTTATAACAAGATTAATGAAAACTATTAGTAAAATTTGCGATCAAAAAGATTAGAACGTCTTAGAAATTCATATAATTTTAGTAGTTTTTAGTGTGTTGAAGATAAGTTTAGGGTAAATTTGTAGTAGATTTTCGCACTGTTATTATGCCTAAAAACGCTTTGACATCTTTGGAAGTAAGAAAATTGATAGTGAAGTTACTTAATGAAGATAAGCATTCAATAGGTGAGATTGCCAACATTGCTCAGAAGTCAAAGAGTATTATTCATGGCATTTTGAAGAAATTCGAAGAAACTGGGTCACGTGAAGCAAAAAAATCACCTGGTATATCTAAAAAAATTACTGCAAAAACTGACCTTCCAAAGTTTTTTGAAGTTTTACCACTTACACTTAGGTGGCTAAGCACCCCCCAAAATTTTGCGCTCCCCCAAATTTATAAAAATCTCACAACTGCTTTTTGGCTTAAAATGCACAGAAGACCCAAGTTTATATCTGCTCCAATACAACTTTTTCTTCTAACTACATCACACAAGCAACAAATTAGCAAAAATGATGTTTTTGATGAAAATCGTTCAAAAAATTATTTGTCATTAAGAAATTGTTGTAAAATACATGTTTTAGCTAAAGTTATTTCTTGCTTACTTGCACAAATAAAATGAGTTTTTTTATTTCATTCCACATGACATCTAGAATAAATTCTGAAAGTTTAAGATTTTTTTGTGATGTACTCGTATAAGATTAGTTAAGATGAATTTCCTCACTGTTAAAACTAGCGTTCTGATCTTTTTGCTCGCTACTGTAAGTGCTTTATTTCTGAGAAACATTTAATTAATAAAAAAAAGCTACACTGCATTTGCGATTTTGACAAGCGGTTTCCAAAAAAAGAAATTATGTTCATCAAAGATCAGTGAGAAAGCCGAAAAATGTTTCTGAGAAGCTTAGACGTAAGTCATAATATAGATGCAGCAAAAAAAGCTACGCAAACTTGGTGATGAGCAACGTACTTCTTCTGGCGTAAAATCATGCCAGCCGAAAGCTGCGTATATTATTTATATGCTCACTAAATTAAGGAAATGAGGTACAGCTTTAATGGAATCAGTAGATTCTTCTAGCTATTATATTGATAAGTAGATAGATGAACCTGGAAGAAATTGCAATTGCAAACCCACAAAAGAATAGTTGGAGAAAAGAGCTATAAAAAGATTCGTCTGTACTCAGTAGCTGATGGAAGCTGCATCATTGGTGATCGTCGCATGACATCCATTCGTCAAGATGTGTAGCTGCATCGGCTTCAACAGTTTATTGCCGACGAGAAGACGTGCGGATGAAAGCGTTAAAGAAAAGTGAAGAGTCTTTGGTTGCAGCTTCTACACTGCAGTTGTGCTACGATGGTAAAATAATTGAAAAAATCGATCGCTGTTTATTTGCACGTAAATTTGTAAATGCTCAGCTCGATCCATGTGATACTGTTATGCTCATGGGATCTATTCCAAAAACCATTTCTGTTACTGCAAATGTAAGTTTTAACACCATTACTGAACAAATTAGTAACGAGACTCTTCAAAACATACATGCTGTTATGGCAGATACCACAGCTCTCAACACTGGAAAAAATCCGGAGTAAATATTCGTTTGGAAGAGTATTTTAATAGAAACATAGGCCGCGACATTCACATTCCTGAGTGCATGTTCCACGTAAACGAGATATATCTGACTCACGTTATCTGGATGGTTGAACGAAAAAAAGGTCCTGAAGCGATGGAAGGCGAAGCATTGTTTAATAACATTTCAGCTATTCAAATATCAATGATAGGGCACCTAGTGTTAGCTAATGGATTGAGTATACCAGTAGCAAACACCGTTGATGTGCATTTAAAACCCAAATAGGAATGGTTTTCCCGACGAAAACGTGATGGGATAAAAGATTACAGTTTTAGAGCGGACCACATGCGCTTGTTAGTGTTGGCGTGTTATTTCATCACCGATAAACCAGACAATTTGAAAAATCTCACTGTTTACAAACAAGAGCGAATATGTTATTCTCGCTGGTTATCTTAGAAGTCTCCTTTTCAAAACTGAAAATCTATCTGAGGCTGATGGTGTAAAACTTTGGAGGATTGTATCGCACATTGCCTGTGTTTATGTTCCGTCATTCATAGTGATTCATTTAAACCTATGAGCTCTGGAAGGGCCTTTCCTCACACTATTTTAACGTGATCTACTTGCTCCGTTACATGAGATTGATCCAGATATAGTTGAAACAACAATGAAGCATTACCTTGGACATGCTTCCCAAAGGCTTTGTGGAAAAATGTAGTTTTTAAGCGTTCACGCAGAAGTAGCTCCATATTATGCTGAAGCAGTCAAAAAGTGCTCCCTCCCTCAATCCGTAAATGTTTGTTCTCTTTTAAGTGATCCGACACCACGTTTAAGGCAATTTTTCACGATAAAAAGTAAAGAAGCGCCATCTATCTCCATTTTACATTTCATCCTGCATTTTGGAAATCCATGCACAACAACAATCCGGTCACTGAAAGAAGAATCGGAAAATTAAAAGGAATAATTAAGGAAAAATAAGCGAAAACTCCTGTTCAATTGAACCGCTCTGACATTCGTTTACGTGCATTTTTATGCAATATGGAAACTGATTTTTGTGTTTAATCAAAAATGTAACGTTAGTGTGCTGTTGTTTGATTGTTGACATTGTTACAAGTTAAGCAAAATGTGTGCTAAAAATGATAAAATAGTCAATTTTGTAAAGAAAGTAGTTTTTTTGATATAACTTTTTTCTACTGCAGATACGCTTTGTAATCTTCTGGAACGGTTTTATGAAATCGCGTGTTGTACATCTTTTGACATTAATTTCGTCCCTCTACGATAAATAGTTTTCGAGATAGGCCAAAATCCCAAAATCTCAATTTCAACGGCCGTAAGCCGCATCTGTATGATATCATAATGCAAACAAATTTTGGGTGCCGAGATTTACCCAAAACCCAACCACATCAGATCAAGGAATTTTGAAAATCAAAAGTGGTGAAATTTTGAAACACCCTAAGAACTATGCTATTATTCATTGCAATCTAGCACAATTTTAAACACTTGCAATTTCAGCAGAATCTTGCAGCATTATAAATTTTTATTTAACAGATTAAAGTGTTTCAATTGCAACGCTGATTCCAGGACTGAATATAGCGCAATGTTGAAGCTGATTGTTTGCATCATAATTTTCGCCGCAAATTGCTGTGCTCATCAATTTCTCACATGTTCGATAAGCGATAGCGTATTGTCTCAGCAAAGTCCACAAACCTCTCAACAACCTTTACTGGGATCTCCGGGAGCACGAGGACCGAAAGGCCAAATGGGGTCACGAGGAAATCCCGGCCAGAAGGGAGAACCTGGAATTCAGGATAATCGACAAATAAACTTGCTCCGAAATCAATTCAATACCCTCTCTCAGGAAGTGGCAGCTTTAAACAACCGAAGCAATGAAAACCAACAAAAGCAAATAAATGCTCTCTCGCAAGAAGTGAAAGTGCTAAAAAACCGAACCACAGAAAATCAGCTACAAATGCAAATAAATTATCTTTTTCAGGAAGTGGAAGCGCTAAAAAACCAAACCAGGAAATATCAACAACAGAAGCAAACAAATTCCTTTTTTCTGGAAGGGAAAACTGTAAGAAACCAAAGCAGAGGAAACCTCAGCATAACAGAAGCAAGCAACGTGTTGCATGTATCTTCTTATGTTTATATTTATCGACTCACGCCAGGTAGTCAATCGTGGCAAAAAAGTCGAGAAATATGCCAAAGCTGGGGAGGTGATCTTGCGATGCATGGCATAAAAATTCTAAAAAATAGAGAAAAACTGATTAAAAATATGTCAATGAGCTATTATTTTTGGATCGGAGTAAATGATATTGCATCAGAAGGAAACTGGGTGTGGGTGAATGGTGAGCGTGCATTCCGATCTGAGGTACTTTGGGAATCAGGGTATGGGTATTATACTCCCGATTCAGATTGCGCTATTGTGAATGGATATCCCAAATCTAGTTCTATTGGTAAAGCCTTTACCGACCCGTGTGATGATTCATATAAAGGACTTTGTGAGAAAGAAATTTAAGTTTTACAAACAACAATGAATTCTAATGAACAGGATTGTGGTTCAGAAAATAACAAATTTTAATCCTCTAAAACATGTAACTACAGTATTTTGTAAGAATTTTATTCCCAAAACCATAAATTAGTTTTGGTAGGACTTCATCTTCATTGATTAAATCTCTCTGAAAAGTTCCTAAACGCATTCCTTGATATGCCAATCAATAGAAATTTGTTTTGTGAAAGCATGTGGAATTTTACTTGATAGAATTTCGTCAAATTGATGTGGTCTTAAACAATCTGTAGACACAATAAAAAATTGAAATGTTTTTGAATAGCCTAATGTAAAATATCATAAATTAAAAATTGACCTGACATTTTAATGTGGTTAACTTTCGACGTTTTGAAATTAATATTTCTCAAAACTAAAACACGAATTAAACTGATATATTTTTTAACCATAACAATACTATGCGTTACCAGAATTCTTAGATTACTTGCACTGTTGGAAGCGATGATGCATTATTGTAATTAGTAAAACATAATCACTGAGTTGTATTGCATACCGGCATATTGTACTGTCTAGGGCAGCGTTTCCCAAACTGTGGTACGCGAAGAATTTACAGGTGGTACGCCTAACATTCAGAAATTGATTTATTTTTTGTATCAATAGTGATGAATGTAAAATGTAAAGTCATTTTCATTAAATTTTTCATAAAAATAAAAATTTTGCGTAACAATTTTAATTTATTATGTTTGTTTTTATACTGTTACGACACAATGTCATCTGCGTCCACGCAGCATGTGGGTGCTTGATGCACGGTACACTTAAAATTTAGTTTTGTTTGTGAGTAAGTATGGATAAGTGGTTGGGACTATCTTCTTCATCAGCTGCAAGCACCAGTTCAGGTGAACAGGAAATTTGCAAAAAAGCGTAAGTCACAGCCCATTCGAAAATATAGTAAAGAGTACCTTCAATATGGGTTTACCTTTACTATGGACGAAAACGCAGAGGCTAAGCCACAAAGTTTACACTTTCGCTCCCGTCCGCCATTTTGTAAAACTGGCGTGCGCATAAAAAGAGCTTCCATCAAAAATTTTTTTGCCGATGTATTTACCGTCGCATGAGCGAAGCACACAACAAAATTAAAAAAAAATTCAATTACAAACCGCAAGCAGATTGTTAGAAAGGTTCATATATAAAGCGTTTTTGCTTGAATGAGACACACGCAAACAGCCGCGCGAACGTCCGCCAATTCTTTTATTGCCGGTACATATACCGTCGCGGGAGCGAGCGCATGAAGATCGCTTGCCGGTAATTATACCGGCGCGGGAGCGAAAGTGCTTTGCAATGAGGTTCTGACGAACCATTCGATGAAACCTTCTTTGTTGAAGCGCCATTTTTTAGGTAAGCACAACTCTTTGAAAGACAAACCTGTGACTTACTTTGAAGAAATTCTTGCAAATATGCAACAGTCACGTAAGCTCATCAGAAAATTTACCACTTCGAATGAAAAATCTTTAAAAGCCTCATATCTTGTTAGTTTACGAATAGCAAAAACTGCTCAACCTCACACAATTGCAGAAAGATTAATTCTTCCCGCGGCCAAGGACTTAGTTGAGAATCTTATTGGAGAAGCACAAGCTCGAAAATTAGATGAAGTTTCAGTTTCTAACAACACAGTTTGCAGGCGTATTCAGGACATGGCAGATTATTCGAAATCGCAGCTTGTGAGACAAGTAGCAGAAAGTCCGTTTTTTGCAATTCAGCTCGATGAAAGCACAGATGGGACAAATTTTCCTCAATTACGAGGGTCAGTCAATAAGTAATGAGACTTTCTCAATAACTCAAGTTTGCAATGACTGGTAATCAAAAAATGCTTTTTTATTTTTCAACATAGTCTCCCTCCTTTGCAACACACTTGTTCTATCTTGATATTAGATTGTCTATTCCTTTGGCATAGAATTCCGTGGACTGGGTCCTTAGCCAGTTGCTCACAGCAGCCCAGCACCCTCACAGAACCCAGTTGTCGCTGGGTTCCCAAGATGTTAATGGATGATCACAAAATGCAACGCCTGATGGCTTCCAGAGCATCCTACGCAGATACAGAAAGGAGGGAGATGCATTTCTGTCGAGAATAGTGACAACTGATGAGACCTGGGTTTTTCATTATGAACCTGAATCGAAACGACGATCAATGGAGTGGAAGCATGTTTCTTCCCCAGTGAAGAAAAAATTCAAATTTCAGAAAAGTTTAAGGAAAGTCATGCTCACTGTGTTCTGGGACAGAAATGGGCCGATCACTATCAGTTTCTTGGAAAGGGGCAATACTGTGAACTCAGAGAACTACTGTGAGCTGCTAACTCAAGTGAAAAAAGACATTAAGAACAAACGGAGGGGACTTCAATCAAGAGGTGTGATTCTTCTTCAGGATAATGCAAGGCCCCACACAGCAGCAAAAACCCTAGCCAAAATTGAAGATTTAGGCTGGAAACTTCTAACACACCCACCCTACAGCCCAGACCTTGCACCATCTGATTTTCACCTCTTCGGCCCACTCAAAGAGAGTATGAAAAGAATTCACTTCCAGACTGACGAAGAAGTGAAGGCTGCTGTGAGCAACTAGCTAAGGACCCAGTCCACGGAATTCTATGCCAAAGGAATAGACAATCTAATATCAAGATGGAACAAGTGTGTTGCAAAGGAGGGAGACTATGTTGAAAAATAAAAAAGCATTTTTTGATTACCAGTCATTGCAAACTTGAGTTATTGAGAAAGTCTCATTACTTATTGACTGACCCTCGTACTAATATATGTTCGATATGTATATAATTTTGAAATGATTGAAGACTTCTTGTTTCGCAAACCTCTTGAAGGGCGAACTACGAGTGTTAAAATATTCAAAGTATTAAATGATTTTATTGATCAAAATGGAATTTCATGGAAAAAGTGTGTTGGGGTTTGTTCAGACGGTGCTCGTGCGATGACAGGAAGACACGGTGGTGTAGTTACGCGAATACAATCTGTTGCTCCAAATGCAGTCTTTACACACTGCAGCATCCACAGAGAAGCTTTAGCTGCAAAAACGCTACAATCTTCATTTAAAGACATGTTGGATAGTGCCATCAAAGTTGTGAATTTGATTAAAGCAAGAGCATTAAACTCCCGCATGTTTACAATTACGTGCGATGGTTATCAAGGGGGAAAGTGCTTTTCCGGTTGTTTGAACTCCGTGCTGAAGTTCGCCTTTTCTTGATTGACATCAATTCTCCTTTTCAAAACTTGTTCTGTGACGATGTGTGGCTATCGAAACTAGCTTATCTGGTAAATGTTTTCAGATTTCTAAATGAGCTGAATCTAAGCCTTCAAGGAGCAACAGCTGATATATTTCAAGTCAGTGACAACATTAATAGCACTGTTAGAAAACTACAGCTAAGACTCGGAGGTATTGAAAAAAATAATCTGGTTGCATTTCCACTTCTGTGCGAATTTATTTCAGAAAATGATTTGCATATCGACAGTCAATTGAAGTTGGATATTGCTCAGCATTGTCAGCAGTTAATAGAAAAATTTCATTTGTATTTTCCAAAAAATTATGAAGAATTTAATTGGGTTCGTTTTCCATTTTCAACTTCTGTCGATCTTCCTGATGATTTTTCCACTCATGAAAAGGATTCTTTTTCTGATCTTTCTTGTGATGGTATATTGAAAAATAAATTTGAAACATCAAACCTGTCCAGTTTCTGGCTTCACTGCCAAAGTGACTTCCCAAAAATTTCTACTCGAGCCACAAAGTTTCTTTTGCCTTTCTGCACGTCTTATTTGTGTGAATGTGGTTTCTCAGCAATGCTTGCCATCAAATCTAAATACAGAAGCCGTTTGGAACTGGAGCCAAATCTTCGTCTCAATCTGACAAAAATTTACATTAACATTGACGAGCTTGTTGCGTAGAAGCAAGCGCATCCATCTCATTGAATACGAAATGGAAATGATAATTTAATAAATTTCCTTTTTTTTTCATTAAACAAACATGTCATAAATACATTGTGCGAGTGTTTTTGTAGTTGAAGGTTTTTTCGTAAGCATCTTTAATTTTTATGCTGAAGTGGTACGGTGAGTTTTTAAAATTGTTTTAGTGGTACGTTCATAAAAAAGTTTGGGAAACCCTGGTCTAGGGTAATAGTCTTTGTTTCAAACTGGTTTGTTTGCCTCCAAAGCAGATTAACCAATTTGCTAATGACATTAGCAAATAAGTCAATTCAAAAACGTCAAAAGTTAATAGCAATGACATTTGTATTTCACAATGCTTTTTTGTGACAATGTGTTTGTACGTATTTGAGCAAGATCGAAAATCAAAAATAAATGAAATATTGGACGTGTTTTCACGAACACACTGCTTTGTCCATTAGCACTTTGCTGTTAATCACAACATAATAGGTGATAGTGGTAATGACTGTTTCTGCAGTCTCACAAGCCTGAGCATTCGAATATCACAATCAGCACGTAGTTGTTGAGAGTTCAACATGCTTGAAGTAAGTTATATGTAGCAGGCATTTCTCGTTTGTCGAGTGTAATGATGTTGCAACCAGATTAAGTCGTTTTTTCGACAAATTTTTTCTTCAAAATTGACGTTTCGCTCCCCGGTAACTAAGGGGAGCGAAACGTCAATTTTGAAGAATAAATTTGTCAAAAAAACGACTTAATCTAGTTGTAACATGCTTGAAGTAGGTCGAGAATTTTGTCGTTTTTACCTCCTTCTCCAGTTGCGGTTAGTTCTTGACGAGGTACCACGTGTTTGCCACTTAAAAATAGAAATATTGCATTGAGTGCCTTTCCCTAAAACACAAAAAGCAAAATTGCCGGCATTTATTGGAAACCATTGTGTTTGTGCTGAGCATCATCAGTACAGGATAGTCCATGTGATGCATGGTTAGGCAGAGCTTGCTGAAAGTAGAGCCATATGATGATTTCATTGTCAGGGACTGTGAAAAGGTGGCAGTAGCGGAAGTTCGAGGTAGGAGGTAGAGGTGGTGTTATCGCGTCTTATTTATTAATTAGCCGTCTTTGCTGGCGATGTCCGCCAAGCAATGTCAGGGTTTGGTATTTCAGGTCCACCGGCTGCACCGGCTTCACCCATCGGGCTCTTGTGTGAGCAGTACCAAAAAGTTAATGAATTTTGTGCAGTTTCACAATTCTTGTTCACGAAATTGTGATCATTATATTCTCTTACTCATGACTGGCAATGCTCACAAAGAATCTTGCCACAAATTAATTGTTGTTAATACTTTTGAGGGAGAAGGGATTGAAATACAATCAAAACTGATTGTAGCGGCGAAATAGTTGTTGCTTTCACAATTGCCTTGCGTTTCGCGTAGTTTGGAAGTAGGAAACACATTTCTGATTTTAAGCTATTTTCAAGCAAAATAGTAAAATGTCTTTCGTGTGGTGCGTTTTCACCCAGTGAAACTGTTTTCTTTTTAATTTTCTTTTAAACTTTCTTAAGTTCTCGCTGGCTACGCATTATGTAGCATGTTCTTTTTTCCCTGCTTGACGTGCCCCGAGGAGTTAAAAGAGTCCTTGCTTTTCCCCAAATGTTTAGTTTGGCCCGGTAGCTCTATAAAGCTATTATAAAGCAAAATACCAATAATATCTTCCATGTGGTGCGATTTAACACAGTGACGTTATTAATTTTTATTTCGTCTTAAACTTTCTCAAATCCCTGCTGGCTAAGCCTTATGATTTATATTTGTTTTTCCTTGCTTAGATATGCTCATAGAAGTCAAATGAGTTCTTGCTTTTCCAAATTTTCAGGTTTGACCCGATAGCTCTATAAAGCTATTATCAAGCAAAATAGAAAACATGTTTCTTCTAAGTATGGTGCAATTTCATCCCGGCGTGGCATACCACCACCCGTGCCGATTTAAAACGTGTCAATCAATGCAACTGCACCAGCTTCACTGTAAAAACATTTGTGGAGCAACAGCGAAATGTTTTAGTAAATATAAGCCATAGTTCTTGTACAAGTAATGGGTGATCATGTTGGTCTATTAACTAGACTGAAAGTGTTCAAAAGAAAGAATGATGACACAAACTACCATTTGTAATATTTAAAAGTGTAAGGGATGGGGGGGGGGGGGGGGGTCGAAACATAGTCAAAAGTGATGGTATCGCTCAAATGGTAGTTGTTTTGACTCATAAAGGAATAAGCTATTTAGTGATAGGCCTATTTGACAATTTGATGGCCCCGCTTTTGTATTGATATTTGTAACAATAAGAATTTTGCCTGCGCTATTTGCTTTTATTCGGCAATAGCATAAAAAGGAGCCATGCCTTTCTCCTAAGTCATATAATCTATTGCAATAGGCGCCTATTAAGCACTTTTCAAACAAAAACATTTCCTCTTAATTTAGTGTTACAAATTGATGGTATTATTGTTTAATTTTGATCTTTTCTTAAATTTGGGATTATATTATATGTAGCTTTGCCCAACCCAGCGTCCTAAGGGTGTTCAAATCAGAGCAGCCATGGAGCCGGACCCAAGCCTGGATTTGGCGAGAGAAGACATAGAAAGGGTTGGAGCTAGGGAGGGGGAGGATGTCAATCGGATCAAATGGAGAATACTTTCCCGCTGTGGCGACTCCGAATAGGGAGAAGGTGAAAGAAGGAGAAGATTACATTTAACTTCGCTCCTAATCCAGACCTCCCTACTGTTAAATAAAGATTAGTGCTTTCCACCGATAACCTTGCAACTACAAATATTAGTAATGGGCTTTACCATTTATGTTCGTTATCAAAATCATAGCAGATAATTTTGCTGCCTGTTGCTGTTTCTCACGAAATATTGCCAAGCGTCGCAATATAATTTAAAATGATGACTTCACAATGCGTTTTAAGCCATTAAATATTAGGATTGCTACTTACCACTTTTTCGTTACTGTAGGCGAATTAATGTGGACTAACGTCTCTGACTGCATGCATGTTCCGTGGCCCTGGCATAAACGTCGCCATGCAAAGAGCAAACTAACCCGAAATGAAGCACTCACAGTAATTTATAGCAATAGCGGGGGCCCCCCATCAAAAATGTCGAGGTCAAGAATATCAAATTACCTAGCTGCTGCGCTAGCCTCACCCAATTGCTTCAACATTTAGATCATATGTAGCTTGACACTTACATTTTGTTGCAAACGATAAGAAAGGATCATCTTTACTTCATCGTCTTTTTCTTGGGTGATCACGAAGTGTTTTGCTTGGAGTAGGCTACCTGTTAAAATTTGTAGACTTGATTTTTCCATAAATCGTTTTGAGTAATTTGATAAATAATGCCAAAGATCCCTGCTATCGAGAAAGAATAGCCAAAATAAACCACAGGACTTACTTTTTTTGGAAATTGCAATTTTGTGAAATGCAGGCACTGTAAAACTATCCCAGTCACACGGTTTGGGGGAAGGTCTTAGCGCACAGTGCAAACTCAATCGCGGTATCAAAGAGCACTCTCGATGATTGAATCAAATATAATCCCGAGACGAAAAATCTGATCGATCATACACGAATGACATTGATACTGCGACAGGTTTTTGTATGCGACTTTCCGAAACGATTCAACTTTATAGCAGAGATTTCACTTCATTCGTATTTTGATTTTGAGAAAAATACCAAATGACTAGAGTGCCGCGGTTTTATAGTGCTGCAAATTTACGAAATTCTCACGCGAGCACGTGGAAAAGACAAAAAAAACTTCATAGAGAATGGCTGTCCTAAATCTTTTTTCTTATTATTGTTTACAACACAAAAGACACTAATTATAACAGTAGGTCTCCAGCAGCTTATTCAAATAAAAAGAGGCCCTGCAGTTTAATCAGGGTGCGAAAAGTTTTAATTAAAAATTTATGAATGAATTTAATTTTAATAAAATAAATAATTAAATTAATTTTTTTGTTACACACCGCTCCCCTTAAGCCGTCTGAGGGAAGTAAGGCTTAACCCATTAATGCTCAGCGTATGATATGCAGGGTGTCCACATAGTCTTTAGACAATTAAAAAAATTTATTGATATTACAACTGACGATAGAAATGTCTGAAATGTTTAAATAATATCAATTAAATGGTCAAGTTTTTATTTAAAGCATTAATGAACGCTATCTCTGAAATGATTAATTAATATCAAGTAAATAGTCAAGTTTTTATTTAAAGCAATAATAAATTTCTATATGAGCCCTATTTGTAGCACTGAGGTCATCTAAACGATATTAAATTTCAGTCCATATTCTTTGTAACATTTCTTTATCAGTTGTCTCCACAGCAGCAGTTATTCTTTCCTTAAGGTCACTTATGTCTTTTACTTTGGTGCGGTACACAACATCTTTCACGTAGGCCAAACGAAAGCAGTGCCGATGGACTTTGTTGGGCTACGACTAAATGACTGACGAATACGCTCGATGCCCTTTTCAGAAGTTTTTGACGATCCACTCCTCGGTTTTAATAGCAACGTTCCCGTTCCCACAAACTGCTTTTGCCAATTGCGAATCGACTGACGTGCTAGGGCCCGTTTTACATATTTAGCTATAAAATTTGTTTGTGCTTGAATATCAGATTTCGTTTTGATAAACCAAGAAACACATTGTGTTTTTTCTTGTGGAGTAGTCATTTTTAACGGGTTTGGAAATCAATTATTTTATTGAGCTAATTCATCTCTGAAATAAAAAAGAGTGATGTTATAAAAAACTTTAAAAACAACTGATTAATATGCAAAAAGAATTATTTTGATAGCATTTAAAAAAATTTTTTAATGAATGTATAAAATTGTCTAAAGACTTTGTGGACACCTTGTATTATACGCTAGAGTGTACTTTATAATTGCGTGAAAAAAATTTTTTGGAAACTCTTTTCTTTTCTTTTTTTTTACATTTCGTATTGCTGGTCATTATATTTACATGTGTCAAAATGAGAAATATTTGCATCATCAGCAAAGGTGTGAAAAGAATATTTCTTTTTGGGGCAAAGTTATGATAATTAGATTTATAGAGGTGTAAGTGAACTGTTGCTATTTTTCACAAGATGGACATAAACATTTAGGATTTTTTTGGGCGTCTTTTGTAAAGCATTCTTCAACTAAGATGCAGCCATTTTAATTTCATAAAAATTTTGTCTTTGGTCTCAGCAAAAATACTTACAATTCTGCGTATGATATATCATACGCTGGGAAGTAGCATGTGCTTATGCGATATATACCTTACACTCCTAAATTAAAAGTATATGTTATATAATGCATATAAGTTGTTGTTTTATCAGACAGTGGTATTAGAAATTAACTAGGAAAATACTAAAATTTGATGCAGCTTTAGGCAATTAACTGTAATTTACATGAGTACCGGTATATTTGTTTTTACAAACATAAGCTGTACAACTTATGTTACATGCAACAATTACTATATAACTTTACCTAAACCACTGAAATGGCATTGTATTATAGAGTATTTTCTAAAGTCATTGCGTTATGTTTTATTTCTATAGTTAAATTGTATTATATACAGTTTTATAGATTCAAATATATGTTATTGTGCATGTAGATCATTACTAAAAATATCTAAAGTTTAAGTCCATTTTGCCATAAAAGCCTAATGTCTAAAAGGAAGTTATTGTCCGTACAAAAAGATGCTGAAGAACTTTTCAACATTTTATTTTCGGAACAAAATACAACTGCAATTGCTGAAGAAATAGAAGATGCCGAAGAGTTACAAATTGTGTTCCAACCACCAAATGATGGTGCAGATTCCGACAAAGATGATGCACCAAGTGATAATGAGGAAGCATGTGCAAATTTCAAAGATATTGGGAGAGGAATTTTGTCGCAAAGTGCTGAAATTAGAATTATTAATAAAGATGGAAAAAGAGATTTGGATATTGAATCTGAAACACCTGAAGATCTACCTTGTAGTTCCAAAAAACGAAGCAAAAAACAAAAGTCAGTTCGAAAATGGTTATCTAAGCAACTGAAAAACACAGCCTCATCCTATAAATTTGAAGATGACAATGAAGCCCCAGCTGTTGTTGATACCATAAAAAAGGAAGGCATGAATCCAGTAGACTTGTTCAAGCTGTGTTTTGATGATGAAATCATGAATTACATATGCCGTGAGACTGAAAAATATGCTTCTCAAAAAGGTGAATCTCAGTTTGTGGTCACTGTGGAAGAACTGTATAGATATTTTGGCATTCTTCTCTTGTCTGGCTACAACAAAACGCCATTCAGAAGAATGTACTGGGAAACCAGACCTGATGCAAACAACTTTTTAGTTTGCCAATCCATGAGCCGAAACAGATTTGAAAAAATTCACTAATATTTGCATTTCAATGATAATATGAGCATTGATTACAATGATAGCGTTTACAAAATTAGGCCCATAATCGATCATTTGAATGCCTACTTTGGTCAATTTTTCCAACCTTTTGGACAAAAGTATTCTCTTGATGAAGCTATGGAACCATATTATGGCCATCACTCTATGAAACAGTTCATGAGAGGAAAGCCTATTAGATATGGATTTAAATTATGGTGCCTGACAAGTTCCCAAGGATATTTGGTCAAGTTTCAACCCTACACTGGTAGTGATAAAACTCCAGGAAAACCTGTGGGTCCCAGTGTCACAGAGAATTTGTGCATTGAAACTATTCCACAAGGTGCCTGCATATACATGGACAGTTATTTTACATTATTACCTTTGATGGAAACTTTGCCACAAGAAAACCTGTATGCAATTGGTACTATCAGGAATGATATGATCGAGAAGGCTCCTCTGCAAGATCTCAAAAAATCAGAGCGAGGCTCATTTTGCTCAGTCACAGAAAGCAAAAGTAAAATAACATTAGTTCGATGGAATGACAACAGTTAAGTTACCCTTATCAGCAACATGACAAAGAATAAAGTTTTTGATGTTGGCTCTTGCAAACGATGGAAACAATCTGAGAGAAAACAGATTAGTGTTCCTCAACACAATATTGTGAAGCTCTATAATAAAAACATGGGTGGAGTTGACTTGTTTGATAAACTTAGAGGTCATTGTTGAATCAGAATCCGTTCACGAAGATGGTATTGGCCGCTGTTTAGATTTTGCCTAAATGGAAGCATGATCAACCTGTGGCTGTTGTATAGGCACATAGACAGCAAAATGTCACTGCTAGAATTCACCAGGCAAGTGGTCATTGCATTGCTTGCTTCATCGAACGTGGGAAAGAAGAGAGATATTGCACCCAAAACTAAAAAGCAAATCCTGGATGCCACGAGACTGGATGGTAAAGGACATCTTGTTGACAAAATCAAGACCCAGCGTGGATGTGCTGCCTGCGGTTTATGTGCCAAGTTCATTTGTTTGAAATGTAATGTTGGCCTCCATCCAGATGGATGTTTCGTTAAATTTCACCAGTAACATTTTTTTGTCATTTAACTGTTTTTGGACTGCTTTTAGTGTTTTTTTATGCTAATAGTTATTTCCATAAACCTGCTAAAATGTATCGGTTCTGATCTTGTTTCACACTACAATTGACGAAATTGGCCACGAATAGGTTCAGGTTAAACATGGCAGCGCTTAGCTATACACGACAAACTAAACAATTTTCGTAGAAGAAAAAATGCAACTCACTACACGTAACTGCCCAGCGTATGATTTATTATACGCTTAAAAAATATAACTTAAAAACAATTTATTCGAAAAAAATGTTAGTAATGTGATAAGATTGGCTTAAGTAAATCTACCAAATGTGAAAAAAAAATTTTGAATTTTTGAATTTCGGGCATTAATGGGTTAATATGGCACATTAAATCACAATAACAAATACAAATGCAGTACGGTACAAACACAATGAAAATTTAAAGACACTTTGATATACAGCAACAACAACACAATACAAATTTATACACGTTCAGCTTCCAGTAATGCGCACAGCTTAGAAATTGGACGAGTGCACACAGAATGTTTGGTTTGAACTTTGGCACTTCTAGTCAGCCCATGTTTATCTGGAAAGGTTTTGAATACTCGGCCCAAGACCCACAAGTTGTGAGGTGCGTTGTCAATAATTAAGACTATGTCTCCCACACTAACATTACGTGAACTATTTGACCACTTATTGCGCCTTTGCAACATTGGTCGGTATTCTCAGGTCCATCCTCTCCAAAAAACATTGGCAAGGTATTGCACTTTCCTCCAACGCCTTTTAGCGTAATTATCCTTTATTGAAAAGATGCCAGGGGGCAGCGAAACCCTTCCTTTAGGAGTAGCAGGTGATTTGGCATCAAAAGGTTCAAGTCCAAAGATTGATCATTTATAGTGGTAAGGGGCCGACAGTTTAATATGCCTTCAACTTCGCACAAAAGGGTAAGCAGGCTCTCATCAGTTGGAGCTTGTTCAGTACAAAGGGCTGAAAGATTTTACGAACTGAGCGGATAAGCCGCTCCCATATCCCATCGTAATGAGTTGCCCAGGGTACGTTGAACTTCTATTTGATATTGCGTTGCAACAAAAAATCATTGATTTTTGTTTTTTCCAATTTTCTATGGCCTTGGCCAGCTCATGTTTAGCCCCCACAAAATTGCTGCCATTGTCAGATCTTAGTTCTAACACTTGGCCTCTACGTTTGCCTCTACGTTGGCCTCCACGTTGGCCTCCACAAACCGTCTCAGACTTTGAATGAAAGAGCTGGTGTCCAAACCATGAGCCACTTCAATGTACACAGCCCTGGTGGTAAAACAAGTGAATAGCACCCCATACTTTTTTAACTCTAACCGACCTTGCTTAATCAGAAGGGGACCAAAAAGATCGACTCCCACAAAGGTAAATGGTGGATGATCAGCAATCAGCCTTTCCTCCGGTAAACTGGCCATTTTTTGTGTGAGTACTTCTCAACGAATTCTACGGCGTTTCACACATTTGGACAATACGGACCGTGCAAGAGAGTTTACCTTAACAATCCACAAGGTTTCTCTCAGCTTAGCAATGACCTGTTGACGACCCGTGTGTCCCAGCCTCTGATGCTGTTCTGTGACAACTAGCTTGCCCACATAAAACTCAGACAAAATTATCCGATGTTTGCTCTCATGCAGTAACTGTGAGTTTCGTACATTTTTATGCAATATGAAAACTGATTTTTGTGTTTAATCAAAAATGTAACGCTAGTGTGCTGTTGTTTGATTGTTGATATTGTTACAAGTTAAGCAAAATGTGTGCTAAAAATAATACAATATTTAATTTCGTAAAAAAAGTAGTTTTTGTGAAATAACTTGTAACCCACTAAAACAGTTGTAGGAAATCGGACCTTGGGCATCTTTTGATACTAATTTCGTCATTCTACGATCAATAATTTTCGAGATAGGCCAAAATGGCAACTTCAACGGCCGTGAGCCGCATTTGTATGAGGTCATTATGCAAACAAATTTTGGGTACGGAGTTTTTACCCAAAACCCAACCACATCAGATCAAGGAATTTTGAAAATCAAAAGTGGTGAAATTTTGAAACACTCTTAAGATTTATGCTACTATTCATTGCAATCTAGCACTATTTTAAACACTTTCAATTTCAGCAGAATCTTGCAGCATTTAAAATTTTTTTGAGCAGATTAATGTATTTCTGATTGCAACGCTGATTCCAGAACTGAATATAGCGCAATGTTGAAGCTGATTGTTTGCATCATAATTTTTGCCGCAGATTGCTGTACTCATCAATTTCTCACATGTTCGATAAGCGATAGCGTATTGTCTCAGCAAAGTCCACAAACCTCCCAACAATCTTTACTGGGATCTCTGGAGCACGAGGATTGAAGGGCCAAATGGGGTCACGAGGAAGTCCCGAAATCTTTTCTTCGGTCCCTTCTCACTTACGCTTCACCCGGATGGTTTCCTTTCCTAAGCGCTACCAATATCACCAAATTGGAACGCCTTCACCGAGCGGCCAGTCGCGCCATCACCGGCTGCCTCTCGTCGTCCCCTATCCCTCTACTACTCACCGAGGCTTCTCTACCTCCCCTACGAGTCACTCTGACTCACTTCACTCTTTTTTCTCATGAGCGGGCTCTTCGTCTCCCAACCTCCTTTCCCATCTCAGGTTTGGCCAGACTAGGAGTGAAACCAAGACTCTGCAGATCGTCCTGGAGAGCTTTTGCGTCCACTCACCCGCTCATGCTTTCTTCTACTTGTTCTAGGGAGGCTCTTGTTGCTTGCCCTCCCTGTCCTCCTTGGAATCTTCCCTCGTTCACGGTGGAGTCCACCCTTTCCACTCCATACTCTCGCTCTGATCCCCCTCACTCTCGCCAAGGTGTGGCTCTCGCCCACCTTGACTCTCTTCCTCCTCATGATCTGGTACTCTGGACAGACGGCTCTGTTCCTTTTCCTTTTGGCAAGGGCGGCTCCGGCGTTCTTGCCAACTGCTCTCTCTGTGGCACTGAGGCCACTCTTTCCTTTTCGGCAGGCCCAGTTTGTTCCAGTTTTTCGGCTGAAGCCTGCGCCATTCTGCACGCTCTTTGCTGGTCTCGGCAACACCATAAAGTCTGCCATTTTTCTTCTCTTCTTCTCCTGTCTGACTCTCGTTCTGTCCTCGCCACCCTGTCCTCTCCTCCACCTTTCCTGTTATCTCAAACTCTGTGGCAGATCTGGCAGGAACTGTCCTTCTTCTCCTTCTGTTCTATCAGGCTACAATGGGTCCCCGGACACTCGTTTCTCCCGGGGAACGACACAGCTGATGAGCTTGCCAGACGGGGAGCGCTGCTTGCGCCCTCCGCAATCCCTTGTAGTCTCTCTCCTCTTATCTCTCGTATCCACTCTCGTCTTATCTCGGACTGGAGGCGTACTGTCTCTTCAAAGTTTTTTGACACACAGGTTCCCTCAATTTCCACTGAGGAACTTGTGCTCCCTCGTCATGCTCGCTGTGTCCTCTCTCGTCTTCGCTGCAATGGACACAGCCTTCTTTTAGGTTCCTATCTCTCCAGGATTGGCAGAATCGAGAATCCTTCTTGCAGCGCCTGTGGACACTCGTCCCAGGACATCTCTCATCTCATTCTGCACTGTCCAGCTATGGACTCTTTGCGCCGCTCACTCTTTGGCGACTCTCTGTCTCTTTATGACCTCTGGTCCAGACCCTGGGGAGTTGCCCGGCTTCTGGGGCTCCATGGTCTTCCGCCATGCCCCCATCCCTCGGAAGGGGTCGGGTAAACAACAACAACAACAACAACAGGAAGTCCCGGCCAGAAGGGGGAACTTGCAATTCCGGATAATCGGCAAATAAACTTGCTCTGAAATCAATTCAATTCCCTCTCTCAGGAAGTGGCAGCTCTGAAAAACCAACAACAAAAGCAAACAAACATGCTCCCTCAGAAAGTGGCAGCTCCAAACAACCAAAGCAATGAAAATAAACAAAACCAAATAAATGCCCTCTCGCGAGAAGTGAAAGTGCTAAAACACCAAAGAAGAGAAAATCAGCTACAAAAGAAAATAAATTATTTTTTCAAGAAGTGAAAACGTTACAAAAACCAAAGCAAGATATATCAACAACAAGAGCAAATGAATTCCTTTTTTCTAGACGGGAAAGCTCTAAGAAACCACAGCAGAGGAAATCTCAACATAGCAGATGCAAGCAACGTGTTGCATGCATCTTCTTATGCAGCGCTTCTCAACCGATGGGCCGCGAAACGTTCTGCAATAAATTATATATCTTTTTGGAAAAAACTATGAATTACGAAAGCTAAAAATGTATTATAAACTTAACACTTTTTCGTTTTGTAGCAACTTCCTTCCTGAAATAAATGATTGTTCTGAAACAAATTTTTCATAAAGTGGGCCCCAAAACAAAGTCTCGGCGAAAAGTGGTCCATGACATCAAAAAGGTTGAGAAGCATTGTTCTTATGTTTATATCTATCGACTTATGCGAGGTCGTCAGTCGTGGCAGAAAAGCCGAGAAATATGCCAAAGTTGGGGAGGTGATCTTGCGATGCATGACATAGATCTCGAAAAAATAGGAAAAACTGATTAAAAATATGTCAGAGAGCAATTATTTTTGGATCGGAATAAATGATATTGCATCAGAAGGAAACTGGATGTGGGTGAATGGTGAGCGTGCAACCTATTCCGAGTTACTGTGAAGGTCAGCGCAATGGCGCATTGATTGCGATTCAAATTGCGTTCTTGTGGATGGATATCGCAGATCTAGCTATATTGATCAATGCTATGCGACCCGTGTGGTGATTCATATAAAGGGCTTTGTGAGAAAGAAAATTAAATTATATAAACATCGATAAATTGTATTGATGGGATCGTGGTTCGGAAAATAAAAGATTGTAATTGTCTAAAATACAGAGCAAATTATTTTGTAAGAGTTTCATTCCAAAAATCTAAAATTAGTTTTGGTAGGACTTCATCTTCATTGATTAAATTTCTCTGAAAAGTTCTTACACGCAGCCCTGATGTGCCGATCAATAAATCTTTGTTTCACGAAAGCATGTGCAACTTTTACTAGAGAGAATTTCATTAAGTTGACGTGGTTTTAAATAAACTGTATGTCACGAATAAGGAAATTTGCTTTGTAACAATTGTTTCATTTTTGTGTAAAGTGCTGTGTCATTTGTTCGCTCGGCTACTGATTGAGAAAAAAAAGACCTTTTTTCTTCGCAATTGGATTTTGCTGTAAGTACCTTTTTATTACGTCACAATCCTATAACGACATAATACAATTCCAGATTGATCTAGTGATTCTAGCTTCTTCAAAGAATTTCGATAACTGATTACATAACTTGAAATGCTTTTTTTTTACTTGATTTCGTTCTAGCGTTTTCGATTTATATATAAAGCGACGGGATTTTTTTTAGTTAGTTAGAGTGTGAGTAGAAAGGCGTGTAGTGGGGAGAAAGAAAGATTGATTGACGGAGTAAAGAAAGGCTATTTTTTTTGCGATAATTTATTGTGGATTTTGTTGACGTGGAGAATATTGAACAGTTATTGGTGGACTTAGTTTTGGCAGTTTCCTGATTGTGTGGTAAAGTGAATAGTTCTGAGATTGTTGGGCGAAGAAGTTTGAAGTCGTGAAGTACTATTTCTGCGAATACATTATTCTGTTATCAAAGTGGTTTAAGGTGTTTTTAGTGGAAGCCAATCTTTTCCAAGTTTTATTAAGTTGCAGTCAGACCTAATTATCCGAGCGATTATCACATGTCGCCTCAATTTTAAAAGAGATTTAAGAATGAGATAGAACCGAAAGTTCTATTATTATTAATATTATATTATTAAAACGCGACACTGTAAATATAAATACAAAAAAAATTGAAATGTTTTTGAATAGCCTAGTGTAAAATATCGTGAATTAAAAATTGACTTGACATTTTAATGTGGTTAACTTTGATCGATGTTTTGAAATTGATTTTTCTCAAAGCTAAAACACAAAATTGAACTGATATGTTTTTTTAAGCATAACAAAACTATACGTTATCAAAATTCCAAGATTGCTTGCACTGTAGGAAGTGATAATGCATTGTTGTAATTAGCTACGTAATCGCTGAATTGTATTTCGTGCTGTTATATTGTACTGTCTCGATTTATAGTCGTTTTTAAAATTAGTTTTTATGCTTCTAAAGTTGATTAATATATAATAAAATAGCGAAATCAATTAATTCAAAAAGTCAAAAGTTAATAACAATGACATTTGTATTTCACAACGCTTTTTTTGTGGCCATGTGTTTCGGGTATTTGAGTAAGGTCGAAAATCAAAAATAAATGAAATATTGGACGTGGTTTTGATGAAGAAAACATTGATTTGTCCGTTAGCACTTTATTGTCAGTCACACCGTAATGGATGATGATAACGATGACTGTTTCTGCAGTTTTGCAAGCTTGAGCATTCTGATATCGCAATCAGCACGCAATTGTAAGTGTTCAACATGCATGAAATAGGTCAAAGCTTTTATCGTTTTTATCTCCTTCTCCAGTTCTGGTTGTAAGTTCACAGTTCTTGACGAGGCACCACGTGTTTGCCTCGTAAAAACAAAGGTATTGCGTTGAGTGCCTTTCTTCAAGAAGTTCACAAAAAAACGAACTTGCCGGCTATAATTCGAAACCTTCATTTATTGCTATTACTTTACCTACTTCGCTTGAGCTTATTGTTCTGAACGACTCTGTGTTTTTTGTTCATAGATATTAGAACTCATGTTGAATGTAGAACAGCGCTTTTCAATCTTTTTGTCATCGCGGAACCCTTAATGTACTTTTGCGTTTGTTACGAAACCCCCACTAACAAAAAATTAGAAATCACAAACTGTTTGCAAGAAAATCAAATATTTCGTTACTAAAATCCAAAAACCAATTAAACACTTCAACAAATAAAATGGTTTTTATAAGTTCCTTCACCACTTACAACCACTTTTACAACAGTTAGCTTAATGCTTTTCAGATCTAAACCGTATGACCACAGCTCTCGACAATAACCTGTCGTCACAACAACAAATTACACCGCATAGCGCTGATTTTCCCTCTCTATCCTCAACTAACTCTGACTTTGAGTTAACTTTAACTCTAATCATCATTACCCACTTTCTGACCGTCCCCAAAACACGTATTTACTCCGATCTTTTTGGATAGTGAAGCACGAAATTTCTATCGTATATACAGTATATACATGTAAAGCGAGCAAAATTGAACTGCACCAATTAACAGCCGCCTTAACATGATGGTGTGGTCCCCAACCCCGTTTGGGTTGGGTTAAAATGGCTGTTGGCCTTCCTGAAGGTTCCAGTTACCCCGGGCACTCCCTCACTGAAACCATTTTTTTCCGTGCAGCCCCCTGAACGACCGCAGAAGCCTCTTAAAAATCGGCCTGTCTTCTCCTGCCTTTCTCTTTCCCACCTTCTTATTCTTCTCCTTGTCCTGATGAGCGGCAACGTTCATCCTAACCCTTGTCCCGTCTTTCCCTGTTCAGTGTGCGCTGGAAATGTGACCTGGCGGGGTAGGTCAGTGCAATGCTGCACATTCTCTAATTGGGTTTATTTAAAGTGCTCACTACTCTTCTTTTCTAGATTCAGAACTTTTGGCAGATCTCACTTCTGGAGCTGCCCTTCCTTCTGCATCTCTGCTTTTTTTGGAGATCCACACCTACCAGCACTGTGACTTCCTCCTCGGACTCCTCCAGCTGGTATACCTCCACTGCTCAATCTGGCCCATCTGGCTCCCTTCTGTTAATGCAGCATTCGCAACCCACCCTCGCCTTCAAACCTCTTATCCTTTTTCCGCCCACTTTGTATCTTCTTGCTCTGCACCCTCACCACCGCCTCATGCTCCTCGCTGCTGGCTGTTTTTCTTTACCTCCTGCTTCCTCTTCCCTTTCTTAACTCCCTCAGGGTTCTTGAATGGAATGTTGGGGGTCTCCTAGCCAGGAGCACTGAACTGCAACACTTTTTTTCGTCTCATCCCGTTTCCCTTATTTATATCCAGAAATCTAACCTAAATTTATCTCCCTCTTTCCGGATCCCTGGATTCTCTGCTCCGCGATCTGATGGCACCCACTCCCGATCTGGTATTTTTTCTACTGATGCCACAGACGCTAGCGGCGGCGTCATCATTTTCGTCAGGCAGGGCTTATTCTTTTCTGAGCTTTCTACCGCCTCTCTTTCTTCGCTTGACCCCTACTCTGATTATGTGGGGTCAACATCTCTCTAAAGGACTCCTCCTCGCTCTCATTTCTTAATGTTTATGCTCCGCCTATTCGCTCTTCTCCGAAGGATAGCAGAACCAATTTCTTTTCTTTCTCCATTCTTCCCTCCTATGTGGAAGCGGAAACGGTAGAATTTTCGCGCTTCTGCTTCCGCTTTCGCTTCCACAGAAAAAGGACCGCTTCCACCGCTTCCGCTTCCACATCCCTGGTGACAAGCATGTATCATTCAGCTAACTAAAGTGCTAGATTTTGTGCATTTAAAGACATAATGAACGATGAATTGTTGTTTTTTGGCGAACATTTTAATGGGTACTATATTGTTTTTTGCAGAAAAATTTAGTTACATTGTCTTGAATAAAGCTGTATATGAGAAAGTAGTAGAGATGAGCACCAAGCGAAGGCAATGTCGAAACAATCCAGACGTATTTTGCTACATTTGTAGTGAATATATGATGGCAAAGCACCAATTCAGGGCGCTTTTGGATCCAAGGCAAAATTAGTTCAATGCATTTTGGGGCTCCCATGGTATGGCGTGAATCCAAAAATTACCATGATGATTGCTATTTTTGCATGGTGGATATGTCTGGATGGAATGAGCGAAAGAAGAAAGATTAGTATTATCCTGACATTGAGTCTGCTTGACGTCCCATACCACATTGCACTGAAGTTCCAGTTCCAGTTTTCACTTCCTTACCTGACCTTACTGCAGATGAATTGCTACTGGAAGCGATTGATGATACTGATACTCAGCGACAGTAGTATTAGTAATGTCATTGCGAATTGAAATGTTGCGCTTTATATGCTTATCAGCATGGGCCATTAAACGTGTGTGCTCTAACGTGCTCGTTGCTGTGACGCTACTTTGATAGTGAAGAAGTAAGCATCGAAATGTGTTGTTTTTCGCTCCTGGTAATGCGAAGTTGCGTGTTTTCATTAGTGTGTTTTTTTGGGCAGCGGCGTGCAAGTAAAACTGTTTTTTTATTTTTTTGAAAGATTATTATTATTGCCACCAGCTATCAAGGCAACAATCCCTACAATTTCAAGGAGATGAGTTTGAGAGTTACAGATGTTTTGAATAAATACAGCGGCGATGATGATGTGACGGTTTGATTGAAGCAAGCACACTTGGCTAAGAGCTTGCTTCAATTGAAAGACTTAGCGGTAGTCATTCCGCTTTTTCTTGACGGCCCAGCGTTCGCCGTCTACGATCAATTGAATGATGCTGAGAAGCAAGATGCTAACAAAATAGAGGCGTTGAGAACTGCGTTTGCTGCTGATAAGTTCGTAGCGTACGATGAATTTCAGAATAGAGGTGTGGAGGAACGGTGAGACATTAGATGTCTTTTTGGCTGATCTCAAGCGCTTAGCCCATTCGGCAAACATTAAATTCGAAGACAGGAATGAGGAGATCGTTAAATTAGCGTTCGTGATGGGGTTACCAAGAAGAGTTGCTGCCCAGTTGAGAGCGACGCCTAAAATTGAAACATTTGATTTAAACGCAGTGTTGCAAATCTCTCGAGCTCTGATGTCTAAAGCTTCCAGGGGTGATTCGTTTGAAATAGGGGGTCGCGCGAACCTGTGAGAGTAAGCCCAATTCTGGCTGCTTTATCTATGGGGGTCAACACTACTGTAGAAACTGCCCCAAAGTGAAAGATATTATTTGTTATGCTTGCAACAAGCCCGGACACGTAGCACGGTACTGTAAGTCTGCGGAAGTGGAAAGAGGGTATTGTGTGCACCAACAATGACCCCGGAAGGATCGACGGCGCAATCATTCCACGAGTGAATATTCTTGTGAACGGACAGCTAGCTTGTGCTCTGATTGGTAGTGATTGCACACAAACTTTGGTGGGGCCCAACCATACAAACTGGCAAAGCTTATGGATTGAAGCGAGTTATGACTGCAGATGGAAGAATGATAAATTGCGAGGGCGAGATTCCCCTTGTATTGTCTTTGGCTGGAAAACTATTGAAGTTTTGGGCGTATTGACTAAGAAAATGGTTCTTGGTGTCGACATCATAGTTAGAACTGACGTGCTTAAATATTTTAAATTCTCCTTGAACTATGGTCATTTTTCCATTGCAGCCGCTGTCGATTCACTTGAGACGACTCGAGAGAGGCTGGCGATTAGTGGAAATAACTTTGAAGTAATCTTTGATGGAGAAAAGTGGCTTGCAAAGTGGGACTGGAAAAATGAACTGTTACTGCGCAGTCGAACAGATTTTTACAAAATGGATAAAGCAGTTTACTCAAGATTTAAACCAAAAGCTGAAAGGTGGATCGAGAACGGGTGGTTTGGTAAAACTAACTGTTCCGGTGACGGAGCGATACCATTTGATGGCAGTGGTGCAAGAAAAGAAGGACAAAGTTCGCCCAGTGCTCGATTTTCAAGCACTGGGCGAACTTTGTTTATTTAACGAGTTTGTGGAATGCAGTGGGGCAGATGCCGACGTTTGCGAAGAAAAATTGAGGTCTTGGAGACAAAAATCGTCGAACTGTGCTTTGCTGGACTTGCGTGATGCCTATATGCAAATAGTTGTGGTTGGTAAATGCAGCAAGTATCAAATTGTTAAGTTTGAGGGAGATTATTACATGCTGTGCAAGCTTGGATTTGGTCTAAACTGCGCTCCCGAAATCATGAAGGCAATCGTGTCCAAAGTCTTATTGTTGGATGAAAATATTTTCAAAGCAACCGATCACTACTATAATGATATCATCATCGACCTCAACATTGTTAGTGTCGAGAAGGTGAAAGAGCATTTGTTGAGGTTTGGACTCGCAACCAAGCCAGCGGAGAATTTGTGCTCTGCAAAAGTGCTTCGTTAACAGACGTATGAAAAAAAAGGAGCTGTTCACTGGAGGCGAACTGAGTTGAAGGAGGGCATAGAGCCACTAGATTTGAACTCAATGACCAAACGTCAAATATTATTTCTCTGCAGGAAGTTGGTTGGTCACTGCCCAGTTGCCGGATGTTTGCGAGTTACATCAAGTTTTGTGAAAAGGGGCTGCCAGGGAAATGCGTGGGACAGCTATGCTGATCGTGTGGCCGTAGAAAGATCGAAGGAAGTTTTGACCCGGTTGAAGACTGATGACCCAGTTAAAGGAGTCAGGTCAGTTTCTCCCGCTGAGGTTATAAACATATGGTGTGATGCTAGTAAAATTGCTTACGGCGTTACTTTGGAAAGAGGTGACGAGAATATTGAAGACGGAGCCTGGTTACGAAAAGCTGATGATGGTACTCACATAAATCTGGCAGAGTTGAATGCTGTAATTAAAGGAGTCAACTTATCTATGAAATGGGGTGCTAAGAACGTTGCAATAATGACAGATTCTGCTGCAGTTCATTCGTGGATATCATCGATGTTAAAAAGGGACAAACGTATTAGAGTGTCAGGCCTTTGCAAAATGTTAGTGAAGAGAAGGCTTTCAATAATTTTGGAAACGCTGAAAGCATATGATGTGCAGTGGGATGTCTCTCTTGTATCCACAACCAAAAACAAGGCAGATGTGGTCACGCGAATACCAAGAGATTGGTTGACGAAGTGCACTGCAGACTCTGCTAATACTGTTGCTCTCAGTCAAAGCTGTTTGGAGAACCATGATCTCGTTAAACACTCCCACGGATTGCACAACTGCGGTGTTGTATTTATCTAGATAGCTCTTACTCTGTATTTCGCTAGATAGCTCGACCCGAACATTAAAAGGGATGAAGTGGATCATGTTGTGAAGAACTGCCGCGAGTGCCAATCGATTGATCCGAGCTCGTCCAGGATTGATGGTGGAGAATCGATCATATCTGACGACTGGCAGCGAGTAGCGGTGGATGTAATGCATTATGGTTCGCAGAGGTATCTGACAATGATGGATTGCGGCCCCAGTCGATTTGCAATTTGGCGAATAATTTGAGGTGAATCGGAGACAGAGGTTGTATCCCTATTGAGACAAGTGTTTTCTAAATTTGGTCCACCTGCTGAGATATTGTGTGATAGTGGCAGGTCATTCACTTCCAAAATGATGCGTGACTTTTGTGAATTTTGGGCTGTACGATTAACGTTCAGATGTGCGTACAAACCTTCAGGTAAAGGGATTGTGGAGCGCATTCATAGAACCATCAAAAGAACGTCTGCAAGATCCGGACGCAGTGCAAAGTATTCTGTTTTTGGTACAATATTACTCCACTCTGTGATCAAAGGATAATTTTCTCACGTAAACTAATTTCTTACGAGTGGCATAATCCATTTTTGAAAAGATGCACTGGAAAGAAAACTGTTAATGATCATGAGCGCACAAGAAGTGAAATTGTTGTTGGCCATGAAGTGTGGGTTAAACCACCTGTACTACCCCCTGGAAACCAAGTGTAGTCACAGGGGTCAATTCTAAGTATAATGTCGAGATCAACATTGTGCCCCGACACCTACGCATTATAGGAGAAGATTGGCAAACAATTTTGATGAAAGAGGAGAGCAGGGCGTTGTGTCAGAACCCCTGCCATCAAACGATCCTGATTTTCTGATGGAAAGTCCTGAGTCCTCTGAATTGGTGCTGGAACAGACGAGAACGCTTCGACCTCATGTGTTCGATGCGTGGCGAGAAAGAGGCAATTACCGGTCCGTTTCAATGACTTTTTTTGTGAACATTACAGGGGAGTGTGATTGCGAATTGAAATGTTGCGCTTTATATGCGTGTGAGCATGGGCCATTAAGCATGTGTGCTCTAACGTGCTCGTTGCTGTGACGCTACTTTGATAGTGAAGAAGTAAGCATCGGAATGTGTTGTTTTTCGCTCTTGGTAATGCGAAGTTGCGTGTTTTCATTAGTGTGTTTTTTTGGGCAGCGGCGTGCTAGTAGAACTGTTTTTTTTAAATTTTTTTGAAAGATTATTATTATTATTGCCACAAGTAACTCTTCCAGCATGGCTGCTCCAGCATCTTCGCTCAGTGCAAAACCAAAGCCCTTTATTCAAGGCCAACTGAATGACCTAGTTTGTGATCTCAGCCTATCCAATAAATCGTCGAGATTTTGGCTTCTTGTCTTGGTATACTGGATTTGGAAACTAAAATTACATTCTGCCCTGATAGAGATGATTTGTTGATTCGTTTTTTCACTATGGACGATGACTTCATTTATTGCAACAACATCCAAAGCCTCCTTTCAAAAATGGATCTTCCAGAGTACAACTCAGATGAATGGAGATTGTTTATAGACAGCTCCAAACGAAGTTTGAAATGTGTGTTATTTTATGATGGCAATAAGTTTGCATGTGTCCCAATCGGACATTCCGTGATTGTTAAAGAACACTAAGTGAATGTGAAGATGCTTTTGCAGAAACTGCGCTACAGTGAGCACAACTAGGCCATATGCGTAGATATAAAATGGTCAATTTTTTGTTAGGACAGCAAGAGGGGGTACAACAAACATCCTTGTTTTCTCTGTTACTAGGACGGTCGCGCTACTGCTCAGTACTGGGTAAAAAAGGATTGGCCGGCACGAGAAGATCTTGCAGTAGGCCATAAAAATATCATAAATGAGCCACTGGTTAATCGGATCGCATTATCCTACCTCCGCTTCACATAAAGCTGGGTCTGATGAAACAATTTGCGAAAGCTCCTGATAAAGATGGTGATTGTTTCAATTATATCGCCAAAACCTTTCCTGATCTCAGCATAGAAAAACTTGAAGCAGATACTTTTGATGGACCCAAATTTGCAAACTGATGCAAGATCAAACTTTACTGCTTGTATGACAGTGACTGAGAGAGCTGCTTGGTGCTCATCTGTCTTAGTGACACGAGAGTTTCAAGGTAACACAAAAGCTAGCAACTACCGAAACCTTGTGGATGTGATGCTTCAAAACTGTCAAGCTCTTGGTACAAGGATGAGCATCAAACTTCACTATCTGTTTAACCATCTAGACTATTTTCCAGAGAATCTTGGTGATGTTAGCGAGGAACAAGGGGAGAGGTTCCATCAAGACATTAGGACGATGCAAGAAAGATGCCAAGGGTCGTTGGGACTTTCATATGATGGCAGGTTATTGCTGGATATTGATCCGTGATTGCACTGAACAAAGCCACAGCCAAAAATCACATAAGTGAACTTTTTTCAGATAAACAGTTCAA
Source organism: Trididemnum clinides (assembly GCA_963675345.1). Classification (NCBI taxonomy): domain Eukaryota; kingdom Metazoa; phylum Chordata; class Ascidiacea; order Aplousobranchia; family Didemnidae; genus Trididemnum; species Trididemnum clinides. Next base: position 20,806,999 of record OY776288.1, read on the forward strand.
ATCCAACGTGACATGCTAGTTAATGTTTCTTTAAGTCTATGAACATCCCCATGTAGCTGTTGGTTACAGAGGCTGTGTTTTGCAAATGACTGACCGATACAATTCTTTGTAATTTTTTATGATGTTGAACATTGCGCGTTTACTATATAGCATGCTTTATTCATTCCGTGAATTAAGAGTGTAGGTTTTTAGTCGAATTACGCGCTGTTGTGTGATTTCCTCGATATGTGACCAGTTGTAATTATAATTGAGAATATAATAGAAGAAAAACAAAAGCGGTTTTCTGAAAAACATGCGATCGCATCATACAAAAATACCAGATAGACATGATGGGACACAAATGTTTGGCAATTTAGTACTATTTTATATCAAAAACAAAACAATAAATTTCTTACCAAACTATGAACGGCCACGTCAATTATTTCCACGAAATGCCAATGATCCACAAAAATGTAAATTCAAAAAACAGCCAACATGTTGATGCCAAAAACAAAGAATGATGCAAAAAAGGGGCGTCAGTCACTGATCGAATTAAACGTGTCTAACTGATTTGCCTCCAACAATTTAAGTGTGCAACCAATTTGCCAGGCAATCAAGGAAGCAAGCAGCTAAAGTTGTGACAAAATTACACAAACCAGACTGTAGAAAACTAGTTCAAAACCCCACTGTGTCAAAAACCAAAAATACGATTAATACTTTTCCGAAATTTCAAAACTACTAAGCTATTAAACGTTGAAATTTCTACAAAGAGCTTTGCCTGCTTTGGCTTAGTAATCATTCGTGTCAGACCAATATGGATCAGCTACACTGAAAACACATTTTATTCATTGACCAGCCCGATATAAATGTCTATGTAAAAGTAGCCCTAATAAAATAAATAAAAAATTCAAAATATCTCAAAAACTAGAGCCAATCTGCAAGCAATAACGTCATTTTCGAACTCAGCGCCACCAATTTACCCTTAAACCGCTTTCACCTTACCTACCAAAAATTTTTTGTTGGCCTAGGTTAGCAATTGGAATGTAACTTCACAATCGCTATCATTACATTACCGTGTAGGACTTCCTAGTTTATCTTTGATTTGATTACTTGATGTTGAGGCATCTTATAGGCTAACTGCAGAAAGTTGAATAAAACACCACTTCCACGACCGGTTATGTTCCTGTTAGAACTCTTCAGGCGGACTCAGGTATTGTTATGTTCCTATTAGAACTGATCAGGTGGACTCAAGCACTGAACCGACGATCACATGAATTGCTTTATGCGGTTTATACCGTCCGCCATCGGCTCTGTCAACCGATGCTGTTAATTTTAAGCTTAGATTCATGTATTATGCACGCTCACTACTGTGCCTTAATATCCTTGATATGGATATGCCCTAATATCAATTAATTAAATCACTATCTAAACAGGCTAACACCAGCCCCTATAATTCAAATGAGTTTATGTTTGTAGACCAGTGCACCACTCAGAGAGTTTATAGTAAGTGGTACACTGCATCTTCGATACGAATGGGATCCCCGTGCTCAAGCGATGGCAAGCACCACGCGCGTGATGTGTGCGAAGGAATTTGTAATAGAATGATGCTACACTTTCATATTATTGCAAATATAAGGCTTTGGCTTTTGGTAATGACGGGACAGGCCCTGCTGATGAGGCCAAAAGGACGAAACGCGTCCAGGGATGGTCTCGTCAAATTATGGAAGGGAGTCTTTTATTATTTGCAATACTATTACTTCGTGAAATAACCACGTCATTCGTGTAAACATGCATATGAAGCGCGTAGATTGCCTTTATAACTCAATAAATCAAAATCTTTGTAGACCATTACTGATATTAGTTAGGTGATAGTGTAATGTGTGACAGTGTTTAATTTTGAGGTTATTGTGTAATCATATTAAGATCATTAGGACTGGGATTGTTTTGTGATTTTATAGTTAGAAGTGATTATTTTTCTCATGATTGTTTTAATAGCTGTGCATAGCTAGCGGTTTTTGAGAGAAAGAAATGTGGGTAGGTGGGGCTATGTTTTTACTTTGTTTTGCACAGCATTACCTTGCTAACTTGTAACCTCAGCGGTATATGTTGGATAATGTGTGTATTTCTTTATACCCCAGCGGTATATGTTGTATAATGTGGCTATTAATTGCTATTTTCTGTCTTCATTGAAGTTATGTGATTCGCAGTCCCGTAGCACTCCAACTTCGGGCACCCCCAAAGTAAGCGCAAGGGCCCCTGCGTACAGGTCATATCACTTTAGAGGTGCAAAATTGAAAAGCTGCATTAAGAAAATACACCACAATTTGTACATAAGTAAACAGGCTAATGTCAGAATAAAGCATGCCGATACCGAAGGTGCAAGTCATAAAAAATTCGGCACCGATGCCAGAGTTCAGTAGGACATTTATGCAGACACTGCGAAACGAAAGCAATGACACTGAAAAACATGAAAAAGTTATAAAAACACAGTATCATTTAAATAGTCTGGAGCGAACCTTTTTGTTTGCAAATGCTGTTATGACATTGTCATAATCAAGAGATCGGGCGCAGTCATTTTCGATTGACAACATGGCTAATGAAGATAGTCTACTGTCTGTCATAGACGTTCTATTAAAACTTTTGATCAGTTTCAATTTGCTGAAGCTTCTTTCAGCGCTGGCAACAGTCACGGGGCAAGTTAGTAAGATTCGAAGTGCGATGTACACATTCGGATACAATTGAAATAAATGAGTCTTTAGAAGATAGTTCAGAAAGTCTTGAGCCGTTTTGAGATTGCGTTTTTTTTGTAAAATTAAAACAAACCGCTGTAGCTCAGCGCTCATTTCATCAGACTCAATGTCACCGAACTTTTTTTGGAACTCTTTACAGCAAGTAAGAAGAGCATTTTCTTGTTGCACAAGCAAAAGTTTGTCTCGTGTGTACAAAAACGAAAAGGCGGAAGAAACCTCACGTAACAAATTAAAGCGCTCCTTTATTGACATAATAGCCTGGTCTACTAATGGATAGAAAAAGCTGCTTTTAAATTTCAGTTCAGGAGTAGCTCGTTGTTCCTCTTCACCTTGGTAATCAAACAATCTTCTTTTCTTTCCACTTCTTGACGGAGGAAAAGAAGGATCAATATCCAATTTCTGTGCTATTTCAACAGCAGATGTTGCGGCACTGTCATAACCCGTTGTGCGATAGTTTTGCAAAAACTTTTCAGTTGCCTGGATTTCCGTTTCCATTGTATGAAGGGAGACTCCATACGATTGAAGAATCTTGCTTGCTTTATTGACTTGGAATAGGATATCATACCAAATAAACACCGACAAAAGAAAACTCCATTTTGATAAATGAGCTATCAACGATTTTGTTTCTGAGGCAGCTCTTCCATCTTTTCTTTCTATGGAAATGGCTTCCAAGTCTTTCAGTGCCAGCAACACCTCTTTTAAATTGTATCGAAGAGGTTTGATGCATTTAATTCTGCTTTCCCAACGAGTATCAGATTGTGACTTTATGGACAGCCCCACATGTTTCTTCAAAATTTCCCAACGCTGAGCAGAGGAAGAAAACAGCACATACAACCTTGTAAGTACTCCAAAAAATGTCAATGCTTCCGTCGATCAATTAGCACTGTCAACAACAACTAAGTTAAGGGTATGGTTTGCACAGGGCACGTAAACAGCTTTGGGATTGATGTCTAGCATTCTTGCTTGGACCCCAGAATGTTTTCCTTTCATGTTAGCACCATTATCATATGACTGACCTCGACAATCAGACAATTCGAGTTGCAGTTCGGTCGCTTTTTCTAAGAAAGCGTCCAACAAGCCTTTCCCAGTACTGTCACTTATTCTCAAGTAGCCAAAAAATGTTTCTTTAACAACAGCAGCTTCTTCATTACATAGTACATAACGGAGAATGACAGACATTTGTTCATGATGTGACATATCTGGAGTGCAGTCCAAAATTATAGAAAAATATTTTGCCAATTTCAATTGCTGCAAATTTTCTTTTTCAACTTCTGTCGCTAGCAATTCAATTAGTTCATTTTGTATGGTAGGACTCAAATAGTGATCTTTAGTGTTTTTATTCTTGATTCTGTCTTGAAGCTCTTTTAGGATCGGATCTCTTCTTGCCAAAAGCTCAAATATACCCAGAAAATTTCCATTGTGAGGAGATCCTAAGACTTTTTCAGATCCTCTAAAAGCAAGATTCCTTTCCGATAGAAACAAGGCAATGTCGATAAGTCTCTCTAAAACATTTCTCCAAAAACGTCTTTCATTGAAAAAATATTCATCTCGCGTTTGTCGATAGTGGATGAATTTCTTATCCCTTCAGCTAGCAACATCCATTGACTGCAGCATTGTTGGTGGGAAATGCCGTTTTCATGGTCTTTCAGTTTTTTCGAAAAATCCTCCCATGTATTTATACCACTACAAAAGGGGCTTAGTGTTTTTCCAAATAGCTTACAACAAAAGCAAAAAACTTGATCTGATTCCCCAGAATAAACTAGCCACGACCGTGAAACACTTTCACCATTAGGTAACACACGTTTATAATGGTTGGAGGAAAAACGTCGCCTTGGAGTTGTGTTATTATATGAAAAATTCATTATTAGTTGATGTGGTCCACGCTTTACTATATCACATCGTTGAGCATCAGAAATACTTTCAGGCCATTTACATGGGTCATCAGGGATAGGGGTAAATTGAGATTCAGTTATTTTTGATATTGAAGGTTGCGTATTGGCAGGTAAATCACAACTTACATTTTCTGGAAATTCACAATCACTTTGATGCTGATCGTCATAGTCTTCTTTTTCTTGTACACTATAGTTTTCTTCATCCCTCTCGGTACTAGTGCCAGGTCTACTCTGCTCAGTAATCTTGAAAAAATCTGTCATCTTGGGCAATTTCGCTACAGCATCTTGAGCAGTGGCTGCTTCTTTTCTCTTTTGAGCACCACTTTTTGAACGTTTCATTCTATACAATGTCAATAAAATACTTTATCTGCACTCTGCAGTGTATATATATTGTCCCGGTATTTATAGCCAAACGGAATTCCAGACCATTCTATGATTGTTGCGTAACAACGGCATTGTTACGTCAATCGAATATTCAAGATTCTACCAGAAAATCAATCGAAATATTCTAGATTGTGCGAGATAAAATGACGTTGCATTCACTTATGATGTCACAAGCCAATTTCTTCCTACAGTTTAAATCGGTTGTAAACACGTCTGCTGAACTGAAAATAGTCACGTAGCCAAAAAGCAATTTCAGACTAACTTGGGCCCCCAAAGTTGGCCTGGGCCCCCCCAATTGGGGGGTTTGGGGGGCGGCTGCTACGTCTCTGGTGATTCGGTTGTTGTATGCCAGTGGAGAATAGTCAAATCTATAAGTTCCGAGTACCCGGTTGATTCGAATAGGATGCTGAATCGGCAGGCGTTGTTCTGGCCAGTTTACCTCACCAGTTACGTGTGTTACAACTTTTTTGCAAGAAACTGGATATCCTCATAAACTTCAATGTTATCTGCGCATCTTTTTGTTATGCCTTAGTGGAATGGTTTAACGATAGTTAAAGCAGGTTTCATTATTTGTTAGAAAATTTTTTTTGATAAAAACTGAGAGAAAATTTGTGAATGCTGTTGTGCATTAGGTCTGTGCTAAATCATATGCATTAGTTCTGCCAAGTTCTTTTCTTAACTGATGGACAAAATCTTTTAGGCATTTCTACTTGTGTTCTCATGACATCTCAAAAAGATTATATTTATTTTGTGAGAATCATAGCACGAGTACATAAGTGTTTGATAATGATTACCGTTTTTTTGAAATAAAAGGGAACAAATAAATTTGTGGATACTTGAACCGAGTGAACAAGTAAAAGAAGATATATACTATAAACCGCCCATCTGTTCCTTTGCGTGTATATGTGTATACTTTAACTCCTCCAAAACTACTGGGCTTACTGACATCAAACTCAGCACGATTGATCACCTCCTCGGAGTAAGTACCATAACTGGGTTTTGTGGCGTCATCATGAGGTCATAATCAAAGACAACTTGTAAATTTGCATTTCTTCATAGAAAAAAAAGTTCTTTGCTAAATCAAAAGCCAGTCTCCGACTTAGCACTTGCAAAAATTTTACCCGTTTCGGGTCTAAGATGACGGCACAGCTAACACTTGATTGCAAAATTTGTTCTCTGTATATTCTTAAAAACTACTAATTGTAGAAACGAGATTAAAAGCTTTTTCGGGAGATATTTACATGATGGTTTTTATAAAAACAATTCTAAAACAATTTAGGGTGAATTAACGATGCAACAGCAGATTCTTTTTTAAGCATGCTTCTTCTCTATTTTCTTGAACATTTCAAACTCGCTTCATAATGTCATAATACTGTTTAGCACAATTAAAGTGAAAAAAAGCTGCAGGCAGCAGCTACCCATAAAACTTTTACTCACTGTTATTTTGAAAGCAAACAAGTAAGATGCTGCCTGGAAAAGAAGAATGATACATTAAAGTATTAGTATAGTTGTAGATCAAGTTTTTAAACAAAAATCTTGTTGGTGGTACAGAATTTTAATATAGCTTTGAAAAAAGCTGTTTTAGCCATAAGCTTTTCGTGACGCTCTCATCAGTGGCGGTATCGCGTCAAAAGGGAAGATCTAGAGTGAATGAGTCTTTTATGTGAATAATTTGGATGTTACGTAATCAAGACAGGCCAATGATTGCGTTTGTATTGCAAAGCGCGCGAAAGAAAGATTTCGCAAGTGCGAAAGTTAAAGAAGGCGCGGCAGGAGGCCAAATGCCACGATTTTCGAAAGAGTTTGAGAGTGTAAACAAACTCTTTCTGTCTGCATAACACCGGGCGTCGGGTCTTGATATAAGTAGCCTCTAAAAGATTGAGATGGAAAGAGCTGCGCGCTGCGGCAAGGATTGAAAACCGCTTATCATCATAATTTAATGCGAATCGATCATTATCTAAAAGATGCTGACCAATGGCGGAGTCACAATCCGGTTTGGTGTCGGTTCGTTTGCACGATCTGTGTGGTTGAGATCGGCGTGGACGAGTCAATTGCTGTCTTAACCATTGCTGAACATGTTGCTTGATGCGATCCTGTAGTCGTTGAGATGTTCGCCCTACGTACCGACTATCACAGTGGCACTTGTATTCATATATGACAAAGCTTTTCTGAATGGCAGGTAGAATTGTTCTAGAATTTGTTCTACCTGCCATTCAGAAAAGCTTTGTCATATATGAATACAAGTGCCACTGTGATAGTCGGTACGTAGGGCGAACATCTCAACGACTACAGGATCGCATCAAGCAACATGTTCAGCAATGGTTAAGACAGCAATTGACTCGTCCACGCCGATCTCAACCACACAGATCGTGCAAACGAACCGACACCAAACCGGATTGTGACTCCGCCATTGGTCAGCATCTTTTAGATAATGATCGATGCGCATTAAATTATGATGATAAGCGGTTTTCAATCCTTGCCGCAGCGCGCAGCTCTTTCCATCTCAATCTTTTAGAGGCTACTTATATCAAGACCCGACGCCCGGTGTTATGCAGACAGAAAGAGTTTGTTTACACTCTCAAACTCTTTCGATAATCGTGGCATTTGGCCTCCTGCCGCGCCTTCTTTAACTTTCGCACTTGCGAAATCTTTCTTTCGCGCGCTTTGCAATACAAACGCAATCATTGGCCTGTCTTGATTACGTAACATCCAAATTATTCACATAAAAGACTCATTCACTCTAGATCTTCCCTTTTGACGCGATACCGCCACTGATGAGAGCGTCACGAAAAGCTTATGGCTAAAACAGCTTTTTTCAAAGCTATGTCAAGTTTTTAGTAATGCAATGGCAAGTTATGATACTTTTGTGCAGTCGTGTCGCAGGCCTGATTGAACTCAATCTTTTAATCATATTAATCAAACAGCAAAGTAAAACAAATTGACAATTTTTCAAGTTAAATTGCGTAGGAACCACAGCAATTTTCTGTATCTTTCCCACAAAACATGGTCCATAGAATATAAGCCTAAAGCCGAATTCAAACAATTGCAATAATTTAACTGTAAGTGCTTGACTTTAGGTTAGTTTGCACTTCTCCAAGCTGCGATCATGCCAGGACCTGGCTATATACGGGCAGCCAAAGATTTTAGGTCATAAAAATCGACATACAATCACGAGAAGTCGTTAATAGTACGCCAAGTAATAAATAGCCTGTTTTAGAAATTACACAGCATTCACTTTGACGCCCCCCTACCCCATAATTTCACATTTATGCTACCATGCAAGTGGTGAAATAAACAAATAGAATTTGTAAAATTATTAGCTCTTTCAATTGTGAGCAAGTTCACTTCCTGAGTACGCTTGTGCTGAAAATAGGGCAAATAAGCCCATGCTAGGAACTTCAAATACTTTGGTGGAAATATAGCTGTTATGCGCTACCACCCCTGATGTTTTCCTACTTGATTCCCATTAAGAACACAGTACTTCTGATTTCGGACCGAAAATTGGCTATGTCAAAAAGCATCAACTTTTCATTACTGTTCTCACAACTACCCATTTTTTAGCCTCGATATTATTGATGGGGCCGCGGCAATTGCTACAACTTAACTGTAAATGCACCACTTCAAATTAGTTCTGCGCTTTTTTCCTGGTTGCGTTTACGCCAGGACCTAGCTACATGCGCGCAGCCAGAGGCATTAGGTCGTACATATAGGCATACCATTACAAAAAAGTCGTAAGTACTGATCTTAATATTTTATATGTTATTCCTGAAATTAGATATCAATCACTTTGGTGCCCTATCATGCATTTCATCAAATGAACGCATAATGGTTTGTGAAATTGTTGGCTGTGTCAAATGTGATTCAGTCTAGTTCTAAAGTACGCTATGCTTTAAACAGGGCAAGCAAGACGTAGTCAAAAACTCCAGAAACTTGAGGGGAATGTAGCAACTATGTGCAACCTAATTCAATGTTTTGTTTAATCGAATTGATGATGGAAAGAGAATTGGTTGTATTGACAACACATTAACTTTTTATTACTGTTTTCACAAATATCAATTGGGTGGAGCTGACGCAGCGGTGAGGTGCTTTATTTTTGACTTCGACATTGATAATGAGGGCACTGCAATCGCAATAACTTAACTATTAGTGATTCATTTCGGGTTTAATGTACTCTTTCCTAGCTCATGCCAAGACCAAGAAACATACCTGCAGCTGGAAGGGTTGGATCATACAAATAAGTATTTGACAATGAAAACGTCGTAGGTAGTGGGCCTAATATTTAATAGCTTAATCCTGCAAAATACATATCAATCACCCTGGCGTCATTACACAACTTTGGTATGCTTCCAAGCACTTGCTTAATTTAACGCATAAAATTTGTTAAGTTAAAGAACGCCTATGACGAAAACAGGGGAAAAAGGCCGTTGTCAGCGACTTCAGAAACTTGGGAGACATGTAGCGGGTATGCGCAGCCTCCATAATATTTTTTGATTGATTCTCTTTCAAAAAACGGTAACTTTGATTTGAAAAGAGATTTGGCAAAGTTAATAAACATAAACTTTTTATTACTACATTCACAACTGTAAAATGGGTGAAACTGGCGCAGCCGGCTGAACAGATATTCTTTACCCCGACATTATTGATGGGCCCCATGGGCAATGTTTGGCAGAGGCGGCTAGTAGGTCTATGCAAAAGCAGAATCAACCGCAAGACTTTTTAAGAGCCCAACATGACTATCAGGACAACTCAATCAAGAGCACGTACGTTAGCAGTTGAAAAACACTCACGCTCTAACAACGCTTGCGCGCGCAAATTCACGCCACGTGGCGCAGCAATTGCTGATAGATGACTAGCTCACAAACAAAACATCGGTTGTTGATGAAATTGCGCCATGACTATGCAATGTCTGACAGTTTAAAAAACAATTCGTTACCGTAGTTGACAAGAGCTATACTCAAGATACGCAGAATCGACCCTCGTTTTATATAACCAAAATCATGTCTACGAAAATTAACCATGTCTTGCCCAGTTTTTCAATCGTAATTAAATAGCACTACCTAGTGTTGACTCAGTACCTAGCTATTATTTCTGTATAAGCAAACACATATTAATAGATAAGACCTGACAACACCCTCTCCACAACTTATCACAAACCACCTTTACTGCCACTTTTCCACAAATCCTACCAATGACGTCATCAGATAGCTCCACCTTCAAAGCTTTACCTAAGCATGCGTCAAATGGACTATCCTGCACTGATGATGCTCAGCACAAAAACAATGGTTTGAATAAAAGTCGGCAAGCTCGATTTTGTGTCTTCAGGAAAGGCAGAATGGAATATCTGGAATATCTCCATCTTTACGAGGCAAACATGTGGTACCTCGTCAAGAACTGTGAACTGACAACCGCAACTGGAGAAGGAGGTAAAGACGATAAAATCCTCGACCTACTTCATGCATGTTTAACCCTACTTCATGCATATTTAACTACTTCATCAATTACGTGCTCATTGTGACATCAAAATGCTCAGGCTAGTAAGACTGCAGAAACAGTCATTATTATCATTTTCTACTATGTTGTGACTAACATTAAAGTGCTAGCGGACAAAGCAGTGTTTTCTTCATCAAAACACATACAACATTTCATTTATTTTTGATTTTCAATCTTGTTCAAACGTATAAACACATTGTCACAAAAAAGCGTTCTAAAATACAAATGTCATTGTTATTAACTTTTGACGTTTTTTGATTAATTGATCTCGCTATTTTATTAGCAAATTGTTGATCAGCTTTAGAGGCATACAAACCAAATTAAAAAAGACTATAAAAGGAAACAGTGCGATATAGCGGCACGTAATACAACTCAGCGATTACGCAACTAATTACAGCAATGCATTATCGCTTCTAAAAGTGCAAGCAATCTTGAAATTCTGATAACGTATAGTTTTATTGTGGTTAAAAACATATCAGTTTAATTTTGTATTTTAGTTTTGAGAAAAATTAATCTCAAACCATTGATCAAAGTTAACCACAATAAAATGTCAGGTCAATTTTTAATTTATGATATTACATTAAGTTATTCAAAAACATTTCAATTTTTTGTTGTATTTACAGTTTATTTAAGACCACATCAACGCGATGAAAATTCTCTCAAGTAAATGTTGCTCATGCTTTCGTGAAACCAATTTTTATTGGTCGGCCAATCCAGGACTGCGTTTAGGAACTTTTCGGAGAGATTTAATCAATGAAGATGAAGGCCTGCCAAAACTAATTTCTGGTTTTGGGAATAAAATTCTTACAAAATACTGTTGTCACATATTTTAGAGGATGATAATCTTTTATTTTCTGAACCACGATCCTGTTCATTAGAATTTATTGTTGTTTGTAGAATTTAAATTTCTTTCTCACAAAGTCCTTTATATAAATCACCACACGGGTCGTCATAGGCGTCACCAATATAACTAGATTTTGGAAATGCATCCATAAGAAGACAATTTGATTCGCGATCATTGCGCCCTTGCCCGTATCTCCATTTTAACTCATAATTGCTTGCACGCTCACCATTCACCCACATCCAGTTATCTTCTGATGCAATATCATTTGCTCCGATCCAAACATATTGGTTGATTGACATATTTTTAATCAGTTTTTCTCTATTATCTCTACTTTTCAAGCCATGCATCGCAAGATCACCTCCCCAACTTTGACATATTTCTCGGCTTTTCTGCCACGACTGACTACCTGGCGTGAGTCGATAAATATAAACATCAGAAGATATGTGCAACACGTTTCTTGCATTTGTTATGCTGATATTTCCTCTGCTTTGGTTTTTTAGAGTTTTCGCTTGCAGAAAAAAGGAATTTGTTGATTCTTGTTGTTGATATTTCCTGCTTTGATTTTTTAGCCCTTCCATTTCCTGAAAAAGATAATTTATTTGCATTTGTAGCTGATTTCCTGTGGTTCGGTTTTTTAGAGTTTTCCCTTCCAGAAAAAAGGGATTTATTTGCTTTGGTTGATAGTTCCCGCTTTGATTTTTTAACGCTTTCATTTCTTGAAAAAGATAATTTATTTGCATTTGTAGCTGATTTTCTCTGCTTCGGTTTTTTAGCGCTTCCACTTCCTGAGAGAGGGTATTGAATTGATTTCGGAGCAAGTTTATTTGTCGATCATCCGGAATTCCAGGTTCCCCCTTCTGACCAGGACTTCCTCGTGACCCCATTTGGCCTTTCGGTCCTCGTGTGCCCGAGGATCCCATTAAAGGGTTTGGGGAGGTTTGTGGACTTTGCTGAGACAATACGCTATCGCTTATCGAACATGTGAGAAATTGATGAGCACAGCAATTTGCGACGAAAATTATGATGCAAACAATCAGCTTCAACATTACGCTATATTCAGTTCTGGAATCAGCGTTGCAATCAGAAACGCATTAATCTGTTAAATAAATGTTTAAAATACGGCAAGATTCTGCTAAAATTGTGTTAGATTGCATTGAATAATAGCCTAATTCTTAGAGTGTTTCAAAATTTCACCACTTTTGATTTTCAAAATCCCAGAGTTTGATGTGGTGGAATTTTGAATAAAAACTCCGTACCCAAAATTTGTTTTCATTATGACCTCATACAGATGCGGCTCACAGCCTTTAAGTTGCGATTTTGGCCTATCTCGAAAATTATTTGTCGCAGAGTGACAAAACTAGTGTGAAAAGATGCCAAAACACGATTTCCTACAACTGTTTCAGAGGGTTACAAGCCGTATCTGCAGTTGAAAAAAGTTATTTCACAAAAACTACTTTTTTACAAAATTAACTATTTTATCATTTTTAGCACACATTCTACCTAACTTGTAACAATATCAACAATCAAACAACAGCACACTAACGTTACATTTTTGATTAAACACAAAAGTCAGTTTCCATATTGCATAAAAATGCAAGTAAACGAATGTCAGGGCGGTTCAATTGAGCAGAGTTTTCGCTTATTTTTTCTTTAATTATTCCTTTAAAATTTCCGATTCTTCATTCAGCGACTCAATCGTTGTTGTGTATGGATTTCCAAGATGCAGGATGGACATGTGAAATGGAGATACAACGCGCTTTTTACTTTTTATTGTAAAAAATTGCCTTAAACGTGATGTCGGATCACTTAAAACAAAACAAACACCTACGAATTGAAGCAAGGAACACGTTTTGACTGCTTCAGCTGAATTTGTTACTCGTATTCTTAATTCATTTAGCTAACGCTAGGTCCCCTATCATTGATTTTTGAATAGCTGAAATGTTATTCAACAATGCTTTGCCTTCCATCGTTTCAGAACCTATTTTTCGTTCAACAATCGAGATAACGTGAGTCAGATATATTTTGCTTACGTGGAACATGCACTCAAGAGTGTGAATGTCGTGGTCTATGTTTCTGTTAAAATACTCTTTGAAACAAGTATTTACGATGGATTTTATCCGGTGGTTAGAGCTGTCGTATCTGCCATAACTGAATATACTTTTTGAAGAGTCTCGTTACTAATTTGTTCAGTAATGGTGTTAAAAATTACATTTGAAGTAACAGAAACGGTTTTTGGAATAGATCTTACGAGCATAACAGTATCACATGGATCCAGCTGAGCATTTACGAATTGACCTACAAATACATAGCGATTAATGTCTTTAATTATTCTACCATCGTAGCACAACTACACTGGAGAAGCTACTGCCAAAGACTCTTCACTTTTCTTTAAAGCTTTCATTCGGACGTCTTCTCGTCGGCGATATAGTGTTAAAGCCGATGCAGCTACACATCTTCGACCAAAAAGTGGCACCAGTTGATCAGATTGTTTGCGAATGGATGTCATGCGGCTATCAGCAAAGATGCAGCTTTTATAAGTTACTGAGTACAGATGAACCTTTTCATTGCTATTTCCTCCAACTATTTTTTCGTAGGTTTGTAATTGCAATCTACTCCAGCTTCATTTATCTCCTCATCAGTTTCATTGCTAAAAGAATCTACTGAATCCATTAAAGCTGTATCCCGTTTCCTTAATTTAGTAGGCATAAGAATAATATCTGCAGCTTTTGGCCTACATAATTTTATGCCAGAAGAAATAGGTTGCTCTGTTTGTGACAATACTCGATATGTAGGTTTTTTCGCTGCATCCCTATCTTGACTTAGGTTTTGATCTTTCTTTTTTCCTCTGTGCATTAAATTCTTTCTGGCTCCATCAAATTTATTGATCAAATCCTTTAGCTTAGACTCAATTCTCTGCTCACTTATTATTGGAAGACTTGTTTTATTTCATGATGATGCAATCCCCAACTTATCTTTTACATCTTGAAAACCTGGTTTCTTTTTGGGAAACTTAATATCTGTGTCAATTAATGCTATGTTGAAGTAATAGTAGCGACCCTATTATCTCAGCATTTGAAGGCAGGACATTGTTTTTAAGTTTTTTAATTTCCTTCAATGAATTATGCACATCGCTCCTCAAAGCCATTGCAAAAATTCTAATGAAATAAATTCCATTCAATACCTTTAAACTCAACATTTCAAACGGGAATGGGAGGATAATTTAGTTTATATTTTAAAACTGTCTTTATTACGTCATAAACTATAAAAATTAGCATGTAATAGAAAAACAGTGGGAATTTTAAATGCAACAATTTTGTTGTAAATTTCCAAATTTTACCATCAAAAAGTAGTTTTTTTTTAAACAACTTTTTTCTACTACAGATAGGCTTTCTAGCCCTCTGAAACGGTTATAGGAAATCTTGTCTTGAGCATTTTTTGACACTAGTTTCGTCACTCTACGACAAGTAGTTTTCGAGATAGACCAAAAGTCCCAAAATCTCAATTTCAACGACAGTGAGCCGCAGCTGTATGACGTCATAATGCAAACAAAGTTTAAGTGGCAAGTTTTTACCCAAAGCCCCACCACATCAGACCCCACGGATTTTGAAAATCGAAAGTGGTAAAATTTTGAAACACCCTAAACCTTTGCTAAAAAATTTGCATATTTTTATTGCTTGAAGCAGGATTGTGCAAACTACCACCCACGGAAGAAGTTCACTTGTGATTCGCATCCATGATCAATCATCCAAAATCAAAAAGATCTTCACGTCAAAGACTTTGCCTTTATGAGGTTGATCTTTGAAAGAAACAAAGGTTTTGTAGAGTCCGCATCTGGCCTGCAGCATTGTTTGGTTAGGTAAAATATATCTCCTGAAAAAATTTGCACATCCCTGGCTTAAAGAAAATTAAATCTCCGTTTTTAAGTAGCACAATGATTTACACAATAATACCTAAGATTGGCTATGAGTTTACTGTGGGCCTACAGGTGACGGGTATTTACAATTATATTTCTAAAAAGCTCTCATTACTTAAATTTTGCTGTAAGGAAGTATCAATTGTTGTAGTCGTAAAAGTAAGGAAGCTGGAAGTCTGAAACTCCTCAGACTGTTGTCGATCTGAAAGCAAAGCAAAAAGTGGAGCTATGTACAAAATCGAATTTGAAACAATTCTACTACTTCTGCTAAACACCTAGGTTTGTTTGAAATTCACCAATTAGCTAAATTGAAAACTCTTCATCTGTTTGAAAATTCAGTTAGATTTAGTTAACTGGCAGCATCGTCTGAAATATCTGATGAAGTTGTTCGCCAGGCATTAAATAAACTTAGAATTTCATTTTACTGCCTGAAATCTGTGGACGCTAATCATATTTATATGCTTTCAGCTACATCATTGATACGGTTGAATAAACAGCTTTTTTCACTCACAACTCTTGACAAAAATTGTCAGAAACGGCAAATTGTAACTTTTTGGTTTTATTGCATTTCTATTAGCAACTTTGTAATTTGCTGAAAACAATTGTGATATTCCTTGCCATTCTTTTCGTGCTTTCATAGTACAACGAATGTGGCATCACAATCACTTTCAACAATGCCTAAGCCAGGGATGTTAACTGGCGATCCACCGTCCAAATCCGGCCCGCCATGCCCGGTTTTGTAGCTTGCGTCAAGCTATTTTTGTGATAAACAAAATAAAATAATTAGCATTCTAGTACCGTAAATACCTTTTATTCTTTGGGCATCGTGCATGCACTCTTTGAGCATAGTCGTACGAAACAGGAGGCAGGGAGGGCACTTGCCCTCCCGGTTGGCGGGATTTGGAAAAACACTCTACGTTTTAAACAAAGAAATCAAGCATTTTATATCTATCAGTTTAAAGTTTGCTGTGAAGTTGAGTATTTTTCGGCCAACGATCGATTTTAACATTTTCAGGCCAGCGCTCAATTAGTGCTTTAGAATAGATATAAAAATGAGACCCGAAATTAAAAATTTTACACTCCCTTGCACAGTGCCACCAGATACGAGTATGCTATTTTTTAGCCGGAAAAACTCTGGTTTGACAGACAGCGGAGTTTTTGGGCAAAATTTGAAAAAAATTTGAAGCAGCAAGTTTAACAGATCGTTGGTTTAAACTTTAAAGATTTAGGTTAAAATTTGGTTTTTAAGAGACTATTATCGTTCAATTATTCAACAAAATATTAATTATATCACATTATGGTAGGTATCCTCTATTGTTGTGACTTACAAGTTACAACACGCTTGTACCAATCATATTGACATTAATCAATTAATCGATACGTTTGGCAGACGCTGCAGAAGGATAAAATATTTCTTTTAAGAGATCTTGTCTATGGCATCATGTGTGAAACACATATATTTTTAGGAATCAGTGTGGACCAAATTTCTTTCTTGTGTTCTTAAATTTTTTGGTGCCATTCTTCAAACCTACCAATCTTCAAAAAATATAGCATCGTACAAAGATCGCTGAAGCCAACAAAAGGAAGTTGAAGTGAGAGTTTGCGAACGAAATGAAGCCCTGTGTTCATTAGAGCAATATGACTGCCAAATGGCGAAGTGTTTTAATGCCTTGTATATTGAGTTTTAAATGAGAGTTCTTTTTGGCCCTTTTTCTGTATGACTAGCCCCAAAACATATGCATTTGCTGGTGATAGCAATTTAATAAGTTTATTCTGCAGTGCTATAAGTGAGCACTATGTTCTTGTGACTTTGAAACAAATGACGCGTTTCTGTTACGCACTTTTCATCGTCATGTCACGTCTGACATTCAGGTACGCTACATTAATAAATGTCACTAGACTGTCATATATCAACCAGTATGCTAAATAAAACTGCATGTGCCAACATAATATTTGGAGTCGGTGATGCAGGGTAAATTTTTTGCTTTAACATTTTTGTGTCATGAAAGAAATCCTTGTCACAAACTCATGATGATTGTTTGCTTCTGTTTTTGCTTTAGGTTTGTAGCTTGAAAATGCGTAATGAAGTGGTGGCAGAGGTGCAAAGATGCAGCTTTATTAGAGACACTGTTTTTGTGATGTCATTCATGCAAACAATTTTAAAGTCACTTTGATACACAATATGATATTCATTATGAATGGGATATAAATGATTCCAAACTGGGGGTAAATTTGAATGTCAATACCAATATTTGGGCAAAATCGACTTTGTCGACCAATATGTTTGAGCTTCTTACGGCCATCTCTTTGAGCATCGCACCCAGCACTTTACTTGGCCTTGCACATATCTACTGAATGTCAAATGCGTTTTAAGATTTTTTTCTTTCAACAATGCCAATGGGCAGCGTGAGTGTTTCATAAACAGAAAGATTTTACCGTAACTTTGCAAGTTTCTTGTGCTTGCCAGCTGCGTGTTGAGAGAGAAAGAGGATGAAAGTTCTGCGAACAACCTGCCTTGATAAGGTGATTGTACAATGTTCATATTACAAGTTTTTGTTATTTTTGTTGCCCATTTTTGTAGGTTGTTTCTCTCATGCGTTTTTGTACGGAAATATTCATTCACTCAGGTCTTTATATAATGCTTTACAGTAAATGCTGGTGTCAAAACATGCAATTTGGCATGCAAAGTACTTACTAAAAACATGTACCCTGTTTAGGACCAAACAGTACAAAAATCTTTTGTTACGTACTTTGCAGATAAAATCGGATGTTCACGCAGCAAGATATAGTGGGAAATCCAAGTTAGTTGAGCCAATTTTCGTTTAAATCCACAAAGCGCTCGTTTTATTCACTATTTTGAGACTTTAAATAATTTACTGTAATTATGATAATTGATTACATTATCGCAGGTGAAAATAGTTTCATTTTGGTTTACGAAAATAAGTTTATGAGTCATCAAAAATGATGTAAAACTTGGCAGGTAATCCCCATGTTTTGGGATACTTGTGCCAAGTCATGAGGCCAGTGGAGCCATTTAGCTGCGAACTTTGAACAACTTTAATTTGCAACGGAGTTACTAAAAATTGCTTTCATGTTCTCCCATTTACCAACTTTATGCTTAATTTCCACTATTTACCTGTCCTACAAATGACGATCTGAGGTATTTACTTTTCAATTAGCTGATTAAGAAATGATACAAACTGATGATATACGCAATATCCATAAGATTGGATTTCCCGTTGAACCACCATACAACTAACGTTGATATGAAGAACATTTAAAAAGAAATAAAAATAAACGCACAAAACAAATAACTACTTTGACCTCAAATCAAAATTTTCCTATACCGGTATGTTTGTACAATTATATTGAAATAAAAGTTGACATTTGGTGCGTTTTTGTACCTCCAACTTGTTTGGACGTTGGTAGTTTGTGCTCAATGTCAGCTTTCAAAAAGATACTGCATCTTCTTCATTAGGCACAAAAACTGATGTCATTCAGCTGTTTAGGTAATCGCTTTAGAGTCATACTCTCGTCGTCGCCGTCGTCATTCTCCATATCTTTTCTTGCAATATAAAACTTTGCTCGCTTTTTTTTCCCAAAACATGAACAATCACAAAGTTTTCTTCTATCATTTCTTCTTCACTATCTGCATCTGCATCGTTATGAAAACAAACCGATGCATCGCTCTTACAACTGGAATCTTTATTACAATCAGATATTTTTTTATACTTGTTTTCTTCTGTTCTCGAATTTTTTCTTTGATTGGCTTTCTGTTATTAATGGCAACAGGTATTTCACGTCTTACAGGTGTGTCAGTTTAAACCTTTGTACTTCTATGCCTTTGACAAAGTGATTTGGTAGACCTACTAACATTGGCGTTTGGAAAAGGTACAAGCATGGCAGGAGAGACGTAATCAATTGTGATCTTCAATTTTCTTGGCAGGTGGTTAGAATATCAATATCTTCGTCATTAAAAGGTGCCTTTAGGCCTAATTGTGAACTAATTTCAGAACCAATGGTCGAGCTTGTAGAATGAAAACTGATATCTTGCTACCCCAATGGTCGGTCTGTCATACTTGACGGAGCAAAATCGCCATCGCAAAAATTATTTTGGTTAAATGGAAATATGCCCTTGTTTGAGAATTCTAAAATAATGTTCCTTGATGTAATTGCTGTCATTTGAACTTCTCTTGCAAGCTCAGGTATATCATCAATTGTTAATTTCTTTCCTTCGTTTGATCTCAACAAACCACCGGTGGACGAATAAAATGCTCTCTTAAATGATTCATAAACTGCCTTGTCAAGAGGTTGAAGTTAATGAGAGCTGGATGTGTAGTGGAATTGTAATTAAAATTATGCTGTTTTGTCGTACATAGACAATTGCAGCAGGAGACCTGTGTGATTATTGTTGTCAAGAGCTTCACCAATCTTGTTTTCAAAAAAACAACGCGTATGATGTAGTAAATGTCGCAGGTATCCAACATAATGCTTTGATTTATCCAAACTGTTCTAATATCACAGCCGATTGATCCGACTGGCCCACCCTTGATGAAATGATCTCTATAATTTTCTCGAGAAAAATAATCATCGGTGGAACAATGCTTCCTGCTGCACAAAAGGCATATACAGCGCTGACTGATTTACCTCTTTCTCCCGACGTAATGGATTCCACTTGCTTTTTGCCTTTTAATGTGACAATCGCAGAGGAAACTTGCACAGTAGCACATACTGATTCATCAATATTAGAAATGTGTTTTGTTTCAAAGTGATATTTTGTTAACACATGATACCAATTATTGAAAAATTGTTCAACCATTGGCCAGTTGAAAGCGGTCGCCCTTGCTAAGGATGTTGCTTCGGAATGCGGAACAGTAAGATTGTTTATTTCTCTCTCAAAATCCTTGTCACCAATCTTTTGCTGCCTTCTTGTTTCTGTCCCAATTGTTCGGAATTTTTAGCTTATTTGATGCAGCAAATTGATACGTAGGTTGACGATATTTTAGCGGTTAGATGCCATGAAATCGTTTGGCAAGAGATTCAATATAGTCAGAGAGCTTGTTCTTCATTTTCGCAGAAAACGCTGCTGCACAATTGAAAATTGCTTTTTATGCAAAATGACCACGAGAATATGTAGCACGTTTATCAAAATGTTTTTTTTAAGATCATTTTATCACAATCGTACTTTTTGACTGATTCGCGTATTAAAGCAACCATTAAATCAGTGGTTCCCAAACTATGGGTCGCGACCCCGAGTGGGGTCGCGTAAATGTTTTCTGGGGTCGCCTATTCTTTAACGAATAAAAGATTTTGGAAAAAAATTGTATGTAGTGAAACCTTTCGACATTCAGTAAAATTTCCTTCAGACAGTAACAATGAACTTAATACTTTTATAACTAGTCTTTGAAATAATTTGAATTTCGTTACTATAATGAATTACCCGTAACTGGTTCATTGGAAAGCTTTTTTAAATGACAATTGTGACGTGTATCAGCCGATGCGAGATTTTGCTCTTGCTCTAAATATTTTTCTCTTTATTGCTCGGGATATTCTCGAAGACGATTGCGTAATTATTGTTCAGAGCGTGTGACAGTTCACTGAAGAAGAGCTCAGTAAGTTGTGCGACACGTGGTTGTCGGTAGTAATTATCTTATAAGAGTTCAAGGAAAAGTTCAGTAGTAAGTTTGCATACAAATAATTGCCTTTCACAAGAGTTCGATTATCGTGTAAGATCGAAGCGAAACAAAGTTGGAAGTAAAATTCTAGCGTGTTAGGCGTATATTTATCGTCAAAGCAAATATAGTATAACCCCACAAAACTCGACAGAACTGTAAGAAGTAATTTATTTACTAATACGTAATCTGGTATTACAAGATGTTATATATTCTTTTGATAGGAACACTAATTTTTACTGTTTTATATATTTCTAAATTAATTGGAATTAAACTGAATCAAAATGGCTGCTAAAAATACTAGAAAACGAACATATGATGAAGCTTTTTTAAAACTTGGTTTTATGGAGGTCAATGGAAAACCTAAATGTGTTGTCTGTGAAAAAGTTCTTTCTAAAGAATCGTTGAAGAAGAATAAACTTCTTCGTCACTTGGAAACAAACCATCCAGCTTGTGTCGATAAACCAAAAGAGTATTTTCGAAGTAAATTACAAGCACTCTCATCACAAGCAAACGTTATGAAAGCATTCACAACAGTAAATAAATCTGCTGTCTATGCTTCCTATCTCGCATCTTACGAAATAGCAAAGCAAAAGAAAGCACATACAATTGGAGAAAAGCTAATACTCCCTGTAATGAAAGAAGTCGTAAAAGTAATGATAGGACATAGAGAAAGTGAAAAATTAAATTCTATTTCTTTGTCAGACAATACCGTAAAGCGAAGGATTGAAGATATGTCGAGTGATGTCCTCAACCAAATTGTGAAGCAAGTAAAAGCTTCTCCATTCTATGCAATTCAATTAGATGAATCTACAGATGTTGCTAGCCAACCGCAGCTATCTGTATTTATTCGATACGTTAATAATGAGGAAATATCAGAAGATATGTTGTTTTGTAAAGCTCTGCCTTTACATACTAAAGGAGAGGGCATTTTTCAGTGCCTTGACACTTTCTTTAACGAGCATGAAATTCCTTGGGATAAATGTGCTGGAATTTGTACAGATGGAGCAGCAGCAAATAACGGTGTCAACTGTGGAGTGGTGAAACGTGTTAAAGACAAAGTGCCAGGTATAACATGGACGCATTGCTTTCCACACAGACAAGCACTAGCAGCAAAAGCTCTGTCGGAGACGTTGCATGATATGCTAGATTCCGTTCTTAAATGCGTGAACTACATAAAAGTAAGACCTCTTAATCAACGTTTGTTTTCTTGCTTATGCAATGAGATTGGCGCCAACCACACCAGTTTGCTGTTGCATACAGAGGTGCGTTGGTTATCACGTGGTCATGTTTTAAAGCGAGTTGTTGAACTACAAGAAGAAATAATCACCTTTTTGAAGAAACAGAAAAAATGGCTTTGGCGGAAAAATTTAGTCAAGAAAAGTTTATGGCAAACGTTACATATTTAGCGGACATATTTGACTCACTGAACTCTCTTAATCAATCTATGCAAGGCCCTGGATTCACAGTCATTGATCACAACGCAAAAATTAATGCTTATTACAAGAAGTTGATCCTGTGGCAAAGTTACGTGAAAAAAAATAAATTTGATATGTTTCCTCAACTAAAGGCCTACCTTTCCGAGAGAAATGTTGATGTACAAGGTATCATAACTGAACATCTTGAACAACTTATCAAAAAGCTTAAACACTATTACAATGACGCTCTAATACCCACCAACAAACAAGATTGGATGATTGATCCTTTTGCATCTTCTAATTTTCCTGATCTACCTCTACAAGTTGAGGAAGAACTCATAGAAATGACAGCTGAAGCATCAAACCGTATATCCTTCGAAACATCCAAATTTACAAGCAAATATTTATTTTGGGGTTTCAATTTACCCAGTTTATCCTACCATGGCAAAATATGTCTTTAAGCAACTGATTCCATTTGCAACAACGTACCTTTGCGAAGCAGGCTTCAGTGCAATGAGTGTGCTAAAATCAAAGCATAGAAATCGATTGAATATAGAACATGACATGCGGTTATGCCTGAGCAAAATCACACCAAGATTTCAAAAACTTACTGACAACATACAGGCGCATTCTTCTCACTGAATAAATTTAAATACATTGTGTTTGTGTTGAAATATCTACTGTACTGTACTACAATATTTTTATATTGCGGGGTCGCCAACGTTTGTAAATTTTAATTTTACGAAAATTGGGGTCGCCGAAAAAAAAGTTTGGGAACCACTGCATTAAATTATCTACAGTATGTCTTCTAAAGCTCTTTGGAGAACATCCATTAAAGTTCTGTCCAGCAACTTACACATTTGCAAACTCGTGGCATTTTCAAACCTTACTATTTGAAACAAAATCATAGGTGGGTTGGTCAAGATCTGAGATAACAATACAAATTTAAAAAACTAACAACAGTTTCGTAATAACATCAGCTTTGGTGATATCATAGCTAACTTAACTAAACTAGCAACCTTTAAAAAATACTGATCCCTTTTTAAGCTTGATACATTTTGCTATTTTGTCCAAAAAACAATAGGGGTGTTCGAAACGAAAATATTTCGAGATTTCGTTTCGTTTTGTTTCGACGCAAAATTGGTTTCTTTTGGCTTCGTTTCGTTTGGAATTATCTTCCTTTGTGATGAATTTTGTGTCGTTTCGAAATCCAAGCAATTTTGTTTTGTTATGCGCTCGAAACCAAACCGTGTAAGGTTGGAATTCTTCCATGTGATAAACATGCTTTACACGGGAGTCGCATTGAATACATCGAGCGGCCATTTATCCTCGTCACATGAATTTTCGATGGAGGATGATGAAAATATTTTGAAATATTTCAAAAAGAAATTTCATCTTGATTTATTGAGTTACAAAGGGTAATCTACGGGCTTTATGTGCATGTTCACACAAATGACGTGGTTATTTCACCAAGTAATGGAACTGCAAATAATAAAAGCCTCCCTCCCAAAATTTGACGAGACCATCCCTCGACGCGTTTCGTTGTTTTGGACTCATCAGTAGGGCCTGTCGTGTGCGAAGGAATTTGTAATAGAATGATACTACATTTTTCATATTATTGCAAATATGGGGTTTTGGTTTTTGGTGATGACGGCGCAGGTCATGCTGATGAGTCCAAAAGGACGAAACGCGTCCAGGGATGGTCTCGTCAAATTATGGGAGGGGAAGGATTTTATTATTTGCAATACTATTACTTTGTGAAATAACCACATTATTTGTGTGAACATGCATATAAAGCGCGTAGATTGCCTTTATAACTCAATAAATCGATATATGATACGACTATGGTGATCACGTGCTATGTTCATAGAGGTAAGGGTTTTAAATAGATCTCGCTTACTATAAACTCTTTGAGTGGTACACTGCGACTTAAATTTCATTTCGAACTGTTTTTTGCGATACAGTTGTATAATTTCGTTTCGTTTCGAATCGCCCTTCATAGAATAACATTTCGTTTCGTTTCGCCACAGTAAAATTCGTTTTGAACACACCTAAAAAATTACCTTTATCCAAAAGTAAATTACTGGTGTCTGCCACATGCTTCGAAAAGACAACAGCCCAAGAAGAATAATGTGGGATTTCCGTTAAATACTGACTTAGAAGTAATGAAAAGTTGCATCCTATGTTTGCAACTTTGTTTTCATTAAAAATCTATTTCAATTCCAACAATTGGAGAAAAACAAGAACAAGAAAAACAAAACATTTTACTTTGCTTGGGCTGTATCAACTTGCCTTGTACGTCAAAACGTTAATTATTTGATTAGTATGATTTGGATTACCGATATAGATTAGCGACTTGATTCGTATTTCGAAATGCAGTACTGTGCTGTTATTTGATCGTCACGTTTGACTGAGTTAGCATTATCCGCAATTGAACATAACTACATCTTTGTGTTAACTACAGTAACATGACAGCACAGTAATAATATATAGTGATACCAGTATTCCGCTAAGTTTCGTGCCGTGCTGAGACCACTCCTGCTTCTCGAAAATCAAGTCGAGATGATTTTAGCATTAGCAAGCATTATTTTGCCGTGAACAGAACCCGCAGCCAAAAATATTTTGTCACTTTGATCTCCCAAGCTGTCGATTTTAGCTTTTTATTGAGTTGCATTTTTACCCCGAAAGTTAAATGTGCGACTTTTCTAACTCAAAATCAAGGGCTTCGCCCGCATCCGAATATTTGTTACTAATTTGGTTTTTATCCTCGAAGTGTTGAAAGGCCCCCAACTAGATTAGTTCTGCGCCCCACTTACTGTCAATCCACCCCTGGATTTAAGACTTTAATTCCAAAAACTCAAAATTCTGAAATGCTCCATTCCAGTAGCATCGATTGTATCATTATTTAAATTTTAAAAAAGAACCTCATTCAAAAGTAAACGACACGTAAGTCTTGTGCTTTGTGTTAGATTGTTTTTATAAAAGTCACCGTTAATGCTATTGGGGGGGATCTCTTGGCTCTTGGCAAGCCCTGCTGATGAGTCCAAAAGGACCAAACGCGTCCAGGATTGGCTTTGTAAATTTGTAAATATCATTGCTGCCTTCGGAAGCCTCGCGCCTTCAGCACTCACTTTGTTGTTTTGCTTCTCGCTTATAAGACGCTCTCCATCGATCTTAACCACTTGGAGCGAGCAATAAATTGTATAAAATAGTCTAATCCGCCTGGTATCTAGGTATCTAAATGTCGCTCACTGCACTGAATGAGTTTGTCACCTCTGTTCTAAACTACAAAATTATCAATGGAAACGTGATATTGGTTGTTTTTTTGAAGTGATCTGCCCGTTCTCCGCATGCTCATTGCCGCATGCCCGTTTCGTCATGCCCATTGCTCCAGACTAATTTCTTCACGCTTATCGCTCATGCACATTTCTCCATGCTCATTATCCCATGCTCGTTGCCCCTGTCCACAGCACAATGCTCATTCCTCTGTGTCTATAGCCTCGAGTACATTGCTCCATGTCTGTTCCACAATGTTCACGGTTTCTTACTCATTGCCCATGCCCATTGTCTTTTGCCAATTTTTATCCATTTTGATTCCATGTCTATTGCCCCCATAAGTATTGCTTCACATCAATCGTACAATGACCATTGCCCTATGACCATAACTTCATCCATGTCATTCTCATTAACCATCACCACGTCCATCTTCACAAATATCGCTCTGTGACACCTTTCCCAAAATCATTGTCTCAAGCTCAATGCTCCAAGCCACACAAAAACAAACTTGTGGCATTCATCATGAAACAATCACATATAAGAATCAACAACTGCATCTCCATATATTTTAAATAAAATTTTAATGCTTCTCTTACATGAAGTTTCCATGTATCTCTTCACTTCCTACACGAAGTTTTCATGCATCTCCATATTTCCTGCATGAATTTTCATGCATCTTCATATTTTCAACACGATATTCACATGCGTTTTTGGAATTCATGCCTCTCTGATTTTTTTGAACCCCATGAATAAAATTTAGCTTGTTTCCAGATATTTTTAAAATGAAACTTGGCTTGCTTTACTTTATTTGTTAAATAAAAAAGGCATTTTCCATGTTTCAACCGCATTAAGTTAGAACCAACATTGTTATTTTGTGTTATACTGACTGTAATATGCTGACATTATACTCGTATGCTATCCCTGCATGTTGATTCTAGCTTAATGCGGTTGAGACATGTGAAGTGCCTACGTGATAAAGGTGGAAACCGTTGCGCTTATATAAGGTCTATAGAGTAATGCAGCACTAGATCGACGGCATGATCAAACGTTGCCCAGAAGGGCATATTGGAATAGCATACTTTCTATTTTCTGTCAAACGAGATAATCATACTTAAAGTAGATTGATTCATAAAATGTCAAAACCATCGAAATAATGCAAAGTAACGTTAACTATTTCACGTTAAGTCAATAGGGTGGTTAAACCGATACCAAGGTTCTTTCAACAACAGCAGGTTTGTACAACAACAGAATTGAACACAAAATCGCTTGAGTAACAAACAGAAACGCTATTAAGTAAAATCGATGCCAAGATTCTTTGAACAGTAGGTCTATACAAAAACAGAATTGACATCTTTTGAGTCTATACAAGATCTTTTGAGTACCAAATTGAACTGTCAACATAACTCAATTACCATCGCTTGAGTAGCAAATAGAAATGACTGAAACGTCGTCGAGATCCCAACCCGTGTTTTTGGCGCTGGCGTTGCTCTGTTGTTGCGCTTGTACATTTGGGCTAGTTGCGTCTCGCGGCATATGTGGTAGTCAAGTGCTTACTTTAGTGGCATCCTTTATTATCATTATTATTGTAAGTTGGAATTTCTGCTGTTCGTTCGAGAATTTACCGGGCAATCAGTTGAGTAAGATTAGAATTAATTATTCTTAAAAATTGTTTTGGGCCAGCTGGTCTAACATTTAGATTACTACGAGGCCATCGATTAGATCACTGCAAATTTTCTACTGCAATTGGAATAAATTTTGTCTGATATTCAAGTAACCAACTTAGTCCCTAATTATATGAGTTTATTGACAAGCAATCCACTTGACGTTTTATCGCCCTACACAAACTGCTAGTGAGTTGTTCAAATATTATTAATGTGATATATATTAGTAATGCAAAGTAGATATGTGTTGTATTTGCAATTTGCAAATTGCAAATTGCGCACTACGTAGCAAAGTTTTAAAAAAAGTTTGTTTGGTTAATTTTTTAAGTGTGTCTGTATGATTTTCAAGCGCCGATACCAAAAATACTATCAGTTTTTTTCTATCATCGATCGTTTTAAAAATACAACGATTTCCGTTTTTTATGATTTTCCGTTAATTGTAGATTTCTTATGCAGTTATGCTTGCTGTGCTTTGTCTCTGTCAGCATTATCATGTTGTAAATCGGTGTTTTATTTACTTGAGGGAGTGAATGGGCATATGGGAGTGCGAAATCTCATAGACAAAAGTGCTTTTGTTACTTATCACTCCTCAGTTTTGTTTTATTTCAGCCTATAAAATTCAAAATAGTCTGATTAGAAAGTCATGCTCAGTGTTTGCAGAGAGAAGTTCCGCGTTGTAGTCAGGAACCTAACCGCCAGCCATGCATGTCAACAGCCTACTCAGTAGCCCTCTATGATTATATTTTATAGAGTTAAGTCTTGTGTTAATCGTAATTGAGTTCATCGTTTAAATAGTGTAATAAAAATGGCTAGTAGACAGTGCAAAACTTCACCAGATTGCTTTTATTATGTATGTGGATACTACATCAGCGGCCAACATTCTTTGTATAAAATGGTGAAAGGAACAAAGTATTGGACAGAGTATAGACTATATTTGGAAATGGACATTGGCGATCAGGACAAGTCCTGGGCACCACATGTAATCTGTGGCAGCTGTTGATGTAATCTTGAAGGATGGTTGAAGGGTTCCGGAAGAGTTATGTCATTTGCAGTTCCCAGAGTTTGAAGAGAGCCCCAAAATCATCATGATGATTGCTATTTTTGCATGATAAACATTTCGAAGTATCGCAAGGTTAGAGGAAGAAGAGCTATGACGTATTCAAGTATACCCTCATCCATTGCACCTGTTCCTCACAGTGACGCCTTTAAAATGTGAGTAATTTTCTGTGGGTAAGTGTAACTAACAGTAATTTATATGTTCTGAGACTGGATCCAATTTCTTGCTATGTACTTGTTCTTTATCATTTCAGGTACAAACGTACTTAAGTGAAGACTCAGCAACAGCAAGTGAATATTTAGACATTGATGCAGAATATGCACCAACAACAAGTGCAGAACCTCATTTTCCGACTAAACAAGAATTGAATGATTTAATACGTGATCTGGGTCTTACAAAATCTGGAGCAGAGTTATTAACATCCAGACTGAATAAGTGGAATCTGCTTGGCGATGACTGCAACAGTACTGCCTACAGGAAGAGGCACTTGGAGTTTTCTGTCTATTTTGATGTAATTGAAGACCTTTGCTATTGCAAAGATGTAGAAGGCCTGTTTCGTGCTGTTGGAGTAGATCATGATCCTACGCAATGGCGGCTTTTCATTGACAGTTCTACCAAAAGTCTTAAAGCGGTGTTTCTTCATAATTGCAATATACGAGGTATATCCATCAATTCCACTTGCTTGTTTACTGCAGATGAAAGAAGACTATGAAAATGTCAAGCAACTGTTCATTAAAATCAATTATGCTCAGTTTAAGTGGTATGTTTGTGGTGACTTCAAAATGCTAGGATTTTTGCTGGATCTGCAGGGTGGATACACAAAATACTCTTGCTTTTTGTGCTTGTGGAATAGTAGAGCTGATGGTGAGCACTACGAGAAAACTCATTGGCCGACACGGGAAGAACTAACACCAGGAATGTATAACGTCATCAGGGAGCCTCTTATAAGCCGGGAAAAGGTTTTACTGCCACCACTTCATGTCAAATTAGGTCTAGTAAAACAGTTTGTTAAAGCTTTGAATTTTGAAGGAGAAGTTTTTCAAGAAATCCGTTCAATGTTTCCCAGACTATCAAAGGCCAAAATAAAAGGCGGAATATTCGTTGGTCCCCAGATAAACACAATGTTAAAGTCTAAAACCTTGGAAGAAAAAATGAATGAAACAGAAAAGGAAAGGTGGCAAGCATTTCGAGGTGTGGTTGATGGCTTTTTGGGAAATAAAAAGGATCCAAATTACAAAGAGTTAGTGAAAAAGCTTATAAAAAGTTATCAAAACCTGGTTTATCGCATGTCTGTAAAATTTCGCTTTTTATGCTCTCATCTGGATTTCTTTCAAGAAAATCTTGGTAACTTCAGTGAGGAGCATGGTGAGAGATTTCACCAGGATATTGAGCCAATGGAAAGGCGATATAAAGGCCGCTGGGCAGTGCAATGATGGGAGAATACATTTGGTCTTTGATAAGGCAAGATAAGAGTGGTCGTAAAAGAAAAGCTTGCTCAACAGTGCATTTTTGAATGACTCGTATTATTTGAAAAAACTGTGTTATGTTTATCTTCAGGCCTTCTTCTTTATGAACCATTTTCAAACTGACTTTTACGTTAAATATGTATAGAGCGGAACCTTGATATACAATTAGAATCTACTGCAAGGTAGAACAATCTCCTAGCTACAGCTAGGTCGGATGAAACAAAAAGTATGAATATCTCAAAAGTAACGATAATACAAAAAAACTAACAGAATTTTTAAACTCAGCGCTCAAAAATACATAAAGGGGCACTGAAAAAAAGTAGCCAAACAAAAATTGTGTTACGTAGTGTTGTATTCATGTTGTTGGTAAGGTCGCCAAGTCAATTATTCGTGAGAATTGTAACGCAGCTGGAATGTTTAGCCTATAGTTGGTGAATATCATATGTTGCCGTTATTTACTTTCGATTTCTATTTAAATACAGAAAACCGCAGTGCTCCAACAACAAAAAACGGAGTGCGTGTCTTCACAAAACTCACACAAGGGCGAAAAGGAATTTAGAATTTTACAATGGCTATCAAGCACAATCGATGCTAAGAGTTATTTAGGAACAGGTCTATACAACAACAGAATCAACCACAAGATTTTTTGAGAAATTTATTGCATACCAAGATAACTCAATCAAGACAGAGAAGCTGGCGGTTGAAAAACATTCACGCTCATAACGATGCTTGCGCGCATCTCCACGCCATATGACGTTCCAACTGGTGACAGATCACTGGCTCACAGATAAAACACTACTTGTTGATGAAATTGCGCCATGGCTAGACAATAGCTGACAGTTTACAAAATAATTCACTACCGTAGTTGACAAAATTAAGTTGTAAACGCGCAAGAACTGACACTCGGTTCATATCATTAGAATTACAACAGTGAAAATTGCGCCATATCTGGCACAGTTTTTCAAAGTAGACTAAATAGCGCTACCAGGTGTTGAATCAGTGGCCAAAAATTATTTTCAATACAAGCAAATAAGACCTGACAAAATCCCCCTCCACAACCTAGCACAAACTTATCACACTGCCACCTTTCCACAGCCCTTGCCAATGACGTCATCAGATAGCTCAACCTTCACAAAGCTCCGCTTAAACATACACCAAATGGACTATCCTGTGCTGATGATGCTCAGCACAAAAACAATGATTTCGAATAAAAGTCGACAGGCTCGCTTTTTGTGTCTTCAGGAAAGGCACTCAACGGAATATCTCCGTCTTTACGAGCAAACATGTGGTACCTCGTCAAGAACTGTGAACTGACAACCGCAACTGTAGAAAGCGGTAAAAACGATAAAATCCTCGACCTACTTCATGCATGTTGAACACGCAATAATTACGTGCTGATTGTGATATCAGAATGCTCAGGATGGTGAGACTGCAAAAATAATCATTATTGTCATCACTTATTATGTTGTCACTGACAACAAAGTGCTAACGGACAAAGCAGTGTTTCCTTCATCAAAACAGGTCGAATATTATATTTATTTTACGTAAATTTTCGCCTTTACGCAAATACGTACAAACACATAGTCACAAAAAAGTGTTGCAAAATACAAATGTCATTGTTATTAACTTTTGACATTATTGGATTAACTTATTCGCTTATCTCATTCACAAATTAATTAGCTTTAGAGGCATACAAACTAATTCAAAAAAGACTATAAATCAAAAGAGTACAATATTGTGTACCAGCACGCAATACCACTCAGCGATTATGTTTAACCAATTACAACAATCAAACATTTTGATAAAGCATAGTTTTGTCACGTTTAAAAACATATCAGTTTAATTTT
This sequence comes from Trididemnum clinides, assembly GCA_963675345.1. Taxonomy (NCBI): domain Eukaryota; kingdom Metazoa; phylum Chordata; class Ascidiacea; order Aplousobranchia; family Didemnidae; genus Trididemnum; species Trididemnum clinides. Next base: position 20,838,648 of record OY776288.1, read on the forward strand.
GTATTTCAGTTTTGAGAAAAATTTATTTCAAAACATCGAAAGTTAATCACATTGAAATGTCAGGCCAATTTTTAATTTACGATATTTTACATGAGGCTATTCAAGACATTTCAATTTTTATTGTATTTACAGTTTATTTAAGACCACATCAACTTGATGAAAATTCTCTCAAGTAAATTTTGCACGTGCTTTCGTGAATCAAAATTTTATTGGTCGGCCAATTCAGGACTGCGTTTAAGAACTTTTCAGAGAGATTCGATCAATAAAGATGAAGTCCTACCAAAACTAATTTCTGGTTTTGGGAATAAAATTCTTGCAAAATACTGTAGTTACATGTTTTAGAGGATTAAAATTTACATATATTATTTTTCGAACCTCGATCCTGTTCATTAGAATTCGTTGTTGTTTGTAAAATTTAAATTTCTTTCTCACAAAGTCCTTTATATAAATCACCACACGGTTCATCATAGGCTTTACCAATAGAACTAGATTTTCGAAATCCATTTACAAAAACGCAATTTGAATAGATATCACGCAAAACCCCTTGCCCTGTTTTCCAGTTTAACGCAGAATAGGTTGCACGTTCACCATTCACCCACATCCAGTTTCGTTCTGATGCAATATCATTTGCTCCGATCCAAAAATAATAGCTCATTGACATATTTTCAATCAGTTTTATTCTATGATCTCTATTTTTCATGCCATGCACCGCAAGATCACCTCCCCAACTTTGACATATTTCTCGGCTTTTCTGCCACGACTGACTACCTGGCGTAAGTCGATAAATATAAACATCAGATGATATGTGCAACACGTTTCTTGCATTTGTTATGCTGATATTTCCTCTGCTTTGGTTTCTTAGAGTTTTCGCTTCCAGAAAAAAGGAATTTGTTTGCTCTTGTTGTTGGTATTTCCTGCTTTGGTTTTTTAACGCTTCCACTTCCTGAAAAAGATAATTTATTTGCTTTTGTAGCTGATTTTCTCTGGTTTGGTTTTTTAGTACTTTTACTTACCTGAGAGAGAATGTTTATTTGCTCTTCTTGATGTTTTTTTAGAGCTGCCACTTCCTGAGAGAGGGAGTTAAATTGATTTCGGAGCAAGTTTATTTGTCGATCATCCTGAATACCAGGTTCCCCCTTCTGGCCGGGACTTCCTCGTGACCCCATTTCGCCTTTCGGTCCTTGTGCTCCCGAAGATCCCAGTAAAGGGTTTGGGGAGGTTTGTGGACTTTGCTGAGACAATACGCTATCGCTTATCGAACATGTGAGAAATTGATGAGCACAGCAATTTGCGGCGAAAATTATGATGCAAGCAATCAGCTTCAACATTACGCTATATTCAGTTCTGGAATCAGCGTTGCAATCATAAACACATTAATCTGCTGAAAAAAAGATTCTGCTAAAATTAAAAATGTTTAAATTTGTGCTAGATTGCAATAAATAATAGCATAGTTCTCAGATTGTTTAAAAATTTTACCACTTTCGATTTTCAAAGCCCCAGGGATCTGATACGGCAAGTTTTGAGTAAAAACTCGGCACCCAAAACTTGTTTGCGTTATGACGTTATACAGATGCGGCTCTCAGCCATTAAAGTTGCGATTTTGGCCTATCTCAATTACAGCTTGTTGTAGGGTGACGAATTTAGTGTCAAAAGATGCCAAGATACAATTTTCTACTACAGCTCCAGAAGGTCAAAAAGGCTTATCTGCAGTAGAAAAAAGTTATTCGACAAAAACTACTTTTTTTACAAAATTGACATTTTATTTTTTTTAGCACACATATTACTTATCTTGTAACAATGTCAACAATCAAACAACAGCGTACTAACGTTATATTTTAGATTAAACACAAAAATCAGTTTCCGTATTGCATAAAAACGCACGTAAACGAATGTCAGGGCGGTTCAATTGAGCAGAGTTTTCGCTTATTTTTTCTTTAATTATTCCTTTTAATTTTCCGATTCTTCATTCAGCGGCCCGATTGTTGTTGATTTTGGATTTCCGAAACGCGGGATGAAATGTGAAATGGAGATATAACGCGCTTCTTTACTTTTTATCGTGAAAATTGCTTTAAACGGGATGTCGATAACATTAAAAGAGAACAAGCACCTACGGATTGAGGCAGGGGACACGTTTTGACTGCTTTTGCAGAATATGGAGCTACTACTGCATAAACGCTTCAAGCTATATTTTTTCAAGAAGTCATTGAGAAGCATGTCCAAGATAATACTTCATTGTTATGTCAACTATATCTGGACTAATTTCGCGGACCGCAACAAGTAGATCACGTTAAAATAGTGTAAGGAAAGGCCTTTCTGGAGTTCCTGAATTTAAATGAATCATTATGAACGACGGAATATACACCCAAATAATGTGCGACACAATCCACCGAAGTTTTATGCTATTAGCCTCCGATAGATTTCCAGTTTTAAAAAGGAGAGTTCTAAGATAACCACTGGCTCTGGTCACCCAGCGAGAACAACATATTCTTTCTTGTTTGTAATAAGGAGATTTTAAATTGTCTCGTACATCGGTGATGAAATAACACGCCAACACCAACAAGTATATATGGTCCGCTCTAAAACTGTAATCTTTTATCCCATCACGTTCTTGCTGGGAAAGCCATTCCAATTTGGGTTTTAAATGCGCAGCAGCTATGTTTTTAACTGGTGTACTAAATTCATTAGCTAATGCTAGATCCCCTATCATTGATTTTTGAATAACTGAAATGTTATTCAACAATGCTCCACCTTCCATCGCTTCAGAACCTTTAATTTGCGTTCAGCCATCGAGATAACGTGTGTCAGATATATTTTGTTTACGTGGAACATGCACTTAAGAGTGTGAATGTGGTGGCCTGTGTTTCTGTTAAAATACTCTTCGAAACGAATATTTACGATGGATTTTTTCCAATGTTGAGAGCTGTGGTATCTGCCATAACTGAATATACGTTTTGAAGAGTCTCGTTACTAATTTGTTCAGTAATGGTGTTAAAAATTATCTTTGAAGTAACAGAAACGATTTTTGGAATAGATCTCACGAGCATAACAGTATCACATAGATCCAGATGAGCATTTACGAATTGACCTACAAATACATAGCGATCAATTTTTTTCAATTATTCTACCGTCGTAGAACAACTGCAGTGGAAAAGCTACAGCCAAAGACTTTCCACTTTTCTTTAAAGCTTTTATCCGCACGTCTTCTTGTCGGCCATAAACCGTTGAAGCCGATGCAGCTACACATCTTCGACCAAATACTGACACCAGTTGATCAGATTGTTGACGAATGGATGTCATGCGGCGATCTGCAAGAATGCAGCTTTCATCAGTTACTAAGTACAAACCTGTTCATAGTTCTTTCCTTCAGCTATTTTTCGTAGGTTTGTAATTGCAATCTACTCCAGCTTCATTTATCTCCTTATCAGTTACATCGCTAAAAGAATCTAATGAATCCATTAAAGCCGTGTCCTGTTTCCTTAATTTAGTGGGCATAAGAATAATATCTGCAGTTTTTGGCCTGTATGATTTTACGCCAGAAGAAGTAGGTAGCTCATTATCAAGTTTGCAACGATGCGTAGCTTTTTCCATGGCATCCCTATCTTGACTTACGTCTAAGCTTTTCATATACATTTTCGGTCTTCATTCTGATTTTTGATGAACATAATTTCTTTTTCTGGAACCCGGTCGTCAAAATCGCAAGTGTAGTGTAGTTTTATTGTTAATCAAAGGTTTCTCAGAGATAAAGCACTTACAATGACATATATTGAATAACTTTCCCTCTGTGCATTTTATTCTTTCTGGCTCCTTCGTATTTTTTGATTAAATCGTTTAGCGTAGATTTAATTCTGTGCTCGCTTATTATTGGAAGACTTGCTTTGTTTCATAATGATGCAATGTCACTCCCCAACTTATTCTTTACATCTCGAAAACCTGGTTTCTTTTTGAAAAACTCAATATCTGTGTCAATTAATGCTTTTTTGAAATAATAGTAGCTACCTGCTACATCGGTATTTGAAGGCAGCATATTGTTTTCAAGTTTTTTAATTTCCTTCAATCAATTATGCACATCGCTTCTCAAAGCCATCGCAAAAATTCTAAAGAACTAAACTGAATTCAATATCTTTAAACTCAACATTTCAAATGGGAACAGGAAGGTTGCATATGAAGTCACACATTTGGCGCCAAAAAAAGTGGCTGACCAAAAGCTGTAATCTATGCTGGAAAGGTATAGGGCGAACACCAACTTTTCGGGTTATTTTGAAAACTAATAAAAATTAATTAAAAATTGGAATGAATTATTGCTAGTAGGATCATCGGAAATAAATAAATTCAATCAAAAGCAATTTGGTTGAAATTAGGTCTTTCAGTTGGCTAGTCTAAACTTAGTACTGTAAGCTAATAAAAAAATTGCCCCTCGGAGAAGCGATATCTAAATACCATTTGCTCCTCAGTTGAAAATAGCTCTAGATCAATTAGCTACTCTCAGTACATTAGCAAAAACAACCATTATCTGGTCATTAATACCGGTACCGTAAACTTGCCGGCAAGCTTTTTTGGTGTGCCCTTGGGCAAGGCACTTAACGGGATGCCTCCATCTTTATGTGGCAAACAGGTGGTGGGACCAAGCAGTCTACCCGTCTTGGTGGCCCAGTCTGGCGAAACACATGCAAACAGAGCATGAGCTCATACGCATGAATAAATGAATCGGCACCGTAAGTTTTCAAATTACCCTTGGCCAGCAGCCTAGACAATAGCCCAAAAAATTGCTTAAGGAGTAGTTAAGGTCATAAAATTACATCAGATATATCAATACGACTGGTCTGCAAGCACTATTGACGTAAAATTTTAAGAAGTTACTGATTTTATTCATCAGTATCTAATCCAAGATATGACAAACCGTATAGAAGTCTGCCCTGTTATTTAGGCTACAGTATAATTTAAGTTTACAACTTTTCAACATGTTGATGCAACTAAATATACTGTATAAGATGCACATTACAATTAACTTAAACTCAGCATTGCCAAACACGCTGATTAATCGAATATGAAACCCACACACAAGTTGGCTACAAATAAGCCTGCATGTTTAGCCCATAAAATCAGTCCAACTATTAGCAATAACAAGCAAATCTTTAGCACCTCTTAACTTACTTTGACTTCAGATTCATTCCTTAACATCATTAAAACAATATATTTAACGTTCATTTGACAACTGTCATGTTTATTTATTTGATTTGCAGAAAACGATATCACTCTTATTCAATTTAATGCAAAAACACTGTAAGTGGCCAGCCACTTTTTGCGAAAGCTCATTTTGATGACGTTTGATCACTTGCGTGCAGCCTTCCTATCGGAGAATAATTTAGATTAAATTTTAAAACTGTCTTTATTACGTCGTAAACTATAAAATTAAGTATGTAATGGAAAACACTGGGAAGTTTTGTAATTGTTGGAAACTTCCAAGTTTTACAGTAAAAAAAGTAGTTGTTTTGAAATAACTTTTTTTACTGCAGAAACGCCTCTAACCCTCTGGAACGGTTATGAGAAATCGTGTCTTGTGCATATTTTGAAACTGGTTTCGTCACTCTACGAAAAGCAGTTTTCGAGATTGGTCAAAAGTCCCAAAATCGCAATTTTAACAGCCGTGAGCCGCAGCTGTATGATGTCATAATGCAAACCAATTTTGGGCGCCCCACCACATCAGACCCCAGAGATTTTGAAAATCAAAAGTGGTGAATTTTGAAACACCCTAAACCTCTGCTAAAAAGTATGCATGTTTTGTAGCTTGAAGCAGGATTGTGCGAACTACCACCGGTGGAAGTAGGTCACGCGTGATTCGCATCCATGATCGAATATCCAAAATCAAAAATGTCTTCACTTTAAAGACTTTGCCTTTTTGAGGTTGATCTTCGAAAGAAACAAAGAGTCCCCACCCGGCCTGCAGCATTGTTTGGTTAAGTCAAATAAGCCCCATGAAAAAACTTGCACACCCCTGGCTTAAAGAAAATTAAACCTCCATTTTTAGTTTGCTTAATGATTTACACAATGAAACCTAATACTGGTTATGAGTTTACTGTAGGCCTACAGGTAACAAGTATTGACAATTATTTTTCTAGAAAGCTCTCATTACTTAAGTTTTGCTCTAACGAAATATCAATAACTCTAGTCGCGAAAGTAAGGAAGCTGAAGGTCTGAAACTCCTCAGACTGTTGTCGATCTGAAAGCGAAGCAAAAAATTGAGCTATGTACAAAATCGAATTGAAACAATTCTACTACTTCTACTAAAACACCTAATTTGGTTTGAAATTAACCAATCTGCTAAATTGAAAACTCTTCATCCGTTTGAAAATTCTATTAGTTACTGCCAACATCGCCTGAAATATCTGATGGAGTTGTTCACCAGGCATTGAATAAAATTAGAATTTACTTTTACTGCCTGATATCTGTGGACGCTAATCGTATTTATATGCTTTCAGCTACACCATTTATGCGGTTGAGCAAACAACTTTTTTCACTCACAACTCTTGACAAAAATTGTCAGAAATGGCAAATTGTAACTTTTTTTGCTTTTATTGCATATCTATTAGCAACTTTGTAATTTGCTGAAAACAATTGTGATATTCCTTGCCATTCTTTTAGTGCTTTCATAGTACAATGCATGGGGCATCACAGTCGCATTTAATATCTAAGCCACTGGCGATCTACCGGCCAGATCCGGCCCGACATGCCCCGTTTTGTGGCTTGCGTCAAGCTATTTTTGTGATGAACAAATAGAATAATTAGGTATTCTAGTACCGTAAATACCTTTTAATCTTTGGGCATCGTGCATAACCCTTTGAGCATAGTCCTACGAAACAGGGGACAGGGAGGGTACTCGCTCCCCCAGGTTGCTGAGATTTGGGAGAACACTCTATTTTGGACAAAAAAGTCAAGTATTTTACATCTATCAGTTTAAAGTTTGCTGTAAAGTTGAGTATTTTTAGGCCAACAATCGATGTTTTAACTTTTTCATGCCAGCGCTCAATTAGTTTTTTTGCAATACATGTACATTTAAAGATGGGATTGGAAATTGGTTTTCTTGACACTCTCTTGCACAATATCACCAGATATGCTATTTTTTTGACGGGGAAAACTTTGGTTTGGCAGACAACGGAGGTTTTGGGCAAAACTTGAAAAATCTTTGAAGCAGAAAGTTTAGCAGGTAATATTGGTCGAAGATTTAGGCTAAAATTTGGTTTTGCACAGGCTATAATTGTGCAATTTTTCAACAATATAATGATTATATCACATTATGGTAGGAATCGTATATTGCTGTACTGAATAACAGGTTTATTGCTGTGACTAATAATACGTTTATACCCCATATTGACATTAATCAATTAATCGATAAGTTTACAAGACGTTATGGAAGGATGAAATATTTCTTTTAAAAGATTCATTCTGACTATGACATCACGTTTGAAACGTATATATTTTCTTTGCCATTGGTGTGGACCAAAATTCTTTCTTGTGTTCTCAAGTTTTTTGGTACCACTTTACAAAACCTACCAATGTACAAAAATATAGCCTTGTACCAAGATCGTTGAAAACATCAAAAGGAAGTTGAGGTAAAAGTTTGGGAACGAAATGAAGCCCTGTGTTCATAGAGCAATATGACTGCCTAATGGCGTAGTATTTTAATGCCATAACTATCGAGTTTTAAATGAAGTTCTTTTTGGCCCTTTCAAACTGTAGTGCTGCAAGTGAGCACTACGTTTTTGTGATTTTGAAAAAAGATGACGTATTTTTGTTACGCACTTTTCACCGTCATGTCGCATGTGATAAATGTCACTAGACTGTTATATTTCAACCAGTATGCTAAATAAAAATGCATGTGTTAACAAAAATTTTGGAGTCGGTAATAGCCTACAGGGTAAATTTTTTGCTTTAACGTTTTTGTGTCATGAAAGAAACTTTTGTCAAAAACTTATGATGGTTGTTTGCTTCTGTTTTTGCTTTAGGGTTGTAGCTTAAATGTGCGCAATGAAGTGGTGGCAGAGTTTCAAAGATGTAGCTCTATGAGGGAACACTGCTTGTGTGATGTCATTTATCCAAAAAATTTTAAAGTCACTTTGATACAACAATATGATATTCATTATGGATACCATATAAATAATTTCAAACTGTGGGTAAATTTGAGCGTCAATACCAATATTTGGGCAAAATCGACTTTGTCGACCAATATGCTTAACATCCGTACGGTTATCCCTTTGAGCATCGTATCCGCACTTTACTAATCTTGCACTATTTATTGAATGTCAAATAGGTTTTAAGAAATAGAGATTTTTTTCCTTTAACAATGCCATGGTGCTGCATGAGTATTTCATAAACAGAAAATTTCTACCGTTACTTTCCAAGCTTTTAGTGCTTGTCAGCTGCGTTTTAAGAGAGAGGGAGTGAGAATGAAACTTCGGCAAACAGCCTGCCTTGATAAGGTGGTTGTACAATGTTCATAGTACAAGTTTTTGTAATTTTTGTTGCCAATTTTTGTAGATTTTTCTCTTATGCATTTTTATACGGAAATTTTTATCCTCTTAGGTCTTCATATGATGCTTTACAGTAAATATTGGTTTACGAACATGCAATTTGCAAAGTACGAACCAAAAACATGTACCCTGTTTAGGACAAAACGGTACAAAAATCTTTTGTTACGTACTTTGCAGATAAAATCGGATGTTCACGCAGCAATATATAGGGGAAATCCAGGTTAGTTGAGCCTATTTTCGTTTAAATTTACAAAGCGCTCGTTTCATTCACTATTTTGAGACTTTAAATAATTTACTGTAATTATGATAATTGATTTCATTATTGCAGGTGAAAATAATTCTATTTTAGTATGCGTAAATAAGTTTATGAGACATCAGAAATGACGAGAAAATTGGATGAAGTTACCAAATGTGTCGGGTTACTTGTGCCAAGTCATGAGGCCAGTGGAGCCATTTAGCTGCGAACTTTGATCAGCTTTGTTTTGCAACAGAGTTACTGAAAATTGCTTTTATATGCTCCCATTAATAACTTAATGCTAAATCTCCACTATTTTCCTATTCTACAAATGACGATCTAAGGTATTTACTACCTGTTTAGGAGGTGATACAAATCGATGATACATGCAATGCTGTTTATTGGATTTCCTGTTAAACGAAAATACAACTAACGTTGAATTGAAAAACATTTAAATAGAAATAAAAATAAACAGCACAAAACAAGTAACACAAAATAAACACAATACTGTACCGGTAGTAAACAAAGCCAGAACCTTTTAAGTGCTGTACTCGTAACTATAATGACCTCAAATCAAAATTTGCCCTATACCGATATGTTTGCACAATTACGCGACATTTCACTTCTCTTTACTATATTGAAATAAAAGTTAACATTTGGTGCATTTTGACCTCAAACTTGTTAAGACATTGGTAGTTTATGCTGAAACTCAGCTTTTGAAAAAGACATACAGTACATCTTCCTCATTAGGCACAAAAACTGATTTGCCATTCAACTGTTTAGGTAATCGCTTCAAAATCATACTCACAATCGCCGTCGTCATCCTCCATATCTACTCTTGCAATGTAAAACTTTGCCTGCTTTTTTTCCAAACACATGAGCAATCACAAAGTTTTCTTCTATCATTTCTTCATCGTATCTGCATCTGTATTGTCATCAAAACAAACAGGAGCATAGCTCTCTCAACTGAAATCTTCATCACAATTAAAATATTTTTTTATACTTGTTTTCTTTTGTCCGCAAATTTTTTTCTTTGATTGGCTTTCTATTGTTAATGGCATCATCTATTTGACATCCAACAGGTGAGTCAGTTAAAACTTTTATACTTACACCTATGCCTTTGACGGAGTCGTTTGGTAGACCTACTAACATTGGCGTTTGGAAAAGGTACAAGCACTACAGCAGACATGTAAACAGTAATGATGTCAGTTAAAGAATTGTCTTGGCATTTGGTTAGAATATCAATATTTTCGTCACTAAAGGTGCCTGTAGGCCTAATTTTAAATTAGTTTCAAAACCAGTTGTCGAGTTTGTAGAATGAAAACTGATATCTTGCGGCTACAGTGGTAGGTCTGTCTTACTTGAGGGAGCAAAATCCTCATCGCTAACAATATTTCGGTTAAATGGAAATATGCCCTTGTTGGAGAATTCTGAAATAATGTTCCTTGATGTAATTGCTATCATTTGAGCTTCTCTTGCAAGCTCAGGCATGTGATCAATTGTTAATTTCATTTCTTCGTTTGATCTTAAATGGTCCATATACTGCCTTGTCAAGCAGTTAAAGCTTGTGAGAGCTGGATGTGTGGTGGAATTGTAATTAAAATTATGCCGTTTTGTCGTGCATAGACAATTGCAGCAGGAGACCTGTGTGATTATTGTTGTCAAGAGCTTCACCAATCTTGTTTTCAAAAGAGCAACGCGTATGATGTAGTTAATGTTGCAGGTATCCCACAATAATGCTTTGATTTATCCAACCAGCTCTAGTATCACAGACTATTGATCCGACTGGCCCACCCTTGATGAAATGATCTCTATAATTTTCTCGAGAAAAATAATCATCGGTGGAACAATGCTTCCTGCTGCACAAAAGGCATATACAGCGCTGACTGATTTACCTCTTTCTCCCGACGTGATGGATTCCACTTGCTTTTTGCCTTTTAATGTGACAATCGCAGAGGAAACTTGCACAGTAGCACATACTGATTCATCAATATTAGAAATGTGTTTTGTTTCAAAGTGATATTTTGTTAACACATGATACCAATTATTGAAAAATTGTTCAACCATTGGCCAGTTGAAAGCGGTCGTCCTTGCTAAGGATGTTGCTTCGGAATGCGGAACAGTAAGATTGTTTATTTCTCTCTCAAAATCCTTGTCACCAATCTTTTGTTGCCTTCTTGTTTCTGTCCCGACTGTTCGAAATTTTTAGCTTATTTGATGCAGCGAGTTCATACGTAGGTTGACGACATTTTAGCGGTTAAACGACATGAAATCGTTTGGCAAGAGATTCAATATAGTCAGAGAGCTTGTTCTTCATTTTCGCAGAAAACGCTGCTGCACAATTGAAAATTGCTTTTTATGCAAAATGACCACGAGAATATGTAGCACGTTTATCAAAATGTTTTTTTTAAGATCATTTTATCACAATCGTACTTTTTGGCTGATTCCCGTATTAAGTAGAGCCAATGAAAAAGTGCGAAAGATATGCAAGTTATAGTAATACAAGAGGCTAGCGATGCACTTAGCAAACTGCAGACATTGACACTGTCTGCAGTTTGCTATATGCAAGTTGTTTACCATAGCAGTAGCGTATTTTGAAAAAGTGTCATGTTACCTTGCTTTGGCCTTTACACGACAATTCAAAAACTAATTGTGTTACCTAGATTTGCGTCAATTCTTGACTTTTTTCAATATGCATTTAAAGACATTATTTCAAGAGCAAACAGTTCTGACGTATCAGTTCATTTCTTTCATAAATCATCATTTGCAATATTCATCCCGTTAGATGAGCTTGATAAATTTTATAAAATTGTTTTTGTGAAGTTTTTGTTTGCTTCACTATTGCTATTATGTATTTTTTTTTGTTACTGTATGGTTGCTTTCGTGATTGTGTGCATTTGCATGCTTTCACCCTAGAAAAAAATACTTGAGATTTGTGATCAGTGGTGCAATTATAGTGGGGAAACAAAAGAGATAGCCCTCAAAAGATATGACAGAAGCAAAAAATGTAAAAGAACAGTTTTTTGTGACGAAAATATGCAAAATTGTTGCTCTCGCAAGGATTTCTTCGTTTAATGCTTTGCTTTCCGAAAGGAGATTGAGTTCACGTATTTTTTATAATTGCTTGGTAATGAGATTAAGCTTACTTAATGCTTCGCTCCCTGCTCCCTGGGACGTTTATTGCTTAAATATCATTAATGTGTAGGCTACCCATCCATTGGTCGATTACAAATTTCTTTTCTAAAATGGGGTTCCAGAACAAAAAAGTTTGAGAAGACCTGCATTAAGGCAATTAATTAGTAAAGTACGGTAGCAGTTCAGTTAGATTTTGATATTGCTAAGCTTTTATTTTTTGCGATGTCTTCACTTTGATATGATTCCATCTTTTTTTTGTTGCAGATTGTGGGGTTAGCCATTGCAGTATATAGCTTTTTTGTTGTGCATAAGTAGCAGCGTCCCAAGCTGCAACGATAAGACTTTGCTTTTTCTGGAATTGATCATTTTATGCTGAAGCGTTTTTCCTCTTCTTTGAGTAGCCAAATTAATTTGTAAAATTCAGTTTCTGATCAGAAAATTGGGTTGTTACCAAAAATGTAGCCTATCTGTTGTTTCGGACAAAATCGTAAAATAGCTTTTGATATGCACTCTGCGGACCAAACCGGAGGTTCAAACAGCCAGATATACAGTGCGACATTATGTAAGTATTCAAGCCGATGAGATTTGTGTCGAAAATGTACGAGAGCAAAATATGTACAAAAACTTATCGTATTTTCAAAACGTGTAAAAGGAAAGGAGATTGAAACACAGTCAAAAATAATGATGGCGGCCAAATGGTTGTTTTTCCAATTTTAGAAACAAAGTATTTTGTGTTAGGCTTATTTTTAAATTTGGTGCGGCCCTTTTCGTATCTATATTTGTGGTATTTGGCTTTTGACTGCGCTTTTTGCCTTGTTTCCTGCATAGCGAGAAAGGCGGATATGCCTTTGCCCAAAGTCATTCACCATATTCCAGTAAGCGCCCATCAGAACAAATTAGTTCTAACAAAATATTCTCTGCAAATTCAGTTTTACAAATTGATAGGTTTATGGTTTTATTATCATTTTTAAACTTGGGATTTTATTAGTTTCAACTTTGTCTCAACTTCCTGCCTCCCTACTTTTAAATGAAGATTGGTCTTACGTGCTGATACAAACAGCCTACCAATAGCATATAATCATTTTTTTGAGAAAGTGAAGAAAACAAAGGCTGTAAACAAGAACCTGTAAAATAGAAGGGCTGGCTTTCGTTTGAGGATGAAATTGTTTTTTTCTCAAGACACGGTAGCAAAAATATTTTCCCGTACACAATGAGATTTCACACTGGAAAAAGTTTTTGTCATATCCGCTGAAAATTTTCTTTAGTGCCTGGCTACGCTATGTTACTAAAAAAAGTTTTTTTCATAAGTGCTTAAATCACGAAAAAGTAGTTACTGTTACTGCCAGTGATTTGCTAGCGGATAGCCTTTTCTTTAGAGTATTGGATTTTAGTGGCAAAAAAAGGTTAAGGCATGTAATTTATCTGTCTCGAATAAATACACATGAACGACTTTAGTTGTGCTGGCAAAGCAGATAAAAAAAGGGTTCCAATTGTGGCATAGCGCATTTGAACATAAAAGAATAGAGGCGTGCTTAATCAGGATGCTCAACAAAAATATTGTGTGTTGTGTTTCAAATAAAGCTCAAATCATTGTGAAATTTGTTTCATGATGCGATCTCAATTCCTAACAGCAAAAAGTTTCTTAAAGTTGGCAAGGTGGGCGCTGGATTATTTTTAAGCCGCAAGTTGCTTTTCCCCATCAAAAAATGCAATTTTTAAATAATTTCTTTATAATTTTGACATCATCATGACATCACCAACCTCCTCATGACCCTCACATTGGTGTGGTGATAAATGGTGCCAAGTTTTGAGTTTGTATGAGCAGTGATTTCGGAAGAGTAAAATTTAAAAGGTACTCAAACACAAAATCACTAGTTGTGTCGTCTATAACCCTTAGTAAAAAAAGATCTGTTTTGGGAATTACGTGGTTGATATCAACCAAAAGAGACGTCAACTGTTTTTCTACAGTCAGCCAGTTTTGTAAAATTAAAAACCATTTTTACAATGAATAAATAATTATGATGTTGTTGTAGATTGCGAAAAAATGATACTGTTTTGAAGTTGGCAAGTCGACTTTTGGGTTTAATTTAAATCTGAAATGGCATATATTTGTCAAAAAATGCAACTTTTGAAAAACCTATCTTTTATTGTGACGTCATCATACCCATATAATACTTACCTCAGAGTGATGATTAATTGTAACAAGTTTCATATTTGTACACTCAATAGTTTCTGAAAAGTTAAGCTTAAAAAAATGCTCAAACACAAAATCGCTTGATGCATCGCCAATAAACCCAAAATCAAAAAACTTTGTTTTGGTATTCATGTCATTGATATCTCCTGAAAGAGCCATCAGCTACCTTCCTACAGTTAGTACTTTGTAAGAAATTGAGAAAAACCATTTTTACAATTATTTGGGAATTTCGATGTCATAATAAATCGCAAAAAGAAGTGGAAATTTTTTGAAGTTAACAAGTCGATTTAAGTCTAAAACGGCATTCAATTTAGGCCTAAAACAGCTTCAATTTAAGTCTAAAACGGCATTGTTTCATCAAAAGATGCAATTTTTTAATAAAAAAATTTTTGATTATGACGTCATTAAATTCCTTATGACACTCACCTTGAAATGGTGATTAATCATTCCGAATTTTATGTTTGTACACCCAATAGTTCGGAGAAGTTAAATTGCATATACCTACGTACGTATGCACATTTATTAGTCTGCTTTTACATGGAATGTGACGTCGTCATGTCACCAACCCCTCAGGACAATCACCCCGCCGTGGTGGTTGATTACGCTCAGTGTGATGCTTGTGCGCCCAACAGTTTTTGGTTGATCACCAAAAATAAAAATAGAAAAATCCTTTTTTCCTATATCGGGTGGGCAGAAAAAAGAGATCATTCTGTTTAATCAAGAATAACTCAAAAACTAAACTTTACATACAAATTAAATTTGGTACATGTCATAAGCAACTAGTGTTGGTCAAGCGGTGAAATTTTTAGCCAAAAATAATTATAAACACGGGAATAATAAGGAAATACAAAATTCAGGTCAAAATATGCAAAGCCAGACGTTAATTAAAAATTTATTTACCACGGCTTTTTTCGAGAAGATTGTCAATATGGCCTCTATCCTCGGAATCAACCAATCGAAGACTCTTTTTCCAGGAAGATATGGATTTACAAATTTTAGCAACTGATATTTCATACCAATTTTGTTTTATCTTGTTCTTCAGTTCCTGTTCAGTCAACTTTTCCGTCCTCCCGGCATAAACTCCTTGGGTTAACTTTTTCAATTTTGCTGCGATATCGACGTGAGACTTCGTGGCGCACATAAATGTGCATTTGGTTCACGTGCTAGTGGTCGTAACATCGACGGTTGGTGATTTTTTTATAGCTGTAATCAAATTTTCAGCGACTATGCAAGGTTGGGCAGAATAGCAAATCAAAGCTATCCTCTAAAAAATAGCGTATGGCATTACATGTTTTGACATGAATTTTGTATTTCCTTATTATTCCCGTGTTTATAATTATTTTTGGCTAAAAATTTCACCTCTTGACCAACACTAGTTGCTTATGATATATATTTTATTTAATTTGTATGCAAAGCTTAGTTTTTGAGTTATTCTTGATGAAACAAAGTGATTCCTTTTTTCTGCCCACCCGAGATATAAATGTTTACAACGAGGTTGTCAAGCGTGGAAACAGCACACTTCTAACTACGAAAAAGTTTACCCACAAAAGCCTTTTTTTAAGTCATATCCTGATAGAAAAATAACACAATTACAGCAAAACAAGACTAGATGTAATCTGCAGTCTATTACAGCGTGGTTCATTTATTCTCTTGCGGAAGTCTTCTTTGCAGCCCGAAATCAAATTTTACGGAAGTTTTGCTACAATTAATTACCAACAAAACATTTTCCAAACTGAAGGATTTTGCATAAAAAATGCTCTCAATGTTTAAAAGCTTAATGTTGGAGCATATTTTCTGTTATAAAATGCAAGGTTTCACAATTCTTTCAGGTTTTGAAAGGCCTCCAATTTTGCTTCAATTTTTTTCTTCTTGTCTGTTTCAAACTTTTTCATTAACATTTTGTCATTTGATATTGTAACAAGTGCATTATCTTAAATTAACTATAGTCTATTCCAAGACGCAACAGTCAAAATTTTTGCTTGGAAGTTTTAGTCAAAATACTATACAACAGTTCGCTGTCTTTATGCTGGATAATTTTATGTGCTTTATGTTAAAGCTTCACTGCAAAAAAATTATCCAATACTTTGTTCCAAAGTTCATGACTACAGGAACAGTCCTTGATTGCAGAAAGGGGAAAGCTGGTGCGCCAATTACTGCAAGATCTCCTGAATAAGTGGATAGAATCCAAGATTCTGTTGAGTGGAGTCCAAAAAAGTCTCTCAGGCGAAGGAGCCAAGAACTTGGGATATCAATAACAAGTATTTAACAAATGCTAAGGACGAATCTGACTGAGTTTCCGTACAAAATCACCAGATGTTACCAGCTCACTGCCACAGACAAGTAGAGACGCACTGAAATGTGCAACAAAGTAGCAGAACAAATGAATCGTTTTCGAAATTGGCTAGATAAAGTTTGGTTTACTGATGAAACCCACTTTCATCTGTAGGATGTTGTACATCACCGTAACAATGTACTGGGATGAGAAACCTGAAAAGATTGATAAAAGGTACTTGAAAAGCCAAAAGGTGACTGCTCTATGTGCATTAAATGCAAAAAAGGGATACTCGCGCCATACTAGTTTGAGGGTAGTAGAAGAAGATCTGTCACAGTGAATGGAGAGTCCTACAGAGAAGTATTTAATCGAATTAATAAGAACCTCAACCAACTGGCCCATTTGCACACATTGCTAAAAAACAGAATTTGAAGCTTGTAGGTAGAGCTCGAATGGTCTCCGCACAATTCAGATCTTGCGCCTCTTGACTTTTCTTCTGGGGTGCTGCTAAAGGAGAAGTGCACAAAGAGAAGCCTTTCTCTCTCTCTATCTTTGACAGCTGAAACAAGCTGTTGCAGCATTCACCCAGAGTGTTTCAACAGACACATGTGGTCGTGCAATGAGAATGTTTCTGTTCCCATCAATGCTTGCGCAAACCGAAATGGGACCCATACTGAAAACGTAAATTACAAAATTTTGGGAAGGTCATCGGAATCTTGATGCATATTCCAAAATAGCAAGATTTCTAGTTCTATTGAAGAGTCTTTTTTAGGCAAAAGGAATAGTTAGTTTCAAATAAAATAAGAGAAAAAAGAAAGTGGGCAATACATGTGTAGCAAGGCCTATTTCAATCAGGGTTTATTTTGGCGTGAAGTCAATTTGTCTCTGGACAGCAAGGACTTAAAAATAGACAGTAGCCTACGTTCATTGGCCCAATGTATGCTAGTTAGCAGCTTCCCTGTGTATATGGCTACTTATTACGAGGGTCAGTCAATAAGTAATGAGACTTTCTCAATTGCTTTTGTGTTTTTGTAGCTAAGAAACTCAAATTTTATGTGATGATTATGAATGGAGTTGTCATCTCATTTACAACAAAACTTGTTTATTTTCAGATTACTGTAGGTGTGATGATAAATTGAAATGACTACTAGGCTAGCAAACAGCTCATCGTTGGAACAAAGAGGAGTCATCAGATTTCTGTTGGCAGAGAGTGTAAAATCATGTGAGATTCTGTCTAGAATACAAAGACAATATGGTCCTTCCTGTATGTCAAGAGCAAACTTCTACAAATGGGTGCAAGCAATCAAAGATGGACGCGAAAGCATTACTGATGATCTGAGAAGTGGAAGACCTGTGGATGTCTCTACCCAAGAAGCAGTACAGGCAGTTGAAGACTTGATCAAATCTGATAGAAGGGTCACTTTAGATGAAATTGCTACAAAATTGGACATCTCCCATGGCACAGTGTACGCAATTGTGCGTGAGAAGCTGCATTTGCTAACTCAAGTGCTAACTCAAGTGAAAAAAGACATTAAGAACAAACGGAGGGGACTTCAATCAAGAGGTGTGATTCTTCTTCAGGATAATGCAAGGCCCCACACAGCAGCAAAAACCCTAGCCAAAATTGAAGATTTAGGCTGGAAACTTCTAACACACCCACCCTACAGCCCAGACCTTGCACCATCTGATTTTCACCTCTTCGGCCCACTCAAAGAGAGTATGAAAGGAATTCACTTCCAGACTGACGAAGAAGTGAAGGCTGCTGTGAGCAACTGGCTGAGGACCCAGTCCACGGAATTCTATGCCAAAGGAATAGACAATCTAATATCAAGATGGAACAAGTGTGTTGCAAAGGAGGGAGACTATGTTGAAAAATAAAAAGTATTTTTTGATTACCAGTCATTGCAAACTTGAGTTATTGAGAAAGTCTTATTGCTTATTGACTGACCCTCGTGTATCCTAAAGTCTGCTGGTAAAATTCGCAGATAATGCAACTTATACGACTGATCATATAACCAATATTTTTGTGCGGTTGCTTAAAAATAAAATCTGTATATTTTGATACAAGGTAATGGCGAGTGCTAAATGGTATGCTTATACTTCACAAAGCTTGACGTCATATGGTATTCCTGACGTTGCTCCTTTCGAGCACGTGGAAAGTCAATAACGTGATTTGTTGTTGTTGTACCTTCAAACAAGCTCGTCTTTAAGCAGTTGAGACTCTGGAAGTAAATATGAAACCATTGTTTATTACATACGTAGAGCCACTTGAAATAATCCGAAGTACTTGATCGACTACGAACTTATGTTTAGGTTAAGCGTATTTATTTTAGAGCGCTTTTTAACTATTTCTGCAAATGTAGCCATAAGCAAGACTAATTCTTCTTCTGCTGCTGCTGCTGCTGCTAACGTCACTGGTGATGAGCAAACTGACAGAGCTGAAAATTCAAATCCTTGGCCTCACATTAAAAAATATTTTAAGTTTGTTGGCTGCTAAAAAACGCAATACTTGAATTTCCAATGTTTTCTTAAAAGCATACCTAGTTTAAAATTACAATCAGTAAATCGCATGTTGCAATATACAGTAACGTTTAAAAACATGTGAAAAGCACTCATGCTTATGCCAACAAAATTTGATAAATGGTATTGCTGGGAAAGATATGTTGAAATCAAAGCGAGGAGGACAAACTGACGGATCTTTTGTAGAAAACCCCTGCCACCGCTCAAAACAAAAAATTAGTACAAAAGATACGAATTGATTTTATACAATCATACATAAGAATTCACATTGGTACTAACCCTAACCCTAACTATGTGTTTTTCTCAAATCTCACATTTTTGCATCTGTGTCGGGGACTTTCTACAAAAGATCCAAACTGACAAACATTTTAAAAGGCGTTTATTTTTGAAACAAAATTCTGGTTTATCATTGTGTTAACGTATTTATTGCATTGCGAGTAAATTGACCATTGCAACATCATATACATTGGAACCTCGGTCGTCGAAGCCCTACTTTTTCAAACAAATCGGTTGCCGAACAAAACTTTGAACTAAAAATAGCCTCGGTTGTCATACCATAACTCGGTCCCGAACAAGCAAACAATAGCACGCGGGTAGCACGTGATCACTGAGTGACTGAGCACTTGGAGAAAGACAGTTTTAATAAAAAGATTTTTGGTGAAAAAGAGGCCTATTGAGTCCCAGACATAACCTGTTAGGAAGAAGCAAACAATCCAAGAGATGGAAAAACCGCCTCAACTTCTTATGGAGCGGGTCTTTTCATCAGAACAATAACATTCCTTCCCTTCCACCTCCCCTCTAACCTCCACTTGTGCCATCAGGACTTCCCAACACATGTAAAGATGAACTAATTTGCCTTTCTTTGTTACGTACTGTATACTGCACTGTACAGCTTTATTCTTTGTTCAGTTGTGTTTATATTTTTTTGATCTACTGCAATGATTTTCATTGGTTTTGTATACAAACTTGTGCATAAAATACTGTTGTATTGTAAAAGTTTGACTAAGCAATCATCATTCGGGGTCCAGGAACGGATTATTTCATTTTATTGGTGGTTCCAAGTGGTTACGATCGATAGAGAGCGTCTTATAAGCGAGAAACATTGATTCCTATGGGAAAAGTTGATTTGACTTTCAAACTTTTCGGTTTTCGAACGGCCTTCAGGAACAAATGACGTTCAAAAACCGAGGTACCACTGTATTTCAAATATAGCAAAATTTTGATTTTAAGCAGTTAGAAGCGGTAGCGTCGCTACTTTTCAAGTAGCGGATGCCCATCTCTGCCAAATACTCTTTCAAAGCAATTTTTTTAATACAAAAAGAGGTGGGCAATCATTCCAACAAAGGTCGACGCCTTCACTCCCGTTACGCGCTACTTTATTGAAAACAAACTGTGGTGGCGTTTTCGTATTTACTCGAAAACCAAGTTGTCCAAGACCGTAAATAATGATATTGATGACCGGTCAGTGCATAACAACACGAGCAAAGCACATACAATGTGCATTAAATTGATTTAAATTCTCCTACCTTGAAGCTGATGTGGAAGCACAATATTGGTAGACCTACATTACATTGGCACGGTGTTAGTTTGAATTCCAAGTAGTCACATGGTTGAATCAGACACCGTTGATGCCAGATTTTCTGCATGAGATCACTCAATCAATTTAGCCAAACTCATTCTAGCTTTAAAGAAATCGCTTTGTCATTCTATGTACCCATTAGAGCTACCAGATAAATAACAATTAAAAACATGTCGTTTATTCATCAAAACAATTTCCCAATAAGGTCTTGATAGAACTATGGAATTGGCACAGTATTTGTGTGATTTCCAAGTACGTATATATTTCGTTATCATGTGAGCCAGGAAAACATTTTGTCTGCACGAGTTTAAGCAACTAAATAAATCGAAATCTTGTTTGCACAATTTGCAATCATCACCGATTTCAAACGGTGGACGCTAGATTTGCAGACATAGAATCAGCAAACAGGCAACCACGTCACTAATTCCAAGCTTCAAGCCTTTGTCGTAGGCTCCACCAACCTCCTTTCTGCTTAACTGCAGGAGAAGGCAAGCGCGTTTCTTATTTTGGAGCCAAAACATGATTATTTCGCATTCTTTTTTGTTAAATATCAATAACTCCTTTTCCTTTATAAAATTGCTTTATCACTCCAACCTTTTATTACGTGAAGTCATATTTTTGGTTTTTAATCTTTTTGCTTTGATTAGGAGTTGCCTAACTATTTTCACCCTGCATCTAATACTGACTTTTTTGCCATCAACTTGAGCTACTTTAAAATGGGGTGAATTAAACAGGGCTAGGAAGCACTGAAGAAAAACGTTGGCTCCAGAGCTTTCAATCATTGATGCACTAGCTCCGGAACTGTAAATTTTTAAAGCAGCTTCAGCTCAGGCTCCGTCAAGAATTTGTAGCATTTGCCACAGTAAATAGCGACGATTTTTTTTTGCCAAATAAGTCTAAAATCTAAAATTCGGTCAAAAATATAAAGTGCAAAACAAACTTAACCTGATAAAACGGCTTGTACACTTAATTACTAACTTACAGCTTCATGTCATTAGTATATCACCATACTTGATTTTTAGCAAAAGAAAAAAATTTAATTTAAAATGGTTGCGATCAACACTGTAGATAATAAAAACTTCTCAGCTCCACCTTCAAAAAATATTCAAGGGGGCTCTAGCTTCGGTTTCGATTCCAGAGAAAATGCTGGGCTCCACAGCTTTCGCTTTCCAACCTTGGCATCGGGTAATAAATTTGACATCTGCGTTATAAGAAAAAAGTGCTTTGTTTGTTTCTTGACTATAAGCAGACGTGCAAGAGCCGCTTCTGTTTACAAAAAGGAATAGAAGTGCCGCCATAATTTTTGGAGTGACTAATTACATGTTTGCATAACTCTTCCAACTGGTTAGAAAAAGGTTAACAAAATTTCCAGCAAAACTATCGTTGAACTTTATTATCATGTATCAAAATAAGTTGCACTTCGTTGCTTTGTAAATTGGGAATTTACCAAATGCACTGACTAACACTATTTAAAAGTAGGAGGTGCCACGTAATAGTTCCTTGGTCAAACAAAAACTATTCCCTGCAGAAACGGGACAAATCAATCGGGAAGAAAAGCGACCAGCGACAGGAAACTGCAAAAACAACCTAGACTTAGATGTGATTGCAAGTGAAAAAGCAGTGCCTTACTGATCATAATACCAAAATTGAAAGTGATCATAAAGAATAAAGTAATAGATAAAGTTTTCAGAGAATTTTGTTTTGCGAGATACGAACCAATCAGGGCAGAGCAGTTGCAGCACAATAAAACTTTAGCAATGTGCATTCAATTGGTTCAACATTTTTTTTCTGTTAAAAGCAATTTCCAATTGCGGGCTTGCTAGACCAACATGATTGGCACAATATTGGTGGAAAATTTATGTACGTGATCAAATCGAACTTAGTTATTGCCGGATTTATATAGAGGAAAGGTTTTAAATAGATCTCGCTTACTATAAACTCTTTGAGTGGTGCACTGCATCTTCGATGCGGATGGGATCCCCGTACCAAAGTGATAGCATGCGCCACGCGCGTGATGTGTGCGAAGGAATTTGTAAAAAAATGATACTACATTTTTCATATTATTGCAAATATGGGGTTTTGGTTTTTGGTGATGACGGCCCAGGCCCTGCTGATGAGTCCAAAAGGACGAAACGCGTCCAAGGATGGTCTCGTCAAATTATGGGAGGGAGGCTTTTATTATTTGTAATACCATTACTTGGTGAAATAACCACGTCATTCATATGAACATGCATATAAAGCGCGTAGATTGCCTTGATAACTCAATAAATCAATATATGACACGGTTATGGTGATCACGTACGATGTTCATAGAAGTAAGAATTTTAAATAGATCTCGCTTGCTATAAACTCTTTGAGTGGTACACTGCGTAGTTATTGCCAGAAAGCATTTGTTTGCACGAGAGCAAGCAATTGACATAATCAAAATGTTACATGTCAATATGCACGAAGCATCATCAATATTTCGATGAGCATTGCTTGTGGCAAAGAATCAGCGACCAGCCGACCACGTTTCTGTAACAAGATTCGTACTTCTATCACCAGCTATACGGAGCATTTTTTTGCTTTAACTACATTATCGGCAAAGAGCAAAAGCACGTTTCTCGTTCTGAAGTGGAACCATGATAATTGCTGCCTTCTTTTTCAAGCAGTTAGCAGGAGCACAGTTTCTTTTTCTGTTAAATGTAACACTCGCGTGTGTAATGAAATCTTTTAATTTTTTCCACTAATTTGCTAATGTCAAATTTTTTGTTTTTCCATGGACAATTTGAATTTAAACATTGCTTTTAAAATTCGCTTTCAGGATATTGCTTTTAGCTTGCACTATGTCAAACTGTGCATTGAGTAATGAGTTTGACATCTCTGCATATTGTTGGAAGGAATAGGTTTTGTTTGCAT
The DNA here is from genome assembly GCA_963675345.1 of Trididemnum clinides. Taxonomy (NCBI): domain Eukaryota; kingdom Metazoa; phylum Chordata; class Ascidiacea; order Aplousobranchia; family Didemnidae; genus Trididemnum; species Trididemnum clinides. The sequence goes on from OY776288.1 coordinate 20,862,006, forward strand.
GAGTGATTCCCAAAATGGGTACCATAAAAAAAAAATTAAAACAGTTCCCCATAATAACAATTGAAATCAATAGGATCCACTAAAGTAGCAGCGGATTGTTAAACAGATTTCTTTTTGAAATCGCTTTGATGCGCTCTAAATCTGGGATTTCTGAAATAAGACCTTTGAACTGAGTAGCCTACATCAGTTAATATTCAATCATCACATATTACATAAACGTTTGAAAGATTTTTGAAGTTAAATTAGCAAATTTATCTTATTTCAAATTTTGATGACAATAACGATAGCTTTTTTTTTATAAAAATTTCATTTAGTACTATGATTTAATCAACTTAGCGGTGTAACTTATTTTGTTTGCTATAGACAACCTTATTAATCACATTTTAAATAATTAGATAAGTAGGCCTATAAACTTGTCCTAATGGTATAATTTCGAAATCTTTAAATCAATCATGATTAAGATTTATTCTTTTTTCTTTCAATCATTGTTTTTATTTTATGTCGTTGATGATTTTATATTTCTTAATATAATGTTTCACAAAATTTAGAGCAAAAAGAAATACAGTATTTGATCGTTTACTGTACTAATGCTAAAAACATTTTAAAATCCAACACGTTATGTGTAGAAGCTGCATATTGAATTACCAGCTCATACAAATAAGTGTATAAGTGGTCTCTGAAAAAAAGCTTTCTGTCTCGTTACGGAGATATTTAAAGGCGGAGTCAATTCATCTTTTCTACTCCTTACATCTGGGTAAGCTATCGGAGTAAAAGTAGTGAGAGCTAAAGTCCTTCCAAGTATATTGTCAGCCCTCTCCCACAAATTTTAAAACTAGGCAAGGTATTTACTTTCGAAACGTTGATCTCTGAAAGAGCCTTTACCCTGTTTTGTTTGGAGTCGAAAATAGCTATAGTCGCTCAAAGAAAGAGGTCCTTTAACTTTGTTTTGAGACAAACATGTTTTTAGCAACTCCCTTCGAGATTTTTTTACAATGGGCAAAATACGTAAAAAAGATGCTTACCTTTGAAGCCGAAAAGTGTAAAAAAGATTTTTGGAGTAGTTTGATGTCCAAAAAAAAGGTTTTCAATAGAATTTTAAAAATGAATAAAATGCCAAAAACAATGTTAATGTTTGTTTGGGATTGAATAGAGCAAAAACGTGGCTTAGAAAAACTCTCCCAACAATAAGGTCTTCGATTGTGTTTCGAGACAAAACTGCCTTTTGCCTTCCCTCCTCTCCCCATGCAAAACAATGAGTTACGCCTATAGAGTTAGTCTAATTTTGGGGTTGTTGTAAGATTGATTCTGGGCCGATTTTAAATTTTGGAAGTCTTGGCGAACCAATTTGTTCTACGATGGGCCAGAGCAAAGCCTTTTTTGATTAGAGCGCTTAAAACAGGGGTGGGCAACCAGCGGCCATTTTATAGTTAATGTGCGGCCATATGCGGCTTCGTAAATAAATGTATTGTTTTAACTTCTATATATGAAAGGCGTGTTGCATCGTTGCTCTATCATTGTGTTTTAAAATATTTTGCCACAGATTGGCAATCTGCGGCTCTTATGGCATTTATTGAGTGTGTTGGTACTCGATTTATTGCCCCCGATTTAAGGTAAAGACCTTTTTTTTGGAACACATTTATGTTTATCAGACTTATGGTGGCTCTAATTGCTGTGGAAAAAAGATTCAAACGGCTCTTTGATAAGTAAAAGGTTACCTTGTGCTGAATTTTGCGGCCATATGACTAAAGATAATTTTTAATGCGGCCATCTAAGCGTAAGTTGCCCCCCTGGCTCAAAGATTTGGGTTAAAACTAAGTTTAAGGCTTCTCTCAAAAGTTGCTGAAATAGTTTTTTCGAAACAAATTGAGGTGTTACTGTGCCAAATAATCTGATAATCTGATATCTTTAAAAAATTTCCTGTCTGTAGTTTTCGCCTGGACCTTCTCTAAACGCTACTGTCGACGAAGGTTGTTGCGAAATGTCACTTATTTATGCTATGCTGTTGGCCTACTTTTGTAAAAGCACTTCACAGTAATTTTCTCTGCCAAATATATTTATCAACCAATTTAAGTCAAATATTGGACTGGACGGCAGATGCTTTCTCGTAGCCCGGTCCGTGAATACGCCTGTCCTCTAAACTCGTATGACAGACCAAAACCAAATAAGCCTTAACGGTAGGGCATCTACTGTTATCAATGTTATGGAAAGGCCTTGTAAGTGGCAAACGCCCTTTTCAGAGCAGGAAGATGGATCAAAACGCATCGTCAACAAGTTTTGAAGACCTTCCGTTCTTCAGCTGAACGTCAAAGACCTCACTGTATGCAAAATAAACATTCTTCATCATCTTGCTGCACAGTGTGAGGCACTCGTCATCCTACTCCAAGAGATCCACTGCACGTCTGCAGGAAGGTTAGTTCTACCGGACTACCAACTAGCTGTGTTATCTTTAAACAGAAAGCATGGCCTTTTACAAACCTCCACCGATTTATTTGCAAGTATCCGATCTCCCAGTATTCCCTCACAACTGCCTCTATGCTGGCGACTTTAACTTTCCAGTATGTTGATTGGGGTTATAATACCAACTTTGCAGATGGAGAATGTCTGGTTGGCTGAGCAGGTACCAACAATCCTGCCTTACTTTATAACCCAAAGGATGTCGCCAGCTTCCATCTGGCCGCTGGAATACAAGTACCAACCCGGATCTTGCATTCGCCAGTATCGATTCAGACAGTGGTTCACCTAACAGACATGTCTTAGAAAAGTTTCCAAGGTCTCAACATCGACCCTCGCTTATTACTCCTGCCAGGTTTGCTCATCCTGTACCAAGCAAGCCTGTAAAGCGATGGAACTTCCGCAAGACCAAGTTGAGCCACTATATTGCTCTCGCAAGCAAACTTGCCAGGACTTTGCCGCCATCTAATTCATTTGCTATGGATCAGGCATACCAGTGTGTCTGTAAAGCAATCAGCACGGCGACGAAAAAGTGTATCTCACGTAGCCGACCAAATAATCATATACCGTGTTGGACTGCTGAGTTTAAAAACCTATACCAAACATTCTTGCAATACCCCGAAAGGCACGACTCTACCAGAGCTGCTACGGCTTTGGTTGCCAAGCTTGACAGGAAACGGATGGGATCGATGGTCTGAGGCCGTTCAGAACATTGACTTTTCTCATTCTAGCTGGATAGCATGGAGTACGTTAAACAATCTTACTGGTAGGTCACGACAATTTCTTCGTCAATGTTATGTTTCAGCGAATGCTATTGCTAGCCAACTGGTAGAAAACAAGAAATACGAGAGTGCGAATCGAGAGACTTCCCGACTCGTTATGCAGGAATTGTCTGACTGTTGAAGGGCTAGTGTCCCAGATGCAGTGAATAACTCCGGAGTTTTTTCTCCTAGAGAATTTACTGCTGCCCTCCATCACTTAAAACCAGGTAAAGCTCCGGGCCCTGACTTCATTTGTTCGGAGCTTGTAATCAATGCTGGTCCCGGCTTGAAGTTCTTGCTACGTGGCTTCCTTTCTTCTTGTTTGCGCCAAATCAAAATTTCAAGAGTCTGGAGAAGAGCGCTGGTAGTCGCGATTCCTAAGCCCTCAAAACCTGTAACGCACCCACAAAGCTACCGTCCCATCTCTCTGCTCTGCAACCCCTACAAGATCCTTGAAACAACAATCGCGTCGCAATAATAGTCAATTCCTTGCTCTCAAAGGAACAGGCTGGATTTCGACACGGAAAGTCTACCGTAGATCAGGTCGTTTAGCTTAGCAAAACATTGAGGATTCTTGTGAGCCAAAAAAAGAAAAGCCCGTGTCGTTTTTTTTTGATCTGACAGCTGCTTATAACACTGTCTGGCACCGTGGCCTCACCTGCAAGCTGCTGAGACTTCTGCCGGACAAGAACATGGCCCAAATGATCATGGAACTTGTTTGGAACAGAAGCTCCATTCTGACCACTGGTGACAGCAAGCCAAGCAAGCTCCGTCGTCTAAAAAATGGCGTCCCACAGGAGTTAGTCTTAATTCCTCTTCTTTTCAACATATACATATACAACCTGCCTTCCATAACCTCCAAAAAGTATGCCTACGCTGATGACTTGGCGATATTTTACTCAACTGGAGATTGGAAGGTGTAGGAAAGAACTTTGATTTAAGACATGACTACACTTTCTGCATATCACCAGACTTGGTGGCTAAAGCTCAGCTATGCTAAAACGGTGACGGCAGCCTTTCATCTCCACAATGAAGAGGCCAAGCGTGAGCTAAAAGTTAATAACAATGGTAAAATTGTACCATTTTGTCCAGTGCCAGCCTATCTTGGTGGGAAACTGAACAGAGCGCTCACGTATCGTCATCACTTTGAGGCATTGGGCAAAAAACTATCCATGCGCGTTTTGCTGCTGAGGCGACTTGTGGGTTCAAGATGGGGCGCTGGTACTAAGACATTGCGCACAGCTGCCTTGTCCCTGATCTACTCGATTGCTGAGTACTGTGCACCAGCATGGTGTCGCAGCGCGCATACTCGCCTCATTGACAGCGTTCTTAATAACGCTTTGTGCATTGCCACTAGACACCTATGTCCTACTCCAACGTGTAATCTTTCAGTTCTCTCAGGCATCCAGCCAGCCGAGCTTCGCCGCCAAGGAGTGACACTATCCTCAGATAATCGCAGTCCTTTGGACCGTGCCACATTCTGGATGGCCAGCTGACTGAATCGCAGGCTGCTAGCAAGGTGTCGCAGGCTGCTAGCAAGGAATCTAAAGACCCGTTTATTCCTGCCACGCGGAAATTGTCTCGCAACTTATCTGAATTGGGCATCCGCGCTGCCCAATGGATGAACTTGGCATGGGAGACAGAGTACTCTAAGAGTATGTAAGCGCTCTGTGTCTAAATTCCTAAGGTTAGCACAAGGTCTATTGGAATGAGTTTGACCAGAACAGTTTGGGTCGAACTCAATCACCTGCGCACTGGCGTTAGGCGTTTCTTCAGCGAAATGCGAGTGTGGCGCTAGTAAACAAACTATAGATCACATTATTTTAACATGTCTCACACATCAGGCACCTTGGAGAATCATGAGTCTGAGAGTTTTGAATGACGAAACAAGGTGTGACCCAACTTCATCACTGCCAGCATTTGATCTGAGAAACACAGCAGACTGGGGTGGTAAAAGGATAAATTCTCGGTTCCCATTCTTTTCTTGTGTCAAATCTGAATCATGAATACTCTGCCATACGACGAAGAAAAAGACTCACGCCTGGTAGTTAGTCGTGACAGAAAAGCCGAGAAATATGCAAAAGTTCGGGAGGTAATCTTGCGATGCATGGCATGAAATCTCTAAAACACAGAAAAAACTGATTGAAAATATGTCAATGAGCAATTATGTTTGGATCGCAGTAAACAATATTGCGTCAGAAGAAAACTGGATGTGGATGAATGATGAGCGAGCAAGCTGATTTGAGTTACACTGGAGGTCATTGCAAGGGTATCAAGCTTTCGATTTTGATTGCGTTCTTGTGGATGGATTTCCCAAATCTAGTTATATTGGTCAAGCCTATTACGACCCGTGTGGTTATTCATATAAAGGGCTTCGTGAGAAAGAAATTTACAGTAAATTTTACAAACAACAATGAATTGTAATTGATGGTTTAGAAAACAAAAGATTTTAATCCTCTAAAATATATAACAACATTATTTTGTAAGAATTTTATTCCAAAAACCTGAAATTATTTTTGGTAGGACTTCATCCTCATTGATTAAATCTCTCTGAAAAGTTTTTATACGCAGTCCTTGATATGGCGATCAATAAAACTTTGTTTCGAAAAAACATGTGGAGCTTTTACTAGAAAGAATTTCATCAAGTTGATGTGGTCTTAAATAAACTGTAAATACAATAAAAAATTGAAACGTTTTTGAAGAGAATAATGTAAAATATCGTAAATTAAAAATTGAACCAACATTTTAATGTGGTTAACTTTCGATGTTTCGAAATTAATATTACTCAAAACTAAAACACAGAATTAAACTGATATGTTTTTTTAGAATGAAAAAACTGCGTTATCGAAATTCGAGATTACTTGTACTGTATGAAGCGATAATGCATTGTTGTAATTAGTTATATAATCGCTGAAGTTGAATTACGTGCGGGTATTTTGCACTGTCTTGGGTAATAATCTTTTTCTAAGTTGGATTGTATGCCTGTAAAGCTGATTAAGAATTCGTTGATAAAACAGCGAGATAAATTAATTCAAAAACGTCAAAAGTTAATAAATATGACATTTGTATTTCACAACGCTTTTTTTGTGACAATGTGTTTGTACGTATTTGAGCAAAATCGAAAACCAAAAATAAATGAAATTTTGGACGTGTTTTGATCAATGAAACGTTGATTCTGAAATCGTAATCAGCACGTAATTGTTGAGTGTTCAACATGCTTAAGGTAGGCCGAGGAATTTATCGTTTTTACCTTCTTCTCCAGTCGCGGTTTTCACTTCACAGTTTTTGACGAGATACCACATGTTTGCCACGTAAAGATGGAGATACTCTTTTGAGTGCCTTACCTGAAGACACAAAAAATGAACTTGCCGGCTTTTGTTCGAAACCATTATTTTTGTGCTGAGCATCATTAGTACAGGATAGTCCACTTGGTGCATGGTTAGGCGGGGCTTCCTAAAAAAGCTAATGGGAATAGGGGGAGTTTGAGCTAGTTAGTGGAGGGGGTGTTGTCATGTCTTACTCATTAATATTGACAATAATTTCTGGGTACTGAGTCAAAATTAGGCAGCGCTATTTAGTTAAGATCGAAAAGCTGTGCCAGACATGGTGTAATTTTTGCTGTTGTAATTCTAATTACATGAACCGAGTGTCAGTTCTTGCGTGTTTATGGCTTAATTTTGTCAACTAGGTACTGAATTTTTTGTAAACTGTCAGCTACTCCATACTCATGAGGAAATTTCATTGACAACTGATTTTTATCTGTGAGCTAATGATCAGTCAGCAGTTGCTTCGCCACTTGGCGTGGAGATGCGCGCAAGCATCGTTATGAGCGTGAATGTTTTTCAACCGCCAGCTTCTGTGCTCTTGATTGAGTTATCTTGATAGTCCGAATGATTTCATTTAGTTATTGTATAGACCTGATATTCAAAAGATCTTGGCCTCGATTCTGCTTAAAAGTCATTTCTATTTCTTACTTAAAATGTCTGGTGACCAGTTTTGCTGTTGTACAGACCGGTTTTTCAAGAGTCTTGGCATCCATTCTACTTGATAGCGTTTCTGTTTGCTATTCAAAGGGTCCTGCGATCCATTCTGTTGTTGTGTAGACCTGTTATTCAAGAGTCTCGGCATCAGTTCTGTTTGAAAAACATTTGTTATTCAAAAGATCTTGGTATCGGTTTTGGTAGAGTATTTAACCACCTTATTCACCGGACATGAAAATAGGTGAAATAGTTAACCTTATCTTTCATTATTTCGCTGGTTTGACATGTTTTTTGAATCAATCTACTTTAGAGTATGATTATCTCGTTTGACAGAAAATAAAAACTATGCTATCAAGTTACTTCATCATCATCAGCAGCACAACGTAAACAAGGTAGTTTTAAAGCAAAGAGACATGATTTTTACGTCACAAATTTAGCTGTCAAGACTGACATGTCATGAGAAGTTGCATCACGTGTTTTCAGCTTGTTTTCATAGCAATTCATTTCGATTCCAAAAATTGGAGAAAAACAGCAATTCCATGTAAGTAGTAACGAGTTTAGGGGGGAAGAGGGAGCTTAAGCCAGACGCTCCGCATGGACGCTCATCAAAATTAAAGTATCCCGCAAAATTGGCATTTGTGATACATTGTGGCTAATAGATTTTACTGTTTTTTGACCCTCAGTTTAAAGGGCACATCACCTGGGAAGGATATCGTGTCCCATGCAGCGGGATCAATCAAAATTGTATGAGGTTGCTTTGGCTGTATCAACTTACCTTGTACGTCAAAACGTTGATTACTTGATTTGTATTAGCAACTTAATATCTATGTCGTAATAAAGTAAATTCGGTGCCGTACTGAGGTCACTCTCCCCACCGAAAATCAAGTTGGGAGTACTTTTAGCATTAGCAAGCATTTGTTCGCTGCGGACGGAATCTGCAGCCGAAAATATTTTGTCATTTTGATCTCCCAAGCCATTGGTTCTCAAACTTTCATGATTTGTGGCCTCCTTCCAAAGACTCCCAACACTTGTGGCCCCTGCTCTTCAATAAGAATACTTAATTTTGCTTTTTACGGGTTTTTGTCAGTTATTTTATTTGCCATGTTTAATAATAAAAAAGCCAACAAACGAAAGTAGAAGAATAAATGCATTACAGTCAAAGAATTAAAGAAATCACAGTCAATATACTTTAAATTAACGTAGTCACTGCAAAGCGTGTTCTTGTACTAGCCTGCGGAGAGCTTTGATATTCGGCTCCGTTTTGGAATGAGGGAGGCAAATGTCACTGCGTACATTAAGGCGATTTCTGGATTTTGTTTTTACGGACGCCAGATCAGAAAATCCAGTTTCGCAAAGATAGGTAGCTGCGAATTGAACGAGAATTAGCGGAAGTCTTCTTTCTGAGTAATGGATGTGAATCATGAAGAGGCAGCCAAAAGCTGGAGTGGTCAGTTTTGTTATTAAATCCCAGCTTCATCACATTCAAAACTTTCAACTCGGCCAGCTCCTCCGCTTCTTTGGCATTAGGGTCAATTTCAGTGTCAAACGGTACCATGAAACATCCAATGCGTTGTCATTAAAATATGATCGAAACTTAGTAGGGACGATTTCAAGATACTCTATGATGCAAGTTTTGATGTTATCTGGCAAATCAATCCTATGAATTTTTAGGTGCCTTTCAAAACGAAGGAAACGAGGTAGTGGACCCTACCTTGATTCATGCTTGCCAGAGTCCCATTTGAGCAGTTGGGCAAGCCACCTTGTCTTTAACGTCGCTGAATGCCACATCGCGGCTGTGCAACGACGAGTTCGTGTCGTTGAGATGGACGAATACATCGGCCGGATACAGAACCATCACAACAAACTCTTCATTGTGAAATTGGACACGGAGGTTGGTTTTGTTCTTGTTTTCTTGAAAAAGATAGCTTAGTGCATGTTTTACTTGATTTCGGAGCAAACTTGCTGGCACACATTAACAGCCATGTCGTCAATCCATCGGCAAATGGTGCCATTAGAGAGTAAAACTTGCTGGATTTTCTTTTTCGCCCCCGATCCAATCATTTTTTCTGCGCATGACTGGATAGGTTCCTCAGCGATAGTATGCGACTTTTTACACTTCGCAATTCGCTATGCCTCCTCGTAGCTGCATTAAAGAGTAGGCTTTTTCTCTACTGTAAATCCCAAACTTTTATGCGTGCACGAAACTAAATAGAGAAACAAAGAATTTTTCACGCTGCGACTGCAATTTACGCCTAATGGAAACCAGCATTTAATTATTTAAGTTATGTAATGCGACAGATTAAAAACAAAGCTACAATGTGCCAGATAATTCAAAAACGTTCCAGAAAAATGCGTCACCGAACGTCGCAAGGGAGGTCTATGACGTAATAATCAAAACTACAAATTTAAGTGTAATTGGCGAATGCTTGATATCGTGACACTTGGGTTTTACAATGCTAGTGAAGGCGACTGCAAAGGTACATAAAGAAAGCCTTTATTCATGGCCCCGGAGAACCGCTCCGTGGCCCAAAGAGGGGCCGAGGGCCCCGTTTGAGAAACCTTGCCCCAAGCTGTCGATTTTAGGTTTTTATTGAATTCAATTTGTTAGATATTTATTCTGTTGTTACCGCCACATTTTTTGTAAGCCGTCTTTACGTTAAAATTGCTGCCTTTTGTTGATCACACGCTCACGTGACCGTTCAAGCACAGTGCAAAATTCGTCTTGTGCTGTTCCGTGACACCGCGTGCTCGAACGGTCCTCCCCCCCCCAACTCTCGCACTCGGAGCCCAAGTATTGTTTTTATTTTTGAATCATTTATCCTTTATCTTTGTTTATATCTAAATAACATTTGTTCGAGTCAACATCTGGAGATATTGAGAGGAAGCCAATACGAGACGCGTTGCTGAAATAAAAAATATCAACAATCAAGTCGTAGCAGCCGTAGTTTGATGCGAATAAGGCGTCGCCAAAGCGTCTTAAAGAAAAGAATCGCAACACAATCTTTATCCCACAAGTTAAGTTTGCCACTTTTTCTAACCCAAAACTTAAGGGCTTCGCCCGCACCCGAAGTTTTTCAAGTGTCTTTATTTTTGTCCTTGAAGTGTTAACCCTTTGATGGATACTGGGTCATATATGTCACACAATTGTTTATTGTTGAGCCATTATGATGTAATCACCACTTTTATGAAATCCATTATTTTCCCATTGTTACCAACAACTATCGAATTGTTACAAATTTTATCAGTTAGATTCTTATGGTCCATAAAGAGTTAATAGTGCCCACAACTAGATTAGCCCCGGGCCCAGTTACAGTTAATTCGCTCCTTAATTTAAGACTCGAATTCAGAAAATTTGAAGTTCTAAAATGCTCATCCATGTAGTAGTAACCATTATATCATTATTTTAACTTTGCAAAATACTTTGGTCCTCGTAATATATGTGCATCTAAATGTGGCCCACAGCACTGAATGAGTTTAATACCCACGATCTAGGGCATAAAAATATCAATAGAAACGTGGTATCGATTGCCTTCTTGAAGTGTTCTGCCCGTTCTCCCTATGCTCTTTGCTTCATGACCATTTTGTTCCATGCCAATTTTGCCCGCGCCCAACGCCCATTTTTCCCCCATGCTTATTTTCTTCCATGCCCATTCTATCCCTAGATGACAGATATCAAACTCATTCAGTGCTGTGGGCCATATTTAGACAGGCTATCTAGATATTACGTGGGCCAAAGTTCTTTGCAGAGCTTAAATAATGATGCAATTGTTACTACTACAAGAACGAGCATTTCAGAACTTTAAATTTTCTGAATTCGAGTCTTAAATTCAGGAGCGAATTAACAGTAAGTGGACAGGTGCTAATCTAGTTTAGGGCATAATCAACACTTCAAGGATGAAAATAAAAATACTTAAAAAATTCGGGTGTGGGCAAAGCCCTTGATTTTTGAGTCAGAAAATGTTGCAAACTTAACTTGTGACGTAAAGATTCAACTCAATAAAAACCTGAAATCCACAGCTTGGGAGATCAAAACGACAAAATATTTTCGGCTGCGGGTTCCGTCCGCAGCGAACAAATGCTTGCTAATGCTAAAAGCACTCCAACTTGATTTTCGGAATAGGGAGAGTGACCTCAGCATGGCACCAAATTTAGCGGAATACTGGTATCACTATTTACTATTACTATACTGTAATGTTAGTGTAGTTAATACAAAGATGTAGTTAGGCTCAATTGCTAATAACGCTAACTTATAGGGCGCCATTTGTTCACCGCTCATTACAGATGTTTTAGGCCTAGGGCTACATTTATGACTAAATCAAATCGATTTGTTTAAAAGCACAAATCGATTTGATTTAGTCGTTAATGTATTTGTTTAAATGCACAAATCGATTTGATTTACTAGCAAATGCATATAAAATAAATGCATTTGTTTAAATGCACAAATCAATTTGATTTAATCCTAAATGCAATTGTCATTTAACCGCATCACTCTTTAAAGGAAATGTACAGCTTCAATACCTAACCTCCGTTCCTGATTTCAAATTGGTATGTTTTACTTGTCTTGTATATTACAATTAGCTGTATCAAGAGGATTAATTATTGGACCTATCTCTAGATGCTATAACTTTCAGCATGTTAAAAACAATGCAAGGAGTAGGATTCGAACCCACAACGACATCAATCAGTGGTTGTTGTAAATTGAATCAAGGGAACAACATTGTACTGTATAAGCTAAACATGACATTATTTCGTTAGAATTTTGTATGCGCAGCTAGAAGCAAAATATTTGTCTAGTAACGTGAGTCACAACTGGGAGCATAGTGATGATAGTAGTGATGATAAATAGATTTTTCTCGCACGTCAAACCGGTTGCTCAGTTTTATGCTTGTCAGTGGAATGAAAGCTTATAAGTATATTGTGCATAGTATCAATAATAATGTGTTTTTACGGTACGATCTAAGTTATGTCAAGTACCACAGAAAACACTACAGTGGATTATTGACTTATAGGTGTAGAGCATGACTTAATCTACATGTATAGGACAATGATGATTATGAAACTAGTTTGTATGGTTGTGGGTTCAAATCCCGCTCCCAACATTGCTTGTTAATATACTGAGAGTTGAAAGGTCGTGTTATAATAAATTCTGCTTTTAATTCTGTTGCTACGTTATTACGTGATGCAGCATAATTATGATAACTTGTATGATATAAGGCATTTCGCTAGACAAGACTGATTCAGCAAGTTCTAGGTGTAGACTATAGCACTCTGTACAATTAAGAACATTTAAATAGGGTAAAGAAAGGGAAAAAAGGTAGGCTACAAAAAGACCAATTTACTTATAACCAATTATGTAGGCGAGTCCTTCTAATGCTTCAGTGGATTACAATAATAAAGCTGTTTGATCAGTACGTCCTAATAGTAGGCTTTTGCTTGCACACTGATAGCAGTCTGCGTTCTTGGTGAGGATATCAGTCTATGTTCATTACTGACTTGAAAAGAGAAGTACTTTGCTCAAGCCTAAGCTCGATTAGGTTTGCTTTATAAACCTGGCACACCTTTTCATGCCATATTTAAGCATCAAACCAAATACATGCAAAATTATGAGGACCCATATGAAATAAGAAAAGATTGTTCAATTATTTAGCAATGTGCTCGTAGCCAACATTAACTATTATGCTGATGTACATGCTAAACATATTCAACCGCCCAGTTTTCTTGGTAGCCGACGAAGAAAAGCATCTGCGTCTGGGCGACCACTTTCAAGGCGGTCATGCAGTATCAACAAAAAATATATTTATTTGCATTTCTCGAGAATATGCAAAATTTGTTAACGTTGGTGATGACACAGCAATTTCCATTCTACGAGTGCGAGGAAGATCGCAGCTTTTCACTTTGGGTCTTGTTAGTAAAGTGGAAGTGTATTCTAGTTGGACGGAGAAGGAAATGCTGACTGAAATATCTGACATGTTTCTGGAATGTTTCACCCCGATCCCAAATGCACTACTCTTCAGCTTCAATACCTAACCTCCGTTCCGAGTTTGAAGCTACTCCAAAAACCTAAAATAAAGGCAACGTTTTGTGGGATGGTGTTGCCCTGCTGTTTAACACCCGAGGCATTATTTACGTCCTTCCGGATTTAAGGCACATTTTAAAAGCAAAGACTGTTGAACACAATAATTCTTCGCTTCATTCTGTTGTACCACAAGAGGTAGGATACTTCTGATTGTAATAAATGTGCATTGGTTTGAAATCGTGTACAAAATGACTAGTGCAAGTAAAACAACTATAACAATTTTAATAGCTCTAATAAGCGCAAAGGGGAAATTATCAGCCCAATTACTTCATTTAATGTGTTACTGCATAAATATTACTTACTACTTGTTAACTAGTTGCGGACTTTCAAATTTGCATGCTGTTGTTTTCAAGATTATACAATATTTTTCTCTGAAAATTTGTGCAACTTAAACAGTTGCTGTAATTTGTATCTTTTATTTGGAACTTTTTTAGTAATTTGCATTACTGCAGTTAGACGGGCCAAGCTGTAGGTATTTCCACCTAAGTTTTGCTCTCACGTTTTCTGATCTGTAAAATATATGTGAATTTTTAGTGTTTGCTTTTGAAGCATGCGCCTTGCGAAAGAGCAGACGTCGATGGCGATACCGAAAGCATCGAACCGAGCAGTATTACATTGGATCTTCCAAGTTGTTCATCTGTACTGTGCGAAAGTCTTGAGTTTAGTTTCTTTTCATGAAAACTGTAATTACAGGTAAGCTGAAGCTAAAACAACGGAATATACATGTACAAACATGACATAGATCAGTTTTAAGCTTTAAAAACAACTATTGTTTTCATTATTGCAACAATATTTATCTCAAATAGGAACACAGAATTTTAATCTTTGAAATTTTGATATTTGTTTGGATTTCAGTTTTTTTGTACAAGTGCAATATACACTAAATTCTCCATCCTTCATACATCTTCTTGATTAATGTTAACATTGCTGTACTGCTATACGACAAGATGTCGTTGCACAGAAGTGAAACTGTACTTGAAGCTGATGCTGTGGTTCAAGGAACTTCCAGACGCACTGGGCAACCTAATTGGCTGTATGGGTAAGAATGGACTGTTATTCACTTTCTTTTGTTGTCTTTCATGCTTACCAGCTGGCAGAGCCCCTGCAAGCTCTATGACTTGAAATAAACTATCGTTAACACAGTTTTTTTCTATGCACTTTTGCCGATTTTAACTGTTTAAATGGTTGTGATGATCATGCGTACTTCATACAAAACGAATTGCACATTCGTACAATGTGGGTTTTACCGTTTGTAATGATTTGCGACATTTTTGTGAAACATTGCTGCACAGCACTTACAAATGCAGTTGCAATATAAGTTGCTTTCTTTTTCGAATTACAATGTAACTTATTTTACATTAAAAGAAATCTTTTTTAGCACTTATATCAACTGGTTGGTGGACGAGGAGCTTGACTCTGAGTATGATGCGGAATCATCAATGCTAAATGGCGAAGAGCTTGTCTAGTGTTATTTTTTTGAGACCTTTGTTTTACCAATTAAGTCATGAACGTAGAAGTGGCTACTCCTATCTTGTATTATTTTAGTAATGATTGTAGGTAGTGGGTTATATAACGTTTTTATTAGCTGTTAGCCTGTTACAATGATAACTTATGTTTCAGGCTTGAAGAGGAAGTTTCCTTGGAAGTGCGTTTAAGTTGCATCAAAAGCCTCATTGACGATGGCAAGGTAAATTACTTCAACGTCAATCGCTGCTAGCTATTAAACGGCTTTATTCAAACTTTAACACGTAAAAGTTTCGAAGAGAGTGGACGAATTAGCGTGAAGTTTAGCGATGCAGTGGGGCAAAGCGAGGGTGCATAGACGCTGGAAGGCCTACACGAGAGTTTTTAAATTGGCGCTTGCCTGCGTATTGGACAGCAGCATTGGCGGAGAAGAAACCAGCTAGTATTTTGAAAAGTGCGATTCAGGTATTTACAGTTTAAGTGAATTATAGCACAGTTCATTGAGGATACTTAATTAGGCATTGTGACGAGATCAAAATCTTAAGAAGATTGCTGCTTAGTGACCTTTGTATGTGGCCTGTTCAATTGCAACTTATCGTCTACCATCTTTGACTTGCGTTTAATATGCATGCATTTAGAAAGCACTATTTAAAAAACGCAAAAAAGCTGTCTGCGAAGAGGGCCATATTTGCCCAACCAGGCCCTTGACTTCATCAAGTGGGGCACCAGTGCAAACATCTAATATGGGGCACCCGTTTTTTGTACTTAATATTCAATTGAGCTACTTTTCTCAACACAAGAATCATTGACGACTCTGGCTTATAGAAAGATTTTTCAATTAAAATAATGAGACAAAAAAGCATTGAGCTGAACAGGTAAAAGGGGCTAAAGTTACTGTGCCTGCAAATAAAAGGCTTTAATTGGAAAAAAATACCACCAAGGTTGCACGATTCAACATAATTTTTGTGATTGTTGTGTATTCAATTCAAAATAATGGCACTGCAAGGATTTCGTGGGGGCAGGCTGCAACAACAATTATTTGATAAAAGTTTAATTATATAAACGTCGCAAACCAAAATTGTTTTATCATGACAAAAAAAATTATGTGCAACCTTTTGAAGCAAGGTGCTTTGTGAGCACTACTAACAATATTTCAGCAAAATGGAGATGTGCTATGCCATGCGGATAAATTGTTTAATCCAAAAAGATTTAACGTACAGTACACTGACATCACTACAAAAGACACAAACTATTAAAGCACAATACGTTGAGGCCAATGAAGTAGGCTACCGTTATTTACTTGCGGGTGGTTGGAAACTTGAAATTTTCCCGTCTTGCTTTTTTCACTATCGAATTGCTGGATCACTTTTTAAAATCTAAATTTTTATCTCGTTCATTTTCTATCGATAGCAGAGCCAAACCGCTAAGTCTCTCTTGGGACATGAAGATGAGAAAAACGTTTTTGATCAGTGTCAGTTTAAAAAAAGATCTCTTTGCCGTAGCAACTGTTACAGGTACAATATAATGTATGCCGTACAAACGTCAGGATAAGTTGTGACAGGTGATACATATTCAACAATCAAGAAAGAAGCCATTTCTTTGGCAGACTTTAAAATGGACAATCTTTTCTCTAACCCTAGAATGCATATACGAAAAAACTTGCACTAATGCATAACAGGGGTCATTTTGACCCCTATTACTATTACATGCAATTTTCCTACCAAAGGTGATTTTTTAAATAGTTTTTTATTTTCTCGCCTTTATTTTGGAAAGTTTTGTTATGGTGACATATCTAGTTTTTTATAATTTTATTCGTAACAAGTTCAAGCACGAAACATACAGGCACAACAAAACAGTATGCCGACCACACAATAGCTGTTCACAAGTTCGAATGTGTTCACAGTTCGAGATGTAAACTTTTAAAGCATGTGAGGATTTGAAGATTGCAGAGAGCAAGGCATATGTCTTGCTCTCTCCAATTTTCAAGTTCTGTACCACCAAGAAATGGATTCCGTAGGATTCCGCCCATGTAGGATTGCGCCCATGCAATTTCCTCCTTCGGATAATGATATATATCCATAGCTCCAATCATAACCTAAACCCAAAACCTAACCCAAACCCTCTGCCTAACTGTACGTGGGAGAAATGGCAATGGGCGCAATCCTAAGTCCACCCCAAGAAACTGTTCAAATGTGAGGCTTTACTGATTTAGGCTATTCATAGCATTCGTTACATGTGATAGTGGAGAAGCTGTGTTCTGGACAGACAGGTCTGCAACATCTTCAGCAACATTTTGAAACCTTTCTGTCCTTTGAGTGCATACATAGCACGCATCGCTTTCTCTTCGGAAGGGTGTTATCTCGAGGAAATGCACTGGAAAAGGTCAAGCCACATCTCACCATAGCTTCTTTTGTGGCTTTTCGGAGTTGGGGGATTTTCTGTCTTGTCTTCATGTGTGGATAAATCAGACTATTTGCAAGATCAGTTATGAAACGCCGTTGTCTTGAACCTTGGGTGCTCTGAGAGTCAGGATATACTTGTATTGCAGCAAGTATTGCCTTTTCGATTCGTCATAAGTTTGAACCCGATTTCCCTTGTTTATCGCATAGCTTATGTTTGCTTTGTTTCGATGTTCCCTTATTTAGCGTTGTTTCTCGCGCGCCTCGCCCTCTATTAATAGACTTTACATAACGTCATAGCCTTTCGTATTAAGCGTTACCCCCTGATAACCTTTGCCTTTTAATCAATCACTGTTGCCTCCCCAATATAGCTGACCGTTGTTGCCCTCGGAGTCAGTTCAGAATTCGAGTGAATTACTGTGAGATTGCATTGTGAGCAACTGTTAGTCGAACGCTTACAATCTACTGTTCGATCATTTTTTGGGTCTGATTTCCGGTCAAGCTATAGTAGGTGAGTGCTTCAGTGAATTTACGTTTGTGTAGTTGAGTTATGTGTGTTAATTATTTTTACAGAAAACCGTACTGCATCGTATCTTAGTCTAAATTCCTCAATCTACTAGCAATTTCGTAATTCCCTCGTTTTAAATTTATTTCAATTATAATCTCTGTGTGGAACCTGTGGTACGCGTGATTCTAGAAGACAGCATTGGGCGGGACATCAGGCCAGAAGTTTCTGTTACAACTTGTCCGAATACAGTGTAGCCATTTAGCGCTGCAATGTCCAGCAGGTTGCTGAAGAGGTTGAGAGGCCATCGGCGAGTTCGTCTCCTACAAGTATATGCTTGAACCATTTGATCAACCAGGTCAACACCGATCTTCTTCTTATTGTAAAACTTGATAATCTCTGGCCTCCTTTTTGGGTCTTCTTCATCAATATTTATATCGTGATGCATTGTGCTAAGCATTATCACAGATTTGTTCTTTTTGGGAACATAGCTGACCATTGTAATTTGATCGTTAAAACCAAAGATGGATGCTTTTGTTTCTCGAGACTTCGAAGCTTTCATGCATTCTGGAATTTCTCGTTTGCATTTCCTCATGGTCCCAACAATTGTCAAATTGTGTTGCAGCATTGTTTTTGCCAATGGAACACTTGTAAAATAGTTGTCCATTGACACGTTTCTCCCTGAGCCTTGAAGTGGTGATGTCAGATCTGCAACTACATTATGGCCCAGATTTTTCTCAGGTTCTGATACAGGTTGTCTTCCCACGTAAATCCTTGCATTGAAGGCATAAGGCAAAGAAGCATCACAGAGCAAGAAGATTTTGATGCCGTACTTGGCAGGTTTGTTTGGCATATATTGCGCGAAAGAACATCGCCCTCTGAATGGCACAAGTTGTTCATCTACTGTAGTATATGGTCCAAGGGAAAATTGAGTTTTGCAGTTTTTAATGAATAAACCCCAGATGTAGCTGAATGCAGCCAATTTATCCTGCTTTTGTCTTTCTGCCCGTGTTCGCTTGTCATCGAATCGCAGGTGGCGTCGTATGTTTTCAAATCTGTTGATGCCAAATGCAGCTTTGTAGGTAGGATTTTGCTTCTGGTCTAAGAACAATTGTCGTGTATCTAAATCCCAATTTTTTTCTACTCCTGCCAGGAGTAAAACACCAATAAAAGCTAACAGTTCTTCCTGTTGTACAGCATTCCATTTTGTAGCAACTCGTCGACCTTGCAAGTTGGTGCACAACAGAATTTCCTCAATAATGTCGTCACTCAAAAAGGCCTGAAAAGCATCTTTGGGAGTGCAAATTTCCGATGCAGAAACTCTGTGTAATCTTGTGCGAATAACGTTGTGCGATCTAAATCTCCCCTGGGGTCTTGAAGAAGTACTCCAGACAGTCCCATCTTTTCCAGTTCGGGTTTCAGAATGTGGTGATGAAGAGTCTAATGTTGTAGATGAATCATGGGATGTTGTCGGTAAAACATTGGAAGGGTTATCCTCTTCTTCCTCACTTTCTGATCCAGAATATGTCGAATACAAAGATTGAATCATTGCTTCATTATCAGAATATTGAATCTCCAGAGTAGAAGGTGCATACGTTGAATCGTCATCATCTGAAAAATCAGAGTCACTGTTGCCATTCTCTCTATATATTTCTTCATCGTCTTCCTCCGTTGTATGCATAATCAGCTGAGCAGCTCTTTCAGCGTCCATACCACGGTTCCTTTTAGACTCAGCCATTACACAATTACTTTGCACTAAACCTGCGGAAACACAAATGCATTACCTCAACAACTGGCAATGACACTTTATAAAGAGAAAAACGTGTGTCATGGTTCAAAAGTAGCAACTCAAGGTTCACAGTCGGTAGCTGTCGTCACCAACCCTTACTTGCATAATTGCGTCGATCTGTCAGTGCTGAATGAGGGGGTGCCACACCAATAGATTATTGGACTACTCTTTTCAGTTGCACAAACTGGCCCAAAAATCCCTACACTTTTATACTACGCTAACTCCTAGGCTAGAACACAAATACGCGCAGGTCAGCAAAACTGCAATATATTCTGTAGCAACAATCCGAATGCAACCAGCTAGAAGATAAAATCATTCTGATCTTATATTGTGTAGAAGAGGTGTGAAAAATTTTGCAAGAAGCAATTAGCAGTAGGTAGATAATCAAGCACATGACTGATAAGCTCAGAAAAATCAAGACGATTAGAAAACGTAAACCAACAGACATTTACCTAAAGGCAAACCTACGGGAATTTCCCTAAGATCTATTCCCATTGAGCACCAGTAAAATGTGATGACTGAAAAAATGAGCATAATAACGTGTTTTCTAGGCGAGTTCTCTACGGGTCATTTTGACCCCTGTTATGCATTCTCGGGGTATTTCATAAAAACGCATTTTTCTCCTTGAAGGTAAAAATTTACAAAAATAATTATTGCATCATCATGCATGGTTATAAATTGCTAACAAAGTCAAGGAAATCCAAGAGGATAATTGCAATTTGCTTTGAGCAATTAACATGAGTAGCGCCGTCCGGGTCATTTTGACCCCTGTTATGCATTCTAGGGCTAAAGAACGTTTTTGATGGAGAGCATTTCGCTAGGAAACAACGGAGAGACGTTATCAGAAAATTTGTTAGAAAATTTTCTTGCTTCAACTTCAAGATCCAGGTGAGAAGCATTTGATAGAAAACTTGGTTCTAAAACTTGATATGGCGTCACCACTAATTTTATTCCTTTAAAGCGATTAATTAGTTGGCAAGAAATAATGTTCATCACTGGAAGAAACACAGTTACGCAAAACTGCTCCTTAGAATCCCTCAGCGTTATTCCTTTGGATATTTCATCAAAGTAGGATTTTGTTTTCTATGCTCTTTTGTTTAAAAACTGTCTTGGCAAACCCCATGTAAAAGCAATAGTGAAACTTCGTTTAGTGCTGCGTCAAAACTCCCTTTGAGTTAAACAGTGTCTTCAAGAGCAGTTTGCAAAAGTTTATAGGCAGAAATTAAGTCAATTGTTTCACACTACATAGCTTTCGAAGGAATGTTGACGATCTGGAAAATCTTGCATTGCACATCCAGCATGCATACAAAGCCAAAGTTTGCTATCTGTTTCTTTATTGCCATAGCTTCACCTCTTTTCTTTGGCTTCATGCTGGTAAGTTTATGTGAATCAAGCATTTTATAACGTCACAAAATCTTTTTTTAAAGCATCATATCAACCAGACCACCAAGTTGGATTTAAACGCTTTTAATGCAGGATTTGAGCAAGGACGATCATGGGCATTCTGAAGCTTTTGCCACCGCTCAATACTATATCCGAAAATTTATATACTGACTCAATGGTGTCGTAAAATTAACCGGTCACAGTCACGGCTTCCACGCATCTTTTTTAACCATTTTAATCATTTAATCATTTTAACCATTTAATGATTTTTAACACCAAATTAAAATTGTGCGAAGCACAATGTACGTAGTAAGCATGTGGAGCCACATCTTGAATCTTCTTATACAAGCCAGAGTACTTTCCGCTTATCTTTGCAGCGCCATCATATCCTTGTCCTCGGCAATTTTTATGTCAAGTTCCTTCGGCTGAATGGAATTAGTTATCAGTTTGTGCAATTCAATAGCAGATGAATCCTCAACTTCGATAAATGAGGTAAACGCTTCAACAACATTCAGTTCTGATGGCGTTTCATCATCGTGGTAATTGATTTTGATGTAACCTAATACTTCACTTAATTGATCTTTTTTGCTGACACCTTGAATGGTATCAAGAATAATGGCAAAAAAAGGAGCGCTTTGTAGTTCGCTTCTTATATTGCGCAGAATTTCTTCAGCTAGTGCTGATATTAGATCATTTTGTATCAAAGGACTTAAATATTTTGAAGAACTTTTAGGTAGTTGTAAAAGTTTGTCTAAAACAGTGTTGTATTTGGCAAAAAGCTGTATGATAGAGAGAAAACTGCCCTTGTTATCCTTCGAAAGTTCTTCACTGGATCCGCGAAAAGGTAGGTTGAACTTTGCTAACATCAACGTAACATTCACTAATCTCTCCAAAACATTTTGCCGAAAATTGTTTTTCCAGCAAAGACTCGTGCAACGCTTCTTCTATTGTCCTCCTGTTTCTCCATTGCTCATATATGACACACGCCTTCGCATGATGTGTGGAGCTTTCATGGCTTCGAATTCGCTGCGATAAATGCCTCCAGTCATTTAAACTTTTTGTTAACCTTTTACTATTCGCATACAGAAAAGCACCACAGGAGGCCACCGGATTTTCACCGTTTGAATTGTTGTATGATAGGACAGTACGCGGAGGGCGACAAGGTACAAAACTTGCTGAAGAAATACATCGAAAGAGCTGACCAGGACGGAGCACCACAACAAAATTCGGACAATAACAAGGCAATGTCTTGTGATGTTTGTACCGGGATTATAGGAGAAAATGAAGATCTGAGTGTGAACGACGACGAAATGGTAGAATTGGCTAATTGTCATCAGAAGGAAACAATACAGAACATCAAGTTGGGGGTCGAACTGACTAAAACACAACAGGAAGAGATGATGAACACCTTGTCCAGACACGAAGAAATTTTTCGGATATCCCAGGTAAAAATTACATGATCAAACATAAGATAGAGCTTATTGAAAATGATCCAGTCAGGTCTCGGCCTTATCCTTTTCCGTGCGCCATGAGGGGAAACCTTAAAAAGGAAATAGAAGGCATGCATAGCTATGGAATCATTCGAGAATCGAACTCATCATTCGCGTCCCCAATAGCAATTGTGAAGAAGAAAGATGGATCAGATCGTATCTGCGTTGATTATCGGAAATTAAACAAGCTCACAGTATCAGATTCGGAGCCTATGACAACAGCAAAAGATTTATTCCAGCAGTTGGGGAAAAGGAAGTACTACTCCAAGATTGATCTAAGCAAGGGATACTGGCAAATTCCAGTCGCGGAAGAGGACATTGAAAAGACGGCATTTGTAACTCCTGACGGCACGTACGGTTTTTTGAGGA
The DNA here is from genome assembly GCA_963675345.1 of Trididemnum clinides. NCBI lineage: Eukaryota > Metazoa > Chordata > Ascidiacea > Aplousobranchia > Didemnidae > Trididemnum > Trididemnum clinides. The sequence continues at coordinate 20,884,673 of OY776288.1, forward strand.
TGCCCTTCGGAATGAAAAAATCGGGGGCAACGTTGGTTTGAGGAATGAAGAAGATTTTAGCTGAAATGAGCAACGTGGATAGCTAATTGACGACCTGATAATACATACCAATGACAGGCAAGCGCATTTACAAGTGTTGTAGGAACTGCTTCTACGTTTGCGTAAAGCAGGACTCACAGCAAAACCGTCTAAATGTCATTCCGCCAAATCCGTTGAATTTCTTGGACATTATATCGGCCGTGACGGGATTACGATCAATGAAAACAATTTAGAGAAAATTCGTACGGCAAGAAGACCGACTACAAAGAAAGAGGTAAGATCGTTTTGGGGGCTAGCGAACTATTACCGCGTCCACATTCCTACATCTGCGGCCGTTGCAGCGCCATTGACAGATCTAACGCGCAAGGGACAACCAAGCAAGATTCGATGGGGCAAGCTCAAGAAAAGGTCTTAAATAGCTTGCGAGACTGTTTGTTAAAGCGACCAATTTTAAAGTTGCAAAGCCATAGCAAGCCGTTCATACTACGAACTGATGCATCGAACTGCGGGCTGGGTGCCACCCTCATGCAAGAGCATGACGAGAAACTATATCCAGTAGCGTATGCCAGCAAGAAACTCGCGTCAGCTAAAACCAATTATTCAACTTTTGAAAAAGAATGTTTGGGTATTGTGTGGGCCATAACAAAATTCGGGCTATACTCAGCTGGTAAGCCGCTTTTTTTTACAAACCGATCATCAGCCCCTTGCATATATAAACAAAACCAAGTACCAGAACGATCGCATAATGCGATATGCCCTGGCTTTACAAGGGTACGACTATATTGTACAAGACATTCCTCGAAAGGATAATGTAGCGGCTGATTATCTTAGTGGTGTGATTATCTAATTGTTCTGTGTTTGTGTGTGCAGTTGTGCTATGCTTTAATTGCATATTTGTGTGAGATATGGTAATCGAATTTATTTTGTGCATCATTAAGGATCTTAGTAGTGAATAGGACTCGCAAATTTTGTTATTCGTAGTTTTTAATAATTATTATTGTAATATTTTTAGGGGCGGCGTATGTCACGAATAAGTTAACTTGTGTTAAAAGAAAACTTTTATATATGTATTGCTATTGTAATTTGTTGTTTTATTTTGCCGTGATTATTTAATTGTAAATCTAAATTGTCTGAAGCCCTAAACTTGCTAAGCTGTTTACAAAAAAAGACTATTTTTTTGCATTTATTAATAGATTTGTAACTCACACGCCTTTTCTGACATCACAATGGTTGAGGACGTGACTAAGTTAAAATGTATTCTAATGCTTCTTGTTTCTTCTCAAAGATTTTTCATTTTTTTTTATTATTACCTATTACGTATTTTATTAACGGTGTTTTTCCTGCGTCACGTGATGTTCTAGCAATTTCTAGATTATTTTCCAGTCGTTTATATAAGGCGGCAAAATTTTTCATTTATTCAGAGAGTGTAGTAAAAAAGGCGTTGTTCTGTGGTAATTTTTGTGACAGGAATCAAGCGATTATTTTGGTGGTTTTAGTTTTGGTTAGTTTGATATTTCTATAGCAAAGTGCTTTAGTTTCTGTATTTGACAAGCGAAGGATTCGAAGTTTTAAAGTGGTTTGTAAATATATTTGTTATGTCCTTGATCGAGAAGTGCGTTGGGAGCGATGCTATACGTCCCTTCAATTTTAAGAAGTAACTTAAAATTTAAATAAAATCAAAAAATTTCTATTAAAACGCGACACTGGTCAAATCTTAATAAAATGGTCTTTTTATAAATTGTTCAAGAAAAAATAAACATCGGTGGAGCAATGCTTCCTGCTGCACAAACGGCATATACAGCGCTGACTGATTTACCTCTTTCTCCCGACGTAATGGATCCCACTTGCTTTTTGCCATTTAATGTGACAATCGCAGAGGAAATTTGCACAGTAGCACATACTGATTCATCAATATTGGAAATGAGTTTTGCTTCAAAGTGATATTTTGTTAACACATGATACCAATTATTGAAAAATTGTTCAACCATTGGCCAGTTAAAAGCGGTCGTCCTTGCCAAGAATGTTGCTTCGGGATACCGAACAGTAAGATTGTTTATTTCTCTCTCAAAATCCTTGTCACCAATCTTTTGTTGCCTTCTTGTTTCTGTCCCGACTGTTCGAAATTTTTAGCTTATTTGATGCAGCGAGTTCATACGTAGGTTGACGACATTTTAGCGGTTAAACGACATGAAATCGTTTGGCAATAGATTCAATATGGTCAGGGAGCTTGTTCTTCATTTTGGCAGAAAACGCTGCTGCACAATTGAAAATTGCTTTTTATGCAAAATGACCTTGAGAATATGTAGCACATTTATCAAAATGTCTTTTTAAAGATCATTTTATCACAATCGTACTTTTTGGCTGATTCGCGTATTGAGCTACCATTATCTATGTCTTCTAAAACACTTTCGAGAACATCTATCAAAACTCTTGCCCGGTTACTCACACATTTGTAAACTCGTGGCTTTTCAAAACCTCACCATTTAATGCAAAATTATTGGTGGGCTAGACCAAGATCTGAATAACAATACAAATTCCAAAAACTGACAACAGTTTCGTAACAACATAAGCTTTGATCATATCGTAGCTAACTTAACTGAACTAGCTACCTTTGGCTTGGCGTAAAGTTCCGCATTTTTTAATGAAAATATAGCTTGCATTTACATATTTCCTACTAAAACGTGATTTCCATCTCGTTGTTTCTAAAACAAAATTTGATTGCATCTCCTTATTTTCCAACCAAAATTTGGCTTGCGTCCGGTTGTGGAGACTTCTTAAATCAAGGGGCAGTAGACATCGGGCAATGGGCATGGGTCAATGTGCATGGTGAATCGTCATGAAGCAATTGTCATTGATATGCAATGCTGGATATCCTGAAAACAAACGCCACAAGGCAAGGGTATTCTCAGGATTAAATGAAATGGAGTAGGAGGATAAACTCATCTACAGAAAGCAAAAAGGCAGTTGAACTCTAATGAGAAAAGGAAAATACACAGCAAGTGTGCCTATTTGTGGAGGAAAAAACATTGCACTAAACTGCTCCTCTGTGTCACTTTGTCAGTGCAGAGGAACACGGAAATGCAAGGCCACAATTATTATGAACGTTTCCGTTTATCATAAGAAGGGCAAGATGGCGACAAGGAGCATGGAAAAAAACAATAAAATGAGGAAGACAGTGATGGCGAATAAAGGAAGGAAAATATAAACAACTGATTTTAGAAAAAAAGTGAGTGTCTTTTAGCGCTCATTTTTTTAGCAGCACTGCAAAAAATAATCGGTGTGAGAGTGCCCGGGGTTACTGAATCTCTCGATAAGCCAAAACAGTCAATTTGACCCAGTCCACATCGGTCGGAGACCGCATTACCACAATGAGATAACTTTTGATCGGGGCGCTGGTATAATTTTGTGTGGGGTGATCCCGCAATACGTGCCATTGATCTGGTTTTGAGATTGTTCAGCTTAGTTGTTAAAAACGATCATATAATGGTGAAGATTGCAAAAAGAGAGAGAACAAGCCCGTGTTACTTTTTACCAGAGACGCCGAAGCAATTGTCGTGAAAAACTGTCCTTCTGGCTTTTATTAGGAAACACAACAGAGCAAAAGTCTAAAATAAACAAAAATTCGAAGTCATTTTCCTTGAAAATTATGTGAATCTTGGATGAAACTGCAATGTAAGAGTAATGTTAAGCAGTGGCCATAAAGCTTACCTTTAATCGTCAACACAACGCACATTATCCGCCCAGTTTATTTGATGTGTCGTTACCATGAAAAAATGAGTAATCTGAGACTCCTTGCATGCTGAGGAAAGGGATAGTTCCTGCAGTGTATTTAAAAAAGTTTGAGAAATCAGGAAAAACCGAATAGAAAGAAACACTTTGTCCTATGTCTTGTTTCCTGTTTGCCCAGGCTCACACCCATTACCCCTTGCTTATTGCCTAATGCGCACTGCTTAGAGCTACAATAGTTTGAAAGGAAGACAAGCCTTTGGATTGTAGTCACAGCGCTATTTCGTGTACTGGTCGACAAGAAGACCTTAATTTTTTGTTTTTTTGAGATTCATATTTTGAAAGTCAGCTTTTTTGCACTTTCATCTCAAATTGAAGATGAAAACCTTTCTATTCGTATATCAACTTGTCGCAAGCGATTCTTTTCCTATATTCTTTGACAATCCTAATATTACAACCATTTATTAACTTATTTATATGTATGAAAAAATTGCTAAATGGAGAACATTTGAACATTTTTTGGTACCTTGGAGGACGATTACTTTTTCGTGCTAATAGAAAACAAATCCTCATAATAAAATACGTATGACAGCCCAAACATTGCCCATGATCATTGCTCAGTGACTGTTACGTCATAGCTGTTGGCTAATGACCATTGTGTCATGACAATTCACCATGCACATTGGCCCATGCCCATTGCCGGATGATTACTATCCCTTGATTTAAAAAGTCTTCACAACCGGACGCAAGCCAAATTTTAGTTCGTAAATAAGAAAATGCAAGCAAATGTCATTTACGAAACAACGAGATGGAAATCACGTTTTAGTACACCCTTGTGCAAATTAATCTGAACACTTGCAAAAAAGAGTCAATTTTTGAAAGTTTTCGTTTTATTTTAAAAATAACGAAAGTACAAGCTATTTCTGAAATAATCAATTGTTAATATGTCAACCTTTATTCTCTAGCACTGATTTCACTCGTTTTTTCATAGATAAAACCAAGGTTTTGCAAATTTTTTTGATTTCTTCATCATGGAACCAAACATGAATTACAGCCTCAATTAGCTTGATTTTAGTGGTGCAATCCATCTTCCTCAGGCGATTTTTAACAATCGACCACAAGTTTTCTATGGGATTTAAGTCTGGCGAGTTCCCTGGCCAATCCAGTACTGTTATTTTCATTTTTTTTAAGCAATTTGTTATGATTTTAGCCTTGTGGCAGGGTGCAGAGTCTTGCTGAAAAATGGCCTGTGGGTGGAGTTTAGACAATTCTGTGGAAACTTTTCTTTCGATGATTGGCAAATAAGCTTTGCTGTTCATCATACCCTCGACTGGCACAAGCGATCCAGGTCCATTAATAGAAAAGCAACTCCAGAACATCTTTTTGTCTGGGTACTTTACTGTTTGCACAAAATGTTCTTCACGCAGCTTCTCGTTGGGAGAACAGCAAATGAATTTAGGATTGAATCCCTGAACAAAAAAATGACTTTCGTCTGAAAAGAGGACACGGCTCCAATCATCTTCAAACCAGTCTTTGTGTTTTTTTGCCCAATTGAATCGTTTCTGTTTCATCGCGGCGGTTAACAGTTGCTTCTTTTTTGGTCTTCTCGCTTTCCTTCCTTTCTCCAGCAATCGTCGTCGAACGGTAGATGAAGACACATGCACACCACTGTCATCCACATCACTCTTCAATTCTTCACTGGTTTTCCGTGGATTCAATTTGCTTTTGCGTAAAAGAGTCAAATCATAGCATTTGGTAGTTTTTCTTTTTCTTCCACACCTTCCTTTTCGTTGAACCTCAACATTTCCAGTTTCTCTTTTTTGTTTAAGGATGCTGCTGACGGACCCTAAACTGACGCCCACAGTTTCAGCAATTTTTCTTTGAGAGATTGTGATGTGCTCACGAAGTGTAACAATCTTAGCTCGTTTTCTTGGAGTAATATCCATGATACACCCACTCTAAGCAACAGTTTCAGCAAGATATTTTATTTCTGATAGAGAATAGTATATACAATCTGTAAAAAAGGTCAATGTTTATGTGAAATTAAAGAAAATTCTACACTTTTTGTGCATTGAAAAATCATCTAAACTTTTTATAATTTTACGGTTTACCTTTCCAAATGCATTTGTCACCTTTAAGGAATAGTATTACCTCAATTACAACTGATTTGTGGCGAAAAATATGCATTGTGACTAAACAAAATGCTTTGTTCAAAGAAATACTGAATTTTTTAATTGATTTGAGGAGTGTTCAAATTAATTTGCACAAGGGTGTAAGAAATATGTAAATGTAAGCCACTGTGTTCATCACGAAATGAGGAACTTCAAACCAAACTTCATTTAAGATATCACCAGGAGCCAGCCAAATTTTTGTTAAGAAAAGGAGAGCCATGCCGAATTTTGTTTAACAAATAAAGTCATCAAGCCAAGTTTCATGTAGAAAATATCTGGAAACAAGCCAAATTTTATTCATAAATATTCAAGATGCAATCCATAATAAATTTAAAAAATTAAAAAAAGGATGACTTCCGAAAACGCATGTGAATATCATGTTGAAAATATGGAAGTGCATGATGTTGCAATGGGCATGAACTAACTCGCATGGATTAATGGACACGGGGAAATGGACATGAGCAATGACATGAAGCAATCGGCATGGAACAATGTGCATGGGGCAATTGGCGTGGGGCGACGGGTATAGGCAAACGGGAATGGGAAATGGGCATGGGACAATAAACAATGGGCAATAGGTATGGGACAATGAACAATGGGCATGGGGCGATAGGCATGAGACAATGGTCATGGGGCAATGGGGCAATGGATATGGGAAAATGGCATGGAGCAATGGGAATGAGGCAACGGGATTGTGGCAATGGGCTTGGGGGAATGAGCATGGAGTGATGGGCATGGAGCAATGGGTATGGGTAATGGAGATTGTGCAATGAGTATAAGACAACAGACGTTGGGCAATAGACATGAAACAATGCAAGTCGATGAAAGCAATATTTCATTTGAGACAGGGATGAGCAAACTACAGCCCGCCAGGGCATTTTGTGCTGCCCGCCAACATTTGTTGAAACTTCCATATCCTACTTTGATATAACAGGGGTGGCCACACTTTCCGCACTAAAGTGCCAAAAACGATAAAAGCCATCATTGAAAGAGCCTCTACGCCATTCTTAGTTTGAATTGACGCATTCTCCGTCCAAATAGAGGTTAATGACCTTTTTTTTCGGAGACCATGATTTTCAAACCCGGAATTGGGCACGTGCACCCTTCCACCGGTTACAAAATTTAACGTGTCGCACAGCAGGTTGCACAACCCTACACTACACTATCTCTGCAATATGACACTGCTAGAAGCTATAGCAAACTCTTGCATTGTATGCAGCTATTGCAAGATTTTTAGCACTGACCCTCGACCAATTCTTAAATGGTCAATGCGGCCCTTCAGCTAAAAAGTTCGTCCACTCCTGATTTATAAAGTACGTTAATGCAAGTCAAGCATTGCTTAGGAAATACCAAAATGCATGGCAAACTTCATGTAGGAGATACAAAAATGCAGTTGTCGATTGTTATGCGGGTTCGTCGCACGATGGAAACGGGGCAATCAACGAGGGGCAATGGGCATGAGCCAAAATGGGTCTAGGGCGTAATAAGCATGAGCATGGGGCAAAATCAGCATGGAGCAAAATAGGCATAAGATAAAACAAGCATGAAGCATATTGGGGCGGGAAAAATAGGCTTTGTGCAAAATGGGCATGGGACAACAGGCATTGGGCAATGCGCATAGGAGAACGGGTAGATCCCTTCAAGTTGGCAACCAATACTACGTTTCTATTGATAATTTTAGAGTTTAGAACAGAAGTGACCAACTCATTTGGCGCAGTGGGCCACATTTAGATGCACAGATATTAAGCAAACCAGATTATTTTGTAAAACTTAAATAATGATACAATCGATACTGAGATCATAAGCAGATGTAGTCGTTTTTATGAATAACATCTACCGTATTGTGAAGAATCTCCTCCGTTACCAAGAGGAGAGAAACGTCAAGTTTACAAATATAATCTTCCAAAGAACTGCTACATCTGTTCATGAAATCAACTCTACAAACTCATAGGAATTCTTTACAGTGTATTGGGTGTATTTAACCTAGGGAGCATGAATTTGCTTGAGGAATTCGGCAAGGTGATAGATAGCTGTGCCAATGAATGAAGTAATAGGACTATAATATAACATCTATCGTATTCATCTATGATATAATGTCTATCATATTTTGAAGAAGTTATCCGATTACCAATGGTAGCGAAACCTCAATTTGACCAATAAAATTGTTGAAAAAACAACTGTCTGTTTATACTATCAATATGCTCGACAAACAAAAATGCCTGCTATATTTGACAACTAGCCTGCTTTGCCGGCGTCGCCCTATAGAGGCCCTCCATTAGTAATGTCCGGGTTGAATATTTCGGTTCAATCGGTCAAGCCGGCTTCACCCATCTGGCTCTTGTGTAAGCAGTAGCGAAAAATTAATCAATTTTATGCACTTTCACAATTTTTGTACACAAAATTGTGATCATCATATTCTTAATCATGACTGCCAATGCTCACAAAAAATCTTACAAATTATTATCGTTAATACTTGTATGGGAGTAGGGATTGCACATAATCAAAACTGATTGTAGCGGCAAAATGATGGTTGCTTTCACAATTAAAGAAAAAAACATTTAATGGTAAGCCTATTTTGCCAATTGATGCTGCCGTTTTCCTATTTATATTTGTGGTATTAAGTTCAGAAGTTGTCTGCGCAATTGGCATTGCTTCCGGCATAGCGACAAAAGCGGCTATTGCTCTCTCTATGTTCAGTTTTACAAATGGTTATGGTTATGGTTTTATGTTGATTTTTTCTTAAACTTGGGATTTTATAACAATGATGTAGAGCAGGGCAATTACGTTAATGCAGGTCTTCTCAAACTTTTTTGTTCTGCGACCCCATTTTAGAAAAGAAATTTTTTCGTGACCCCTGGATGGGTAGCCTACACGTGAATGATATTTAAGCAATAAACGTTCCATTACAGGCACTGGCGTGGTTTGTTTGAAGAGCGGAGCGGGGAGCGAAGCTTAATCTTATTACCAAGCAATTATATAAAATACGTGAACTCGATCTTTTTTCGGAGGGCAAAGCATTAAACGAAGAAAATCTTGCGAAAGCAAGAATTTTGCATATTTTGGTCACAAAAAATCTGTTCTTTTGCATTTTTTAGCTTCTGTCATATCCTTTGAGAGCTATCTCTGATGTTTCCTTCTATAATTGCACCACTGATCACAAATCTCAAATATCTTTTTCTGGGGCGAAATCATGCAAATGCGCACAATCCACGAAAGTGACTATACAATGACAAAAAAATACATGATGGAAATAGTGAAGCAAACGCAAAATTAACAAAATAAAAAGTTATTTTGTAAAATTTATCAAGCTCATCTAACGGGTTGGATAATGCGAACGATGATTTATGAAAGAAATGAACTGATACGTCAGAACTGCTTGCTCTTGAAATAATGTCTTTAAATGCATATTGAAATAAGTCAAGAATTGACCCAAATATAGCTAACATAATTAGTTTTTAAACTCTCGTGAAAAGGCCAAAGCAAGGAACATGACACTTCCTCAACATACGCTACTGGTGTGGTAAGCAACTTACATAGCTTACACACTTTATATTGGTTTCCGCTTGGCTCTACTTATACAAACCAATCTTCCCAAGATTAGTAGTAGTCGAAAGCTATCTTGTCAGGCTTGAAAAATACAATTTTATATTACAGATAAGGCATAAACATTTTTCTTTTCCTTAGAAGTGTTTGGACAACGGAAAATAAAGTATTGCAGCGTTTTTTCGGCAATATTTGTATTTCTAATGGGCTTTACCATTTATGTTTGCTATCAAAATGATAGTAGATAATTTTGCTGCCTGCTGCTGTTTCCACTACATAGTGGCAAGCATTGTGATGTCATTTAACATTATGACCTCACAATGCGTTTTGAGCCATTATTATTAGAGTTGTTACTTACCACTTTTTTGTCACTGTAGGCGAATTAACACGAAGTAACGACTGCGTGCATGTTCCGTGGCCCTGGCATAAACGTCGCCTTGCAAAGAACAAACTAATCCGAAATGAAGCACTCACAGTTCAGTTATAGCAGTAGCGGGAGTCTCCATCAATAATGTCAAGGTTAAGAACATCAAATCAGCTGGCTACTGTGACAGCTTCCCCCAATTGCAAAGGAAATTGCTTCAACATTTAAATCATATGTAGCTTGACCCCTACATTTTGTTGCAAACGATAAGAAAGGACCATCTTTAGCCGATCTTCTTTGTCTTGGGTGATTACGAAGTGTTTTGCTTGGAGTAGGCTGCATATTAAGATTTGCAGACTTTGAGTCTTCTGAAGAATTTGATTGATAATGCGAAAGATTCATGCTATCGAGAAAGAATAGACAAAATGTTCCAAAGAACTTACTTTTTCTAGAAATTGCAATTTTGTAAACTGCAGCCACTAAAATTTTGTTTGTTTTTAACCGATAGACTACACTTCATAAACATTTGGAGAGTTCAGTTTTTGATGGATCTTTTTGAAAACGTCGACAGACAATGTAAAAGAACCACGTTGGTGAGGAAAAGTAGTCAAATGTACCAAAGAACTAACTTTGTCTAACAATTGCAAATTTGTTTGCTCTAGTAGGATAATTGTACAACAAAAAAGGAAACATCATGTACGGCAACCAAGTTTTGATCAGCCATTATGAACTAATCTTTAGCCTCAAGTAATTGGAGTCACACATTGCTGGAAAGCAAATTTTCTAAGCTTTCAAAGGATAGTAATTGTTAGTACTTTATTGTAACGTTTTTGTATTAAAGTCACCTGTTTTTACTGAGCACACCACTTTTAAGTGGAGTAAAAAGTTACACCACAGGTGTTAAAGTTCAGTTTTTTCAGTATAAAAACTAATATTAATTGTACATATTATGCACTATCGGACTCGCTCTGAAATAACCTTTAATTTGTTGAAGAAAGTTTGAAAATCAATTGAGAAATGAAGTCACAAATCAGTTTTATAATAAACTAATTTTGCAAAAGGTTTCAATTTTTGAAAACTTCTTGATGCTATGATCTGCGGAAGCGAAGATTTGTGTTAATCGTACGAGATATATTATGACGTCACAGACGCAGTTTAAGCGTTCAAGCGAAAAAGATAAGAAAAAATGCTTAGAGTGCTTGAAGTGCTTCAATAAAGAAGTACTCGTAGCATAATCAAATAAGCTGTAATTGTTGTAAATTTGTTTTATCAAAGCAACCTATTAATATCTCCTAAAAGAATGTTTAACCGTGTTTCTGCGATGAGTACTTTTTGAGAAAGAACAAAAAACAAATTGTTCAATGAATCGTTGATTGTGACGTTATTTTAGATCCCAAACAAATGAAAGTTTTGGAAGTGTGGTAAGTCGGAAAATGGTTTTCGATTGAGCAAAAAGCGGTTGTCCTCTGTCAAATAATGCAAATTCTAAAAAACTATTTTTGGTAATGACGTCACGAACACCCTTATGACACTCACCAGGGGTTGGTGATCAATCGTGCCAAGTTTGATGCTTGTACCTGTAGCAGTTTCAGAGGAGTTAAAACAGACACACAGACAGAAGGTATTGCGGTTTATATATTAGATCCATACTAGTACAGCAATAAGCATTTCAGAATTTCGAATTTTCTGAATTCCAGTTTTGAATCCAGGGCAGATTAATAGTAAGTGGGACCCTGGACTAATATAGTTGTGGTGCTGTTTCAACTCTCCGAGAATAAAAATAGTAAAAAATATTCGGGTGCGGGCGAAACCATAATTTTCGAGTGAGAAAAAGCCGCAAATTTAATTTTTGTGGTAAAGATGCAACTCAATAAAAACCTAAAATCGACAGCTTGGAGAATCAAAATGACAAAATATTTTTGGTTGCAGATTCCGTCCGCAGCGAACAAATGCTTGCAAACGCTAAGCGCACCCCAAATTGATTTTCGGGGTTGGGAAGTGGTCTCAGCGCTGTAACGAACATAACGGAATACTGGTATCACTATTTACTGTTACTGAACTGTCATGTTGCTGTAGTTAAAACAAACATATAGTTCTTTTCACTTGCTGATAACGCCCACTCAGTCAAACGTAACTGTCAAACAACAGCACACACTGCATTTCGAAATACGAATCACCTTGCTAATACAAATCATACTAATCAAATAATCAATGTTTTGACGAACAAGGTAAGTTGATGCATCCAAAGCAACGTAAAATCGCCTTGATTGACCCCACTGCATAAGACACGATATCATTCTCAAATAATCTGCTCTTTAAACTGAGGGTCAAAACAGACAGTAAAATCTATCAACCGCAATGTATTGCAAATGCTGATCTTGTGGAATCCTTTAATTTTGATGAGCGTCCTAAGTGTTTCGGAGCTCCGAAATTTTGTGGTGCGTCGGGCTTAAGCTGTGTATGCCCCCGCCCCTTCTCTAAACTCGCTACTACTTAAATAAAATTGCTGTTTTTTTCCAATCGTTGGAATCGAAATAGATTGCTATGAAAACAAAGTTGAAAACACGCGATGCAACTTTTAATTACTTCCAAGTCTTGATAGCAAAATTTGTGACGTAAAAATGATGTCTTTTTGCTTTAAAATCACTTTGTTTATGTTGCGCTGCTGATGATGACGAAGTAACTTGATAGTATACTTTCTATTTGTCGTCAAAGAAGATAATCATACTTTAAAGTAGATAGATTCATAAAACGTCAAAACCAGCGAAATAATGCAAGATGACGATACCGTATTTTCGCGACCATAAGGCGCACCGGAGTATAAGGTGCAGTATCAAAAAACTGCTGCAAATGCATTTTTTTTCTTACATATGACGCACCGGACTACAAGGCGCGATTGCGAACAGAGCAATTTGCTCTAAAGAAACAAAGCAAGAGAAAAAGAGAAACAAAAAAGTACCCTTTACCAACTTGGCGGGAATAGAAATAGAGAAAAAACACTAAGAAAACTTTCTTTACAAAGACAAGCTTGAAGAAAAAATAAATTCCTTTTTTCTAATAATTTTTTAATAGTTCATTACATAATACAACGTTCCAATAAACTTATTGCGTACACGGCGTTCTGTTAATAAAACAATTCCTGGCATGTGAAATGCTCATGCGAAAAAATACCGCTATTTGTAACATTAAAGATGGTTCGCAGTTTTCTTATAAAGCATAATTTTATCCACACATAAGACGCACTGGACGATAAGGCACATGTTCAATTTCTGAGAAAATTTTTGGCTTTTAGGTGCGCCATATAGTCGCGAAAATACGGTAGCTATCTCACCTATTTTCACGTCAGGTAAATAGGGTGGTTTAACCGATACCAAGGTCCTTTCAATAACAGCAGGTTTGTACAAAAACAGAATTAAACACAAGATCTTTTGAGTAACAAACAGAAACGTTATTGAGTAGAATCAATGCCAAGATTCTTTGAACAACAGGTCTACCGTATTTTCCGGGGTATAAGTCGAATTGATGACCCCTAAAATTTTTGTTTAATTATCAGGATCGACTTATATGCCGAGTAGACTTTCAGGGTACATTGAAAAATTATTTTTATTGAGAAATATTTATACGTATACACTACATATTTACGCTACAATTAAAATCTATCGAATTCATCTTCCTTATCGTCCGATTTAAACAGTTCTAACGTTTCCGCATCTGTAAGTCCCGTCAGCACATCATCGTATGGGTCCCATTATTTTTCGGAGTCATCAGTATTGTCCTCGGCATCCATATCTTTCCATAACCAGTCGTCCTCCTCTCTGTCCAACGAATTCAAAATGCCTCACTTCAGAAAAGAATTTTCCACAATTTTTGCATCGATGGGTGCCAAAGCGCGAACTACCCACTCACACAATAAATCCAAGGGGGGTGCACGCATATTTCCACCCTTGGTGAAGGTTTCTCTCCATCTACAATCCATGCACTCCAATACTGACGAATCAAGTCCTTGATTGGATTATTCAGGCAAACATCTAACGATTGAACAACAGATGTCAAACCACCTGGAATGACGGCTAAATCTGTATTCGTGCGCTTCACGTGGTCCTTCGACTTTTCAGTAACGTGGGCCTTGAACATATCCTACACCAGCAAACTCTTCGTTTTCATAAGACCTCCCGGTCGTTTCTTCCAGATTTTGTCAGTCCATAACTTCACACCGTCTTCATTCATCCAACCCTTTGAATGCACGTGTACGATAACACCACGGGGAATTTCAGTTTCGGCATTGTCTTCCTCTTGAATACCACCATGGGCTTGAGCTTGGTCCCATCTGCCATGCATGCTAGAACGACTGTGAATCTTGTTTTCTCGTGGCCTGTTGTTTTTATCAGCACAGTCTTGGACCATTTACTGTTAACTGTTCGATTTGGCGGCATATCAAAGTTCATCGGCGTCTCGTCCATGTTTCCTATGTTGGCCAAGGCGTACTGGTGCTCTACTCTCTTCTTAATTACGTAGCGCTGGAAACTTATGACTTTTCGTCCAGTTCTGCAAGGAGTTTTTGTGCGATCTTTGTCTTCTGCCGCATCACAAGGTCCTTCCTCTCCATGAACCTGGCACACCAGCTGTTTGTGGCTTTGAAGTTCTGACTCTTTTCTGAATTTTTTTTTGGCCCACTTTAGTTCATAAATGATGATGGCATTACGGGTTACTGGGAAACCATTTTGACGATTTTCCATGACCCAATCTGTCACTTCGTCTTCCAGCTCTGGCCAGTTTACTTTGCCACCTCGTCTTGCACATTTCGTCTTGGGCATCTTTTGTAGTTCTATCTCGGCTTTCCTCCAGTCTCTCACGAGTTTCTCGCTGATGGTGAATTCTCTTGCTGCTGCACAGTTATTCGTCTTCTTTGCAAATTCGACCACCTTCAGTTTAAAACCAGCATCGTACTTCATTCGTTTTCTTGCAGGAGCCATAGTTGTTAAAAAATTTAAAAACAATATTTAGCAACTCCTTACTTGAAAATACCTGCAATAACCCTTAGATGCAGGAACCTTTAAATCCACACCAATGCAGAAACCGGGCCTCTGAGGCCCACCTCTGTAAAAGTAGTATGTTTTCATTTGAGGTTGTGTTTGTTGGTTTATAATGGAGCATTTACACATAAAGTACCGTATTGTAGAAGTGTGTTTTATGTATTTTGGTTCCAGTGCATAACTTTATGTACAAAATCAGCATGAAGATCCAATTCAAAACTCACTCTGGAGACAAGCACACACTAAAATTACAAGCACAAGTTAACAAACGACTCAGCATTTTAGGGACAATTGTTGCAAATGACAGAACTATGTTCCTTACACACGTTTTTGTTACATTTCTTGCATACTATGGCATTTTTACGATCTTTTTTCGAAAGGCGATAGTGGCATTCTTTTAATTTGGTTACAGATATCTCTGAGACAGTCTCTACACATTTTCTCTCTACTATTTTTTTCATAAGACTAGAGCTAGCAACCAAGAAAACAAACCGCTAGTGCTAGCGGCCTGTTTTGTCGCTTGCCGTGGAGAGGCTATAGGATCGTATACGAGCGATCCTATAACACAAAGCTTACTAACGATGTGACGTGAGTTTAACTTTTTAGCTACATTCCCAACTTAAGCAAAATCACGGGCATATTTAAAAGCGTGGCCAAAAGAAGCAGTAGAGATTTTTTGTTAAAATCAGGTTGCGAAAACAAATAATAAAAATAAGTAGAAAAAGAGATATACTCCAAAATACATCGGAATAATATTGGAAAGCGATGGAGGCAAAGCACAAAACTGAAAGTCCAAGCGAAACTGGTACCCAAAAATTCAGCATAGTCTAATGAAATGGGTGCCCCCTCTACCAGCAAAGAATTTTTTTCTGCATTAATCCACGAAAGCAATCTCGAATAAGTTGTAGAAGAATACCTGGAACGCCTGAGCAATATGTTTAATAGAGTCGACATAAATTCAAAACAAAAATTTTGCCGGGCCTCCCAGACCCATTCCTGCATCTAAGGGATAATACGATAAATCTTGAAACACTGTTAGTCTAGAAGAAAGGGGGTCGACTTATACGGCGAGTATAGCTTGAAATTCTAGTTTTTAGGCCCAGAAATTTTGGTCGACTTATCTCCTGGATAGACTTATATCCCGGAAAATACGGTATACAAAACAGAATTGATCACGAGATCTTTTGAGTAACAAATTGGACTATGAAGATACCCCAAAAACCATCGCTTGAGTAGGAAATAGAAATGACTGTAACGTCATCGAGATACCAACCCGGGTTTTAGACGCTAGCGTTGCACTGTTATTGTGCTTCTACATCTGGGCTATGCGGTATACCATTCGAAGAGTTTATAGTAAGCGAGATCTATTTAAAACCCTTACCTCTATGAACGTAGCACATGATCACCATAACCGTATCATACATCGATTTATTGCGTTATAAAGGTAATCTACGCGCTTTATATGCATGTTCACACAAATGACGTGGTTATTTTACAAAGCTATAGTATTGCAAATAATAATAAAAGCTCCCTCCCATAATTTGACGAGACCATCCCTTAAATTGATGCATGATACGGTTATGGTGATCACGTGCTATGTTCATAGAGGTAAAGGTTTTAAATAGATCTTGCTTACTATAAACTCTTCGACTGGTATACTGCATCTTCGATACGGATGAGATATCCGTACCAAAGTGATAGCATGCGCCGCGCGCGTGATGCGTGCGAAGGAATTTGTAATAGAAAAATACTAAATTTTTCATACTATTGCAAATATGGGGTTTTGATTTTTGGTGATGGCGGGCCAGGCCCTGCTGATGAGTCCAAAAGGACGAAACGCGTCTAGAGATGGTCTCGTCAAATTATGGGAGGAGGGCTTTCTTGTTTGTAATGCTATTACTCTGTAAAATAACCACGTCATTCATGTGAACATGCATATAAAGCGCGTAGATTACCTTTATAACTCAATAAATTGGAAAGTTGTTTGGGCTAGCAGGCCTCACATTTCAAAGTTTAGATTACTACCAGGTGATCGATTGTATCATTGCAAATTTTCCACTGGAATTGCAGTAAGTTTCGTCTGATAATCAAGTGACCGACTTAGCCACTAATTATATGAGTTTATTGATAAGAAATCCATTTGACTTTCTTTTGCCCACGACAAACTGTTGGGGAGTGGTAAAAATATTGTTGATGACGATATACGGGGTGTGGCAAAAGTAACGCCCTTTTTGTATTTATTAAGTGTGAAATATATTATCTTGTTTACTCGTTTATAAGACAGGGATTATTCCTCGAGATTTCAGGCTCAAATAGGGGACCGGTCTTATAGGCGAGGTGTACAAAGAATAGAAAATAGATATAAACGAGTCTAAATCTCCTTGGTGAAGATGGAACCCGTCTTATAATCGAATGGTCTTATAATCGAATAAATACAGTAAGCATGACTCAATTTGAATAAAAATGTATTCAACACGTTTAAAGTGCCCTTTGTCATGTTCAATGCAACGCTGAACTCTCCCTAAGATACTTCTATAAACTTTTTGACTCATTTCCACACTATCTAAAATTTCTTCAGAAATCGTTTGTGGTTTACGGAGTACACGATCTCTTTCAGCCAGCAGCAACCACTCTCACACTAACACATTCACGGTTGTGGCAGAGATTAATGCATATCGCACCAAAACAACAGGATTGCAAGCGTAACCACATTGGTAATTTTAATCCCATAATGAATAAACCAATGTCGTTAGAGCTCAATAATTAATTCAAGATTAAATAAACTATTGAGAGTGTGTTTGCTAAGATTCACTCTGCACTTTGTTTATAATCTCAAAAAAACATATGGTGTAGGGTAAAACTAACCGGAAAATCTGAAGTCAGAAAAAGAGTTATCTATGACATAATGCAGCGAGAAAGTGTGGAAAAATCGCCTCGTGAACTTGCTGAGAGAGTTTCGGCATAAGCAAAACTCAAATACAGAATACAATAAAAAGAGGGATAGGCTTTTAGGTTGCATATGAGTAATCTTTAGATGCAGGAGATGCACATGCATTGAGACAAACGTCCATCCCAGAATTTTCAACACTAGTGATTAAACGTGTGTTATGTTTATGTCTTCTTCTTTCGGCTTCTCCCTATTCGGGGTCGCCACAGCGCGAATGTATTTTCCATTTCTCCCGATCGACTTCGTCTCCTTCCTTAGCTCCAACCTTTTCCATGTCTTCTCTTGCTAAATCCATCACCTTCTGCTTGGCCTTCCTCTTTTCCTTCTACCTGGCACCGCCATCTCCATCATCCTTTTTCTCACGTAGCCTTCTTCTCTCCTTTTCACGTGGCCATACCAGCGTAGCCTTCCATTTCGAAGTTTGTCTCCTAGCTTTGCGATTTTTGTCTCCTAGTTTGTCTCGCAGCTTTCCAAAATTTGTCTCCTAGCTTTGCGATGTTATGTTTATGTCTTATTCTTCAAAAATTAAAAACCGAATTTCGTCTTTAAATTGCCGAGCATTGCACAAACGTGAACTACTGTGCGAAAGGGTGTATATCCAATTTACTGCAAATATTATGCTAACAAAGCAAAATCCGCTAGCGCGACCACCTCGCTAACACGACCGCTTGACTGCAGTCCCGTGGTTGGTTGGGTTAGCAGCGTTCAACTGTATTTCTAAAATAAAAAGGAACTCAAGCAGAAACTAGAATACTTAAATAAAACAAAAAGGGCGTTACTTTTGCCGCAACCTGTATGTTAGTAACGCAATGTTGTTATGTGTTATATTTGCGACTTGTATTCATATTGTTAGTAACGTCGCTAAATTAATTATTCTTGAAAATTGTTAGGTAGCCAGAATGTTTAGCCTAGAGTTGGTGAATGTCATATGTTGCCGTCTTTAAATTTCAATACAGAAAACCGCATTGCTCTAACAACAAAAAACGAAATGCGCGTCTCGGCAAAACTCGGGAATTTAGAATTCTACACTGACCATCAAGCGGAATCGATGCCAAGAGTCTTTGAGTAACAGACCTATACAATACAAAATCAACCACAAGACTTTTTGAGAAAACTATAGGATATCAAGATAACTCAATCAAGAACACAGAAGCTGGCGGTTGAAAAACACTCATGCTCATAACGATGCTTGCGCGCATCTCCACGCCAAGTGGCGAAGCAACTGCTGACTGATCATTAGCTCACAGATAAAACATTACTTGTTAATGAAATTGCGCCATGACCAGACAATAGCTGACAGTTTATAAAAAATTCACTACCGTAGTTGACAAAATTAAGCGGTAAACAAGCAAGAACTGACACTCGGTTCATATAATTAGAATTACAACAGCGAAAATTATACCATGTCTTGCACGGCTTTTCAAAGTAGACTAAATAACGCTACCTGATGCTGACTCAATACCCAGAAATTATTTTCAATATTAATAACTAACACCTGACAATACCCCCTCCAAAACCAAGCACAAACTTCCCCTACTACCACTTTTCCACAAACCCTATCAATCACGTCATCAGATGGCTCCACTTTCAGGAAGCTCCGCCTAAACATGCGCCAAATGGACTATCCTGTACTGATGATGCTCAGCACAGAACATTGGTATCGAATAATAGCCGGCAAGTTCGCTTTTTGTGAACTTCTTTAAGAAAGGCACTCAACGCAATACCTCTGTTTTTACGTGGCAAACATGTGGTACCTCGTCAAGAACTGTGAACTGACAACCGCAACAGGAGAAGGAGATAAAAACGATAAAAGCCTCGACTTATTTCATGCATGTCAAACACTTAACAATTACGTGCTGATTGTGATATCAGAATGCTCAAGCTTGTAAAACTGTTAAAATGGATCATCGTTATCATCATCTATTACGTTGTAACTAACAATTAAGAGCTAACGAACAAATCAATGTTTTCTTCATCAAAACCACGTCCAATATTTCATTTATTTTTGATTTTCGATCTTGCGCAAATACGTGAAACACATTGCCACGAAAAAGCGTTGTGAAATACAAATATCATTGCTATTAACTTTTGACGTTTTTGAATTAAGTGATTTCGTTGTTTCATTTCATATTAATCAACTTTAGAAGCATACAAGCTAATTTAAAAAAAGATTATAACTCGAGACAGTACGATATACCAGCACGAAAGACAATTCAGCAATAACGTAGCTAATTACAACAATGCAATATTGCCTCCTAGAGTGCTAGCAATCTTGGAATTTTGATAGCATATAGTTTTGTTTTGCTTAAAAAAACATATCAGCTCAATTTTATGTTTTAGTTTTGAGAAAAATTTATTTCAAAACATCGATCAAAGTTAACCACATTAAAATGTCAGGTCAATTTTTAATTTACAATATTTTACATTCGGCTATTCAAAAACACTCCAATTTATTTAGTATTTACAGTTTATTTAAAACTAGATCAACTTGATGAAATACGCTGTAGTAAAAATTGCACATGCTTTCGTGAAACAAAGATTTATTGATCGGCTCATCAGGGCTGCGTATAAGAACTTTTCAGAGAGATTTAACCAAGGAAGATGAAGTTCTAATTTTAGATTTTTGGAATGAAACTCTTACAAAATAATTTTGCTTTACATTTTAGAGCATTATAATCATTTATTTACCGAACCACGAGCCCATCAATTACAATTTATTGATGTTTGTCAAATTTAAATTTCTTTCTCACAAAGCCCTTTATATGAATAACCACACGGGTCATCAAAAGCTTTACCAACATTACTAGATGTGGGAAATCCATCCACAAGAACGCAATCTGAATCGTGATTAGTGAAAAACCCTTCATTTCCATCCCAGTGTAACTCAGATCGCCTTGCACGCTCATCATTCACCCACATCCAGTTTCGTTCTAATGCAATATCATTTGCTCCGATCCAAAAGTAATAGCTCATTGACATATTTTCAATCAGTTTTTTTCGGATTTTTAGAGATTTCATGCCAGGCATCGCAAGATCCCTTCCTCAACTTTGACATATTTCTTGGCTTTTCTGCCATGACTGACGACCTGGCGTGATTCGATAAACATAAACATAAGAAGATACATACAAAACGTTGCTTGCATCTGTTACATTGTCATTTCCTCTGCTCTGGTATCTTAGAGTTTTTCTTTCCAGAAAAAAGGAATTTGTTTGCTCTTGTTGTAGATATTTTCTGCTTTGGTTTTTTAACATTTTTATTTCCTTGAAAAGATAATTTATTTGCTTTTGTAGCTGATTTTCTCTGCTTCAGTTTTTCAGCACGTCCCCTTCTTGCAAGAGAGCATTTATTTGCTTTTGTTGATTTTCATTGCTTCGGTTATTTAGAGCTGCCACTTTCTGAGAGAGCATGTTTATTTGCTATTGTTTTTGGCTTCTTAGCGCTTCCACTTCTTGCGAGAGGGAATTGAATTGATTTCGGAGCAAGTTCATTTGTCGATCATCCGGAACTCCAGGTTCCCCCTTCTGGCCAGGACTTCCTCGTGACCCCATTTGGCCTTTTGGTTTTCGTGTGGCCGGAGATCCCATTAAAGGGTTTTGGGAGGTTTGTGGACTTTGCTGAGACAATACGCTATCGCTTATCGAACATGTGAGAAATTGATGAGCACAGCAATTTGCGGCGAAAATTAGGATGCAAACAATCAGCTTCAACATTGCGCTATATTCAGTCCTGGAACCAGCGTTGCAAACATAAACACATCAATCTGCTAAATAAAACTTTAAAATGCTGCAAGATTCTGCTAAAATTGAAAGTGTTCGAAATTGTGCTAGATTGCAATGAAGAGTAGCATTATTCTTAGAGTGTTTCAAAATTTCACCACTTTAGATTTTCAAAATCCTTGGATCTGATGTGGTCCACAAGAACGCAATCTGAAAGTTTTGGGTAAAAACTCGGCACCCAAAATTTGTTTGCATTATGACCTCATGCAAATGCGGCTCACGGCCTTTGAAGTTGAGATTTTGGCCTATCTCGAAAACTATTGATCGTAGAATGACGAAATTAGTGTCAAAAGATGCCCAAGGTCCAATTTCCCACAACTGTTTCAGTGGGTTACAAGTTATTTCACAAAAATTACTTTTTTTTACAAAGTTAAATATTTTATTGTTTTTAGCCCACATTTTACCTAACTTGTAACAATATCAACAATCAAAAAACAGCACATTAACGTTACATTTTTGATTAAACACAAAAATCAATTTCCATATTGCATAAAAATGCACGTAAACGAATGCCAGAGCAGTTCAATCGAGCAGGAGTTTTTGCTTATTTTTCTTAAGTATTTCTTTTATTTTCTAATTCGTTTTTCAATGGCCCAATTGTTGTTGTGTGTGGATTTCCAAAATGCAGGATAGTCATGTGAAAAGGAGACACAAGGCGCTGCTTCACTTTTTATCGTGAAAAACTGTCTTTAACACAATGTCAGATTACTTAAAAGAGAACAAACATCAACGGATTGAGGCAGGGAACACGTTTTGACTGCTTCAGCAGAATAAGGAGCTACCACTGCGTGAACGCTTCAGGCTACATTTTTCCACGAAGCCATTGGGAAGCATGTCCAAGATAATGCTTCATTGTTATTTCAACTACATCTAGATTAATTTCACGGAACGCAGCAGGTAAATCATGTTGAAATAGTGGGAGAAAAGGTCTTTCTGGAGCTTCTAGATTTAAATGGATCATTATGAACGACGGAACATACACACAGATAAAATGCGACACAATCCTCCAAAGTTTTATATCGTCAACCTTCAGTAGATTTCCAGTTTTGAAAAGGAGAGTTCTAAGATAACCACTGGCACTGGTCACCCAATGAGAATGGCATATTCTTTCTTGTTTGTAATGATGGCATATTCTTTCTTTACAAGCACATATGGTCGGCTCTAAAATTGTGATCTTTTATCCCATTATGTTCTTGTTAGAAAAACCATTTCATTTTGACTTTTAAATGGGCAGCAGCTATGTTTGTAACTGGTGTACTTAATTCATTAGCTAATGCTAGATCCCCAACCACTGATTTTTAAATGGCTGAAATGTTATTCAACAATGCTCCGCCTTCCATCGCCTCAGAAACTTTAACCATCGACATAACGTGAGTCGGATATATCCCGTTTACGTGGAACATGCACTTAAGGGTGCGATGTCGCGGTCTATGTTTCTATTGAAATACTCTTCCAAACGAGTGTTTACTCTAATTTTTCCAATATTGAGAGCTGTGGTATCTGCCGTAACAGCATGTATATTTTGAAAAGTCTTGCTACTAATTTGTTCAGCAATGGCGTTAAAAATTACATTTGAAGTAACAGAAACGGTTTTTGGAATAGATCTCACGAGCATAACAGTACCACATGAATTCAGCTGAGCATTTACGAATTGACCTACAAATACATAGCGATCAATTTTTTCAATTATTCTACCATCGTAGAACAACTGCAGCGGAAAAGCTGCAGCCAAAGCTCTTAACTTTTCTTTAAATCTCTCATCTGCACGTCTTCTCATAGGCGATAAACCGTTGAAGGCGATGCAGCTACACATCTTTGACCAAAAACTAACATCAGTTGATCAGATTGTTAACGAATGGATATCATGTGGCGATCAGCAAAAATGCAGCTTTCATCAGTTACTGAGTACAGACGAACTTTCCATAGTTATTTTCTCCAACTATTTTTCGTAGGTTTGTAATTGCAATCTACTCCAGCTCCATTTATTTCTCAATCAGTTTCATCGCTAGAAGATTCTAATAAATCCATTAAAGCCTTGTCCGGTTTCCTTAATTTAGTAGGCATAAGAATAATATCTGCAGCTTTCGGCCAGCATAATTTTACGTCTGAAGTCGTAAGTTACTCATTATCAAGTTTGCGATGATGCGTAGCTCTTTTTACTGCATCTCTGTCGTCACTTACGTCTAAGCTTCTCATATACATTTTTCGGCCTTTACTCTGATCTTTGATGAACATGATTTCTTTTTCTGGAACCCGGTTGTCAAAATCGCAAGTGCATTGTAGCTTTTTTATATCAATCAAAAGTTTCTCAAAGATAAGGCACTTACAACGTATATATCAAATAACTTTTCCATCCAGTCACGATTTATCTTTTTGCCTCTGTGCTTTTTAGTCTTTCTGACTCCATCAAATTTATTGATCAAATCCTTTAGCTTAGACTCGATTCTCTGCTCGCTTATTACTGGAAGACTTGCTTTGTTTCATAATGATGCAATGTCACTCCCCATCTTATTCTTTACAGCTCGAAAACCTGGTTTATTTTTGGAAAACTTAATATCTGTGTCAATTAATGCTATTTTGAAGTAATAGTAGCGACCTATTATCTCAGCATTTGAAGGCAGCATATTGTTTTCAAGTTTTTTAATTTCCTTCAATCAATTATGCACATCGCTCCTCAAAGCCATTGCAAAAATTCTAAAGAACTAATTTGTACTCAATATCATTAAACTCAACATTTCAAATGGGAATAGGAAGGTGGCATACGACGTCACACATTTGGCGCCAAAAAAAGTGGCTGACCAAAAGCTGTAATTTATGCTGGAAAGGTATAGGGCGAACACCAACTTTTCGGATTAGTTTGAAAACTAATAAAAAATTAATTAAAAATTGGAATGAATTATTGCTAGTAGGATCCTCGTAAACAAATAAATTCAATCAAAAGCAATTTGGTAGAAATTAAAAAAATTTGTGTGGCCCAGTCTGACGAAACACATGCAAACAGAGCATGAGCTCATACGCAAGAATGGATGAATCGGTACCGTAAGTTTTCAAATTACCCTTGGCCAGCAGGGTATCAGGACAAGTGCCCGACTGACATGTGCCCGACGGCGACATGCCCGAATAAATAGGGTCAGGGTTAGGATTAGGGTTAGGGTTAGGATTAGGGTTAGGGTTAGTGTCAGGGTTAGGGCTAGGGTTAGGGTTTAGGGTTAGGGTTAGGGTTAGGTTTAGGTTTAGGTTTAGGTTTAGGTGTCCATTGGGAAAATGTCCGTCGGGCATGTCGCCGTCGGGCACATGTCAGTCGGGCACTTGTCCTACATCCGGCAGACTTCTATACGGTTTGTCATATCTTGGATTAGATACTGATAGATAAAATCAATAACTTCTTAAAATTTTGTGTCAATAGTGCTTGCAGACCAGTCGTATTGATATATCAGAGCTAATTTTATGACCTTAACTACTCCTTAAGCAATTTTTGGTCATAAAATTAGCTCTGATATATCAATACGACTGGTCTGCAAGCACTATTGACACAAAATTTTAAGAAGTTATTGATTTTATCTATCAGTATCTAATCCAAGATATGACAAACCGTATAGAAGTCTGCCATGTCATTTAAGCTACAGTGTAATTTAAGTTTACAACTTTTCATTATGCTTATGCAACTAAATATACTGCATAAGATGCACATTACAATTAACTTAAACTCATCATTCCCAAACACGCTAATCAATCTAATATGAAATCCTTACAAAAGCTGGCTACAAATAAGCCTGCATGTTTAGCCCATAAAATCAGTCCAACTATTAGCAATAACAAGCAAATCTTTAGCACCTCTTAACTTAATTTGACTTCAGATTCATTTCTTAACATCATTAAAACAACATATTTAACGTTCATTTAACAATTGTCACGTTTATCCAATTGATTTGCAAAAAACGATATCACTCCTATTCAATTCAATGCAAAAACACGGTAAGTGTTCAGCCACTTTTTGCGAAAGCTCAATTTGATGACGTTTGATCACGTGCGTGAAGCCTTCTTATCGGAGAATAATTTAGATTAAATTTTAAAACTGTCTTTATTACGTCAACTACAAAATTAAGTATGTAATGGAAAACACTGGAAAATTTCATATGCAACAATATTGTTGGAAACTTCCAAGTTTTACAGGAAAAAGAGGTCTCTATGAAATAACTTTTTTTTACTGCAGATACGCCTTCTAACCCTCTGGAACGATTATAGGAAATCGTGTCTTGTGCATATTTTGACACTAGTTTCGTCACTCTACAATAAGCAGTTTTCGAAATTGATCAAAAGTCCCAAAATCACAATTTCAACAGCCGTTATCCGCAGCTGTATGACGTCATAATGCAAACCAATGTTGGGTACCCAATTTTTACTCAAAACCCCACCATATCAGGACTCCACGGATTTTGAAAATCAAAAGTGGTGAAATTTTAAAACACCCTAAACTTCTGCTAAAAAGTATGCATGTTTTGTAGCTTGAAGCAGGATTTTGCGAACTACCACCGGCGGAAGTAGGTCACGCGTGATTCGCATCCATGATCGAATATCCAAAATCAAAAATGTCTTCACTTTAAAGACTTTGCCTTTTTGAGGTTAATCATCGAAAGAAACAAAGAGTACCCACCTGGCCTGCAGCATTGTTTGGTTAAGTAAAAAAAGTCCCATGAAAAACTTGCACACTCTCGACTTAAAGAAAATTAAGTCTTCATTATTAATTTGCTCAATGATTTGCACAATGAAACCTAATACTGGTGCTGAATTTGCTGTAGGCCTACAGGTAACAAGTATTGACAATTATTTTTCTAGAAAGCTCTCATTACTTAAGTTTTGCTCTAAGGAAGTATCAATAACTCTAGTCGCAAAAGTAAGGATGCTGGAGGTCTGAAACTCCTCAGACTGCTGTCGATCTGAAAGCGAAGCAAAAATTGAGCTATGTACAAAATCGAATTTGAAACAACTCTACTACTTTTACTAAAACACCTAATTTGGTTTGAAATTCACCAATCTGCTAAATTGAAAACTCTTCATCCGTTTGAAAATTCTATTAGTCACTGCCAACATCGCCCAAAATATCTGATGGAGTTGTTCACCAGGCATTAAATAAAATTAGAATATACTTTTACTACCTGAAATCTGTAGACGCTAATCGTATTTATATGCTTTCAGCTACATCATTGATACGGTTGAGTAAACAGCTTTTTTTAAATCATAACTCATGACAAAAATTGTCAATAATGGCAAATTGTAACTTTTTTTGCTTTTACTGTATTGCATTTCTATTAGCAACTTTGTAATTTGCTGAAAACAATTGTGATATTACTTGCCATTCTTTTCGTGCTTTCATAGTACAACATATGCGGCATCACAAACGCTTATAATAAGATCTAAACCAGTGGTCTCCAAACTTTTCAAGAAGCGACCCCAATTTAAAAAAAATTAAGTATGCAAGTACTCGCGACCCCAAAGTATGTACAGATGGTTTGCATAAAAATTTTTTGAATAATAATAAAAGCATGTTCCAGCAACTTAATATTAACACTAGTGTGAAGAATGCGCTGCTTAGTTTCCACAAGTTTTTGAAATTGTGGCGTGATTTTGCTTAAACTCAGACGCAAGTCATGTTCCACATTTAATCGATTTCGGTACTTAGTTTTTAACACACTCATTGCACTAAATACTGCTTCGCAGAGCCAGGTAGTCGCAAATGGAATCAGTTGTTGAATCACATATTCTGACACAGTCGGATAATTTAAATGTATTGAAACCCAAAAGAAAATATTTGCTGATATTTTTGGGTGTTTTTCTTTAAACAAATTAAAAGAAATTTGGTTCGCAGGTTCAGCCGTCATTTCCGTAAATTCTTCCGTAACACGGAGAGGTAGTTCTGGCAAATTAATAACGGCAAAAGGATCGATTATCCAGTGATGTTTATTGGTTGGTGGTAGAATATCACCATAATAATGCTCCATTTTTTTGCTCAGCTTATCTAGGTGTCCAATTATAGTGTCTTTTACATTCAATCTTTTTCCGGCAATATATTTTTCTAATTCAGGAAACATGTTAAATTCATCTCGATTTTCATAAGTTTGCCACAGGATAAGTTTTTTATAGTAAGCAGTAATTTTGGCAGCGTGATCAATAAAGCCTGGTTTACAGCGATAATTAACAAAATTTACTCACGCACAAGAAATCAATTTTTATAACCGCTGTTACGAATGGTTACGATTTGATCGCCTAATTTTATGCCGCGTTTTTTAATAGCAGTAAGTAAAAAACGATTTTGCTTGAGATGAACTGAAAGCCAATATGTTGTTTGCTGTAGAATAACAGTAGGTAGGCAACTATACAGGCTTATATTAGCATTTTAAATAGGCCGGTAGTTTAGGAAAGGCTATGTCCTAGCTGATTTACTGCAGTTTCATCTAAAAAACATTTATAACAAGTGTCTACTTACAATTTAGATTATAGGGTAGCCTATTTACAAAAATGTTAAGTCGAAAAATAAGGTTGAAATTAGTAATTTTGATAATTTTTTCGTTTTTGTACCAATACAAGATAACACAATCCATTTCCCCAAGAAGGCGTAGACCTAGGCAATATAGGGTGCATCTTCTGGTGGAAAAAAGAACAAAGAATAATGAAGGTAGGTCTTTGCGTAAGCTAATGCCGGTACGTTAAACTTGTAGCCTACTGATTGGCAGGTTCACCAATGGAGGTCAGACAGGGCGGCCACCCAATACCCACATTTTTAGGGGTTTACTGGGGCGAGGCACGCAGCTCATGAGTTGAGAAAGCCCACTAGCTAAGTGCAAAATAAGTACCTAAACATGGCAAACGAATTCAGTAAATTGTGCCTTTCTTGGACGCGTGTTTATTATTTTTAAGTATATATTATCTAAGCAACAAATAAACTTGACTGATCGATCGTATGTAAATGACAATTTTGTGTAGTGGGTATGCAATTTTTTGTGCAAAAGTTGTTCAAGGTTTCAGGAAAGGGCCCACTATTTTAAAGAGCCCTTAATGGATGAAGGTGGAAAGCTAAGTAGCCCACTGTGTATTTTTACATGTGTTCTTTAGATGAAAATAAATGGTGTACCGTACTTTTAAGGCAGTGGCTATTTCGCCGTCGACAGCAATTTTCCCTTGGAATCTATTTTGCCATAGTCATTCACGTGTGTTTATATAGCCGTATTTGCTACAATTACGCCAGTGACACTGTGGTGTAGTGAATAGTGCGCTGGTTTTGAGATACCATGGTTATGGGTTCGAATCTCAGCTGGCAGGGCATTAAAAGAAAGGCAGTGTACACTGAAGGGGCAGGCTTGGTATGTAAATGTACAGGGCAGTGTACACTGGAAGGGAGTGTACAGGGTGGGGGATAGAGACCTGGGGGTGCAAAATTTTTTTAATTGGTTTTTAAAATTGACCAATCAGAAACGACCAAAAGTCACATGTTTAGTACGTCATTTAAATTGACCAATCACAAATAACTCACGGCAAAATAGTCTCTGAGGGTAAATTGCCATCGACGGCAAAATAGCCACTGCCTACTTTTAAACTAAGTCGTATTTTGGAAAGAGCACGGGAGACATCGGGAAAAGCAATAAAATGAACAAAAAAAACAGTTACAACTTGTTGCAGGCGAGTATCATAAATTGGTTAGAGACATGAGAGAGCTTCGCCAATCGGCGTTTTACCAGTCTTTTCGCACGACTCCAGAAATATTTGACAAAGTTCTTTTAAAAATTGAACACAAATTGCAGACGTGCGACTTGTACAGGAAGGACACAATATCTCCTGCTGAAAGGTTGGCTGTGACTCCGCGGTAAGTTTTCTTGCTTGCACAGAAGCATATTTTATAACGTTATTTATAAGGCTTATTTTTCAAGAGTAGAAGCATGAAAAATTAAGTGGCCGTCAACTCCTTTTTTGATATTCTATGTGATCACTTCCACAACCATTACCACAATCGCAAAGCCACTAAACGAATCAGCTGCGTTTTTTAAATAACATTCTCTCTCATTTTAGGTTTTTGGCTACTGGAGATACATATCATACAATTGCTGCGTCCTACCGGATGAGCAAGTCTGTCGTGTCGAAAATTGTTCCCCAAGCATGCGAAATTCTCTGGAACGTATTACAGCCTGATGTGATGCCACTTCCGGATGAACGCAAATGGAAGCATATTACTAAGGAATTTGAAGAATTGTGGCAATTTCCACATTGCTTAGGGAGCCTTGATGGGAAGCACATTATGATACAAGCTCCTAAAAACTCCGGATTGTTGTTCTTTAACTATAAAAATATTTTAGTGTTGTTCTCTTAGCAGTTGTTGATGCAATCGTGGACATTGGAGCATACGGTCGACAAAGTGACGGTAGTGTTTTTGCCAATTCACTCTTTGGTAGAATGCTGAAGGCACAACTTCCCATACCTCCTCCGGAACCATTAGAAGGATCTGTCTCGCCTAACCTGCCTTACGTCTTTGTAGGGGACGAAGCCTTTCCTTTACTTCAAAATTTAATGAGGCCCTACCTTAGCGGAAATTCAACGCGTGAAAAAATTGTTTTCAACTATCGTCTCACGGGCAAGGCGTATAGTGGAAAATGCTCTTGGAATTTTGGCCTCTCGTTTCTGTTTTCATCGTCCACTCATGCTGACAACAAAACATGTTGCAGCTGTAGTAATTCATAATTTTTTAAAACGTAAAGTTGGTTCTCAGTACACGGAAATTGCTTTAAAAATTCAGAGCTGTAATAATCAAACAACGCAATTAACGTCGATGCGGCGTGTTGGTTGTTCGTATAGTTCAACAGCAAGCAATGTCCGGGAAGCTTTTTTCCCGCTATTTTTGTCCACCAGAAGGATCTGTTTCTTGACAAGATAATTTGACACAGAGAGTTGATTAGAAATTTGTTCTGTGGTTTATTAGCTATTTAAAACTGCTTGACCGTTCGTTGCTTTCAGTAGCCCTTCTGATTCGTTTTTGGATAACAAAAATACACCCAAAGGCTTATGTTAAATGTGGACTATTGTCGCATAGAGAATAGATTATGGTTGCACAGTTAATTGTTTACGTGGTGTTTTATTGTGAGTGCTATTTCCATGATTTTAAGGAACTGGCGCAAATACATCAAGCTTATACTTTCGGATAACCGAAAATACATTTATGACTTGGTTTGTTATACATTTATGACTTGTCACACAATGAATTTTAGCTGTTACTTCTTACTTATAACCTACCATATAAAAGACCTCGGATATTTTAGATTTTGAAACCGAAAAAAGTATGAAACACCATGCTGCCTCTGCCTTCACTTATTTTGTTACAAGTCTAATCTTGTGGATATCATTTAATAACTCCACGTTTGAAAATTCCTAAGTCAAAAAGGGAAGGTGACGATAGTTGAGCCGGTTCCATAGCTGATCCATTGCCTTTTTCTTTTCTCATAGTTAAATTACTGAACTGTAGCCCTAACATGCATGTCGTATGACGAGGCCTTTTCGTGCTAGCCTCGTTTCGCTGCCACCTAAGCAAAAAATTCAGCATCAAATTGTTTTTACAGCAAAAATTCAACTTTTTGGAAAAAAAGTTGATTTGATTATCCTGGAAAGTACAGTAGACGAAGACACGAAAATAGTAGCGTTAACTTGCTCGTTAATTAGTGACTTTATGCAGCTAAAACTTAGTTAACAGGAATGGCATAATTATAATTTTAATGCGAGAGATGCATGATTCCATAATTGAGCCATGCGGCTCAAATGTGGTTATTATTTTTCATACAGTTATAGTAAATCTTTTATTCGAAAGGTTACCCAAAATGGCATTGATAATCTAAATTAGCAAGTTTCAATGGCCAAACGATGAAAGGTGCCACTTCTGGTATTTTATAATGCTGCAATAGATATTAGGAAAAACAAACTTCATGAGAAAAGCATGGGATCAACCGAATAATTTTAAAAAGGTATCTTGAAAAAGTAGCCGATAAGGGCACAGATGACGCCACTATTGGGTTATTCCTCACACAGAAAAAATATCTACTAACACAATTGAAAGCGATTTGGCTCAACATCTCATCGACCTTTGCAACCGATTTTATGGTTTAACACCCATTTAAGTCAGAATACTACCGTAGAAATACGCCATTAAAAACAGTACCAAAATGCCTGAGTTGTAGTACCGACAAACGGCTGGCAAAAAATGGTTGCGTGAGTTCAAGCATCGCCATAACTTATCATGGAGTACCAGAAGCAACATCTGAGGCAAGAGCAACAGCCTTTAACAAGACAAATGTGTCCATCTACTTCAATAATTTGTACTCTGTTATGGGGAAACACAAATTTGATCCTGGACGAATATACAATATAGATGAAACTGGCTGCTCTACCGTGCAGACTTTAAAAAAAGTTCTTGCACGCAGTGGTCAAAAACATGTAAGCCAACTTCACTAAACATTAGACTTGTTAATGTATTGTCAAAGCTTCATTGGATAACTAAATATAAAGTTTGGTACCCGTACATTTTGTTGAGGTTTCCAGCTTATCTGAGTTTCAGGGCATATTTGCAGTCTACACAATGTTTTAAGCGAATTTTCAATTGTCCATTTTGTAGTTTTGTCTACATTCTCTAGAGCTTTGTTTCTTGAATGCTTAATAATATTTAATATGTTTGTTTTAATTGTTGATGCCTAGTCGTATTTATCACAGCCATCTTTCATTGAATCTATTAAGGCATTTAGTATAGTATAATCTAGTAACCACGATTTCCTTACAAGAAATGATATGCCTAACGTAAAATCGCTGGTGTAATTTTAATCTTTTCCTACAGAATCGGACTGTGAAGAAACCACCAATATATTGCCAGGTTTGTACATGTTGTTGTCTTCAAGGTAAAGTTGTAGTGTACACTAAATCAGCCTCTAAATTTATCATGTACACAAATATTAGTGCTGTTTATAGTGTTGATGCCATAACTATTTATTCTTCATCAAGCATCAACAAACAAAACAATAAAACCTAATTGTGAATATCTCCTTAGCTAGGTGGTAAGTTTCTTGAGAAAGCCTAAAAAATTTTTCTTAAATTTCACTTTAGCCATAGATTGTCTTTATATTTAGCAATTGCTAATGATGACCTGTTATACCCTTGACTTTATACTATACCACCTTACTCTGCTCTTTCAGATGGTAAGGCTACATATATACAGTATGTCAATACGGCTACTAACAATATACCGTAAATTATATTTCAACTAAAACAAATTTATTTATTTTAACGTTTTCAGCTGTACATTTCACCTTTGTCAAAATCTCTACATATATATTTTACATTGCTTAACTTTTAGTGTTCAAAATTGCAAACATGCAAAATACAAACAATAAGAGTACTCGTAGTCCTCTAGTCAGGCTTGCAAAACTTTTACTTAATGGAAACGGTATTGCTATTGTGAGGCAATAAATAATCATAATAAACAAGTCAATTAACCCATAGAATTTAGTCTTAGAAATCAATTAAATAGCTGAATGAATATTTATAATTATATGAAGTAAAAACAGCTTTGTTTGTATAGAGTTGTTTGTTAGTACAGGGGTACTTCTTGTTATTAGTAAGGCTTCAAGGAATTATTCTGGGTAAGATTTTTGGCAATTTCCAATTATTGGACAATAGCACATGGAAATTCAAAGTCACGTGTGTACCAAACTTATATTACATACAGGTAATAGTTGTAGTTAGTGTAAAATATGCAAAGTAATAACGTATAAGAAAGAGAGTTTTACCAAGTGTCCTGATAACTTTAATTTCATGTATGATTTTGAAAATGTAACATGATTGGGTTGCCGAAACATAACTTTGTGGGTGTGTTAAGTTGCTTTGTAAATTAGCTTCATATGACCGATGCTGTTTACGTTTGACAAAACTTTAAACCAACATGAATACAACAAATATGTTGCGACTCCAAGTCTTTTTTAAAAAATATTAACAAAGAATTATGAGTAAAAAGTTCATATCTGCCCTTAGTTATGCTTCTCTAGATTTTTTATAACTTCGTATGTTTTACAGAAGGTTTTAACGTCAAAGCGCCGTTGCCGTCTACCTCAAGTCCAGGTACTGCTCTTAGTGTTGAGCACCAACATACTTGATCATATATTTAATGCGTGACTGCTGACTGCAAAATGGTTTTATGTATTAGTTCCCTGTTTTCATTTTTTAAAAAAAGAACAGAAAGTGAAGTTTTTTAACTTAGAGTTGCATTTGTTTTCATTTCTTTGTTTTGTATAAAGCTGATCTACATTACAATTTCAGGTTGTCAAACATGGCTTGACTCTTGTTCATAGAACAAATCAGCCCTCTGATCTAATCATTTTCTCATTTGCGCTATAAGCACATAACTATTAATCCAATAACTGTTTTTAGTTTTGCAACAAACAAATCTTCCTGATGCAAAAAAGCCTGAGTGGGCAATATCTCTTGAGCAAGATGGTAAGTTTTTTGAGAAAAGCACAATGTTTGATAGTGTAAGATATGCAAAGTAATTTTTGTCTAAATAGGTTACTGCAAACCAATTTACAATATATTCGGAAAAGATGAAAATTAAATAATTTTATTACTCTACCTTATCCCATTCTCAAAATATGGCACAAATTACAACGAATCTGCCACGTCTTGCATTAAGATGACGTCCTAACAGCAATTAATATCATTTTCGTTCAGTCTTAAAACATGAATCCACTACTATATAATGTTTGCTTTGTTTTTTGCTGCTATAATGATGAAGACATTGATCTGACAAAATGCTTCAAACGAATTTCCTTCATTGTTAGCAGCACACTGGAATTTTGCAAAAATGTACATGGGTGTCTCAATTTTTGAAGTGACTACCCCATTTTTTAGCTACCACTCATTTAAATAACCATCAATTTCAATATAATCGACAAATATGGCACGTAAATGCTTTGTTTAAATTTTATTTTTGTTCATTTCTTTACAAATGGTTGAGGTGTACACATTTTTGGTAGGTGGAATAGGGTATACCTCTACCCAAAATGCTCTTATTGTTATTATGACGTTTGACGGCAAAATATAACTGCTAACTTGCGTCTTTTCTTACCAATTGTCTAAAATCTTTAGGTGCTGTTAATAAGAACAACTGTACCAGTGATGCAACAAGCAGACAAATCACTGTGGCGGTGCAGGATCATTTCCGATGTGCTGATCAGCGTATAGAGCGTCGTGTACAAAAGGAAAAACAATTGAATGGAAATTATTAAAATTTTTTTGTGGATTGGGGATGCTTTTCTTTTTGTGTGTTTAATAAAATTTTGATAGCCTATTATTTTTGTTACTTTGCCGTGCATATCAAAGCAGCCTCATTGTAAGATAACGTGATGAACTTTTTATGTGAAAATCACGTGATTTATGCCAGGGACACGTGGCAAACTTGTGTTTGTCACACGACAACACGTGATTGTTAACAACTTAAGCCACAAGTTTGTGGCAAAACTGATAACTTAATTCGTGGCAATCACGTGGTGAATTGGTGGCAAAAACCTGTGGTCCGTATGTGCAAGATCACAAGAATAACACGTGATTATAACATGATTTGCTACGTGTCCAACACGAGATTCTTGTGAATTCGCCTCGAGTTTTTTACGTGTTTTTCTCGTGAAGATGTTGCTGCGGGGCAATTCTTCTATCTATTCCTCTCTCTCCGATCTTTCGCCCCCTTCCTTCAATTTTCAAAAAGCTCGCTGGGATGGCTTTGCCTCCTACTTTGATTCTCACTGTCCTTCAGCAGAGGAATACTCGTCTCTTTCCTCTGCTGCTGCTCTCTTTACCTCTCTGACTTTGAATGCTGCCAAATCTTCCATTCCTTTCGGCCTCATCAAACGCCCTCCTAAAGCCTGGTGGTGTCCTGAGGTGGAAGAAGGGGTTAGAGAAAGACGCAAGGCTTTCGCTGCCGCTCACAGAAGTGATGAAGATCGACAGGCTTACATTTCTGCTTCTCGACGCGCATCGTCAGTCATTGCCAAGGCCAAGACTGAGGCATGGCAGACGACTTGCTCTTCTCTTTCACCTAGGTCTAACCCTAAATCTGTACACTCTCTCCTTCGCTCTATCGTTGGCTTTCCTTCCTCGTCTTCCTCTACTAACTGTTTTTCTCCCAGGGAATCGGCTTCGGTTTATGCCACTTACCTGAGATCTCACTTTTCCGTCTCTCAGTCAAAAGCCCTGCGCAGCAGAGCCAGAGGCTACCTCACTGAGCTCCGCCGAGCCACGTGCCCTGTAGAGTCTCACTTGTCCTTTTGCTATCCTCTCCCGCGGAATTTCTTTCCACTGCCACTGGCCCAGACAAAGTTGCCTATCCCATGCTAAAGCACCTTCCTCGCTCTGGCATGGATCTTATTCTTCACATCTTCAATCTTTCCTGGTCTTCGTATTCCTTTCCTTCCATCTGAAAGACATCTTCCATTATTCCCATCCACAGGATGGGAAAGCCTCTCGACTCTCCTGCTTCCTTCCGGCCTATCTCTCTCATCTCCTGCGTATCAAAGCTGTTTGAACGCATCATTCTATTCCGTCTACTCTTGTTTCTAGAATCTAATTCCACTCTCTTTCCCCGCCAGGCTGGTTTCCGCCCTGGTCGGTGTACACTCGATCAAATTCTGTACCATTATCAGTCCATTTCGGATGGGTTTAACAAATTCAGGCCGGGCTCTCGGACGATCCTGTCTACTATCGATTTCTCTAAAGCTTTTGACTTTGTCTGGCATCCCACCCTTTTTCACAAACTAATTTCGGCTGGCCTCCCTCCTTGCTTTGCTCGTTGGACTCAATTTTTCCTTTCTGATAGGCGCGCTTACGTGGACTTTCAAAATCACAAAAGTCGTTCCTTTCGAGTCCATCGAGGTCTTCCGCAAGGATCCGTTCTTGGCCCTGTACTTTTCTTTCTCTTCATTAATGATCTTCCGGCCTCTCTGCCTTCTTCCGTCAGCTGCTTTCTATACGCTGACGATCTGGCCATTTGACCCTCCTCCCCCTCGGTCCGCACTGCGGTGGAGGCCTAACAAGGGGCTCTGTTTCGATTGGAGCGCTGGTCTGAGTACTGGTGTCTTCCTCTCAATCCGAGCAAATGTGAGGCCTCCTTCTTCTCAGTGGATCCCCACCAAGCTAACCTCCAACCCAACCTCCTCCTACTCGGCTCCCGCCTCCGTTTCAATCCCACTCCAACTTTTCTCGGGGTCACCTTCGACAGCACACTTTCCTTTTCTAAGCATGTATCTTCGCTGAAGGCCAAGTTTTCCCACGTCTCAAGGCCTTACGCTGTATCTCTGCTTCTTCATGCGGCCCCTCTAAGGAGTCCCTCTCTGTTCTGTACAAATCTTTTCTTCGACCCCTTCTCACTTACGCTTCACCCAGATGGTTTCCTTTTCTAAGCGCTGCCAATCTTACCAAATTGGAACGCCTCCATCGAGCGGCCAGTCACGCCATCACCGGCTGCCTCTCGTCCTCTCCTATCTCTCTTCTACTCACCAAGGCTTCTTTACCTCCCCTACGAGTCACTCTGACTCATTTTACTCTTTTTTCTTATGAGAGGGCTCTTCGTCTCCCAACCTCCTTTCCTATTTCAGGTTTGGCCAGACTAGGAGTGAAACCAAGACTCTGCAGATCGTCCTGGAGAGCTTTTGCGTCCACTTACCCGCTCATGCTTCTTTCTACCTCTCCTAGGGAGGCTCCTCTTGCCTGCCCTCCCTGTCCTCCTTGGAATCTGCCTTCGTTCACACTGGAGTCCACTCTTCCCACTTCATGCTCTCGCTCTGATCCCCCTCTCACTCGCCAAGGTACGGCTCTCGCCCATCTTGACTCTCTCCCCCCTCATGATCTGGTGCTTTGGACAGACGGCTCTGTTCCTTTTCCTTTTGGCAAGGGCGGCTCCGGCGTTCTTGCAAATGTTCTCTCTGTGGCACTGAGGCCACTCTTTCCTTTTCGGCAGGTCCAGTATGTTCCAGTTTTTCCGCTGAAGCGTGCGCCATTCTGCACGCTATTTGCTGGTGTCGGCAGCACCAACAAGTCTGCCATTTCTCTTCTCTTCTCCTATTATCTGACTCTCGTTCTGTCCTTTCCTCCTATCTCAAACTCTGTGGCAGATCTGGCAGGAACTGTCTTCTCTCTCCTTCTGTTCTATCAGGCTACAATGGGTCCCCGGACACTCGTTTCTCCCGGGGAACGACACGGCTGATGAGCTTGACAGACGGGGAGCGCTACTTGCGCCCTCCGCCATTCCGTGTAGTCTCTCTCCTCCTATCTCTCGTATCCACTCTCGTCTTATCTCGGACTGGAGGCGTACTGTCTCTTCCAAATACTTTGACACACAGGTTCCCTCGATTTCCACCGAGGAACTTGTGCTCCCTCGTCATGCTCGTTGTGTCCTCTCTCGTCTACGCTGCAACGGACACAGCCTTTTTTTAGCTTCTTATCTCTCTAGGATTGGCAGAATCGAGAATCCTTCCTGCAGCGCCTGTGGACACTCGTCCCAGGACATCTCTCATCTCATTCTGCACTATCCAGCTACGGACTCTTTGCTCCGCTCACTCTTTGGCGACTCTCTATCTCTTTACGACCTCTGGTCCAGACCCTGGGAAGTTGGCCGGCTTCTGGGGCTCCATGGTCTTCCGCCATGCCCCCATCCCTCGGAAGGGGTCGGGTAACCAACAACAACAACATAAACGCTAACGCTAGTCCATTTTAAAAACTAGCGGTCGCTAACCGCTAAGGCGCTAAAAGCAATAGTAACAAGTTCAAATCTCAGTCAAATTGATGTCATGTAAAAAAGGTAATTTTCATACTGGTACCACCATACCAGTGAAAAACAGTAATAACATTTACAACTGCAATAGCCTCCCTATCATAAAAACAACGCAAAAAACGAAGATTTATTAAAACGCGGTTATTTAAAAAAAACAAGCATTTCAAAATGTTCATCGCTAAGCCCAGATCGTTTTGGTTTAAGCACATCCTTCCCAAGAGAAAACCGGCGCTCCACTGCTGCACTGGAAGGTATAGCTGTGTTGTACTTAACAAACAATTTCCTTAGCGTTGTGCTAGAGAGCAATGTAGCAAGTCCTTTGCTTTGGGACTCGTGCTTTTCTTTCAAAAAATCGTCTAACAGCTTCTCACTGCTGTTGCATTGTCGTGGCTTCTCCGCCAACGCTCCACCAAAAAATTCGTCATCGGAAGATGCACTCTGGCAGCTTGTGCTGTGAGTATCGGTTTCGACCTTGCTATTGACGATAAGCGCCATTTTCTGCTGTATCTTAATGCGTACACCCGAAACATCTTCGTAACCAAGCAAAGGGAGGAGCGGAATCCACGAAAGCTTGAAGTGAGGGTGAAACGCTGCAGAAAGCAAGCAATCCGTGCTTTCAACACACGGTTGAAATCTCTTTTTCAAGCCATCCAGAACTGCGGAAAGCAGGGGCTTGCATACAGCCAAGTCACCAACCTCCTGCATGTTGGTCAGCTTTTTGGCACAAACAAGCACAGTTGGAAGCAGAATACCGTAGTATGCTTTCTCTTTGTTTTGGAGAATATCTAGTGTTGAATTTACACGTATAAATTTTACATAAAATGTTCTGAGTTTTAAACCCGCAGTCTTTCGGTTCAAACCTGACACTAAATTCATTACGTCGTGCTGATACTAATAACATTTGAGCCTTTTGCCAGGAGCTTTTCTAAATTTACGTGTGTTTAATTCGAAGACAAAGTCAAAAATGTATGTGAACCAGTATAGTTGAGAATTGACTACGGGGAGAATGGTCGGAAGATTTGTAACTGTCAGAAGATTCGTGTGATTTAATTGTTGGAAACTGTTACTTTGGACATTGCAATTGGACAACACCTCCTCAACAATAAAAAATGCGCCTCTTACTATGATGACAACCATATTTCTATTTTGGCTAAAGGAAGAACACTTTTTCATTTATCTACCTTGGAAGCGACTTTCATCAAAATGCTTAAACCGGAGCTTTGTCGCCAAAAAAAATTCGTCTACACATTAAAATTACGTCATTGATTCGGACTCGACGAAACGTCTGGTTGTCTACCAATCAGAACGTTCCGACATTCTCACCAGCTTTGTTCGCTATAAATACCTCGCCATCAACACCAGGCTTCATTCTAGCGATAACTCCTGATGAGAGCTAGACGAAAACGTTAGAGTTTTCACTTATTCTTTGCAAAAGAGTACAATGAAATGGTCGATGACTAAAGCTTTAATGAAGTATTAATTATTATGTTTTATTGTAGACTTCTTTTCTGCAAAACATAGGCGGCAGAAATTTGCAAGAATTCTGCCGCCGCGCTTTTGCGGAGGTGATTCATGATGACGTGGCGTTCCAGTGTAATTTGACTGGCAAAAATGGAAAAGAGGCGCTACAAAATACAAATGCTTTTGATGTTTTTTGTCGTAAGTTCTTCACATAATTACTCAAGCCACGTATACTCAGTGATTTTTCATCTGCAGTTAAGCGTTTTCTTAACTATAGCCCATTTTTAGAAATCACAGATATAGGCTACATTTAAAGCTCATTCATTCATTCTTTTTTTATTCATGACCACCACCATTACACACGACACTGAACAACAATAATAATGAGAGAAATGGGAGTCAAGAAAAGGAAGAAGCGACACAACGTCAGACGTTAAAACATGCAGATGAAAACAGTGCATCCATAAAACTAGAGCAATAGTTGCATGGCCGCTAAACCCTAAATTCAACAAAACAACAAAAAAAACAAACAGAACAAAACAATAACGCAGGAGATTTTATAGTTGTAGATCATATTATTTTGTAAATAAGAAGTTAGAACATTCGAAATAGTAAGGATCAGAAAGATGACCAGTGCGAAACACGGCTACGTAGGTGGTCAAAGGGTGGCGCAACCGGCCTATAAGGCTGTTTTTTAGCTCATCTGAGCATGGTGAGGAAAGAAAAACCACCCTGAAAATGAAACCTCACCGGGTCCGGAAACCCTTTCATTAAGCAACTGGTCGAAAAAAAAAAAAAAAAAAAAAAAAGCACAACACATTTAATATCTACGAAACACATGTACATTATTAACTTACAAGACACGTAGCTTAGCTCATCTCAACACAAAGATTTTAATGTGTTACCTGAGAGTAACAGTTCATCAATAAGTAGTTCGTCCTACAGCCCCAGTTCTTACGTTTGCATGAATGTTAGTAGTTTGTTACTTGCAGAATTAAAAGAGTAAAATTTTGCCTTCACTTCGTGTACCTGTATTTTTGATGAGAAAGCAGTGTTGAGAGGAGCCAAGCGTAAACATACAACACAACAACATAATCATTTAAACAGATGATAATCCTATTTTACATTAAGAGATGATATCTGCAATGCACATGCTATACTTCATTATAATAATGTGGTTGTCATGTTTCAAGCACTAATTGCTCTGCCAAGTGGTGTTACATATAAAAATAGCACTGTTCTATAAATTGTGAATTTAACAACTGCCAACCGTTGTGTTAGAAACTGGCCTATTATGTTGCAACATATTAAAATGTGGGTAGTATTACTATTCTTTTACAGTCGATAGAATTAAGAAGGTGATTATGCTCACAATATAAGGTTAGAGTATACTAAA
This sequence comes from Trididemnum clinides, assembly GCA_963675345.1. Taxonomy (NCBI): domain Eukaryota; kingdom Metazoa; phylum Chordata; class Ascidiacea; order Aplousobranchia; family Didemnidae; genus Trididemnum; species Trididemnum clinides. Next base: position 20,925,967 of record OY776288.1, read on the forward strand.
ATATTCAAGTTTAGGTAGTAGTAATTTGGTAACATGAGTTTCGATTGTTATCTTCTTCTTCTTCGTATGGAGGCGATGTTTCTTAGATTGTTATTATTATCATCTATTGCTGCCCAATGTCCAATGTTACAAGAAGTTGTTGATGATTGGTTGTTGTATTTGGAAGCCTTCAGAAGAATCGCCCTTGCATGATGATGATGATGCTTCCTTCGATCGCACCGCGTACATTATCTGTAAGCAAAAGAAGCGAACCAGCAATCTCTTCAAATACCAATGGAGTTTGTGCACAAGTAATTTCGCAACTTTGCGCTGAATGTGACAACAGATATTTTTTCATTTTTGAAAAAAATTGGCAATTTGCTCCAGATGGCAGGACCTTGGTACGAAATAGACTGCTGACATAAACTGCTAGAGCAAAGTTTTGGTATTAATTTAGATCTATTTCTGGTATTGTATTGTGAAATGCTTTTTACAAATACATTTCGAAATACGTCAGGATTTTTTCCAGAGTTCTGTTTAAACATAAATACTGCAATCTCCTTAGATAGTAACTGGTTTATAGTAAGTAGCTGGTGAGTTTTTCTTACATCAGTTACATCTCTGTAGTGCCTTAGGTTGCATGCCATCCTTATGAATTTGTTGCATGTTTTTTGTAGTTTATTTATCAATGTTTTATTTCCAATGCACCAATTAGTAATACAATATTGTAAGTGACTGTTGATTAGAGAGTGGTACAAAGTTAACATGGAGCCTTGCCTTAGAAAAGGTTTGATTCTGCTTACCACGCCAAGAGTGGACCTTAATTTATTTTGAAGATGTCTAATATGTCCTGTCCAAGTTAAGTGCTCATCAATATGTACACCTAGAAATTTTATTGTAGTAACCTGTTCAATTTTAAGCTGTTCATAAGTTGCCATATATGGTTTTCCAATTAAAAAATTGTACCAATTTAATGCGGCTCATTTCATGTAGGTGGTTTCTTTTAAACGATTTGAGTTTCTTTAATAGGTTTTCTTGATTTATTGAACAAATAGTTGGACATGACGTTGACATGCGCTTACGATTGCTTGCTAAATTAGAATCTAGGCATGATTTTGAAAAAGACAAACCGCTGCAAAGAGGCCTTAATGCAATGTTACTGGTTTCCCATTCAAAGTTTAGAGTCCATTTACTCCATAGGACCTATATGTAGCCTAACTCGATTTGTATAAAAACAAGTCATAATGTTGATGATTCATGAAAGCTTGATGCGGTTTAGAGCATTACTATCAGCTGATAACCATAAAATTTACAACTCACTCCCATCAGAAGTTTCTCTTTATTACGTTTATATTCCTTCTTAAAGAAGAGTTATCAGTTTTAGTTTAGTATTTGTCCTCCCCTGTGGGTTAAAAAAACCATGATAGGGCCTAGCCTAAAGGCAGCATAGTGTGGAAAGCATTCAACTAACTAAAGTTCTAGATTTTGAGGATTTAAAGACATAATGAACGATGAATTGCTGCTTTTTGGCGAATATTTTAATGGGTGCTATATATTTATTTGCAGGAAAATTTAGTTACCCTGTCTTGAAAAAAGCTGTATATGAGAAAGTAGTAGAGATGAGCACTAAGCGAAGGCAATGCTGAAACAATCCAGACCTATTTTCTACATTTGTGGTGAATATATGATGGTAAAGTACCAATTCAGGGCGCTTTTGGACCCAAGGCAAACTCAGTTTAATGCGTTTTGGGGATTCTATGGTATGGCGTGAGTTGAAAAATCACCACGATGATTGTTATTTTTGCATGATGGACAAGCCTGGATGGAATCAGCAAAAAATAAAGATTGGTATTATCCTGATATTGAGTCTGCTCGACGTTCCATACCACATTGCACTGAAGTTCCAGTTCCACTTTTCACTTTCTTACCTGACCTTACTGCAGATGAATGCTACTGAAAGCGATGGATGATACCGTAGCAACTTCAACTACAAATCACTGATAGAAAGTTCCCAACAACCCTTGGCTTTATAAATAGATCGTCATCTACGTTTGGTAGCTAGCCATCATAATAGAAGCGACTAGTCGCCACACGGAGTGCACTCATTTTAACTCGGACTACAGTCGGATGCCTGCCGTTACACAACAATGGTCATCCTGACAAGTCTATCATGACAGCTACTGAACGTAGAGGACGATTCATATATAAAGCCAGGTGTTGTTGATGACTTTCTGTTTGTGGTTTGTAGTTGAATTTGCTACACAATTTACCTCCTCAAGCACCCGCTGCTAACGGAGACGTGCGAAGGAACGGAGGAAGTTGTTGAGGTCGCAACACGTTTTCCCCGCCAACGTTGAGAGAATGAGGCTTGCCGGCCGCAGTAAGTGAGATTCCAGCCAAGACTTCAATTGGAAGACGGTCTTTGACGTCATAGCTCGGCGACTCGACGATGGCTTGTGCTGCTTGAGTGAAGATGCTGCCGTCCAACTTTATCGGAGAAGATGTAGCTTTTTTGTCAGCGTCACCATTGTAGCGCAACGGCAGGCATCCGACTGTAGTCCAAGTTAAAATGAGTGCACTCCATGTGGCAGCTAGTCACTTCTATCATGATAGCTACTGAACGTAGATGGCGATCCATTTATAAAGGCAAGGGTTGTTGGGGACTTTCTATTAGTGGTTTGTAGTTGAAGTTGCTACAATACTGATAGCAGCGACAGCAGTAGTAGTAATGTGACTGCGAATTGAAATGCTGCGCTTTATATGCGTGTGAGCATGGGCCATTAAGCATGTGTGCGCCCACGTGCTCGTCGCTGTGACGCTACTTTGATAGTGAAGAAGTAAGCATTGATATGTGTTGTTTTTCGCTTTTGGTAATGCGAAGTCGGGTGTTTTCATTAGTGTGTTTCTTTGGGCAGCGGCGTGCGAGTAGAACTGTTTTTTTTTCTGAAAGATTATTATTATTGCCACAAGTAACTCTTTCAGCATGACTGCTGCAGCATCTTCGCTCAGTGCAAAACCTAAACCCTTTAGTCAAGGCCAACTGAATGACCTAGTTCGTGATCTCAGCCTATCCAAAGAATTGTCTGAGATTTTGGCATCTCGTTTTGCAGGGGCGTATCCAGGGGGGCTGCTGGGACCGCCCCCCCGCTGAGTAAGTGCATAATAAATTTCTTTGTGAAACACTTTTAAACTTTTCATAACTCACGATTTGTCGTTAACTTCAATATTTTGTGAGATTTATGTACTCAGATTTATGACTTTGACGTAACTAACGAAAACAAGCATGCTAGGAGAGAAATACAGGATGTTTCAAAAGTCACGCCCGATTTTATACAGTTAAAAAGTCAATAGATATTTTTCTATGATATTTTCTATATCTATGCTTTCTCTAATCATTTCTAACATAGAAATAACAACATAGAACTTATAAGTAGTTATACTACTTATCAGAAATATAAATTCGTTCTTTAAGCACGTTTTTTCATATTAAAAATCGGGCGTGACTTTTGAAACACCCTGTATATGAACAAACCAGTCACGGTTGCAGGTTTGCGGTCTTGGTACCGATTTACCGAAGTTGATATAAAAACTTAGCGTACAACCCAACAGGACTAAGATGGAATAATTAGGTGAGAGTTCAAGCTAGTTGTTCAAAACAGGACTTCAGACAAGTAGTTTATCACAGAAACTTTAGTTCAGTAGAAGGTACAGAGGGCCTAAGCTACTGTATAACCGGGCGTTAGCTTAGGCTAGAAGCTATAGCCTAGCTGCTAGCAATCAAATATATAGCCGGCAAGCCAATTTACTAAGCTGCCAGACGAATATTTAGCCTAGGATACCGGTATCAGATTGGTGAGGTAGCGAACTGAAATAAGTTCCCTACAAAATCTAAAAATATTTTTCTTTGCAAGTTGTAAGCGCAAAAAACAGGTTGTTTACATGCTTTAAGAGGACTGCAGAATTCTTAAAAGAAGCGCGAAGGCATATTTAAAACCTAATCAGCGTCGAAGAATACATATGCTGATGACTTAGCATTGCTGTATGCTTCTCGTGATTGGAGGGCTGTGGAGGACACTCTAAGCCAAGACATGACTACACTTTCAGGTTATCTCCAGACTTGGAGGCTAAAGCTCAGCAATACAAAACGGTGGCGGCGGCTTTTTATCTTAACAACAGACAGGCCAAACGTGAGCTCAATGTTTACAACAATGGCAACCTATTGCCACCCTGTCCAGTCACATCGTATCGTGGGGTAAAGCTGGATAGATCGCTTACTTTCCGTCACCACCTCAAAGCTTTGCGCAAGAAACTCTCCACCCGAGTTGCGCTGTGGAGGCGACTTGCGAGATCTGGATGGGGTGCAGGTGCCAAGACATTGCGTATCTCTGTTCTTTCCTTGGTCTAATCTACCGCTGAGTACTGCGCACCAGTTTGGTGTCGTAGTACGCCTACTCACCTCATTGACAGCATTCTCAATGATGCTTTGCGCATTGTGACTGGATGCTTGCGTCCCACACCTGTCCTCGCAGGTATCCAGCCAGCAGAGCTCCGCCGATTAGGAACGACACTTTTCTAGGCGAATCGTGCTATCCATAATCCCGATCATGTACTGCACGGACAGTTGGTTGGGCAGCAGGATGCGCACCTGGGGAGACTTAAATCAAGACGACCGTTTGTACCTGCTGCGTGGAAACTATTAGGTAGTTTGTTTAAACTGGGCATCCGCGTGAAGCAGTGGACGAAACATAAATGGAACGCGGTCTACTTGGAGAGTACTTCAAGGGTCCGTGCTTTCATTTCCAGGGTCAGTTCCAGGCCACTTGGAATGAGTCTGCCCAGAACATCTTGGGTAAAGATCAATTGCCTGCGGACCGGTGTAGGACGTTTTCACTCGTCCATGTACAAATAGGGTCTCGCTCCATCACCGAATTGCGAGTGTGGCGCCGCTGAGAAAACTGCAGATCACGTCATATCTTCGTGTCTCATACATCATGTATCAAGAGGAACACAAAGTCTGCTGCAGATTTTGGAAAACGCAACTCGATGTTGGCTTAACATCACCACTGCCAGCATCTAATCTGACCGACGCGATGGCGTAGTGGTTAGAGCGTCTGCTTCGCAGTCGGTAGACCTGGGGTTCATTCCCCTTGTCGAGTCATACCAAAAGACTTTAAAAAATGGCATTCGCAGCTTCCTGCTTGGCGCTCGGCATTTAAGGAAGGTTGTGGAGAACAAGCCGGCAAGTTCGCTTGTTGTGTCCTTGGGCAAGGCACTTAACGGGACGCCCCACCTTTATGTGGAAGACCGGTGGCCCATAAACCTCGAAAAAGGCAACTCCCAAGCGAGTGCGGACTTCCCGTCCAAAGTATAGCGATACAATTCGCTTTCTTGTGAATGGAAGATAAATATGACAAATAAAGCAAAAGCAAAGCAAAATAATCTGGGCAGCACAGCAGCACCGGGTGGTAAAAGGATAGACTCTCGGCCCTGGATTTAATTTGTCCTGGCCCGGATTGAGTTTGGGTGCCTGACCAAACGACGACGACGAGCGTCGAAGTGCATACGGAAAATATTTTCGTTCTTGGCTAAATAAAGATAATAATAAGGTGGTTGCCAGTTGCCACCTGATGAGCCGCTTGGCGAAATAGCTGTAGTGGTTTCATTATTTTATCCTGACATGTAGTGTTTTCAATTACATACGTGTAGCTCTAACCTTGGGTATTGATTTGGATATTTAATAAAGGACTAGTTGTTGTTATAATGACTAACTTGTTTTCATATTAGCAAAAGCGTTCTTATCTAAGAACCGTTCAATCCTGCTGTCTAGTTGGAGCTCCCTGGCGATAGTTTTTGCCTCGTTGTTGATGTCGCTTACAGTATCCGCACTGGTTTTCTTGTATTTAGCAGTGATGTTATCATTCAATAGTTTGCTGTAATCTGCAACGCTCATTCTGTATAGATTGGTTGTTTTGTCAGCTGGGACGATTACGTTCGTAGAATTCCTAATGGTTTTCACGTCTGCCAAAAGCTGGGATTGGAAATTGCTTTTGACAGGTCTGAACTGAATTCGGCGAACCATTTCGAAAAGATCTTGCTCGAAATATTTTAGTTCGTCAGGTTGTGGGGGTGTTGCTTCGGATTTAAAACCAAATGTTTTGTTGTTGTATTCAGCAGGTTCGTCATTTGTGTCGAGAAAGAAGGCTTTTCACCTTAGGCGCTTGATAAAGCTTTCAAGCTTTATCAAGCGCCTAAGGTGAAAAGCTTCTTTATCAAGCGCCTAAGAAAAAAAGAATAAAGCTTCTAATAGAACCTGAATGTAGGCTTTTCTCCCTCCCTGGCTACGCCTATGGTTGTATGCCAGTGGAGAATAGTCAAAGCTATAAGTTTTAAGTACCCGGTTAATTCGAATAAGATCCTGAATCGGCAGGCGTTGGTCTGGCCAGTTCACCTCACGAGTTACGTGTGTTACAACTTTTTTGCAAGAAACTGGATATACTCATAAATTTCAATACTATCTGTGCATCTTTTTGTTATGCCTTAGTGGAATGGTTTAACGATAGTTATAACAGATTCCATCATTTGTTAGAAATATTATTTTTAACAAAAACCGAAAGAAAATTTGTGAATGCTGTTGTGCATTGGGTCTGTGCTAAATCATATGAATTACTTCTGCCAAGTTCTTTTTTTAACTGATGGGCAAAATCTTTTAGGCATTTCTACTTGTGTTTTCATGACATCTCAAAAAGATTATATTTATTTTGTCAGAATCATAGCACGAGTACATAAGTGTTTGATAATGATTACTGTTTTTTGAAATAAAAGGGAACAAATAAATTTGTGGATACTTGAACCGAGTGAACCAGTAAAACAAAATATATTCTATAAACTGCTCTTCTGTTCGTTTGTATGTATATGTGTGTACGACTATTTTAACTCCTCCGAAACTACTGGGAGTAGTAACATCAAACTCAGCACGATTGATCACCTCCTCGTAGTAAGTGCCATAGCTGGGTTTTGTGGCGTCATCATGACGTCATAATCAAAGACAACTTGTAAATTTGCATTTCTTGATAGAAAAAAAACATTTTTTGCTAAATCAAAAGCCAGTCTCCGACTTAGCAATTGCAAAAATTTTATCCGTTTCGGGTCTAAAATGACGTCACAGCTAACACTTAATTGCACAATTTGTTCTCTGTATATTCTCAAAAACTACTAATTGTAGACACGCGATTAAAAGCTTTTTCGGGAGATATTTACAAGATGGTTTTTATAAAAGCAATTTTAGAACAATTTAGGGTAAATTGACAATGCAACAGCAGATTCTTTTTTACGCATGCTTCTTCTCTATTTTCTTAAACATTTCAAACTCGCTTTATAATGTCATAATACTGTTTAATACGATTATAGTGAAAAAAAGCTGCAGGCAGCAGCTACTCATAAAACTTTTACTCACTGTTATTTTGAAAGCAAACAAGTAACATTCTGCCTGGGAAAGAAGAATGATACATTAAAGTATTGGCATAGTTGTAGGTCAAGAAACCTACAGTTTTTTAGTAATGCAATGGCAAGTTATAATACTTTTTTACAGTCGTGTCACAGTCCTGACTGAACTCAATCTTTTAATTATATTAATCAAACGTAGCAAAGTAAAACAAATTGACGATTTTTCAAGTTAAATTGCATAGGAACCACAGCAATGTTCCATATCTTTCCCACAAAACATGGTCCATAGAATATAAGCCTAAAGCCGAATTCAAACAATTGCAATAATTTAACTGTAAGTGCTTGACTTTAGGTTAATTTGCACTTCTCCAAGCTGCGATCATGCCAGGACCTGACTATATACAGGCAGTCAAAGATGTTGGTCATACAAATAGACATACAATCACGAGAAGTCGTTAATAGTATGCCAAGTAATAAATAGCTTATTTTAGAAATTACACAGCATTCACTTTGACGCTCCCCTACCCCATAATTTCACATTTATGCTACCATGCAAGTGGTGAAATAAACAAACAGAATTTGTAAAATTATTAGCTCTTTCAATTGTGAGCAAGTTCACTTCCTGAGTACGCTTGTGCTGAAAATAGGGCAAATAAGCCCATGCTAGGAACTTCAAAAACTTTGGAAGAAATATAGCGGTTATGCGCTACCACCCCTGATGTTTTCCTACTTGATTTCCATTAAGAACACAGTACTTCTGATTTGGGAACAAAAATTGGCTATGTCAAAAAGCATCAACTTTTCATTACTGTTCTCACAACTACCCATTTTTTAGCCTCGATATTATTGATGGGGCCGCGGCAATTGCTACAACTTAACTGTAAATGCACCACTTAGAATTAGTTCTGCGCTGTTTTCCTGGTTGCGTTTACGCCAGGACCTAGCTACATGGGCGCAGCCAGAGGCATTAGGTCGTACATATAGGCATACTATTACGAAAAAGTCGTAAGTACTGATCTTAATATTTCATACGTTATTCCTGAAATTACATATTAATCACTTTGGTGCCCTATCTTGTATTTCATCAAATGAACGCATAAACGTTTGTGAAATTGTTGGCTGTGTTTAATATGATTAAGTCTAGTTCTAAAGTACGCTATGTTTTAAACAGGACAAGCAAGACGTAGTCAAAAACTCCAGAAACTTGACGGGAATTTAGTAGCTATGTGCAGCCTAATTCAATGTTTTGTTTAATCGATTTGATGATGGAAAGAGAATTGGTTGTATTGAAACACATTAACTTTTAATTACTGCTTTCACAAATATCAATCGAATGAAGCTGACGCAGCGGTGTGGTAGAATCAGAGCTGGGCACCGCAAATTTAAACTCAATTCCGCAACCACAAATTCCGCAAAACTGCAAGAGGTGTTCCGCAACCGCAAATCCGCAAGTTTGCGATAGGTTTGCGGTGACTTTTCGCACTTCCGCAACCGCAAATGCACATTGCACTTCCGCAAACTTAGACCACAATATTTACTGTTATTCTGCCTTCATGATGACCTTTTTTATCTTTGAAGGTCAGATTTTGACATCGACCAGACGTTGACCTCCAAAAAAAAAGGTCATCAGCTCCCGGACGGTAACCTCCAACCCAGAAAATAAGAGCCTTCGCGGTTTTACCGCGGATCAGGCAACACTGCCTATTGGTTTGCGGATTTGCGGTAAATTTCAATTTTTCACCGCAAATCCGCAAATATTTGCGGAAGGAAAATTAGGTTCGCAAATCCGCAAACAGAAACTTAAGTCCACAATTTGCGGATTTGCGGACCGATTTGCGGAAGTGCCCATCTCTGGGTAGGATACTTTATTTTTGACCTTGACATTGATGATGAGGGCACTGCAATTGCAATAACTTAACTATTGGTGATTCATTTCGGGTTTAATGTACTGTTTCTTAGCTGCGCTCATGCCAAGACCAAGGAACATACCTGCAGCCAGAAGCTTTGGATCATACAAATAAGTATTCGACAATGAAAACGTCGTAAGTAGTGGGCCTAATATCTGATAGCTTAATCCTGAAAATACATATCATCACCCTGGCGTCATTCCACAACTTTGGTATGCTTCCAAGCACTTGCCCAATTTAACCCATAAAATTTCTTAAGTTAAAGAACGTTTATGACGAAAACAGGGGAAAAAGGACGTTGTCAGTGACTTCAGAAACTTGGGAGACATGTAGCGGGTATGCGCAACCCCCATAATATTTTTTGATTGATTCTCTTTCAAAAAACGGTAGCTTTGTTTTGAAAAGAGATTTGGCAAAGTCAATAAACATAAACTTTTTATTACTACATTCACAACTGTAAAATGGGTGAAACTGGCGCAGCCGGCTGAACAGATATTCTTTACCCCGACATTATTGATGGGGCCCCATGGGCAATGTTTGGCAGAGGCGGCTAGTAGGTCTATACAAAAGCAGAATCAACCGCAAGACTCTTTAAGAGCCCAACATGACTATCAGGACAACTCAATCAAGAGCACGTACGTTAGCAGTTGAAAAACACTCATGCTCAAACGACGCTTGCATGCGCAAATTTACGCCACGTAGCGCAGCAATTGCTGATAGATCACTAGCTCACAAATAAAACATCGATTGTTGATGAAACTGCGCCATGACTATACCAAATCTGACAGGTTAAAAAACAATTCAGTATCGTAGTTGAAAAAAGTTATACTCTAGACACGCAGAATCGACCCTCGTTTTATATAACCAGAATCATGTCTACGAAAATTAACCATGTCTTGCCCGGTTTTTCAATCGTAATTAAATAGCGCTACTTAGTGTTGACTCAGTACCTAGCGATTACTTCTGTATAAACAAACAAATATTAATAGATAAAACCTGGCAACACCCCCTCCACAGCTTATCACAAACCACTTTTACTTTCACTTTTTCACAAATCCTACCAAAGACGTCATCAGATAGCTCCAGCTTCAGAAAACTTTACCTAAACATGCGCCAAATGGACTATCCTGTACTGATGATGCTCAGCACAAAAACAATGGTTTCGAATAAAAGCCGACAAGCTCAATTTTGTGTCTTCAGGAAAGGCACTCAACGGAATATCTCCATGTTTACGTGGCAAACATGTGGTGCCTCGTGAAGAACTGTGAACTGACAACCGCAACTGAAGAAGTAGGTAAAAACGATAAAATCCTCGACCTACTTCATGCATGTTTAACCCTACTTCATGCATGTTTAACTGCTTCATCAATTACGTGCTCATTGTCACATCAAAATGCTTAGGCTTGTAAGACTGCAGAAACAGTCATCATTATCATTATCTACAATGTTGTGACTAACATTAAAGTGCTAACGGACAAAGCAGTGTTTTCTTCATCAAAACACGTCCAAAATTTCATTTGTTTTTGATTTTCGATCTTGCTCAAACGTATAAACACATTGTCACAAAAAAAGCGTTCTGAAAATCAAATGTCATTGCTATTAACTTTTGACGTTTTGGGATTGATTGATCTCGCTATTTTGTTAGTAAATTATTGATCAGCTTTAGAGGCATACAAACCAAAGACTATAAACCGAAACAGTACAATATACCAACACGTAATACAACTCAGCGATTACGTAACTAATTACAATAATGCATTATCGCTTTCTACAGTGCAAGCGATCTTGGAATTCTGATAAGGCATAGTTTTATTATGGTTAAAAAACATATCAGTTTAGTTTTGCATTTTAGTTTTGAGAAAAATTAATCTCAAAACATCGATCAAAGTTATTCACATTGAAATGTCAGGTCAATTTTTAATTTACAATATTACATTAAGTTATTCAAAAACATTTTAATTGTTTATTATATTTACAGGTTATTTAGAACCACATCAACTTGATAAAAATTCTCTCAAGTAAAAGTTGCTCATGCTTTTGTAAAACAAATTTTTATTGGTCGGCCAATCCAGGACTGCGTTCAGGAACTTTTCAGAGAGATTTAATCAATGAAGATGAAGTCCTGCCGAAACTAATTTCTGGTTTTGGGAATAAAATTTTTACAAAATACTGTTGTCATATATTTTAGAGGATTATAATCTTTTATTTTCTGAACCACGCCCCTGTTCATTAGAATTCATTGTTGTTTGTAGAATTTAAATTTCTTTCTCACAAAGTCCTTTATATAAACTACCACACGGTTCGTCATAGGATAGACCAATATTACTAGATTTTGGAAATGCATTCATAGAAAGACAATTTGATGCGCGACCACCGCGACCTCCAGAGAATCTCCAGTGTATCCGATGTCCATCTACGCGCTCACCATTCACCCACATCCAGTTTCCTTCTGATGCAATATCATTTGCTCCGATCCAAACATATTTGTCGATTGACATATTTTTAATCAGTTTTTTTCTATCATCTCTACTTTTCATGCCATGTATTGCAAGATCACCTCCCCAACTTTGACATATTTCTCGGCTTTTCTGCCACGACTGACTACCTGGCGTGAGTCGATAAATATGAGCATAAGAAGCAGTATACAATACGTTTCTTGCATTTGCTATGCTGATATTTCCTCTGCTTTGGTTTTTTGGAGTTTTCGCTTGCAGAAAAAAGGAATTTGTTTGCTCTTGTTGTTGATATTTCCTGCTTTGATTTTTTAACGCTTCCATTTCCTGAAAAAGATAATTTATTTGCATTTGTAGCTGATTTCCTATGCTTTGGTTTTTTAGAGTTTTCCCTTCCAGAAAAAAGGGATTTATTTGCTTTGGTTGATATTTCCCGCTTTGATTTTTTAACGCTTCCATTTCCTGAAAAAGATAATTTATTTGCTTTTGTAGCTGATTTTCTCTGCTTCGGTTTTTTAGCGCTTCCACTTCCTGAGAGAGGGAATTGAATTGATTTCGGAGCAAGTTTATTTGTCGATCATCCGGAATTCCAGGTTCCCCCTTCTGGCCAGGACTTCCTCGTGACCCCATTTCGCCTTTCGGTCCTCGTATTTTCGGAGATCCCATTAAAGGGTTTGGGGAGGTTTGTGGACTTTGCTGAGACAATACGCTATCGCTGATGGAACATGTGAGAAACTGATGAGCACAGCAATTTGCGGCGAAAATTATGATGCAAACAATCAGCTTCAACATTGCGTTATATTCAGTCCTGGAATCAGCGTTGCAATCAGAAACACTTTAATCTGTTAAATAAATGTTTAAAATACTGCAAGATTCTGCTAAAATCGTGTTAGATTGCATTGAATAATAGCATGATTCTTAGAATGCTTAAAGATTTTATCACTTTAGATTTTCGAAATCCCTGGGTTTGATGTGGTTGAGTTTTGAATAAAAACTCGGCACCCAAAATTTGTTTCCATTATGACCTCATGCAGATGCGGCTCACTGCCTTTAAGTTGCGATTTTGGCCTATCTCGAAAACTATTTATCGTAGAGTGACAAAACTAGTGTCAAAAGATGCCAAAACACGATTTCCTGCAACTGTTTCAGAGGGTTACAAGCCGTATCTGCAGTTGAAAAAAGTTATTTCACAAAAACTACTTTTTTACGTAATTGACTATTTTATCATTTTTAGCACACATTTTGCTTAACTTGTAACAATATCAACAATCAAACAACAGCACACTAACGTTACATTTTTGATTAAACACAAAAGTCAGTTTCCATATTGCATAAAAATTCATGTAAACGACTGTCAGGGCGGTTCGATCGAGCAGAGTTTTCGCTTATTTTTTCTTTAATTATTCCTTTTCATTTTCCGATTCTTCGTTCAGTGACCCAATCGTTGTTGTGTATGAATTTCCAAGATGCAGGATGGACATGTGAATTGGAGATACAACGCGCTTTTTACTTTTTATCGTGAAAAATTGCCTTAAATGTGATGTCGGATCACTTAAGAGAAAACAAACACCTACGGATTGAAGCAGGGAACACGTTTTGACTACTTCAGCTGAATTTGTTACTCGTATTCTTAATTCATTTAGCTAACGCTAGATCCCCTGTCATTGATTTTTGAATAGCTGAAATGTTATTCAACAATGCTTTGCCTTCCATCGCTTCAGAACCTTTTTTTCGTTCAACAATCGAGATAACGTGAGTCAGATATATTTCGCTTACGTGGAACATGCACTCAAGAGTGTGAATGTCGTGGTCTATGTTTCTGTTAAAATACTCTTGTTGTTGTTTACCCGGCCCCTTCCGAGGGATGGGGGCATGGCGGAAGACCATGGAGCCCCAGAAGCCGGCCAACTCCCCAGGGTCTGGACCAGAGGTCGTAAAGAGATAGAGAGTCGCCAAAGAGTGAGCGGAGCAAAGAGTCCGTAGCTGGACAGTGCAGAATGAGATGAGAGATGTCCTGGGACGAGTGTCCACAGGCGCTGCAGGAAGGATTCTCGATTCTGCCAATCCTAGAGAGATAAGAAGCTAAAAAAAGGCTGTGTCCGTTGCAGCGTAGACGAGAGAGGACACAACGAGCATGACGAGGGAGCACAAGTCCCTCGGTGGAAATCGAGGGAACCTGTGTGTCAAAGAACTTCGATGAGACAGAACGCCTCCAGTCCGAGATAAGACGAGAGTGGATACGAGAGATTAGAGGAGAGAGACTACACGGAATGGCGGAGGGTGCAAGTAGCGCTCCCCGTCTGTCAAGCTCATCAGCCGCGTCGTTTTCCGATAGAAATGAGTGTCCGGGGACCCATTGTAGCCTGATAGAACAGAAGAGAGAAGACAGTTCCTGCCAGATCTGCCACAGAGTTTGAGATAAGAGGAAAGATGGGGGAGAGGACAGGGTGGCGAGGACAGAACGAGAGTCAGATAATAGGAGAAGAGAAGAAAAATGGCAGACTTGTTGGTGCTGCCGAGACCAGCAAATAGCGTGCAGAATGGCACACGCTTCAGCGGAAAAACTTGAGCATAGTATACCTGCCGAAAAGGAAAGAGTGGCCTCAGTGCCATAGAGAGAGCAGTTGGCAAGAACGCCTGAGCCGCCCTTGCCAAAAGGAAAAGGAACAGAGCCGTCTGTCCAAAGCACCAGATCATGAGGGGGGAGAGAGTCAAGATGGGCGAGCACCTCACTTTGGTGAGAGGGAGGGGGATCAGAGCGAGAGCATGGAGTGGAAAGGGTGGACTCCACGTTGAACAAAGGCAAATTCCAAGGAGGACAGGGAGGGCAGGCAAGAGGAGCCTCCCTAGGAGAGGTAGAAAGAAGCATGAGCGGGTAAGTGGACGCAAGAGCTCTCCAGGACGATCTGCAGAGTCTTGGTTTCACTCCTAGTCTGGCCAAACCTGAAATAGGAAAGGAGGTTGGGAGACGAAGAGCCCTCTCATAAGAAAAAAGAGTGAAATGAGTCAAAGTGACTCGTAGGGGAGGTAAAGAAGCCTCGGAAAGAAGAATTGGGATAAGGAAGGACGAGAGGCAGCCGGTGATGGCGCGACTGGCCGCTTGGTGGAGGCGTTCCAATCTGGTAAGATTGGTAGCGCTTAGAAAAGGAAACCATCTGGGTGAAGCGTAAGTGAGAAGGGGCCGAAGAAAAGATTTATACAGAACAGAGAGGGACTCCTTAGAGGGGCCCCATGAAGAAGCAGAGATACAGCGTAAGACCTTGAGACGTGGGAAAACTTGGCCTTCAGCGAAGATACATGCTTAGAAAAGGAAAGTGTGCTGTCGAAGGTGACCCCGAGAAAAGTTGGAGTGGAATTGAAACGGAGGCGGGAGCCGAGTAGGAGGAGGTTGGGTTGGAGGTTAGCTTGGTGGGGATCCACTGAGAAGAAGGAGGCCTCACATTTGCTCGGATTGAGAGGAAGACACCAGTACTCAGACCAGCGCTCCAATCGAAACAGAGCTCCTTGTTAGGCCTCCACCGTAGTGCGGACCGAGGGGGAGGAGGGTCAAATGGCCAGATTGTCAGCGTATAGAAAGCAGCTGACAGAAGAACACAGAGAGGCCGGGAGATCATTAATGAAGAGAGAGAAAAGTACAGGGCCAAGAACGGATCCTTGCGGAAGACCTCGACGGACTCGAAAGGAACGGCTTTTGTGATTTTGAAAGACCCTGTAAGCGCGCCTATCAGAAAGGAAAGATTGAGTCCAACGAGCAAAGCAAGGAGGGAGGCCAGCCGAAATGAGTTTATGGAAAAGGGCGGGATGCCAGACAGAGTCAAAAGCTTTAGAGAAATCGATAGTAGACAGGATCGTCCGAGAGCCCGGCCTGAATTTGTTAAACCCATCCGAAATGGACTGATAATGGTACAGAATTTGATCAAGTGTACACCGACCAGGGCGGAAACCGGCCTGGCGGGGAGAGATAATGGAATTAGATTCCAGAAAGAAGAGTACACGGAATAGAATGATGCGTTCAAACAGCTTTGATACGCAAGAGGTGAGAGAGATAGGCCGGAAGGAAGCAGGAGAGTCGAGAAGCTTTCCCATCCTGTGGATGGAAATAATGGAAGATGTCTTCCAGATGGAAGGAAAGGAATGCGAAGACCAGGAAAGATTGAAGATGCAAAGAATAAGATCCATGCCAGAGCGAGGAAGGTGCTTTAGTATGGGATAGGCAACTTTGTCTGGGCCAGTGGTGGTGGACGAGGAGAGGTTGGAGGCAGCCGCAAGAAATTCAGCCGGGTAGCAAGGATAGCAAAAGGACGAGTGAGACTCCTCCGAGCACGTGGATCGGCGGAGTTCAGAGAGGTAGCCTCTGGTTGAGAAACGGAAAAGTGAGATCTCAGGTAAGTGGCATGCACCGAAGCCAATTCTCTGGGAGAAAAACGGTTAGGAAAGTTAGGAGAGGAGGAAGACGAGGAAGGAGAGCCAGCGATAGAGCAAAGGAGAGAGTGTACAGATTTAGGGTTAGACCTAGGTGAGAGAGAAGAGCAAGTCGTCTGCCATGCCTCAGTCTTGGCCTTGGCAATGACTGACGAGGCGCGTCAAGAAGGGAAGAGGTGAGCCTGGCGATCTTCATCACTTCTGTGAGCGGCAGCGAAAGCCTTGCATCTTTCACTAACCGCTTCTTCCACCTCAGGACACCACCAGGCTTTAGGAGGGCGTTTGATGCGGCCGAAAGGAATGGAAGATTTGGCCGCATTCAAAGTCAAAGAGGTAAAGAGAGCAGCAGCAGAGGAAAGAGACGAGTATTCCTCTGCTGAAGGACAGTGAGAGTCGAAGTAAGAGGCAAAGCCATCCCAGCGAGCTTTCTGAAAATTGAAGGAAGGGGGACGCTCGTTGGAGCGAAGGACCGGAGAGAGAGGAATAGATAGAAGAATTGGTAAGTGGTCAGAACTCAGGTCCTGTAGCACCTCCCAGGAGCAGGAAAGGGCAAGAGAGGAGGGGGAAAAGGAGATGTCAGGAGAAGAGTGACTCCTCCCCGCGGGGATCGGAAGTACCTCCTGAGTCCCAGAGGGGGTGATGGCAATTGAAGTCCCCAAGAATAAAAAGATTTTTGGATGAGGGAAGGATGGAGAGAGAAAAGGAGTCAGTTCTGCCATCCGTTGGAGAGGAGCGAATAGGGGGGCCATACACATTGAGAAAGGACACCGAGGAGGAGTTGTTAAGAGAGATGTTGATCCCTACATAATCAGAGTAAGGATCAAGTGAAGAAAGATAGGAGGTAGAAAGTTCAGAAAAGGATAGGCCCTGCCTGACGAAAATGACAACGCCGTCGCTAGCCTGCGTGGTATCGGATGAGAGAATGCCAGACCGGGAGTGGGTGCGATCAGAGTGCAGAGCAGATAATCCAGGAATCCGGAAAGAGGAAGAGGAGTTAAGATTGGATTCCTGAATGCAGATAAGGTCGACAGGATGGCACGAAAGAAAGTGATGTAGTTCAGTGATCCTGGCTCAAAGACCTCCAGCATTCCATTGAAGAACCCTGAGAGAGTCAAGGGGAGAGAGGAGGCAGGAGGTGCAGAAGTATAGCCAGGAACGAGGGACGGTGGTGAGAGGGCAGAGGAAGGAGATATAAGATGGGCAGATGGGGGAAAAGAAGTTTGGAGACGAGGGTGGGGCGAGAGTGCAGCATTAGCAGAGGGGGGCCAGATTCCTCAGTGGAGGTATACGTAAAATACTCTTCGAAATGAGTATTTACAATGGATTTTTTCCAGTGTTGAAAGCTGTGGTATCTGCCAAAACTGAATATACGTTTTGAAGAGTTTCGTTATCAACTTGTTCAGTGATGGTGTTAAAAATTACTTTTCAAGTAACAGAAACGGTTTTTGGAATAGATCTCACGAGCATAACAGTATCACATGAATCCAGCTGAGCATTTACGAATTGACCTACAAGTACATAGCGATCAATTTTTGCAATTATTCTACCATCGTAGCACAACTACACTGGAGAAGCTACAGCCAAAGGTTCTTCACTTTTCTTTAAAGCTTTCATTCGGACGTCTTCTCGTCGGCGATATAGTGTTGAAGCCGATGCAGCTACACATCTTCGACCAAAAAGTGACACCAGTTAATCAGATTGCTTGCGAATGGATGTCATGCGGCTATCGGCAAGGATGCAACTTTTATAAGTTACTGAGTACAGATGAACCTTTTCATTGCTATTTCCTCCAACTATTTTTTAGTATGTTTGTAATTGCAATCTACTCCAGCTTCATTTATCTCCTTATCAGTTTCATCGCTAGAAGAATCTAATGAATCCATTAAAAGCTGTATCCCGTTTCCTTAATTTAGTGGGCATAAGAATAATATCTGCAGCTTTTAGCCTACATAATTTTACGCCAGAAGAAGTAGGTTGCTCTGTTTGTGACGATACTCGATACGTAGGTTTTTTCGCTGCATCCCTATCTTGACTTAGGTCTAAGCTTCTCATATACATTTTTTGGCTTTCACTCTGATTTTTGATGAACATAATCGGGTTGTCAAAATCGCAAGTGCAGTGTAGCTTTCTTTTTCATTAAGCAGAGGTTTCTCAGAGATCAAGCACTTGCAACGTCATATATCGAGTAACTTTTCCAACCAGTCTTGATCTTTCTTTTTTCTCTGTGCATTTTATTCTTTCTGGCTTCATCAAATTTATTGATCAAATCCTTTAGCTTAGACTCAATTCTCTGCTCGCTTATTATTGGAAGACTTGTTTTATTTCATGATGATGCAATCCCCAACTTATCTTTTACATCTTGAAAACCTGGTTTCTTTTTGGGAAACTTAATATCTGTGTCAATTAATGCTATGTTGAAGTAATAGTAGCGACCCTATTATCTCAGCATTTGAAGACAGGATATTGTTTTTAAGTTTTTTAATTTCCTTCAATCAATTATGCACATCGCTCCTCAAAGCCATTGCAAAAATTCTAAAGAACTAAATTGAACTCAATATCATCAAACTTGACATTTCAAACGGGAATGGGAGAATAATTTGATTTATATTTTAAAACTGTCTTTATTACGTCATGAATTATAAAAAATTAGCATGTAATGGGAAAACAGTGGGGAATTTTAAATGCAACAATTTTGTTGTAAATTTCCAAATTTTACAATAAAAAAGTAGTTTTTTTGAAACAACTTTTTTTTACTACAGATAGGCTTTCCAATCCTCTGGAACGGTTATAGGAAATCTTGTTTTGTGCATTTTTGACACTAGTTTCGTCACTCAACGATAAGTAGTTTTCGAGATAGAACAAAAGTCCCAAAATCGCAATTTCAACGACCGTGAGCCGCATCTGTATGACGTCATAATGCAAACAAAGTTTAAGTGGCAAGTTTTTACCCAAAACCCCACCACATCAGACCCTACGGATTTTGAAAATCGAAAGTGGTAAAATTTTGAAACACCCTAAACCTTTGCTAAAAGATTTCCATATTTTTATTGCTTGAAGCGGGTTGTGCAAACTACCACCCGCAGAAGAAGTTCACTTGTGATTCGCATCCATGATCAATCATCCAAAATCAAAAAGGTCTTCAAGTCAAAGACTTTGGCTTTATGAGGTTGATCTTTGAAAGAAACAAAGGTTTTGTAGAGTCCGCACCTGGCTTCTAGCATTGTTTGGTTAGGTAAAATATATCCCCTGAAAAAATTTGCCCATCCCTGGTTTAAAGAAAATTAAATCTCCGTTTTTAAGTTGCTCAATGATTTACACAATAAAACCTAATACTGGCTATGAGTTTACCGTGGGCCTACAGGTGACGGGTATTCACAATTATATTTCTAAAAAGCTCTGAATACTAAAGTTTTGCTGTAAGGAAATATCAATTGCTGTAGTCGTAAAAGCATAGAAGCTGGAGGTCTGAAACTCCTCAGACTGTTGTTGATCTGAAAACAAAGCAAAAAGTGGAGCTATGTACAAAATCAAATTTGAAAAAATTCTACTACTTCTGCTAAACATCTAAGTTTGTTTGAAATTCACCAATTTGCTAAATTGAAAATTCTTCATCTGTTTGATATAGTTAACTGGCAACATGTCCTGAAATATCTGATGATGTTGTTCACCAGACATTAAATCAAATTAGAATTTACTTTTACTGCCTGAATTCTGTCAACGCTAATCATATTTATATGCTTTCAGCTACGCCATAGATATGGTTGAATAAACAGCTTTTTTCATTCATAACTCTTGATAAAAATTGTCAGAAATGGCAAATTGTAACCTTTTTTTGGTTTTATTGCATTTCTATTAGCAACTTTGTAATTTACTGAAAACAATTGTGATACTACTTGCCATTCTTTTCGTGCTTTCATAGTACAACGTATGTGGCATCACAATCACTTTCAACAATACCTAAGCCAGGGATGTTAACTGGCGATCCACCGTCCAAATCCGGCTCGCCATGCCCGGTTTTGTAGCTTGCGTAAAGCTAATTTTGCAATAAACAAAATAAAATAATTGGTATTCTAGTACCGCAAATACCTTTTAATCTTTGTGCATCGTGCATGTACTCTTTGAGCGCAGTCGTACAAAACAGGAGGCAGTGAGGGCACTTGCCCCTCAGGTAGGCGGGATTTGGAAAAACAATCTACGTTTTAGACAAAGAAATCAAGCATTTTATATCTATCAGTTTAAAGTTTGCTGTGAAGTTGAGTATTTTTCGGCCAACGATCGATTTTAACTTTTTCAGGCCAGCGCTTAATTAATGCTTTAGATTACATATAAAAATGAGATCCGAAATTGGTTTTCTAGACATTCTCTTGCACAGTGCCACCAGATACGAGTATGCTATTTTTTGGCAGGGAAAACTCTGGTTTGGCAGACAGCGGAGTTTTTGGGCAAAATTTGAAAAAAATTTAAAGCAGCAAGTTTAGCAGATCGTTGGTTTAAGATTTAGGGTAAAATTTGTTTTTTAAAAGACTATAATCGTTCAATTATTCAACAATATATTGTTTATATCACATTATGGTAGGTATCCTTTATTGCTGTGACTGAAAACACGTTTATACCAATCATATTGACATTTTTCAATTAATCGATACGTTTGGCAGACGCTGCAGAAGGATAAAATATTTCTTTTAAGAGATCCTGTCTATGGCATCATGTGTGAAACACATATATTTTTAGGAATCAGTGTGGACCAAATTTCTTTCTTGTGTTCTTAAATTTTTTGGTGCCATTCTCCAAACCTACCAATCTACAAAAAATATAGCATTGTACAGAGATCGCTGAAGCCAACAAAAGAAAGTTGAGGCAAGAGTTTGCGAACGAAATGAAGCCCTGTGTTTATAAAGCGATATGACTGCTAAATGGCGAAGTGTTTTAATGCCTTGAATATTGAGTTTTAAATGAGAGTTCTTTTTGGCCCTTTTTCTGTATGACTAGCCCCAAAACATATGCATTTGCTGGTGATAGCAATTTAATAAGTTTATTCTGCAGTGCTATAAGTGAGCACTATGTTTTTGTGATTTTGACACAAATGACGCGTTTCTGTTACGCACTTTTCATCGTCATGTCACGTCTGACATTCAGGTACGCTACATTAATAAATGTCACTAGACTGTCATATATCAACCAGTATGCTAAATAAAACTGCATGTGTCAACATAATATTTGGAGTCGGTGATGCAGGGTACATTTTTTTGCTTTAACGTTTTTGTGTCATGAAAGAAACCCTTGTCACAAACTCATGGTGGTTGTTTGCTTCTGTTTTTGCTTTAGGTTTGTTGCGTGAATGTGCGCAATGAAGTGGTGGCAGAGTTTCAAAGATGTAGCTTTATTAGAGACACTGGTTGTGTGATGTTATTTTTTTATTTATTTATGCGTATGAGCTCATGCTCTGTTTGCATGTCTTTCGTCAGACTGGGCCACCACGATGGGTAAACTGCTTGTCCTCACCATCTGTCTGCCACATAAAGACGGAGGCGTCCCGTTAAGTGCCTTGCCCAAGGACACAACAAGCAAGCTTGCCGGCTTGTTCTCCACACTATCCCTTATGTGCTGAGTGCCAAGCAGGGAAGCTGTGAATACCATTTTTTAAAGTCTTTTGGTATGACTCGACAAGGGAAATGAACCCCAGGTCTACCGACTGCGAAGCGGACGCTCTAACCACTACGCCATCGCGCCGGTCAAGTGTGATGTCATTTATGCAAACAATTTTAAAGTCACTTTGATACACAATATGATATTCATTATGAATGGGATATAAATAATTTCAAACTGGGGGTAAATTTGAATGTCAATACCAATATTTGGGCAAAATCGACTTTGTCGACCAATAAGTTTGAGCTTCTTACGGCCATCTCTTTGAGCATCGCGTCCAGCACTTTACTTGGCCTTGCACATATCTACTGAATGTCAAACGCGTTTTAAGATTTTTTTCTTTTAACAATGCCAATGGGCAGCGTGAGTGTTTCGTAAACAAAAAAGATTCTACCGTAACTTTGCAAGTTTCTAGTGCTTGCCGGCTGGGTGTTAAGAGAGAAAGAGAATGAAAATTCTGCGAACAACCCGCCTTGACAAGGTGATTGTACAATGTTCATAGTACAAGTTTTTGTTATTTTTGTTGCCAATTTTTGTAGGTTGTTTCTCTCATGCATTTTTGTACGGGAATATTCATTCACTCAGATCTTTATAGGATGCTTAACAGTAAATGCTGTGTCAAAACTTGCAATTTGGCATGCAAAGAACGTGCAAATGCTTGCACGTTGTTTCGGACCGAACCGTACAAAAATCTTTTGATGAGCACTTTGCAGATAAAATCGAATGTTCATCCAGCAAGATGTAGGGGAAAATCCAGGTTAGTTGATCCAATTTTCGTTTAAATCCACAAAGCGCTCGTTTTATTCACTATTTTGAAACTTTAAATAATTTACTGTAATTATGATATTTGATTTCATTATTGCAAGTGAAAATAGTTTCATTTTGGTTTATAAAAATAATTTTTTGAGACATCAAAAATGATGTAAAAGTTGGCAGGTAATCCCCATGTGTTGGGATACTTATGCCAGGTCGTGAGGTCAGTGGAGCCATTTAGCTGAGAACTTTGAACAGCTTTGATTTGCAACAGAGTTACTAAAAATTGCTTTCATGTTCTCCCATTAATAACTTTATGCTTGATCTCCACTATTTGCCTGTCCTACAAATGACGATGTGAGGTATTTGCTTTTCAATCAGGTGATTAAGAGATGATACAAACTAATGATAAAGGGTGTCCCATTAAGACGGATTGAAATTAGCAGTAAATAAAACAATGTTATCGGTGAAAATTTATTGATTTCTCTATTGGATCATGTCGTCTGATTCTTGGCGATTATGTATGATATACAATACCGCCCAAATGTCCGCCAAGGCTTCGGCGGCACACCACCACTCGATGGTCAAAGCTTTTGATGACGTCTCTGCATAGTTCATCCGCGATCTCACCAATATGCCTTCTTATCTCATCCTTAAGCTGTTGAACTGTTGTTGGCTTGTTGGCATAGACGTTACTTTTGAGGTAACCCCACAGGAAGAAATCTAAAGGCGTCAAATCGCACGATCGTGGTGGCCAATTGACTTCGCTGTTGCGAGAGATGATGCGACCTGGGAACTTCTCATTCAATAAGACCATTGTTGCATTGGCTGAGTGGCATGTGGCGCCGTCCTGTTGAAACCACACATCTTCAACATCCATACCGTTCAATTCAGGCCATAGAAAGTTGGTTATCATGGCACGGTATTGCTTGCCTGTCACCGAAACAGAATTCCCGGCTTTATTTTCGAAGAAATACGGCTCAATGATTCCGTTAGCAGAAAATACACACCAAACAGTGACCTTTCGTGGATGCAGAGGCTTTTCAACAATCTTCCTTGAATTTTCATGAGCCCAATATGATAATTCTGTTTATTAACGAATCCACAAAGATGGAAATGGGCTTCATCACTAAAGATGATTTTTTGCGAAAAATCATCATCGGTTTATCTCTGTTCGTGTACCCAATTGACGAATGTACGGCGCTTCAAATGGTCATCAGGCTTCAGTTCTTGTGTCAGTTGAACTTTGTAAGCGTATAAAGACAAATCGTTTGTCAAAATTCGTTGTAACGATGTTCTAGAAAGGTTCAATTCCTGCGCGCGATGTCGAATGGAGGTGTCTGGGTGCTCGGCCACACTTTCACGTACTGCAGCAATGTTTTCATCTGAACGACGTAAGCGAGCACGCGATGGTGTTTTCACATCTGCCACTGACCCAGTTTGTTTGAATTTACGAATATTTTTCCCTATTGCACTCTCGGTTGGTCGATTATGTTGACCAAAAAACTCACGAAGTGCGCGAAATGCAGTTTTGTTTGAACGTCCATTTTCGTAATAGGCTTCACCAACTTTAACACGTTGTTCGATTGTTAATCTTTGCATGTTTGAAATTGCCAAAGACTGAAATTGTTAAATCTGAAACAAACAAAAGAAATTCATTTGACACTTAGACATAATTCACATTAAAACTCTGTCCAAGTTATTAGGACACCAAAACTTTGACCATCGAGTGGTGGTGTGCCGCCGAAGCCTTGGCGGACATTTGAGCGGTATTGTATATCATACATAATCGCCAAGAATCAGACGACATGATCCAACAGAGAAATCAATAAATTTTCACCGATAACATTGTTTTATTTACTGCTAATTTCAATCCGTCTTAATGGGACACCCTTTATATGCAATATGCATAAGATTGGATTCCCCGTTGAACGACCATACAACTAACGTTGAGATAAACAACATTTAAAAGGAAATGAAAATAAACACACAAAACAAATAACTACTTTGACCTCAAATTAAAAATTTTTTTATACTGGTATGCTTGTACAATTATATTGAAATAATAGTTGACATTCGGTGTGTTGTGTACCTCCAACTTGTTTTGACGTTGGCAGTTTGTGCTCAATGTCAGCTTTGAAAAAGATACTGCATCTTCTTCATTAGGTAAAAAAACTGATTTTTCATTCAGCTGTTTAGGTAATCGCTTCAAAATCGTACTCTCACAGTCGCCGTCGTTACCTTCTCTTGCAAATATCTTCTCTTGCAATGTAAAACTTTGCCTGCTTTTTTTCCCAAAACAGGAACAATCACAAAGTTCCCTTTCATCATCTCTTCTTCACTATCTGCATCGTTATGAAAACAAGCCAGCCTAGCTAGCCTAGCTTATTTATGGCATTATTGTCAAGTTTTTGATCATTTTATTTTAAATACCGTAACTTTATCGATAGGTTATCAACACCTAAAAACCTTAAATCATAGTTAACCAAAATATAGCCTACGGAAGGGGTTATAGAGTATAGTCTATAATCTACAGTATATAAATGTAAAAATTACCCTATAGGCCTAATTTTTGTCACTATCTGTCAGCTTTACACACACACAAATACATAGGTTATATTATATATACCAAGACCAAGATATAAATTCTGTGACTGTAAGTGAACTTCAACAACTTAAGTTTTCACGGTTGTCTCTCCATGAGAAAGTTGCAGTTAAGAAAAGAGGCCGTTCAACACCTGATATTCAAATTTCTCAGCCAGGCATAAGCAACAACAAGAAATATATTCGTAGCTTTCATTCTGAATGGTACCAACGGAAAAGTTGGCTTGGCGGCTGTGAAGTAAAAAATGCTCTGTTTTGTTTCCCATGTTTATTGTTTGGAGGCGATGCAACATGGACAAAAGATGGTTTTAGAAGTATAAACAAAATGAAGGAAAAAACTGAAAAGTATGAGAACTCAAAGAAACGCATTGATAATGTGGTTTCACTGTCACTTTTAGAAGCCGTAAATATTAAGGAGAAACTTAGTGATGCATACAGACATTCAGTCAATGAATGTTACATGAAAGTTAAAAAGAACCGTGAAAAGTTATCCAAAATAATAGTCTGTATAATCTTTTGTGGAAACTTTGAAACTCCCTTACGCGGACCTGACGAAAAAGACGATTCATTTAATCCAGAGGCATTCAGAGGATTAATAAGTTTTGCATCTAAATTACATCCAGATTTTAAGAATCATTTAGAAACCAGTACGGTCTTTAAAGGTGTTTCTAAAACCATTCAGAATGAGATACTTGACTGCCTGCTACAAATATACCATGAGGAGATAAGGAGAGAAATTAGAAAAGCTTCTTTTGTAGCTGTCATGGCTGATGACTCAACAGATGTTTCAGTACACACTCAAACCGTCATTGTTCTTCGGTACGAATTGAATGGAGAAACATTTGAGCGCTTTTTGGGTTTTTTTATTCCAGAAAATCAAACTGCAGATCTCATATCAAAATGTATTCCAGAACAATTAAACTAAATCCTTCAAGGAAATAGACAAAAACTTATAGCTCAAACTTTTGGTGGTGCGAATTTCATGAAAGGCAAAAAAGCAGGAGTTCAAGCAAAAATAAAAGCAGTTTATAGTAATGCACATTTCATTCATTGTTATGCCCATCAACTTAATTTAATAACGAAAAATACAGCAAGTATAACACGAAATGCAAGATTATTTTTCTCTAACATTTTGGCTATTCCAACATTCTTCTCAAGATCACCGCAACGTGTGCCCATTTTCAAGAAGCATGTGGACGCCAGCATTCCACGTCCTTCCTCTACAAGGTGGAACTTCAACATACGGACCATAAACAGAGTTCATAAAAATTTGGAACCTTCAAAAAACCACCTTACTGAAATCCAGTCAACATCAAATGCAAATCAAACCATCGCAGAAGCAACAGGAATTTTAAAATATTTAAATGGTGGTAATTTCATGTTTTGGTTAGAGCTTTTTCATCAGATTATACCTCATGTTAAAGTAATTTACAACCAAATGCAATCTCGTGAAATTAGTGTGTTTAAAGTCAATGAATATATAACAAATTTCAAAACTGCTGTTTTAGAAATAGGAAACTCAAAGTACTGTGAAAATCCTTCACAGACACTCGTGGCAGAGGCCAAGGAAGTGTGCGACTGTATATGTGTAGATATGGTTGACAGGTACTCTTCCCCTAAACACTTAGTAGCTGCCAAATTGTTCAATAAAGAAAGGTTCAATGGTTTTAAGAATAAACTGCCTACAGAAGAGATAATACCGACCACTGAATCATATCCCATGATTGACAAAGAAAAGCTTGAAACCGAATTAAAGGTATTCTATTGTAGGTCTGATATTCATGAGTACATCAAATTAGTTGACCTGCTGAAATTGATCTTAGAAAACAATCTATATGACGTTCTTAGTGAAATTACAAAACTGATAAAAATCCTCTTGACAACTCCCATGATTACATCAGAGCCAGAACGCTGCTTTTCAACACTGAAAAGAATAAAAACTTTTGTATGGAGTACTATGAATTCTGAAGGACTAAATGCACTTACAATGCTTTCAATGGAGAAAAGTTTCTTTAGTAGTCATCCAGAGATCAAGAAGAAAATTATTAATCTTTTTGCACAAATTAAGATAAGAAAAATAGATTTCATTCTTAAAGGAATGTAGGCCTAACAATTTAGGCTATTAGTAAGTAATTTTTCTTTTTATTTTGTTTTGCTCTGAATTTTCCAATTTTATATAAAAATTTCATTTTTTATATTATGCTTGTCTTTTTTTCCACGATATTGAAGAAATGGCTAAAATTAAAAAAGAATATATATATATACATACAAAAATATTCACTTAGCTTTACAGTGCTCGACAGCAAGCTTGCCTGAGTCGTAAATTGTATAGCAAAATTTTGGCTTTAAGTAGTTAGAAGCGTTAACGTCGCTACTTTTCAAGTAGCGGATACCCATCTCTGCCAAATACTCTTTCAAAGCAATTTTTTAATTCAAAAAGAGGTGGGCAATCATTCCAACAAAGGTCGACGCCTTGACTCCCGTTACGCGCTACTTTATTGAAAACAAACTGTGGTGGCGTTTTCGTATTTACTCGAAAACCAAGTTGTCAAAGACCGTAAATAATGATATTGATGACCGGTCAGTGCATAACAACACGAGCAAAGCACATACAATGTGCATTAAATTGATTTAAATTCTCCTACCTTGAAGCTGATGTGGAAGCACAGTATTTGTAGACCTACATTACATTGGCACGGTGTTAGTTTGAATTCCAAGTAGTCACATGA
The DNA here is from genome assembly GCA_963675345.1 of Trididemnum clinides. Lineage (NCBI taxonomy): Eukaryota > Metazoa > Chordata > Ascidiacea > Aplousobranchia > Didemnidae > Trididemnum > Trididemnum clinides. The sequence goes on from OY776288.1 coordinate 20,953,903, forward strand.
TTGAATCAGACACTGTTGATGCCAAATTTTTATCTGCATGAGATCACTCAATCAATTTAGCTAAACTCATTCTAGCTTTAAAGAAATCGCTTCGTCATTTCATGTACCCATTAGAGCAACTAGTTGAATAACGATTAAAATACATTTCGTTTATTCATCAAAACAATTTCCCAAAAAGGTCTTGGTAGACCTATGGAATTTGAGTAGTATTTATATAATTTCCAAGCACGTAATATTTCGTCATCATGAGAGCTAGGAAAGCATTTTGTCTGCACAAGTTTAAGCAACTAAATAAATCGAAATCTTGTTTGCACAATTTGCAATCATCACCGATTTCAAACGTTGGTTACCAGATTTGCAGAAAGAGAATCAGCAAACAGGCGACCCGTCACCAACTGCAAGCTCCAAATCCTCGTAGGCTTAACTAACCTCCTTTCTGCAGAGAAAGGCAGAAGCGCTTTTTTTTATTTTGGAGCCAAAACATGATTATTTGGCATTTTTTTTTGTTAAATATCGATTACTACTTTTCCTTTATGAAATTGCTTTATCACTCCAAACCTTTACTGCGTGAAGTCACATTTTTGGTTTTTAATCTTTTTACTTTGACTAGGAGTTGCCTAACTATTTTCACCCTGCATCTAAGATTGACTTTATTGCTATCAACTTGCGATACTTTGAAATGGGGTGCATTGAGCAGGGCTAGGAAGCACTGAAGAAGAACGTTGGCTCCAGAGCTATCAAACATTGATGCACTAGCTCCGGAACTGAAAAGTTTTAAAGCAGCTTTAGCTCAGACTCCATTCAGAATGTTTTGTAGCATTTGCCACAGTAAATAGCGATGGTTTTCTCTACCAAATAGAGTCTGAAATTTGGTCAAAAATATAAAGTTCAAAACAAATTTAACCTGATAAAACGGCTAGTACACTAAATTACTAACTTACAGCTTCATGTCAATAGTACATTACCAAACTTTATTGTAAACGAAAGAAAAAAATGTAATATGAAACGGCTGCAACCAACACTGAAGGTAATAAAAGTTTTTAGCTCCACTTTCAAAAAAAATATTTAAAGAGGCTCTAGCTTCGGTTTTGATTCCGAAGAAAATACTGGGCTCCATAGCTCCTGCTTTCCAATTTTGGAACTGAGTAATAAGCTTGATATCTACGTCATAGGTAAAAAGTGTTTTGCTTGTTTTTTGACTATAAGCAGATGTGCAAGGGCCGTTACTGCTTATGAAAAAGAACAGAAGTGCATCGCTATAATTTTTGGAGTGACTGCTTACATTTTTGCATAACTCTTCCTACTAGTTGGAAAAATGTTGACAAAATTTTCAACAAAACTATCGTTGAATTCTATTATTATTCATCAAAATGAGTTGCACTTCGTTGCTTTGCAAATTGGGAATTTGCCAAATGCACTGACCAACACTCTTTAAATTTAGGGGGTGCCAAGTAATAGTTTCTTGTTCAAAAAAAAATATTCCCAACAGGAACGGGACAAATAAAATCAAATGTGGGAAAAACGACCGAAAGGAAACTGCAAAAACGACAGGAAACTGCAAAAACAACTTAGACCTAGATGCGATTGCAAATGAAAAAACAGTGCCTCGCCGATCATGAAAGCATAATTGAAAGTGGTTATAGAGAATATAGCAATGGATATAAAGTTTTCAGAGAATTTTCTTTTGCGCAATACGAACCAATCAGAGCAGAGCAGTTGCAGCACAATAAAACTTTGGCAATGTGCATTCAATTGGTTCAACATTTTCTTCTGTTAAAAGCAATTTCCAATTGCGGGCTTAATAGACCTACGTGATTGGCATAATGTTGATGGAAAATTTATGTGCGTAATTAAATCGAACTTAGTTATTGCCAAAAAACATTTTCCTTGCACGAGAGCAAGCAATTAACCTAAGTCTTACATGTCAATCTGCACGTAGCATCACCAATATTTGGACGAAGATTGCTTGTGGCAAAGAATCAGCGACCAGCCGACAACGCCCCTAGTAGCAACATTCGCACTTCTATCACCAGCTATACGGAGCATTTTTTGTTTTAACTACATTATCAGCCAAGAGCGGAAGCACTTTCTCGTCCTGAAGTAAAAGCATGATAATTGCTGCCTTCTTTTTCAAGCAGTTAGCAGGAGCACAGTTTCTTTTTCTGTTAAATGTAACACTCGCGTATTTAATAAAATTTTTTAATTTTTTCCACTCATTTTCTGATGTTAAATTTTTTGTTTTTCCATTGACAATTTAAATTTAAACACTGCTTTTAAAATTTGTTTTCAGAATATTACTTTTAGCTTGCACTATGTTAAACTATGCATCGAGTAATTAGTTTAACATCTCTGCATAATGTTGAAAGGAATAGGTTTTGCTTGCATCAGTATTTCCCAAAATGGGTACCATGAATCAACTTAGCGGCGTTACTTATTTTGTTTGCTGTAGACAACCTTATCAATCACATTTTAAATAGTCATATCAATATTATACAAACTTGACCTAATGGTAAGATTTCGAAATTTTTGAATCAACTATAATTAAGATTTATTATTTTTTTTCAATCGTTGTTTGCATTTTATGTCGTTGATGATTTTATGTCTCTTAATACAATGTTTCACAAAATTTAGAGCGAAGAGAAATACAGTATTTGATCGTTAACTGGACCAATAGTGAAAACATTTGAAATGCAACGCGTTATGTGTAGAAGCTGCATATTGAATTACCAGAACATACAAATAAATGTATTTCTGATCTGAGAAAAAAGGCTTTCTCTTTCGTTACATAGTTATTTGATAGCGGATGTAATTCACCTTTTCTACTCCTCACATCTGAATAAGCTATCGGAATAAAAGTAGGCGGGGCTAAAGCCCCTCCAAGAATACTGTCAGCCCTCTCCCACAAATTTTAAGACTTGGCAAGGTAATTACTTTCGAAAGGTTGATCTCTGAAAAAGTCTTTACCTTTGTTTGTTTGAAGTCAACAACAGCTGATAGTCACTCAAAGGAAGAGGTCCTTTAACTTTGTGTTGAGACAAACATGTTTTCAGCAACTTTCCCTGAAAATTTTTTAAAATGGGCAAAGTACGTAAAAAAATTCTCATCTTTAAAGCCGAAAAGAGTAAAAAAGGTTTTCAGAGTAGTTTGATCTCCAAAAAAAAGGTCTTCAATAGAATTTTAAAAATCAGTAAAATGTGAAAAAGAATGTTTATGTTTGTTTGGAATTGAATTGAGCAAAAACGCGGCTCAGAAAAACTCTGCTAACAATAAGGTCTTCGATTGTATTTTGAGACAAAACTTCCTTTTGCCTTCCCTCCTCTCCCCATGCAAAACAATGAGTTACGCCTATAAAGTTAGCCTAATTTTGGGGTTGTTGTAAGGTTGATCCCGGACCGATTTTAAATTTTGAAAGTCTTGGCGAACCAATTTGTTCCACGATTGGCCAGAGCAAAGCCTTTTTTAGAACGCTTAAAGGTTTGGGCCAAAATTAAGTTTAAGGCTTCTCTCAAAGGGTGCTGAAATAGTTTTTTACAAAACGTATTAAGGAGTTACTGAGTCATCAAATCTAATATCTTCAAAAAAATTTCCTCTTTGTAAGTATTGCCTAGACCTCCTCTGAATGCTACTGCCGACCAGGGTTGTTAAAAAATGCCACTTAATTATGATATGTTGTAGGCCTACCTTTGCAAAAGCACTTCACAGTAATTTTCTCTGACGAACATATTTATCAACTAACATTAGTCGAATATTGGACTGGACGGCAGATGTTTTCTTGTAGCCCGGTCCGTGAGTACGCCTGTCCTTCAAAATCGTATCACAGACCAAAAATATATCTGCCTTAACGGTAGGGCATCTGCTGTTACTGATGTTCTGGCAAGACCTTGTAAATGGTAAACGCTTTTTACAGGGCGTGGAGATGCATTAAAACGCATTGTTAACAAGTTCTGAAGGCCTGCCATCCTTCATCTGAACTTCGAAGACCTCACCGCAAGCTAGTCGATCGTTCTTTACCATCTTACTGCACTGTGTGAGATGACTCCAGGAGACTTACTGCACGTCTGAAGAAAGGTTAGTTTTACCGGATAACCAACTAACTGCGTTCTCTTTAAGGAGGAAGCATGACCTTGTCACTGTAGCAATCTAAGCAACTTCAGCTACAAACCACAAACAAAAAGTTACCAACAACACTTGGTTTTATATGTGGAAACTGTCATGATAAACGTGACTAGGCGCCACGTGGAGTGTACTCATTTTAACTCGGACTACAGTCAGACGCCTGCCGTTGCGCCACACGACGTTTGTCGATGAACGACTGAAGTGGACCTTTTTCAACGAATCTTCACTTACATCGGAGACTGAGTGGCTGTGCGTTGACGTTGATGAATACAAGATAGTCATCGTTTACAAACCTCCACCAATTCGTCTACAAGTATGCAATCTCCAACTATTCTCATATTCTTGTCTCTACGCTAGCGACTTTAATTGCCAGCACATTGATTGGGGTTATGATACCAACTGTGCAGATGGTATCATATTGGGGTTCTATCATATTGGTGTTGTATTATGTAGGGGTTATGATACAACTGTGCAGAAGGAGAATGCCTGGTTGGTTAAATGCTGATGGAGATTGCCTCCAAAAAGTATGCCCTACGGTGATGACTCGGCGATATATTATTCATCTGGAGATAAGAAGGCGCTAGAAAAAGCTTTGAACGAAGACATGACTACACTTTCTGCGTATCTCCAGACTAGGCGGCTAAAGCTCAGCTATGCTAAAACAATGACGGCAGTCTTTCATCTCCTCAATCGAGAGACCAAACGTAAGCTAAAAGGTAATAACAATGGTGAAATCTTACCATTTTGTCCAGTGCCGGCCTATCTTGGTGTGAAACTGGACAGAGCTCTCAAGTATCGTCATCACTTTGAGGCATTGGGCAAAAAACTATCCATGCGCGTTTCGCTGCTGAGGCGACTTGCGGGTTCGGGATAGGGCGCTGGTACAAAGACATTGCGCACAGCTGCCTTGTCCCTGATCTACTCGACTGCTGAGTACTGTACACCAGCTTGGTGTCGCAGCGCGCATACTCGCCTCATTGATAGCGTTCTTAATAACGCTTTGCGCATTGTCACTGGACGCCTACGTTCTACTTTAACAAACAACCTTCCAGTTCTCTCAGGCATCCAGCCTGCAGAGCTTCGTCGCCAAGGAGTGACACTCTCCTCGGTAAATCGCAATTCTTTGGACCCTGGCCACATTCTGCATGGCCAGCTGACTGAGCTGCAGGCTGCTAGCAAGGAGAGACTAAAATCTAGACACCCGTTTATTTCTGCCGGGCGGAAATCATCGCGCAACTTATTTGAATTGGGCATTCGTGCTGTGCAATGGACAAACTTGACCTGGGACACAGAGTAGCCTACTCTAAGAGTACGTCAGTGCTCTATGTTTAGATTCCTAAGGTCAGCACAAGGTCCATTGGAATGAGTTTGACCAACCAGACCCAATCAACCCCCATAATTGGTTCAGGCTTTCCACTAATACGTTATTTGGTTATACCAGCAACCATCTCAATTCTTTTTTAAATCGAAGAGGTACTTTTTAAGCGGTCATTCAGCAATGCTGGTACGGCAAATCGTTTTGACTTACAAATTCGCTGCAGAATAAACGTCAGATAACAGGCAAATGAAAACAATCGGCCAAAATTTTATGTGCAACTCTTTAATTCTTTAACTTTAATTACCATTTTTGTAAGATTTGTTTTTATCTTTTTGCTCTAATTTGCTTTGTGTTTTGTGGTTAACTCAAAAACTATGTTATTGCCCGCTGGTTAAGCAGCACTATTTAATGTTGTTACAACTTTTTTTGTTCTTGTTTACAGATCGAATTTATTGCTAGTGACTCTCATTCTTGATGTAATATTTGTTAAATTGTCTCACTAGATATGGTGGTCAAACTGGAGTTTGTCTTGCAAAAAAGTCTGCAAAGAAATTTGTTTGATTCTATTTGATTGGAAGAAGGAAATGTCGAAGTTTTGTTTGATGTTTCAGGACAACATTATCAAAGAAAAGAATTGCAAAGATGAGGTTCAAACAATTTTAGATTTAATGAAACCTCTCAAAGATTTTCTAGGTGGCTCACATGCGTTTAACAACGACTTTGCTTTTGATGATACAGAGAGAAATGATTATGCATCGAAAAAAAGTGAAAAAGTTGCAGCTAGTTTTGCTTTGAAGTTGGATGTAGTAAACTACAGTCTTTATGCTGGTGATTTGGTTTTGGATAATAGTTTTTCTACAACGGCTTGTAATAAGAAAAAGAATGATTTTGTAAACGGCCAAATCTGTGATTTGATTTAGGAAAAATCAGAACAGACAAGTTTCAACTCTAATTGTGTTACAGTTAAGCCAAATTCTTTACTTTCATCACCTTTGAGCGGTGTAATAAAAGGCTATCTAGGAAATATTGCCCATTGGTATGGGCAAAGTAGTGATGAAGCGTCCACAAAATCTTGGTTGATTCAGTTGGAAGATTATGAAGTTTCTAAAAATGTCAATGAAAAAGATGAAACTGTTACAGATTATATGACAACAAGGTCAAGCACAAATTCTAAGCTCAACACAAATAAAAAAAAGGAAGAACTCCCAAGAAAGATAATCAATATTTCAATAATTTCAAAATTACCTAGAAAGTGTTTACAAGACTACACCTGCCAATTTCGCGATAAAAGTTTTATAACTTATTATAATTTTGCTTGCCATCTTCGATCCCATACAGGTGAAACGCCTTACCAGTGTGATATATGTTAAAAACGATTCAAACATGGTTCAGCATTGAAGAGACACGTCAGAATTTATACAGGTGAAAAACCGTACAAGTGCGATATACAGGTTGGGCCGTAAGTCGTGCACCAAGAAATTACGGGGAGTGTGATGTGAAACAATGTAAAATTAATAGGGTAGAATATCTTTTCCTTTCTTTTGATGTATAATAAATGTTCTTTCATAGAGTAATTTACTATTGTTTGAATGTATCAGTCATTATATCTGTCAAATTTAATTATATAATCAAAGTTTTTTTAGGTATGACTTGCATTTAAAATTTTTTTGTTTAATTTTCAGATATGCCTTTAACAATAAACGAGCAAGTTGAGTTAGTATTTATGATCATTTTGAGCATTTGTGATTGTATCAGCGTGTCATCAGTTCCTTAGATAAGCTTGTTTTAAATAAAATAACGTTAATGTAATCAAAATTGTCTTAAATGTTTTGGTGCGCGACTTACGGCCCACCCTGTATGTTCAAAACAATTTATACATACTTCAGCATTGAAAGTTCACATCAGAAGCCATTCAGGTAAAAAATCCTGTGAATGTGATATACTGTATGTTCAAAACAATTCAAATATGATTCAGCATTGAAATATCATATCAGAATTCATAGTCGTGAAAAACCGTATCAATGTGATATATGCTCAAAACGATTCACACAAGCTTCAGCAATAAAAGTACACATTAGAAACCATACAGGAGAAAAACCCTAGAAATGTAATGTATGTTTAAAACGATTTGCACAAATTAACACATCAGAATCCATACTGGTGAAAGACCTTACAAGTGTGATATATATTCAAAACAATTCAAACAAGATTCAACATTGAAAAGTTACTTCAGAATTCGTTTAGGTGAAAGATCTTATGAATGTCATACACGGTATGTGAAAAACGATTCAAACAAGATTTAGCATTAAAACATCACATCAGAATCCATACAAGTGAAAGACCATACAAGAGTGATGTACTGGATATTCGTTAAGTCTAAACACATAGGATAATTGGATATTTGTTATGTAATGGAAATAAAGCTTTATTTTTACTATTAATTTTTATTCTAAAAACATCTTCGATATGATTTCCATCATTTGCAATGCAAATGTAATGCGTTTTGAAAAAATTTGCCTGAACTCGATTCAATAAATATGCATTGCGTTCAATTTCGGTTCATTCACTCCTTATTCGTTGAGTCAAATGAATTGAATCTGTGATTTTTGTTGAGTACACTTAATAGTAGTGTAGCCCTGAAAACTAAGTTAAGTGGACTAAGGTCTGAGAAGTACCAGCTCAACTCTTTCTTCTTTTCACAAAGCAATAATTAATCTGAGAATACAAAAATATATATTATTAATTTTGAATCTTATATTGAATAATATCTAATTATCTTATGTGTCCAGACTTTACGGATACCCAGTATTTCAAAACGATTCAAACAAGGTTCCGCATTGCAACAACACATCGGCTTTGGTGCTGGTGAAAAATTTTATGAGAGTAATATATGTTCAAATCAATTCAAACGTGATTAAGCATTGAAAATGCTCATCAGAATCTACACAGATGAAAGACTTTAAAAGTGTGATATATGTTCAAAGCGATTAACAAGCTTCAGCAATAAAAGTACACATTAGAAGCCATATAATTAAAAGATTTTGCTAATGTAAAATATGTTCAAAATAATTCAAACATGGTTCAGCATTAAAAAACACATCAGAATCCATAACTGTGATGATATTACAAATGTAAGATATGTTTGAAACCATTCAAACAACATTTAGCATTGAAAAATCACATCAGAATCCATACAGGTGAAAAACCTTACAAATGTGAAATATGTTTAAAACGATTTAAAAAATTCAACATCGAAAAATCACAATGTTTCAGAGAGCTTTTCAAGTGCAGGATACGTTTAAAAGAGTTTCTTTTTATTTTTGTTTTCATGACTGTTGTGAATTGTAGCAATTGTAGTAGTAGACGTAACGCGCTCGTAATCATTGCCGTGCCGTAAGCCTTATTGCTCGTTTTTTCTCTTTGCTTCGGTGTTTACTTCGTCTAAACCGGTGGCTCTCAACCGGGGCCGATATCGCCCCTCAGTGGGCAAATGTTCAGCTGAGGGGGGCGATAAACTGCCACAATCACGGCTACAAATTTTTAACAAAATTAATTGACAAATATTAATTCTGCAAAATATGTTCCTATAGTGCTGCAAATACTGCAGCTCTCAGTAGCCGAAAACTGGGTAGCCAGTGCCACCTGTGCAGTACTCTGCGGGCACATGTGCACGTGCATACAGCTCGGTTTGTTTGTTTTGCCACCCTCTATGACAAGAGGTGTTGTTTTCCATTCTCCTCTCTTTTATCTGCTTAACTCCTATTCCCTCACTTCTCTGTGTTTTCGATGTTCACTGATCAAGTTATTACTTATACACTAAGTACGTTTTGGACATGAAGAAGGCATTATTTGCTGCTAAATTGATGCAGTTTTATATAGTTTTGTACATTTTGAAAAGAACAGATTAATTACTGTTACATAAAATCTAGCTGTAAGCCTGAAGTAGCTGATTAATTGTGTTTTTGCAGTTGCCTAAGTAAGGGTGTTGTCAGAGACGTAGCAGCCGCCCCCCAAACCACCCAATTGGGGGGGGCCCAGACCAACTTTGGGGGCCCAAGTTAGTCTGAAATTGCTTTTTGGCTACGTGACTATTTTCAGTTCAGCAGACTTGTTTACAACCGATTTAAACTGTAGGAAGAAATTGGCTTGTGACATCATAAGTAAATGCAACGTCATTTTATCTCGCAGAATCTAGAATATTTCGATTGATTTTCTGGTAGAATCTTGAATATTCGATTGACGTAACAATGCCGTTGTTACGCAACAATCATAGAATGGTCTGGAATTCTGTTTGGCTATAAATACCGGGACAATATATATACACTGCAGAGTGCAGATAAAGTATTTTATTGACATTGTATAGAATGAAACGTTCAAAAAGTGGTGCTCAAAAGAGAAAAGAAGCAGCCACTGCTCGAGATGCTGTAGCGAAATTGCCCAAGATGACAGATTTTTTCAAGATTACTGAGCAGAGTAGACCTGGCACTAGTACCGAGAGGGATGAAGAAAACTATAGTGTACAAGAAAAAGAAGACTATGACGATCAGCATCAAAGTGATTGTGAATTTCCAGAAAATGTAAGTTGTGATTTACCTGCCAATACGCAACCTTCAATATCAAAAATAACTGAATCTCAATTTACCCCTATCCCTGATGACCCATGTAAATGGCCTGAAAGTATTTCTGATGCTCAACGATGTGATATAGTAAAGCGTGGACCACATCAACTAATAATGAATTTTCCATATAATAACACAACTCCAAGGCGACGTTTTTCCTCCAACCATTATAAACGTGTGTTACCTAATGGTGAAAGTGTTTCACGGTCGTGGCTAGTTTATTGTGGGGAATCAGATCAAGTTTTTTGCTTTTGTTGTAAGCTATTTGGAAAAACACTAAGCCCCTTTTGTAGTGGTATAAATACATGGGAGGGTTTTTCGAAAAAACTGAAAGACCATGAAAACGGCATTTCCCACCAAGAATGCTGCAGTCAATGGATGTTGCTAGCTGAAGGGATAAGAAATTCATCCACTATCGACAAACGCGAGATGAATATTTTTTTCAATGAAAGACGTTTTTGGAGAAATGTTTTAGAGAGACTTATCGACATTGCCTTGTTTCTATCGGAAAGGAATCTTGCTTTTAGAGGATCTGAAGAAGTCTTAGGATCTCCCCACAATGGAAATTTTCTGGGTATATTTGAGCTTTTGGCAAGAAGAGATCCGATCCTAAAAGAGCTTCAAGACAGAATCAAGAATAAAAACACTAAAAATCACTATTTGAGTCCTACCATACAAAACGAACTAATTGAATTGCTAGCGACAGAAGTTGAAAAAGAAAATTTACAGCAATTGAAATTGGCAAAATATTTTTCTATAATTTTGGACTGCACTCTAGATATGTCACATCATGAACAAATGTCTGTCATTCTCCGTTATGTACTATGTAATGAAGAAGCTGCTGTTGTTAAAGAAACATTTTTTGGCTGCTTGAGAATAAGTGACAGTACTGGGAAAGGCTTGTTGGACGCTTTCTTAGAAAAAGCGACCGAACTGCAACTCGAATTGTTTGATTGTCGAGGTCAGTCATATGATAATGATGCTAACATGAAAGGAAAACATTCTGGGGTCCAAGCAAGAATGCTAGACATCAATCCCAAAGCTGTTTACGTGCCCTGTGCAAACCATACCCTTAACTTAGTTGTTGTTGACAGTGCTAATTGATCGACGGAAGCATTGACATTTTTTGGAGTACTTACAAGGTTGTATGTGCTGTTTTCTTCCTCTGCTCAGCGTTGGGAAATTTTGAAGAAACATGTGGAGCTGTCCATAAAGTCACAATCTGATACTCGTTGGGAAAGCAGAATTAAATGCATCAAACCTCTTCGATACAATTTAAAAGAGGTGTTGCTGGCACTGAAAGACTTGGAAGCCATTTCCATAGAAAGAAAAGATGGAAGAGCTGCCTCAGAAACAAAATCGTTGATAGCTCATTTATCAAAATGGAGTTTTCTTTTGTCGGTGTTTATTTGGTATGATATCCCATTCCAAGTCAATAAAGCAAGCAAGATTCTTCAATCGTATGGAGTCTCCCTTCATACAATGGAAACGGAAATCCAGGCAACTGAAAAGTTTTTGCAAAACTATCGCACAACGGGTTATGACAGTGCCGCAACATCTGCTGTTGAAATAGCACAGGAATTGGATATTGATCCTTCTTTTCCTCCGTCAAGAAGTGGAAAGAAAAGAAGATTGTTTGATTACCAAGGTGAAGAGGAACAACGAGCTACTCCTGAACTGAAATTTAAAAGCAACTTTTTCTATCCATTAGTAGACCAGGCTATTATGTCAATAAAGGAGCGCTTTAATTTGTTACGTGAGGTTTCTTCCGCCTTTTCGTTTTTGTACACACGAGACAAACTTTTGCTTGTGCAACAAGAAAATGCTCTTCTTACTTGCTGTAAAGAGTTCCAAAAAAAGTTCGGTGACATTGATTCTGATGAAATGAGCGCTGAGCTACAGCGGTTTGTTTTAATTTTACAAAAAAAACGCAATCTCAATACGGCTCAAGACTTTCTGAACTATCTTCTAAAGACTCATTTATTTGAATTGTATCCGAATGTGTACATCGCACTTCGAATCTTACTAACTTGCCCCGTGACTGTTGCCAGCGCTGAAAGAAGCTTCAGCAAATTGAAACTGATCAAAACTTTTAATAGAACGTCTATGACAGACAGTAGACTATCTTCATTAGCCATGTTGTCAATCGAAAATGACTGCGCCCGATCTCTTGATTATGACAATGTCATAACAGCATTTGCGAACAAAAAGGTTCGCTCCAGACTATTTAAATGATACTGTGTTTTTATAACTTTTTCATGTTTTTCAGTGTCATTGCTTTCGTTTCGCAGTGTCTGCATAAATGTCCTACTGAACTCTGGCATCGGTGCCGAATTTTTTATGACTTGCACCTTCGGTATCGGCATGCTTTATTCTGACATTAGCCTGTTTACTTATGTACAAATTGTGGTGTATTTTCTTAATGCAGCTTTTCAATTTTACACCTCTAAAGTGATATGACCTGTGCGCAGGGGCTCTTGCGCTTACTTTGGGGGGGGCCCGAAGTTGGAGTGCTACGGGACTGGGTGTTGTTAGAAACAACAATAGGAAGGTTGCACGCACGTAATCAAACGTCAACATAATGCGCTTTCGAAAAAAGTGGCCGACTACTTTTAGTGTTTTTGCACTAAATTAAGTAGGAGTGATATCGTTTTTTTGCAAATCAAATGGATAAACGAGACAGTTGTTAAATGGACGTTAAATATATTGTTTTGCTGATATCATGGAATGAATCTGAAGTCAAAGTAAGGTAAGAGGTGTTAAGGTTTGCTTGTAGTTGCTAATAGTTGGGCTAATTTTATGGGCTAAACATGTGGGCTTATTTGTAGCCAGCTTTTGTGAGGGCTTCGTATTCGATTAACTAATGTGTTTGGGGATCCTGAGCTTAAGTTAATTGTAATGTGCAACTTATACAGTATATTTAGTTGCATAACCATACAGAAAAGTTGCAATCTTAAATTATACTGTAGCCTAAATGACAATGCAGCCTTCTGTACCGTTTTTCATATCTTGGAATAAATATTGATGGATAAAATCAGTAATTCTTTGAAATTTTTTGTCAATAGTGTTTCTAGACCAGTCGTATTGATATATCAGATGTAATTTTGTGACCTTAACTACTCCTTAAGCAATTTTTTGGGCTATTGCCTAGGCTGCTGGCCAAGGGTAATTTAAAAACTTACGGTACCGACTCATTTATTTATGCGTATGAGCTCATGCTCTGTTTGCATGTCTTTCATCAGACTGGGCCACCACGACGGGTAGACTGCTTGGCCCCACCACCTGTTAGCCACATAAAGATGAAGGCATCCCGTTAAGTGCCTTGTCCATGGACACAACAAGCAAGCTTGCGGTACCGGTAGTGAGGAACTAGACAATGGTTGTTTTTGCTGACATACCGACGAGCATCTAATTGGTGTAGAGTTATTTTCAACTGAGAAGCAAATGGTATTTAGATGGCACTTCTCTTAAGGGCAATTTTTTTAAATTGGCACACAGCACTAAGTTTAGACTAACCAACTGAAAGACCTAATCTCAACTAAAGGCTTTTGATTACATTTATTTGTTTCCGATGATCCTACTAGCAATAGTTCATTTCAATTTTTAATTAACTTTTCATTAGTTTTCAAAATAACTCCAATAGTTGGTGCTCGCCCTTTACCTTTCCAGCATAAATTACAGCGTTTGGTTAGCCACTTTTTTGGCGCCAAATGTGTGACGTCATACCCTACCTTCCTATTGCTTTGTTCACTAAATATTTATAATATATATTATGCGCCTGCTTGCAGATTAATCCGGCAGTGTAGTCACGTGATCTGATAACCTTGTTTCACTATCTTGCCTGTTTGTAGATTAATTCAGCGTGGTAATCACTCTATTTTATTACCTTGTTTTTTTCTGATATAGAGGAAAGAGTGAATGCTTGTTAAATAGGTGGGATTATTCGTGTAAATAAGTGTGTTGCCTTGAATAAGGTAAAACAGAAAATTTTGCTCAAAAATGATCATCAACATCATACGGTACCATACAGCAGTTACAGGCTGTTTGACTGATGAGCAGAACATGCTAAGTAATTTCATTTATTTGTGCATTTAATTTCATTAAGTCACGTGATCTGATAACCTTGTTTCATTATCTCGCGCCTCCTGGTATATTAACTCAGCGTGGTAATCACTCTATTTGATCACCTTGTTTTTTTCTGATGGAGAGGAAAGAGTAAATGCTTGTTAAATAGGTGGGGTTATTTGTATAAATAAGTTTGTTGTCTTGTTGAGTAAGGCAAAATAGAAAATTTTGCTCAAAAATGATCACCAACATCATACGGTACCATACAGCAGTTACAGGTTGTTTGACTGACGTGCTGAGCATGCTAAGTAATTTCATTTATTTGTGCATTTAACTTCATTAATAAAGCCATTTAGTTAGATCTTTGCAGTGCTTTGGGACCCTGCTTATCTTTTTTTTGCTCGTTACTTTCTAACCGCTAAAGGGAATGGAATCAAAAAGGATCGACCCGTATTCTGGCAGGTGTGATTTCGTGCTTTCTCGTTTGCATAACAATTCATTACTTATAGGAAGTCGTTCAACGCTGAGCAAAAGTTATCAAACATTTTCAGCTTCAGATTAGCGTATTTTGCAATGATTACACATAATTTATAATTATTAACCAATTAGTTCATTTTGTAGTTTAATGGATTTTGTACATTCAGGTTAAAATTCAGTATGAATTGCAATCTGATGTTTTTAAAGTAGTACTACTAATCATCAACTTACTGTGATAAGTTTCGTTGTGATATTATAAAGTTCTTTTTCCCTCATTATGGCGAGCAAAAGAAATGTAGACAGTATAGAGAGGAGTATTTGGCTTGTGGCTTCGTAGAAAATCTGCATGATCAGAAACAGCCAATGTGTCTTATTTGTAACAACTCGTTTTCCAATGAAGCTATGAAACCATCAAGCTTGCAGAGCATTTAAAAATAAGACATCCTAATATAGTGGACTGAATGAGAGCTTATTTTGAAAATTTGAAAAAGAACTTCGACCAACGCAATAGTTTTGTCAGCTTATTTGATAAAAAGCTCACAGATAAACGAAAGTGGCCTTTACTGCATCTTATGAGATATGGCAAATAATAGCAAAAACTGGGAGCGCACATACAGTTGCTAAAAATGTTTTTAAGCCTTCTTTTGAAATTTTCATGAAAACTATGTTACAGCAAGATTCAGTGAATGCTTTAAAAGCATTGTCGTTAAGCAATGACTCAATCCGAAGAAGAATCGATGAAATTTCATCAGATGTAGAAAGTCAATTAGATAAAAAATTAAAACCAGTGAATTCTCAATTCAACTTGAGTTAACAGTAAGTGATAATAGAGCTATTCTTATGGCGTATGTTCGTTTTATAGACGATAGCTGCAAACTTTGTCAAGAGATGTTGTTTGCAAAATTATTAGAAACTGATACGACTAGATTATCCATTTTTGAAGCTACAAAATCTTGGTTTGACGAGAATCAAGAACCATTTGAAAGCCCGGTATCCTGCGCAACGGATGGTGCTCCATCCATGCTTGGTTAGCAGAATGGCTTCATTGCTCATATGAAGGAATTATGTCCTTCAATTCTTGCAGTTCATTTTGTGGTTCATCGGCATCATTTAGTAGCTAAAAAAATTAGTTCTGACCTTCATGAATCATTGAGAGTAGTTATTCAGACTGTAAATAAAATAAACTCGCACAGTAAGTACAATAGACTTTTTCCAAAGTTTTGCATTGATACTGAACAAGAGCACGTAAGACTTATTCTCAACACAGAAGTCCGCTTGCTTTCGAAAGGAAGCGTGGCTGGCAAGATTTGTGAAGTTATTTGATACAATTGCTAATTTCTTAGAAAATTGAAACGAAAATAATTTTGAAAAAGAAATTAAATTTCACAAGGGCGACATTTCCTTAGTGTGAATTTTTCGTAAGTTCAATAAAGTGTCACTTCAGCTTCAAGGTAAATTGTGTACACTGCTGGATTGTAAATGTGTTCTGAAAGCCTTTGCTGAAAAATCACATTGGTTTTGAATGAATATACAAAAGAAAAATTTTAAAGACATGCCTGAGTTAACAGAAACAAGTGAGCAGCTCTCAGAACAAACCAGAAAAAATATAAAGAATATTTAATAAAATTGAGAGAAAATTCAAATAGCTGATTCTCAGATTTATTTTCATTTGAAGTTCAGCCGTGGATGATGGATCCCTTTGATTGAGACCTAGAAAGTGTCGATGAAAATTTGCAAGAGGATATTATTGAACTAAAATGTAATGAGCGTAATTACAAATTTGAAAGAGGTGGATTAACTGAGTTATGGCTATCAAATACAACAAAACAGCTATATCCAAAAATGTGTTCTGAAATGGTTAAAATACTGCTATACTTTCCAACCTTTTATTTGGTTGAATGTGGCTTCAGTGCAGTCAATAAAATTTTGACCAAGGAAAGAAATAAAGTAGATATATGCATTCAAGGAGACATCAGACTAAAGCGTACAAATTGCTAGCTAAATGTTGACGGTTTATTCGCAAAGCATCAACCACATGGATCTCATTAAAACAACGTGAGCAAGGTATTTTCATTTGGCTGTTTATCTTTACTGCAATAAATATGGGCGATTATTTTTAAAAAATGGGAAAAGGAAGCAAGCTGATAAAAAAGGTTGAGAAACCCTGGTCTAAACGAATGAGTTGTCAGTTTGAGATGATAATTGTGCTGTCTAGTTTAGTCACTGCATTGTTAAGTTTGATATTACTTACGTTTTATTATGTTTCTGTTTGTAGACAGTAGCTACATTTTTAGTGAGTTAATTCTTTTTTGTGATTAATAAACATAACATTATAACAATGACCATAACAGAACCATTTAGAAAAATGGCCGTTAATTTCGTTTCTGAGATTAAAGTCATAGATTTTGTGCTGAATAGTGGTGTTGTTGCAAAAGATTGTTAGAAAAATAATTGAAATTTGTTAGGTTTAGTTTCTGGTTTGATTAATCCTCAAGAGGACGCCTGTGGTCTTTTGGATCCCAGAGGTGATATTTTTAAAAATTTTTCATGCGGTATCTTGGAGTGGCTTTTTAGATTTTCTCTAGCCAATGCAAATCAAGGTGAAATTGTGCAAAATTGAAACTGGTTCGCCTGAATCACCGGTGAAATAGGACGATGAGCACGTAAAGTATATTGTAGGGCCCCTAGGGTCTTTTGCTTTTCAGAGAAGTTTCTTCAATAGACCTTAAATTTCATTACACTGGATTACTCGACATATACTGCATACTATACGAGTTGACAGATCAATAATTTTTTACCTAAGTTAATTCGGCACGTTCTGTACTTTTTAATCCTTAACTCATCTTCTGCAAAATGTATTGGAGCTTCAAAAAACCTGTATAGATGATTCGGCCATACATGATCCCTGACCCTACGTTATGAATAAAAAAAATCTGCTTTTGGTTCATTTGCTGTTCGATCTGTTTTTATTTATTGTTTTTATTATTAGTAGGCCTGCTACAGTTTATAAACTGTTCATTTGTGCAGAATTGCTTTGCACTTTCTTCATTGGTACAAAATTAAAAAGGGTACGTTCATAAGGGATTTACATGGTCTGAAGCTTCTAGCTCAAGCTCAAAACATAAATTTTATTCCTGCGCGCTTGGCCAAATTGCTTTTGCGACTTTTGGATAAACGTTCTACTGTACTTTAAATTAACGTAGTCACTGCGAAACGTGTTTTTGTACTCGCCTGAGGAGAGCTTTGATATTCGGCTCCGTTTTAAATAGAGCAAGGCGAATGTCACTGCGTACATTAAGGCGATTTCTGGATTTTGTTATATGAACGCCAGATCAGAAAATCCAGTTCCGCAAAGACAGGTAGTTGCGAATTAAACGAGAATTACGAAAGCCTCTTTGCTGAGTAGTGGATATGAATCATGAAGAGGCAACCAAAAGCTGGAGTGGTCAGTTTTGTTATTAAATCACAGCTTCATCACATTCAAAACTTTCAACTCGGCCAGCTTCTCTGCTTCTTTGGCATTAGGGTCAATTTCAGTGTCAAACGGTATCATGAAACGGTACTCTGTACCATGAAACCTTTAATGTGTCGTCGTTAAAATATGATCGAAATTTAGCAGGGACGATTTCAAGATACTCAAGATGCAAGTGTTAATGTTATCTGGCAAATCAATCCTATGCATTTTCAGGCGCCTTTCCAACGAAGGAAACGAGGTAGTGGACCCTACCTTGATTCAAGCTTGCCAGACTCCCATTTGAGCAGTTAGGCCAGCCACCTTGTCTTTAGCGTCGCTGACTGTCACATCAAGGCTGTGCAACGACGAGTTCGTGTCGTTGAGATGGACGAATACATCGGCCGGATACGCAACCATCACAACAAACTCTTCATTGTGAAATTGGACATGGAGATTTGTTTTTGTTATCTTGAAGAAAGATTTCGACCTCATTTGTAAGTTCATACAACCGAGAGAGGTATTTGCCTCTCGACAGCTAGGGGAATTTGGTATAAAACAAAACTTCCACATCTTGCGGTTTTATTTCTTTGACCAAAAGTTGAAAGAGCTGGTGATATTTTGCCCTCGAGCGAACGAAGTTGATCACTTTGACCGCAACGTCCATAACTTCCATCAAATGTAGAGATAGAGTCTTTGATGCTAGAGTGCATCGGTGTAGTGAACACTGCGAGGGCGTCACATGAGGCCATTCATTCTTCACCAGTGTGGCAAACCCTGATTTGACGCCAATCATCGCTTGGGCATCATCACTACAAATGTGCTTGAAATTCTTCCAGCTGAACTCGTTGGCTTCAAAAAAAGAGTCCACAAGAGCTTTGACATCAGCAGCAGTAGTTGTGGCTGACAGCGTATTGCTAAACAAGAACTTTTCTTTTATCTTTCTATTTTTCTCGTATCTGGCGAAGCGATCAAGTGGCTTTCTAAAGTACTACTGGTAGACTTGTCCAGTTGAATGCTAGCCTGGTGCACGCTTTGCTTGATTTTGGAGCAAACTTGCTTGCACACATTAGCAGCCATGTCGTCAATCCATCGGCGAATGGTGTCATTAGAGAGCAAAACTTGCTGGATTTTCTTTTTCGCCCCCGATCCGATTATTATTTTAATTATTTTTTCTGCGCATGGCTGGATAAGTTCCTCAGTGATAGTAAGCGACTTCTTACACTTCGCAATTCGATATGCCTCCTCGTAGCTGCATTGAGGAGTAGGCTTTTCCTCTACTGTAAATCCCAAATAAAGTAGCGTTGCTTCCAGGTCGTATTATACTTTTTTGGCAGACAGAGCATCGATGTCATCATCTTTTCTGTGAGAATGCTTTTTATCGCGATGGTTTTTTAGTTTGGAGGGTCGTAATGATGCATTTGATATCACGACCGAGCAGTGAAGACACTGGGCACAATCACGACCGTTCCGAGTAACTTTTGTGAAGTTAAATGAGGTATAGCTTTTGTTCCACTTGCGAATTTTCGGCATTTGATTACACAAAAATCTTGTTTAAGCTAAATATATGCAAAACTTAAGGTCTAGAGTGGATACAAAATACAAACGAAGATATAGTAAAATTTCTATTAATACAACAGTCACAATTACTCTGTTTTCGTAATTCACCAACTTTGTATTTTCTAGGGCAGAAGCTCCCAAACTGGCGGCCGTGACGACTGCCCAGGGGTCCGCAAAGATATACTTTACCTCAACTCCGGAAAGTTTTTGGCCATACCACAAACCCAACGACTCGTCCTTTACATCAACACCCGATCCAACCATCCACTCTTCATTACTAAACAGCTGCCTCACATGATCAACTACAGAACTGCCCAGCTATCATGTGACCATGAGTCTTTTGACAACGCCATTCCACCTTACGCCCAGGCTTTGAGAAAAGCCCGGCATTCACCTTACACGGCATACCCCTTGCACTCAACAATTCCACCAAACCGCAAGAAACCAAGAACAAGAAAAAGAAACATTACCTGGCTCAATCCCGGACAACCTCCTCCACAAGATTTGCAACAAATTCAACTTCAAACTCAGTTACAGCTGCATGTCGAACATGGCATGCATCATCAAAAGCCACAACAATGAGCTAATATACCCAACCGCCAACGCAGACGAGATGCCGTGCAACTGCAGAACAAAATCCGAATGCCCGCTGAACGGCAAATGCCGAATCAAATCAATCGTGTACAAAGCCTCCATCACAGCTTCAAACATCCCAACACGGCACTATTTTGGACTTTGTGAGACCGAGTTTAAAGCCCGGTTTTACAACCACCGCTCATCATTCAAAGACCAACGAAAGATGAACGCTACGGAAACTCTCCAAAGCTGTGTCGGACTACAAGAACAGAGGAATCAAACCGCTCATATCTTGGCTCATTATATGCAAAGCGGCTGCATTCAAAATGGCGCCAAGCGCTGCAACCTGTGCCTAGCCGAAAAACTGGCCATCTTACTAGCTGACCAACGTACGCTCCTAAACAAACGATCTGAGTTCATCTCCAAATGAAGACACCCCACCAAATTCAAGTTGAAAAACATTAATTAATACTAACCTTTTATTCGTGGTTTTTCATTTGTGCACTGTTTTTATCTTTATTCTGTTGTTATTCTATTTTTTAACCCTTGCCATCGTTTTGTTTACACTTTTTACCATTAACTTTTTTCACGCTTCAATGACTTCTCGCCTTACTAGTGCCAGCGCATGCAACAACAACATCATCTACCCGCCAGTTGTAGTGAGCAGCGCTTGAGTAAAGCAGATCTGTAGAGCTTACCTTCCCTTGAATTTCGAGCCTTCTATATAATTTGATTTTGATTTTTAATTTTATTTTGGATTTCATCTGATACCAGTGTTGTGTTTTCGAACTACCTCCTAACCAGCCGCCTTAGGCGAAACAGACTGTTGAGGTGTTTTTAACTGGAATAAATTTCATTTTATTTTATTGCTCTGATTCTATCATTGAGCTCTCTACTGTCAAATCGACCAACTACGTACTAATAACCAATTATTTAGGCGAGGCCCTTCTTATGCTTCACTGGGTTACAACAATAAAGCTGTTTTACCAGCTTGTCGTAATATAGTAGGCGCCGCTTATTATGACCACGGATAATATGACCAGCCGCTTATTATGACCAATTTGGTACTGTCCGGAATTTCCCCATTTAAATTCTCCGTTTAATATGACCAAATTTCGGATAATATGACCCAACATTTTCTCCATCTCTCTTATTACAGTACAGTATTTTTTCCCGCCACGCACTTGTAACTTCGCCTTTTCAACATATTGTGCATACTGTACTTAGTTTTACCATCACTTGTACTGTCACACTGCTGTACTTTGTTTTACTGCCAACGTCACACTGTTACTTCGGTTAAACGATGAATTTGACAGTGTTTGGACTTCTTGTGGCTTACGGCGTCGATTCAGGAGCTGTTATTGGAGGCTTCGGTTTTTATGACCATTCGGATATTATGATCAAAATGGTCTGGTCCCAAGGTGGTCATATTAAGCGGCGTCTATTGTAGTAGGCTTTTGCTTGCACACTGATGGCAGTCTGCGTTCTTGGTGAGAATATTAGTCTATATTCATAACTGACTTGAAAAGAGAGGCCACTTTGCTCAAGCCTAAGCTCAATTAGGTTTGCTTTATGAACCTGCTAAACCATTTTATGCCATTTTCACGAATAAGGAAATTTGCCTTGTAAGAATTGTTTTCATATATGTGTTGAGTGCTGTATCATTTGTTCGCTCGGCTACTGATTGAAAAAAAAAGACCTTTTTTTTCTCGCAACTGGATTTGCTGTAAGTACGCCTTTGTTACGTCACAATTGTGTATGACATAATAAAATTCCAGATTGATCTAGTGATTCTAGCTTCTTTGAAGAATTTCATTGAACGATTACATAACAAGCAATGCTTTTTTTTCTTTTTTACGTAATTTTGTTCAAGAGTTTTCTGGATTGTTTTTCGATTTATACCGTATTTACTCGATTGTAAGCCGCAGCTTATAAAGTTTTTCTTTCCATCATGTTTGCGGCTTAAATTCAAGGGCGGCTTACATTCAAGGGCGGTTTACATTTTTTTTGCTTAGCGATTTGTTGCTAGGTACCAAGTAGACCAAGCCCAAACCTTTTAACAAAAAAATAACCTAAAATCAAAATTTGGGATTTAAATGGTTTAAAGAGTTCAAAAAGCAGAACTTTTGCATCAGAAACAACTGTTCATAACAAAAATAAACCTGTACACAGATTCAGCTTTGTCTGGTGATTGTGATAAGCTAAGGATACGGTATAGAACTAATCGCAAGTGCTACATCATACGCGAATTCAAGAACGGGTACCAGTAACCATACTTTAATTTTCGTGCTCATCCAGATATGCTAAAACCCATACGGTATACGGTAGGCATCGATACAGTAAATGCGGCATACATTCAAGGGCGGCTTACATTAAATTTTTAACACTATTACATGCGGCTTACAATCAAGGGCGACTTACAATCAAGGGCGGCTAACAATCGAGTAAATACGGTATATAACACGACGGAAATTTTTTTTGAGTAAAGTAGTAGTTAGAGTGTAAAGAAAAGTGTGTGGTGGGGAGAGAGAGATTGATTGACAGAGTAGAAAGGGCCTAGTGTTTTTTTTGGTAATAATTTATTGTGGATTCTGTGGACGTGGCAAGTGTTGTACGATTATTATTGGTGGAATTAGTTTTGGCGGTTTCCTGATTCTGTAGTAAAGTGATTAATTCTGAGATCGTTGAGCGAAGAAGCTTGAAGTCGTGAAGTACTATTTCTGTGAATACATTATTTTGTTCTTAACGTGGTTTGAGGTGTTTTTAGTGGAAGCCAATCTTTTCCAAGTTTTAATAAGTTGCAGTCAGACCTAATTATTTGAGCGATTATCATACGCCGCCTTAAATTTAAAAGTAATTTAAGATTGAGATAGAACCGAAAGTTCTATTATAATATATTAAAACGCGACAGCCATATTTAGCATCAAACCAAATACATGCAAAATTATGAGGACCCATATGAAATAAGAAAAGATTGTTCAATTATTTAGCAATGTGCTCGTAGCCAACATTAACTATTATGCTGATGTACATGCTAAACATATTCAACCGCCCAGTTTTCGTGGTAAACGACGACGAAAAGCATCTGCGTCTGGGCGACCACTTTCAAGGCGGTCATGCAGTATCAACAAAAAATATATTTATTTGCATTTCTCGAGAATATGCAAAATTTGTTAACGTCGGTGATGACACAGCAATTTCCATTCTACGAGTGCGAGGAAGATCGCAGCTTTTCACTTTGGGTCTTGTTGGTAAAGTGGAAGTGTATTCTAGTTGGACGGAGAAGGAAATGCTGACTGAAATATCTGACATGTT
The DNA here is from genome assembly GCA_963675345.1 of Trididemnum clinides. Taxonomy (NCBI): domain Eukaryota; kingdom Metazoa; phylum Chordata; class Ascidiacea; order Aplousobranchia; family Didemnidae; genus Trididemnum; species Trididemnum clinides. Next base: position 20,977,400 of record OY776288.1, read on the forward strand.
TCTGGAATGTTTTACCCCGATCCCAAATGCACTACTCTTAAGCTTCACTACCTAACCTCCGTTCCGGGTTTGAAGTTACTCCAGAAACCTAAAGTAAAGGCAATGTAGCGATTTTGAACCCGATTTTTATGTTTACAGTGTTTTGATCTAAGTTGTCTTGTATCACCTTATCTTTTCAGCGCTTTTGGTTGATTTCTTTGTTTGTGCAGTTTAGTTAATTAGGGCACATTTTAAGTTTCTGATTTTGCTTTAAGCATGTTTTGGAATTCTTTAAATCATTTGACTTACTTTTACAGTATTCAATTCAATTCAATGCAATTTAGTTGATTCCATTTTGTTTAGTTTTATTCAGTTTGGTATGTTCTTTTCAATTTGTTAATAAATGAATCCATTCTTTTGTTAAACAATTTGATGGAGGAGAAGCTGCAGCAAAGATCGACAGTTTTACGTACGATCGCCAGTTAACCAAACTGGTGGTCGCTACAGCAACGTTTCATGGGATGGTGTTGCCCTGCAGTCCAACACCGAGGCATTATTTACGTCTTTCCGGATTTAAGGCACATTTTAAAAGCAAAGACTGTTGAACACAATAAATCTTCACTTCATTCGGTTCTATCACAAGAGGTAGGATACTTCTGATTGTAATACGAGTACATCTCCATTGGTTTGAAATCACTGGTGTATAAAATAACTAGTGCATGTAAAACAACTATAACAATTTTAATAGCACTAATAAGCGCAACGAGGAAAATTATCAGCCCAATTACTTCATTTAATGTGTTACTGCATAAATATTACTTACTACTTGTTAACTTGTTGCGGACTTTCAAACCTGCATGCTGTAGTTTTCAAGTTTGTACAATATTTTTCTCTGAAAACTTGTGCAACTTAAACAGTTGCTGTAATTTGTATCTTTCATTTGGAGCTTTTTTAGTAATTTGCATTACTGCAGTTAGACGGGCCAAGCTGTAGGTATTTCCACCTAAGTTTTGCTTTTACATTTTTTGATCTGTAAAATGTATGTGAGGTTTTAGTGTTTGCTTTTGAAGCATGCGCCTTGCGAAAGAGCAGACGTCGATGGCGATACCGAAAGCATCGAACCGAGCAGTATTACATTGGATCTTCCAAGTAGTACAACTGTCAAGTCCGAACGTCTTGAGTTCAGTTTCTCTTGTAATATGTAATTATCGGTAAGTTTACGCTAAAACAATGGAATGTAGCTACATATAGGCTACAAACATGACAAAGACCAGTTTTCAGCTTTAAAAATAAGCAATGCTTTGACTGCTGCAACAACATTAAACTAAAATAGGAACACAAAATTTTAATCTTTGCATTTTGATATTTGTTTGGATTTCAGTTTTTTTGTACAAGTGCAATATAAACTAAGTTCTCCATCCTTCATACATCTTTTTGATTGATATCAGCATTGTTATACTGCTATAGGACAACATGTCGTTGCACTGAAGCGAAACTGTTCTTCAAGCTGACGCTGTGATTCAAGGAACTTCCAGACGCACTGAGCAACCTGATTGTTGTTTGGGTAAGAATGGACTGTTACCCAGGGATGTGGAAGCGGTCCTTTTTCTGTCAAAGCGGAAGCGCGAAAATTCTACTACTTCCGCTTCCACATAAGTTATTTAACTTGAAGAGTAACTTGGAGAAAAAGTTTGGTCCATTTCCCGATCTAGAGTAACCGGTCAAGTTTCACTATAAATTTCAATGAACGTGCGATATCAGTAGCGAGATAAAACAAGAAAAAGTATAATTAGCATCACATTTTATATCGATTACGGGTAAGAAAAAGGTAGTTTGGACAATGAAACGTAGCAAATAAAATGATGGTTTGATTAAACTTAACTAACCTTGGTTAGGGAATTGAAAACGTTGAAAAATAAATTACTCACGACGAAAATAATTTGATCATTCTACATCAGTGCTCTTAAACGGGTTTCGCAATACATGCAGTTGAGTTTCGTGAGTTTTAAGGGTTCTGAGAGGGGTCCGCGAAGGTTCTTCGTTTTTTGATACTTTTTATTTCTTATTTCATTATATTGATTTCTTATATGTAGTGGCGTTCCGTGTATATAATTAGTTAGTGATAGAATCTTGTGATAGCAAGTTGAAGGCAGTGACGTAATTCTGTTTACAACTTTTAGAACGTCTGAATTTGCTAACTCCCTTTGTTACGTAATAGTGCGTCTGTAATTTCAATTTTGCTGTTGTTGTTACCTTACCCTTTCAAAAAGATGGGAGCAGGGCGGAAGACCATCGAGCCCAAGAAGCCGAGCAACTCTCAAGGTCCTGGACCAGAGGTCGTAGAGAGTCAGAGAGTCGCCAAAGAGCGAGTGACGCAAAGAGTCCGTAGCTGGACAGTGCAGGAGGAGATAAGAGGTGTCCTGGGACGGGTGTCCGCAGGCGCTGCAGGAAGGATTCTCGCTTCTGCCAATTCTAAAATGATTACAGCTTAACAATAGGCAGTGTCCGTTCCAGCGGAGACGAAGGGGAACACAGTGAGCGTGATGAAGGAGCACAAGTACCTCAGCGGAAATTGAGGGAACCTGTGAGTCGAAAAATTTCGGTGAGACAGTACGCATCCAGTCTGAGAAAAGATGAGGGTGGATACGAGAGATAAGTGGAGACTGACTACAAGGGATTACATAGGGGACGAGTAGCGCTCCCCGTCTGGCCAGCTCATCAGCCGCGTTGTTCCCCGGGGAGAAATGAGTGTCCGGGGACCCATTGCAACTTTATAAAATAGGAAAGAGAAGACAGTGTTTGCCAGATTTGCCTAGAGTTTGAGGTAAAAGGAAAGATGGAGGAGAGGACAGAGTGACGAGGACAGAGCAAGGGTCAGATAGGAGGAGAAGGTAAGAGAAGTGGCAGACTTGTAGGTGCTGCCGAGACCAGTAAAGAGCTTGCAGAATGGCGCAGGCTTCAGCGGAAAAACTTAAACATACTGGCTCTGTGGAAAAAAAGATGGTTTCAGTGCCAAAGAGAGAGCAGTTGGCAAGTACACCAGAGCCGCCTTTGCTAAAAGGGAAAGGAACAGAGCTGTCTGTCTAGAGCACCATATTGTAAAGAAGGCATTCAGTGTCAGAGAAGTAAAGAGAGCAGCAGCAGAGGAAAGAGAAAGAGACGAGCATTCCTCTGCAGAAGGACAATTAGAATCAAAGTAAATAGCAGTGATCCCAACGAGCTTTCTGAAAATTGAAGGAATGGAGACGTTTGTTGGGGCAAAAGACCGGAGAAAGAGAGACGGTTTGTAGAATTGGTTGGTGATCAAAACCCAGGTTCTAAAGCATTTTCCAGAAGCAAAAGAAGGCAAGAAAGGAAGGAGCAAAGAAGATGTCAGGAGAGGAGCGACTGCCAGAGGAGCGATGGAGAAAAGGAGGTATGTCAGAGTCATTGAGGAGGTCAGAGGAGATGAATCAATTGAATACCTTCTCCCCACGGGGGTCAGAAGTACCTTGTGAGTCCCAGAGGGGATGATGGTAGTTACAGTCCCCCAGAAGCGCGTAGATTACCTTTATAACTCAATAAATCGATAGCATAACTCATTGACAATATTTAATTAGGCATTGTGACGAGATCAGACTTAAAAAGTTTGCTGCTTAGTGACCTTTATGGGTGGCCTGCTCAATTGCAACTTAACGTCTACCATCTTGGACTTGCGTTTAATTTGCCTGCATAACGAAATGCATTCGTAAAATTGTGAATCTTCTTATTTTTGTACTGGATTCACTTTTCACAAAATTTGCCATTGTGACTTTTTTCTCTATTAAAAAAACGCAAAAAAGCTGTCTGCGAAGAACACCACATTTGCCTAACCAATCCTTAACCCGCCAAAAAGAAATCGAATGCATTTGTGTCTTAAGTTCTACTTTATATGTTGCAGCGTCAAGTCACAATTACTACTTTCTTTTTGGCCGCATTATTGCAATGTCAATAATACATGGTGGCCCAGTACCGTGTTGTTTCTCTCGGACTCTATTCAATCAACTGGTAAACGAACCACACACTTACTCGTTAAATCTGTTGAAATACTCTCGAATCCATGACCAGCTTTCCAAGGTTAATTTCTACACTACTTAAGATTAATGGGTAACTCAGGTTGGCCTTGTCATTAGTTTTCGGCGCACAAATCCTCCATTCTCGAAGATAAGCACGTGTCTCCTCGTCTCGTTCGCGATGTGCCCTCTTATTTTGGCTGCCTTCTCATGAATTTTTGATCTAGCGTGTAGAATCTTTTGTGCAGCGCTGCTTGTCATCTGAGTCCAGACACTTTGTCATCTCAATTTGTCCTGACTTGTTGCAGACTTTTTGCTTCGTTTTTCTTTGGCAACTCTCGTACAAGACCTCTTGTCTGGGCCGTGGCGAATTTATGTGCTGTGGGGGCTCCATTGCTTTTCGTCATGTCTCAATATCGAAGAGGGGTTGTGGTAAAAGCATTTTACTAAATGTACACTATATTTTTTAGAAAGATGAAGCTGCGACTGAAGAGCAGTTTCAAATAGCAATTAATTGCGCAAGCACTTACAACCTGCTGGAATAAACAAGCTGTTATATACAAGCTGTTATATACAAGCAAACAAGCAATAGTTGAGAAATGCGTCAAGTTTTATTTGGCCAATCGCATCAGAGAGAAGCTGGAAAAATAATTTGTGGACGCGTTGCAGATGCATGCATGCACGTTTACGTGCAGAAAAAATTGTTTTCCCAGGAACCGTTTACACAATTTTATTTTGCGTTGATCAGGTTCGCCGGTGGGCCAAACTATTTGAGCCTAATCGAAGCAATGAAATGTTCTCCTCAAGCACATGGGAAAATATTTGTATATAACAACAATGGTTTGACTGCCATTACACTTTTGGATGAGGTCTTCAGTGACACAAAATTATCTCCAGTAGGCGTAACCAAAGGCATCATAAAAATGACGCCCTTTGCTCCTGGGGATATTATGTCGTGGTTGTGGAACCCAAGAAAAAATTGTTTGATTAAATGCATTTTAGAGTGAGATAGCGCAACTCGACAACAATATTTGTTGGGAATGATTTCTTGGTACAGTATTGTTTTATGAATAAAGTGACAGGAAGTTCCTTGCATTACCGAGTTTGAACATACGATATGCTCCACACGGGAAGTAAAGCTTTTGGCAACTGGACGTTGAAACTAGAAAAGACTGACAGATCAGCCGGTCACCACTGTACGCCAAGTAGCTGTGTTATTTTTTTCAGTGATAAAAAGACTTGCACCTTTTTGCAATGTAACTGGGTGTGTGGCGCGCCGTAGTCTTTTACGCATTTTAAATACAGTACCCTAAGCTGCAAATTTTATTACATCTTTAATTTATCCTTCAATCACAGGAAAACCATTCGGTTACATAGAACAACTTTTGTACAGATCTGCTTCGGAACTGTCACCACTGCTGCCACAGTGCATTTTACTATAAGCGTTGGAAATGACTACAATGCAGAGCCCGCGCACGCATTGAGCTCGCTATCTCTCGATTATGAGAAACGGTTCTATCGCACGAAGCTGTGCAATAACCACAGTAAAATAAGCATGTTCTGTAGTAAATCTATACCTAATTTTATATACATTGTACAGATGGAAGTTCAAGCTGCAAGCTGAACGATTTTTTAATATTTGCCACCGGTGCTGATCGTCTTCCATCTTTGGGATTTGCAGGGGACGCCTTCACTTGAATTTTCATCAAATAGCAAATTGCCTATGGCAAACACTTGCGCAAACGTTATGACGATTTCGCTTGCTGTAAAATAGCCGTACGAGCGGTTTAAAAAGGCGTTGGACTTTGCAATTTTAAATAGCCCAGGTTTTGGGGTGGCTTAAAATGTGGGGAGAAAAAATGAACAAGGAAGGGTGATCTTAGGGTAGAAAAGTGTTTGAAGAATTTCTTATAGTTCCTATGGCAATAAACGAAAGCATGATGTAATGAAAGAATGAGCATGATCAAACAAAAGATGTTGCGTAAACCAGTAATTTAATTAAGCCTGATAATAACCCCTGCAATTTGGATGGACAAAGTAGGTGAAGTTGCCCGAATATTACTAAACTGTAACCCAAGTGTAAATCTAAACTGAAAAAGCTTGCAATGTCGAAGTACTGCAAGTAATTTTTTTTGCACCGCCTGTGGTAACGATGTCATTCTAGTTGAGCTTCGCCAAGTAAATACAAAATCCATCTCCTTTGCTTGTGGTAACAAACGTTAGTAAAGTTGTTGAACCCAAATTGAAGATAACTGCATGTCAAAGTATTGCCTGCGCATTTTCTTGTCATGAGTAAACATTCGTAACTTAATTTATCCTCGTTCGAAAATTACTAAATCCTTGGTCGGATCAGAGCTCAAGTGTGTGATTTTCTTGCGAGAATGGCCAGTACTCGACTATAGTGTACGGGTACTGATCTACAAAGCCATGTCAGTGAAAGTAGCTTATGGAATTGTCAATCCTCATTTATCGGAGTTCATTGGCGTAAGCAGAAAACCCACTGTATGGCACAACTCTTGACAAATTTTTCATGAAGACCGTTGGAGATCAATCTGGAATTAGATGATAGTTGTTGGCACGTTTTTGAAGAAACACCTTATAGTGTTATGAGATCAACCTGATATTGAACATTTCTTGCACGATTTTGAAAAGAATTCGTTCGGAAATAAACCTTAAACAATATTTATATCGCTTGTTGACCACTTCCCGAGCCTTGCAAGAACTGGATATATTCTGTGATATAAGCCATCATTTAACGTATAATCGCCAGTTTCCAGAAAGTGAAGATGGCTAAACCACTCTGCCACCAAAGTAACCGTTATGGATTTATATATCTGGCACCACTGCCCAGTTTTTTAACTGAGTAGTCGATTGTACAGCTGGACAATAGCACCAGTTTTGTAGCTACAGTGTAAACAACTGGCAAGTAAAAGCTGGTGACAATGTTTGAAAGACATTTATTGTACGGCAATGTTAAAAACAGTACGCGACAACATGTAGACAATCACAAATACACTCTAGAACTTTTCAATTGCCGACATTTTTGGACAAACTGTGTCATAAATATGCACAAAAAGCATGTGCAACAAATTAAAATTTTGTTCCAAACTGCGCCCATTCCATGCTGCTGTTTTTGACGGTGAGCTAATATCTATAGAAAATGAATCCCCTTTGTGGCATTATTGATGGCTTTTACTACGACATAACATTACATCATTTTAGACCTTTGCCAGATTATCATTATCTTGGGTCAAACGTAGCTTCGATGCAGTCACATACAAACTCAGAAGCTAGCTTGTACAAGGACACAAGGGACAAATGCTTGTTGTCCGCAAGAAGGTCTAGCAAATTTTGTTCTTCCAATTGGCTAAGAGGACCAGAGCTGTGAGTAACGCGTTACATTGGTTGTAATTTTCATTGTTAAAAAATTGTAATTTTTAAAAGTAACGTAATTTGGAATTAATTACTTTTTTGAGGAACGTGTTACTTTTTATAGAGTTAAAATTATAAATTTTTTTTGATACACAAAACGTTTATTTTACCCAAAGCCGAGTGCAACTCGCTGAAGAAGGCATGAAGATTTTCGTCAAAGAATTTAGAATGCGAGAGGAAAACAATCATCATAAAAGGAATTCTTAATTAAACGAGTGTTGTCGACGCAGCGGCTTTCACCGAACGAAAATAGCAAACGCAAATACAGTAGATTCCGCTAAATCGGGCCGCCGGTTAATCGGGTCAGCCGTTTAATTGGGCCAAATTGTGAAGAACGAAATCCAATCAAAGATAATGCAATAAGTTAAATCCGCATAATCGGGCCACTATTCCGCTTAATTGGGCCACAACTATAGTTACACATACACCGGTGCAATTGCAAAACCGCCTTTGTAATGTAATAGAACTCAATATCACAAAGCCAACTATATAATGTAACAATTGAACAATACAGGCGCAACTTATTTTGTCATTTCATGCCCTTGGACATGGTAATTGTTGTGTTTTGTTGCAAATTTTGTGAAGTCCCAAGCAGAGATGCCACGAAAAGATTTAACAATTGCTGAAAGGATTGATGTCCTAAGAAAAATTAGAGAGCAACCTCCAAACATTAGTCATCGCCAGTCAGCTGAGATAACTGGTGTACCATGGACAACCCTGGCACGGGTACTGCAAGACTTCGGATAATCGGGTCAGCCGCTTAATCGGGCCAAATGGTGCTTGTCCCGATGTGACCCGATTAAGCGGAATCTACTGTAATAATGTGTTTGAAGTCAGGTGGCTAGCGCTTCGTAAAACAATAAATGCAACTAATGACCAAAGCGTTGGAGAATTGTCCGAGTTTCGCTCGCTTTGATTTTAGCAAGTCGGTTTGCCGAGATCAACTTGAAAGCTAGTTCAATAAATTTGTCAAAAACAAAGGAAAAAAGCAGCAATTTTGATTTCAATAACAAGACTGCGTTTCACGGTAAAGTGTTAATCATTGGATTGGAGATCATTACCATGGAAGAATGTAGTGTGTGTTTGGAGTTGGACACCAATAAGGATAAAAAAATGTTCCAGCAAATCAAATCGATAGTTCCATTAGCAATGACAAATTAAGCAATCCTTGGCCAAAGCTAGAAAAAAATTTTTTTTTAAATTCATCCGAAATCGGACTTGCAGTTTAAATGTATTTTGTGCCGACCAAAAAAGGTTAGCTTATCAACATGCGCAACATCGCATTTCAATCTTCGAAAGCATTGGGAGGTAAGCGTGAGTTGTATTTTGTTTATCATTTATAAATGTACATTATTTTATGTACATAACCCACATTCTATTTATGCAAGATGCATTTTTTTGGTTGCTTAACCTTTAACTTATAATGCTATTTAAATATTTTGGATTTACAATAGCCAAAGTTCAATGAAACGTAGTTATGGTAATATACCTAACTAACGCAATGTAATTTATGTGATTAACGTTTGTGGCCTACTACGACTGCACAAAAATTTTTTGATGTGCAGCGCATTCACCCGGGCAATTTGGAGGAATTTAATGGTTTGGCTGCCACTCGAGCATTGAAACGACCCGCTCCATCATCACAACAAACGATGAAGCAGGCGAAACTATCGTGATCAAAACCAAGGGGCAATCGTAGTTCAATTACGGAAAGTGAGCTTACTGGGTTGATGTTAAACATGGTGACGGAATCAATGCTACCATTTTTATTTGCTGAGCAACCATCTTTTAAAGAATTTGTCACTGCTTGCCAACCCGGAGTAGCTATTCCTTCTCTCTATTCTATTGCTAAAACCTTGGAGAAGAAGCATTAGTCTTCAAAAGCAGCTGTTAAAAGTGCAACGACTTTGGTTGAATTGGTAGCAACAACAGCTGATTGCTGGAGTGCTCATTGGCGCTATTATTGGGGTGTTACTGTCCATTGGTTGTGCTACGATAATTTTGAAAAATAAAGTGCTGCCTTAGCATGTCGACGGTTTACGGGAAGCCATGCTTACCATCTGCTAGCTGACCAACTTCAAGATGTGTACTGCGAATATGGCATTAAAAGCAAAGTAATTAAAACTACCACTGACAGTGGCTCCAATTTTGTAAAAGCATTTAGCGTATTTGCTCCATCTGAAGATGATCTGGATGTGTGTGCAATTGATGCTAGTGACATTTTATCAACAGATCTCAATTCGCAACTGCAACCCCATCACAAATGTGCTGGACACTTATTAAACCTTATTTGCACAACGACGCCGCTGTTGCAGAGGAAAACCATCAATATAAATATCGCTCGCTATGTATGCATTTCCCAAGCTTAATACCCAGGCCCGGAGCATTGGGACCGTTCATGTTAACAAGTTCATTGTTCGGTAAAACGCCCGTTCCGGTGTGCTCCTGTGGTGCCGGGGCTCTGTTGGTAGCTCGAGCACTGTGATCGCGCAAACCCTGGTGAAGAACTGTGTGGGGGAATCTCCGCGTGTGATTGTTAGGTGGTATCCGGCGCTAGGTACGTCGCTGATCGGGTCGCGCTATGTAACACACTAGTTATTACCCGTGCGGTGGGGTAGTTGTCGGAATCGGTAGCTATGCTAGGAGTGGAATAGGCGAAGTGGCTGACCTCTTGGCAGCCGTGCATTATATAAGCCGCGGTGCAATCATTTGGGACCCACCTAAATCAGTTAAGCGCCCTTTCAACGTTGTGCGTGCATTGTATTCTTGAACGTCAGCGTCAATGCAACGCGTCTGTGGAATTCGAACCGACGTCTTTGGAACTGGCCTCCTCGCGCGCCGAGTATTGCTGCCATGCACCACGTGCTGCCAGTCATGCCTTAAGCACCGCATTTAGTTTATAACTTTCGGAAGACTTTTTTATGCCTAATCACTGCTTGTGTGATCAGCTTTACATAAGGATACCAGTTTTAGTCCATAGTCGAGCGGCTAGCAGTACGCCAAAACGAACCTCGTTCAAAAGTAAACGGCACGTAAGTCTTGTGCTTTGGGCGAGTTTGTTTTATAAAAGTCAACGTTAATGCTATTGGGGGGACCTCTTGGCCCTTGGCAAGCCCTGCTGATGAGTCCAATAGGACGAAACGCGTCCATGGATGGCTTTGTAAATTTGAATATATCTCTCAATAGCATTGCTTCCTTCGGAAGCCTCGCGCCTTCAGGACTCGCTTTGTTATTTTGTTTCTCGCTTAAAAGACGCTCTCTATCGATCGTAACCACTTCAAGCTAGCAATAAAAAAGTTAGCCAAGGGACTTTTGCCAAATGTCAAGCTTTATGGAATAAAACAACCAGAAGTGTTCTTGCAGCTGAAGTCGTGGAAAACGAAAGCTCGTTGCAACTTAAACGTCCTTGTTCCACGCGGTGGAAATTTGTGTATGATGTAGTGCGACGCTTAAACTAGATAACTGAACTAAAAGGATCTCAAGCATTGTGCAATACCTGTCAACGGCTGGACTTACCCAGGTATGTTGCTCATACCGACTTTATTACTTACATATCTACCACTGCAGTATGTGTTCAGGTATTAGTTAATTAGAGGGTCCATTAGAGCCTGGGTGGTTTTGCGTTTAAGTTGATGCATAAGGCCTTATCATTATTGTTGCAATCAATGCCTTTTCATTAAACTGCTCTGCAAGTCCTAGTATCTCAATTATGTTTTTATTCTTAACTGGCTGTTATCAAACAGCGCTGATTCCGTAGTAGCGTTTATCAATGCATTATCAATTCAAATGTAGCGCGAGGAATTCTCTTACAATAATTTATTTGAAATTTTGCGCAAGATTTAGAAAAAAGATTGCAACATTGTAAAACATTATTTTCTTGTACATGCAGGTTTCGAGACTCCGAGCTTGAATTTCTTGCTTTATACGAAAGTATAATGAATTCTCTGGCCACCGCCCTGGACATACTATAAGGTGAAGTCGACACATCCATTGGCAGTTTGTTACCTACCATAGTATATTTCACCGAGTGCATGGAAAAGAAAAAAGAAAATTAAAAGTAAGTGAAAGGCTGGCTTTTATTTCGTTGATTGAAGCTACAACTGACGGAATACACAGGAGATTTGGCAATATTATGGGTAATGAGAAAGTGATCGCTTCATCTATTCTTCCGAAATTTGAAGACACTTGAACAGAAGACAATTTTCAATTGCAGAAAGGTAAATCGTTCACATTTTTTCTAAATTACAATTTTTGAGCTCACTATGATGTCTGTTACAACTATTATCCTAGAATAATTTTTTTTATCTGAGTATCTGTTGGTTGATCGTAAAAACTTGTAACTATTTTCATTATTTTTGGGGTGGGTGCGTCCAACAACTGATTGATTTACCGTAGCTCATATTGCTTAGGCTATTTAGCAAATAGTAATCTCCAATAAATTTTGATGTGATTATCTATTTAACATTTTGTGGTAAAAGCGATTCAGTAATAGAAGAAATTTTCATCTTCACTTTACAAAACGACTTTGAAAGACAAACATCGCAACAGGAGTGCAGCATTATAAAATTTGTTTTTAGGTATCAACTACATCAAAGATCGATTAAAGGAAGATAACGTTCTCTCGCACGATAAAAACTCAGAAACTCCTGAAGAAGAATCACCAAATCGATTTTTTAAAAGAAAACCGAGAAGTACAAAGCATGTACTTGATGTTTAATCGTCATCTGAATTGGAAGACTTTACTATTTACAAAGTACGATGTGCTCCATTAGGAAATTTGGCAATAGAACTGAATACTCCTCTTCCTTCGAGCGCGGCATGTGAGCGTATGTTCAGCTCTGGGGGATTAATTTTGAGCCCCCCAAGAACATGCATGTGAGATAAGCAATTTGAAGCGTGCTTGCTGACCAAGTGTAATAAATCGTTTATTTGACCAAATGTGAAACTATAGTTTGTTTATTGATGTTTACCTTTCAATTCGAGGTGCGGGACAGAGCAAATTTAAATCAACTTACTTCTCTTCAGTACGATCCGATTTTGCTGGCCCGATATTGGTTACCTGCTTTCAGTTGTGCAGGCCCCACCTATAACTATAATTTAAAAGTATGCAGGTAGTAATCTCAGTTCCGATGACATAATCACATTGTCGATTTATCGTTAAACAAATAAACAGAAACTCTTTCAAAACCATGTTTAAGCTTGGGAAAGAGCCAATTAATAATAAAACAGAATGAAAACTAGTTAATATTACTGTGTCTATATAGATTTTCAACATTTTATCGATTACAACAAGCGATGATATTTGTAAAGGAATTTGTAATCTGACCTTCCTTTTTCCTAAGATGTAATTTTGTAATTGGAACTAGTTTCTTTTTTAAAGAAGGAATTGTAATTAGAATTACGTTACTTTTTGAAATAAGTAACTGTAACTGAAATTAATTCCTTCAATCGAGGAATACCATCTGGAGTGAGTAATACCATCTGGAAATCAGGGAGCTGCAGAATTTAGCAGCTGGAGTTGCAGCAATTTTAAATTAGTTGAATGCAGTTCTAGTGATGAGTAATGGTAAACCGTAGTTATAAATAAGCATAGTACAAGCATAGTAGGCATCGGTAGTTAAATAGGCGTAGTAGGCATGGTACAGGCCTAGTAGGCATAGTGATAATAACTAGAGCTTTTAATGTGAAATCTTATTGCACCCACTCAATGCTTAAATCTGAACTCATGAATCAATTTTTTTTTGGCACAAAAGAGGTAAGGCTTGTTTATATTGGTGTGACTGGTTTTCGGTCGCACACCTCTTCTACTATCTTTGTACCGGTACTGTGTCTATTATGCCTGTACTATGCCTATTTATAACCACCATGGTAAACAAATAACAAAGGATGGTTATTGTAAACATGCCGAAACTCATCTAATTGTTCATTGATTCTTGGCAAGAAGACAAAATGAAGTACATAAATATCTGTCTCATTCTCTGGATCAAGAAGCTCTTACTCTCTTCCACCTGTGTAAACAGGTTGACGTAGAAATTCAAGACTTGTGTGTTTATGTCTGTCAAATCTTTCAATGTGTTGTTTGTGTGCAGAACCGCCAACTAGTACAGCATTGGTATTCAAATGTCTTTCCAGGATAAAAGACCACACACTTGAATTTTCACCTCCATGATCCGTTCGAACTTTTAAGGACACACCATAGGTCGAAACACCTTCGAACAAACGTAGAGCTGTTGTTGATCAATTATTTGCAGAAGAACGGCAATACACAGTGAGCCGATTGTTGGCATCAATACCAGCATGAACAACAAATTTCCACTAAATGAGTTCCATTAATGTGCCACAAACAATTTGGCGAGGGCACGTTGTAGCGGCGTCGAGATATTGTAAATAGCCTGCAGGCAGCAATTCCATTACTATCCACTCGATGCAGACTGGCTCGTAGGCGCCGTCTTTGTACGTATATATTGCGAAAATGCAAATGACCCTCATCATAACTTCTTCTGCAGCAAGATTTCGCTGTTTATTGGATTGCCTTACACAGTCAAGTTCATCATCTGAAAGAGAGCTGCAAAACAATTTGACTGATGACTTGTTAGATTATTATCAAACATCTGCTGAACAGAAAGTTTGGAAACTGCAAAAAGATGTCATTTTAACATTTACAATCTTATTTTGATATTTGGAACACAAAGTCACCGAATCGCTCATGCACTACTATTGAAGCGTGAAATAAAAACCTACTTCAATCAGCTTCTAGTTTATGTGTTAAAAAGTTTATGGCCTGAAGATATTTTGTGGTATCTTAACAGCATCAAATAATTATTTTGACATTTTTAATGACCGCATAATCTCTGTAAAGATCTAATCTTTACCTTTCAACCTTTTACTATCTCCATCATTTACTTCTAAAAAAATAAATAATCTACAGCAATCATCACAAATTATATCCAACGAATTGACAGCGCTGTGTTGCTTTATGTCTTCATTACATATTATAATGCTTATTTTGTAACACACTTTTTGTACAAAAAGTTTTTTGTTTAAAACGTAGCCAACCTGCAGTTGTACTTAAGTCCAGTCTCATTTAATATTTGTTGAGTTGTTCTGGAAATATTTAGCTGCCGTGCTATCTACGTTCTGGAAATTCTTTGAGCGAGAAGCTGATGCAATTTTTTAAAATCAACATTTTGATATCGATCCTTTAAATTGTGAACAAAAAATTTGTGATTAATCAACACTCATTCATCTGCATTAAGTTTTCGAGATGCTTGTATTGCTGCAGCTTAACAAACACAACTTATTGATACAGACAAAAATATGATACAAGTAAAAAAGAAAAGGCTTACTAATATTTACGATATTACTTTTAATTAATTGATATTTATCTACATTTTAATAGCCTGCTTATTTACATTTTAATATTTACAAGTCAAGCATATTCGCTCGTCAACAGTCAAATTCATTGCATACTTATTTGGTGCATTTTGTAGAAAAAAGTGAAGTTTGCAATGTGGCAATGCAGCGTCAAACCTGTCCTGAGAGTTGTGAGCTTAATATTGCATTTGCTTCCTAAGTAATTTCTATTAATTTGTTCTTTTTCAACTAAGCTTATTTTTCACACGCTTTGCTTAGGTTTGCTCACTTCATATGAAATTTGGTTCTTCTTTG
Source organism: Trididemnum clinides (assembly GCA_963675345.1). Classification (NCBI taxonomy): domain Eukaryota; kingdom Metazoa; phylum Chordata; class Ascidiacea; order Aplousobranchia; family Didemnidae; genus Trididemnum; species Trididemnum clinides. Next base: position 20,992,510 of record OY776288.1, read on the forward strand.
ATAAAATATGAATTCCGCTTCACCTCAATTGCTACATTTGGGTGAAATTAAACTAATCATTTGAAGAATAATTATTCAAAATTCTATACAACTTAACTGTGCAACACCTGATGCGTTCACAGCAGGTCATCATGAAAAGTGAGACGTTTGTGCCACAATATCTAACACTGAGAAGCACTACCGGTAATAAGTCTACATGCAAGAAAAAATACTTCGTTGAATGTTTCAATGCTGTAAATATGATTACACGTTACGCAATAAAAATAGGAGTTATTTTCCATGAATTGGAAAAAAGGATTTGTTTGAAAAGAGTAATTAAGACTGATCTGTGCTAATTGACACTTTACAACATGAACACCATCTGACAAATGAAATAACCATTAAAAAAATTTGTAAAGACACATTTGCCTTAAAGCATTGCAAGATTTGAAAATTATCTTTTTGGTATCTATGCGATTTCCAATTAAAATGGCTTTATGCAACATACAGGGTGTGGCATAAGTAACGCCCTTTGTTTAGGTATAACAAAATTAAAGCCTTTTGATTATCCTTTGTTTTTTCGAACATTGTATTGACACAGGTTAATAGATTAATATAAAATTGATATAATGCTTATTTGGCGTAATAATGTTCAATACAAATGAAATCAAGAACCATTTTTATTTTTATGATAGTACAACTAAATTTCTTTTGCTGTCTGTTCTTTTGTTAATCTCATAATTGTATAAAATATCCAAAAAATGAAAATTTAGTAAATTAATTAAACAAAATAATTTACTCTCTGTTCCTTTGTTAATCTCATGGTAGCATAAAATGTCTAAAAAAATGAAGATTTAGCAAATAAATTAAACAAAACAATAAAAAAATACATTATAGAATCTAAAATTAAAAAGAGCGTTACGTATGCCGCACCCTGTATACTGCAGTAGTGGCCTTAAATACGAGCAAACAGGGGAAATGCCCAGGGCTCCCCACATAATGTGTCGCGCTAAAGGGTTCCTTACTTAAGTTCTCGCGTAAAGATATCCTTTAAGGTGTAATACATAAAAATTAAAGACACATATTTTTTGGCCAAAATAACCTTACAGGCTACATCCAGGTACTACCTAAGCTTTTACAACAAAATCTGTACAGCAATATGCCTTAGCCTGTACCAGGGTGAGCAACTTTGTTCGGTTTGCGTGCCAAAATCGGTCTAATTAATGACAAAATTCTTCCGCGTGCCAACCGAAATTTGTGAGAACATACTACTTGACATCCTTAAAGGTGTATGTGAAGAGCCTTGAAGAAATAATAAAAATTCACCCAAACAGTGAAAACACGATATAACCAAAATTACATTTATTCACCTTGAAAGCAACGCCCAAACAAAGATTCCCAAGCATATGTAGATGGAAACATGGAGAGTACAGTAACGAGCAACTCTAACTGGCATGCGCTCTACAGCTTCATAAACCAAGCTGAAATGAAGAAAAAATGGCGGCGCAGACGAACGATATTGCGAAGTGTATAGCCAAATTACTACTACGCTCGTTTCGAGAAAATATGTCAAGGTTGCGAACGCACCAAATTGTTACGTCATAATATATTTCTTTGTAGCCATATGGCATCAAAAGCACAAAAACGGTCAAATTACATAACGAATTGTTAACCAACGAAAATGAAGAAACAGACTCCGAGTTCCGTACGATAATACTGCGACTTATAAGTTATTAATTTTTCGTTCAAAGGGGAAAGGATCTCGTTTCCGAGGACTCGCTCACGTGCCGGATAGAAGTGCTCACGTGCCGGATGAAAGTGCTCGCGTGCCAAGTTCGGCACGCGTGCCAGGGGTTGCCCACCCCTGGCCTATACTATTACACTTTTCCATCGATTACTAGTGATGCCTCTTATGAATAGCAAATGTGCTTCTGGTGCATCCAAAAGCAAGAAAAAAAGAGAATGAGAAAAACTGAGATAAAGTTAATTTATTTTGCCCAGGGCCCCCATATTTAAGGCCATCACTGGTATACTGATGTTAATTTGTGAACTTACTGCACTGGGTTAGAGACGAAAATAATATTTAATATAAACTTACTGAATTAATTTGACATCTTGGCCACAGTACGAGAAACAAAAAAAAATTACTCAAAAAACTCAAAGGCTTGCTGTTTATTGTTCAATTTGCAGCAGACCACCTGTTTCAAAATTTTTAACTAGGTCGCGCCTGCCGCTCATTTCAAACCAATCTATCGCAAACCAGTCACGTGATGGTTCAATGGCCAAATAAGTCGAAAAAGCGGTATTCGCAGTAGTACATTTCCTTTAAAGAGTGATACGGTTGAATGACAAATGCATTTTGGACAAAATCAAATCGCTTTGTGCATTTAAGCAACTGCATTTATTTTATATGCATTTACAAGTAAATTAAATTGATTTGTGATTTGAACAAAATGCATATTTTTTATATGTATTTGCAAATCAAATCGATTTGTGCTTTTAAACAAATGCATTTATTTTTCAATACATTTATGACTAAATCAAATTAATTTGATTTACGTACAAGGCAAATTGATACAGCCAAAGCAACCTCATACAATCTTCATTGATCTCGCTACATACAACACGATATCATTCCCAGAAAATGTGCTCTTTAAACTGAGGGTTAAAAAAACAGTAAGATCTATCTATTAACCGCAATGTATTACAAATGCCGATCTTGCGAGGTCCATTAATTTTGATGAGCGTCCATGTGGGACGTCGGGCTTAAGCTCCCTCTGCCCCCCTAAACTCGCCACTACTTACATGCAACAATTTATTGAGTTATAAAGGCAATCCACGCGCTTTATATGCGTGTTCACACAAATGATGTGGTTATTTCACAAAGTAATGGTATTGCAAATAATAAAAGTCCCCTCCCATAATTTGACGAGACCATCCCTGGACGCGTTTCGTCCTTTTGGACCCATCAGCAGGGTCTGTCTCGTCATCACCAAAAACCAAAACCCCGTATTTGCAATAATATGAAAAATGTAGTATCATTTTATCACAAATTTCTTCGCACACATCACATACGCGGCACATGCTATCACTTTGGTACGGGGATCCCACCCGTATCGACTTTTATTATTTGCTATTAAAATTTGCAATACTATTACTTTGTGAAATAACCACATCGTTTGTGTGAACATGCGTGTGAAGCGCGTAGATTGCCTTTATAACTCAATAAATGGGTGTATGATACGTTTATGGTGATCACGTGCTATGTTCATAGAGGTAAGGGTTTTAAATAGATCTCTCTCATAAAAAACTCTTTGAGTGGTACACAGCATACTTACATGCAGTTGCTGTTTTTCTCCAATTCTTGGAATTAAAATTGATTGCTATGAAAACAAAGTTGCAAGCACGTGATGCAACTTCCCAGAACCTGTAAGTTTGACAACTAAATTTGTGACGTAAAAATGATGTCTCTTTGCCTTAAAACCACTTTGTTTACGTTGCGCTGCTGATGATGAAGTTACTTGATAGCATACTTTCCATTTGCTATCAAACAAAATAATCATGTTCTAAGTAGATTGATTCAAAAAACATGTCAAACGAGCGAAATAATGAAAGATAAAGTTAACTATTTCACCTTCTTTCATGTCAGGTAAATAAGATGGTTTAAATACTCTACCAAATCCGATACCAAGACCCTTTGAATAACAAACACAAATGTTTGTCAAACAGAATCGATGCCAAGACTCTTGAATAACAGGTCTACACAGCAACAGAATTGATCACAAGACCCTTTGAGTTGCAAATAGAAACGCTATCAAGTAGAATCGATGCCAAGACTCTTGAATACCCGGTCTGTACACCAGCAAAATTGGTCACCAGACCTTTTGAGTAAGAAATAGAAATGACTTTCAAGCAGAATCGATGCCAAGACCTTTTGAGTATCAGGTCTATACAACAACAAAATGAAATCAATCGGACTATCAAGATAACTCAATCAAGAGCACAGAATCTGGCCGTTGAAAAACATTCACGCTCATGATGATCCTTGCGCGTAACTCTCCACGCCTCGTGAGGAAGCAACTGCTGACTGATCACTAGCTCACAGATAAAAAATCAGTTGTCAATGAAATTTCGTCACGAGTATAGAATAGCTGACAGTTTATAAAAAAATTCAGTACCTAGTTGACGAAATTAGTCATAAACACGCAAGAACTGACACACGGTTCATATAATTAGAATTATAACAGCTAAAACTACCCCATGTCTGGCACAGCTTTTCAGAGTAGACATTTTTCCACTGCCCCTATCAATAACGTCATCAGATAGCTCCAGTTTTAGAAAGCCGTACTGCTGATGCTGCACATGTACCAAATGGACTATCCTGTACTGCTGATGCTTAGCACAAAAACAATGGTTTCGAATAAAAAGCCGACAAGTCCGCTTTTTGTGTCTTCAGGAAAGGCACTCAAAGGAATATCTCTATTTTTACGTGGCAAACATGTGGTACCTTGTCAGTCGTCAAGAACTGTAAACTGACAACCGGAACTGAAGGAGGTAAAAACAATAATATCCTTGACCTACTTCAGGCATGTTGAATACTCAACAATTACTTGCTGATTGTGATATCGAAATACTCAGGCTTCTGGAACAGCAGAGACAGTCATTATTGTCATCATCTATTATGTTGTGATTAACAATAAAGTCCTAACGGACAAAGCAGAATTTTTTTCATCAAAACACGTCCAACATTTCATTTATTTTACTTTGATTTTTGCCCTTACTACAACAGGTGCAAACGCATTGTCATCAAAAAAGCATTGTGAAATACAAATGTTATTAACTTTTGACGTTTTTGGATCAACTTATTCGCTTATCTCATTCACAAATTGACAAATTAATCAGCTTTAGAGGCATGCAAACCAATTAAAAAAAGGCTATATACCAAAACAGTGCAATATACCAGTAAGTGATACAACTCAGCGATTATGTAGCTAATTACAACAACGCATTATCACTTCCTACAATGCAAGTAATCCTAAGAATTCTGATAACACATAGTTTTGTTGTGCTTTAAAACATATCAGTTTAATTTTGTATTTCAGTTTTGAGAAAAATTAATTTCAAAACATCGAAAGTTAACCACATTAACATGTGAGGTTAGTTTTTAATTTACGATATTTTACATGATACTAATCAAAAACGTTTCATTTTTTTAACGTATTTACAGTTTAGTAAAAACCACATCAATTTAATAAAATTTTCTCAAGTAAAATTTGCTCATTCTTTCGTGAAATGAATTTTTATTGATCGGCATATCCAGGACTGCGTTTAGGAACTTTGCAGAGAGATTTAATCAATGAAGATGAAGTCCTACCAAAACTAATTTCAAGTTTTCGAAATGAAATTCTTACAAAGTAAACTTTTTACATATTCTACGGGGTTAAAACTTTATTTTCCAAGCCGCGACCCTGTCCATTAGAATTCGTTGTTGCTTGTAAAATTTAAATTTCTTTCTCACAAAGCCCTTTATATAAATCATCACACGGTTCGTCATAGGCTTTACCAACATTACTAGATTTGAGATATCCATCCACAATAGCGCAATTTGAACCGGAAGCATAAGCATGTAACCCTTGCCCAAATTTCCAAATTAACTCATACTTGCCTGCACGCTCACCATTCACCCACACCCAGTTTCCTTCTGATGCAATATCATTTGCTCCGATCCAAAAATAATTGCTCATTGACATATTTTCAATCAGTATTTTTCTATTTTTTCGAGATTTCATGCCATGCATCGCAAGATCACCTCCCCAGCTTTGGCATATTTTTCGGCTTTTCTGCCATGACTGACTACCTGGCGTGAGTCGATAAATATAAACATAGGAAGATACATGCAATACGTTGCTTGCTTCTGTTATGTTGAAATTTCCTCTGCTTTGTTTTTTTAGAGTTTTCCGGTATAGAAAAAAGGAATCCATTTGCTCTTGTTGTTGATACTTCCTGCTTCGGTTTCTTAGAGTTTTCCCTTCCAGAAAAGAGGAATTTGTTGATTCTTGTTGTTGATATTTCCTGCTTTGACTTTTTAGCGCTTCCATTTCCTGAAAAAGATAATTTATTTGCTGTTGTAGTTGATTTTCTCTGCTTCGGTTTTTTAGCACTTCCACTTCTTGTGAGAGGGCATATATTTGCTTTTGTTGATTTTCACTGCTTTGGTTGTTTAGAGCTGCCACTCTCTGAGAGAGAGCGTTTATTTGCTCTTGTTGTTGATTTTTTAGAGCTGCCACTTGCTGAGAGAGGGAGTTGAATTGATTTCGGAGCAAGTTTATTTGTTGATCATCCGGAATTCCAGGTTCCCCCTTCTGGCCGGGACTTCCTCGTGACCCCATTTGGCCTTTCGGTCCTTGTGATCCCAGTAAAGCTATTTGGGAGGTTTGTGGACTTTGCTGAGACAATGCATTATTGCTTATCGAACATGTAAGAAACTGATCAGCACAGCAATCTGCAGCGAAAATTATGATGCAAACAATCAGCTTCAACATTACGCTATATTCAGTCCTGGAACCAGCGTTGCAACCATAAACGCATTAATCGGTTAAATAAAAGTTTAAAATGCTGCAAGATTCTGCTAAAATTGAAAGTCTTTAAAATGATACTAGATTGCGATGAATAATACCAAAATTTTGCTAAAAGTTGCATATTTTTGTTGCTTGAAGCAGGATTGTGCAAACTACCACCCGCAAAAGGAGTTCACTTGTGATTCGCAACCATGATCGACCATCCAAAATCAAAAGGTCTTCACGTTAAAGACTTTGACTTTTTGAGGTTGATCTTTGAAAGAAACAAAGATTTCAGATAGGGGCCGCATCTGGCCTCCAGCATTACTTGATTAAAGAAAATACATCCCCTGAAAAAAATTTGCACGTCCTTGGCTTAAAGAAAATTAAGTCTCCGTTTTTAAGTTGCTCAGTGATTTATGATTAAATAAACAATGAAACCTAATACTGGCTATGAGTTTGCTGTGGATCTACAGATGACGGATATTTGCAAAAAGTGGAGCTATTTACAAAATCGAATTTGAAACAATCTACTATTTCTGCTAAAACACCTAATTTTGTTTGAAATTCACCAATCTGCTTGATGGAAAACTCTTCATCTGTTAGATTTAGCAGTCAAACTAACAACACAGTCTGAAATACCTGATGAAGTTGTTCACCAGGCATTCAATAAAATCAGAATTTAATTTTACTGCCTGATATCTGTGGACGCCAGTCGTATTTATACGCTTTTAGCTACATTATTGACACGGTTGAATAAACAGCTTTTTTCACTCACAACTCTTGACAAAAATTGTCAAAAATGGTAAATCGTACCTTTTTTTTGCTTTTATTGCATTTCTATTAGCAACTTTGTAATTTTCTAAAAACAATTGTAATATTACTTGCCATTCTTTTCGTGCTTTCATAGTACAGTATGGGGCATTACAGTCGCATTTAATAAGATCTAAGCCAATGGCGATCTACCGACCAAATCCTGCCCGCCATTCCCCGTTTTGTGGCTTGCGTCAAGCTGTTTGTGTGATGAACAAATAGAATAATTAGATACAACCTTTATTCTTTGAGCATCGCGCATATACCGTTTGAGCATAGTCGTACGAAACAGGGGGCACTCGCCACCCAGGTTGCCAAGATGTGGAAAAACACTCTAGGTTTTGGGCAAAGAAATCAAGTATTTTGTATCTACCAGTTTAAAGTTTGCTGTGAAATTGAGTATTTTTAGGCCAGCCATTGATTTTTTAAACTTATTCAGACCAGCGCATGCAATTAAATGGGCTAATTAGCTGCTGTAGACAGATATGCCATTTTTTGGTGAGAAAAACTATGGTTTGGCAGACAGCGGAGTTTTTTAGCAAAACTTGAAAAACTTTCAGATCAAAAGTTTAGAAGATCATTACTCTAAGATTTCGGTTTAAATTAGGTTTTGAACAGAATATAATCATACAATTATTCCTCAATATATTGATGGTATCACATTATGGTAGGAATCGTTTGTTGTTGTGTCTTACACAGGGATGTGGAAGCGGAAGCGGAAGCTGGAAGCGGAAGCGGTGGAAGCGGTCTTTTTCTGTGGAAGCGGAAGCGGAAGCGCGAAAAATTCCACCGCTTCCGCTTCCACATAGGAGGGAAGAATGGAGAGAGAAAAGAAATTGGTTCTGCTATCCTTCGTAGAAGAACGAATATGGGGAGCATAAGCATCAAGAAATGAGAGCGAGGAGGAGTCGTTTGGAGAGATGTTGACCTCTACATAATCAGAGTAGGGGCCAAGCAAAGAAAGAGAGTAGATAGAAAGCTCAGAGAGGAATAAGCCCTGCTTGACGAAAATGATGACGCCGCCGCTAGCGTCTGCGACATCAATAGAAAAAATACCAGATCGGGAGTGGGTGCCATGGGATCGCAGAGCAGAGAATCCAGGGATCCGAAAAGAGGAAGATAAATTAAGGTTAGAATCCTGGATATAAACAAGGTCAACGGGATGAGACGAAATAAAGTGTAGTAGTTTAGTGCTCCTGGCTTGGAGACCCCCAGCATTCCATTGAAAAACCCTGGGAGAGTTAGGGAGGGGAAGAGGAAGCAGGAGGTAGAAAGAAACAGCCAGGAGCATGAGGCGGTAGTTAGGGTGCAGAGAAAGAAGATACAAAGTGGGCGGAAAAAGGATAAGAGGTTTGAAGGTGAGGGTGGAGTGTGAGTGCTGCATTAGCGGAAGGGGGCCAGATTAAGCAGTGGAGGTATACAAGCTGGAGGAGTCCGAGGAGGAAGTCACTGTGCTGGTAGGTGTAGAATCTCCTAAAAAGCAGGGAGGGCAGCTCCAGAAGTGAGAGCTGCCAAGAGTTCTGAATCTAGAATAGGAGAGTAATGATCACTTTAAATGAACTTAATTAGAGCATGAGCAGCATTGCACTGTCCTACTCCTCCTGGTCACATTTCCAGCGCACACTAAACAGGGAAAGACTGAGAAAGGGTTAGGATAGACGTTGCCGCTCATCAGAAGAAGGAGAAGAATGAGAAGACGGGAAAGAGAAAGACAGGAGTAGACAGAAGACAGGCCAATTTTAAAAAGACTGCGTGCTACCCTTCTGCAGTCGTTTAGGGGGCTCCACGGCAAAAAAATGGCTTGTGTAAGGGGAGTGCCCGGGGTAACTGGGACCCTCGGGAAGGCCAACAGCCATTTTGACCCAATCCAAATGGGGTTGGGGGCCGCACCACTACGTTGAGGCGGCTGTTGATTGGTGCAGTTTAATTTTGCTCGCTTTACATGTACATACTACACTGCATATACGACAGAAATTTCGCACTTCGCTATCCAAAAAGATCGGAGTCAATACGTGTTTTGAGGACGGACAGAAGATCCCTAATGATGATTGAGTTAAAGTTAAATCAAAGTCAGAGTTAGTTGAGAATAGAGAGGGAAAATCAGCCCTATACGGTGTAATTTGTTGTTGTGACGACAAGTTATTGTCGAGAGCTGTAATATGTAATCATACGGTTTAGATCTGAGAAGCATTAAGTTAACTGTGGTAAAAGTAGTTGTAAGTAGTGAAGGAACTTGTAATAACTGTCTATTTGTTGAAGTGTTTAATTATTTTTTGAATTGTAGTAACAAAATATTTGATTTTCTTGCAAGCAATTAGTGCTTTCTAAATTTTTGTTAGTGGGAGTTCCGTGACAAACGCAAAACTACATTAGGGGCTCCGCGATGACAAAAAGATTGAAAAGCACTGTTCTACATTCAACACGAGTTCTGATATCTAAGAAAAAGAAACACAGAGTAGTTCGAAACAATAAGCTCAAGCGAAGTAGGTAAAGTAATAGCAGTAAATGAAGGTTTTTGTTTTCTCAAAATGATAAAGTGTAGGAGAAGGCAGGCCACAGACCAACAAAAATTTAAAAAATTGTCAACGGTCGTTTTTTTGTTTTTTGTTGGTGGAAGAGGAAGCGGTGGAAGCGGAAGCGGAAGCGGAAGCGATAGGTGTGGAAGCGGAAGCGATAGGTGTGGAAGCGGAAGCGGAAGCGGAAGCGTTTGAAAAATAACCGCTTCCACATCCCTGGTCTTACAACACGTTTATACCAATACCAATCATATTGACATTAAGCAATCAATCGATAGGACGCTGCCAAAGGATAATATATTTCTTTTAAGAGATCCTGTCTATGGCATCATGTGTAAAACGTATATATTTTTGTTACCATGAGTGCGGACCAAACTTCTTTCTTGTGTTCTCAAATTTTTTGGTGTCACTTTATAGAACTTACCAATGCACAAAAAATATAACACTGTACCGAGATCGTTGAAAACAAAAAAAGGAAGTTGAAATAAAAATTTGCAAAGAAAATGAAGCCCTGTGTTCATAGAGCAATATGACTGCCTAACGGTGTAGTGTTTTAGTGCCTTGAAAATTGAGTTTTAAATGGAGTTCTTTTTGGCGCTTTTGCTATATGATTTGCCCCAAAACATATGTATTTGCTGGTGATAGCAATTTAGTAAGTTTATACTGTAGTGCTGTAAGCGAGCGCTATGTTCTTGTGATTTTGAAAATAGATAACGTGTCTCTGTTACGCACTTTTCATCGTCATGTCTCATGTGACATTCAGGTAAGCGATACTAATAAACGTCACCAGACTATCATATATCAACCTGTTTGCTAAATAAAACTGCGTTTGTTGACATAATTTTTGGAGTTGATGATACAGGGTACATTTTTTGCTTTAACGTTTTTGTGTCATCAAAGAAATCCTTTGTCACAAACTCACGGTGAATGTTTGCTTCTGTTTTTGCTTAAGGTTTGTTGCTTGAATGTGCGCAATGAAGTGGTGGCAGAGTTTCAAAGATGTAGCTCAGTTAGGGAACACTGTTTGTGTGATGTCATTTATGCAAACAATTTTAAAGTTACTTCGATACACGAATATGTTATTCATTATGGACGAGATATAAATAATTTCAAACTGTGGGCAAATTTGAGTGTCAATATCAATATTTGGGCAAAATCAACTTTGCCCCCAATATATTTAAGGTCGTTACAGCTATCTCTTTGAGCATCGCGTCCCGCACTTTACCAACCTTGCACCTATCTGTTGAATATCAAATATGTTTTAGGAAAAAGAGATTTTTTTGTTTTAACAATGCCAATGGGCAGCATGAGCGTTTCATAAACAGAAAATTTCTATTGTAACTTTGCAAGGTTCTAGTGCTTGCCAGCTGCGCGTTAAGAGAGAAAGAGAATGAAATTTCGGCGAATGTCCTGCCTTGACAAGGTGGTAGTAGAATGTTCATAGTATAAGTTTTTGCCAGAGCCATACTCATGCTGTGCAACAGGCCTCCATGGAGACGGTTGCGGACAGCTGTCTTGATTAAGAGCATTGTCGAGAATACCTTCTTGCACAGGTAAGTAGTTGGGAATAGAATGGTCATCTGCAGCGCTGCCCTCGCCAGTCCAGGATATGCAACTAGCTGATCACACCAAAAATGAGACAGAGATGATGCACGGAATTTTGTCTCACAACCCTGGTTCTCTTGCAAATCTATAAAGTCCTCCTTCAGGCTGTCAGCATTACTCATTTCTGCCAAGAAGGGCTGCTAAATCCATTCTGAAAATGTCAAATCATGGGGCAAGTACTTTTTTGTGGTGGTTTCAAGGTGCAGCAGACGAGTAACAATATTTTCTAAAACCATTGGGCTGATTGTCTTATCCCCAAATTTTCTTCAATAATTGGAAAGTCTTCCACACTTCCTCCCTTAACTCAACGCTTCCAGAGCGCGAGCTTCTTTTTGAAGGCTTCGATATTCTCTGCGCAAAGAATATGATTAGAATACATGCCTTGCATGAACATGTTGAGGTCATTGAAATTACTGAATATATCTGCAAGACAGGACAGAAATAGGATGAAGATTTCGTCCTCGAATTTATCCACAAAATTACTCTGATATTCTCGAAGAAATATTGCAATCTCTTCTTTGAGCTTTGCCATATGAGTCAAGATTTTCCCACGGGAGAGCCACGGCTCTTCTATATGAAAGAGAAGAACGTGAGGTTCATTTCCCATTTTCTCACAGAATAATTTGAACAATCTGTGGGGTAAAGGACGACCACGGATGAAATTTACATCTTCCACACAGATAGACAGAACATCTTTCAGGTTAGGCGGCAATGGCTATGATATCTGATACCTTCGTCTTCAACAGAGCAGCAAACCCAAGATTCTTTCCGATCACGGCTGGGGCACCAACTGTATATACTGACCTTAATTTCTCTTATTTTATCTGATGCTTCTCAAAAAAATTGGCCTCAAGTCGCAATGCATCATCTACCTTCGTCGTTGTTTGCAATGGCTCACAGAAGAGGAATTTATCTTTAATATCACCATCCTTGATGTACCAAGCATATTCAATCAGCTGGCTTATGTTGGAAACATCTGTTGATTCGTCCATTAGTTAATAATGCGGATGGGACTATCTTTAATCTCCTGAACAAACTGATATAAGATGTCACAGCTCATGTCAGCAATTCCATCTGCATTGACATCATTGGACACAAGCAAGTCCTTTATCTTCTTGGCTGCCTCTGTTCCCAAGACCAGTTCTACCATTCGAATAGCGCATGGCTTTATTCGGTTTTTCTTGGCTGAATGTGCAGCCTTTACTTGGACGCACTGGTATGCCATCTCGTAGGAAGCTCTTAGAAGTGGCTTTTGCATTACGTTGCATCCAGATGGGGTAATATACCCCTTTGGTCATATCTAGCTCTTTTAGCCTGCAGAGCCTAAAAATTCTGTTCATGTTCTGCTGCTGCATGTTTCGCCTGGTGCGCTTAGAGTCTAGCAGGCTACAAATTAAAGTCGCACAAAATGAAATGGCAGGTCATGCATTGTGCTTGGTCTGGTCCTCCACAATCATCCAGGAGTGCAATGAAGCCATACCTGACATATTTGTCATTGCATTTGCGTTTTTCAGCATTGTAGAATTATGCAAACTTAACAGAGAAACAATCTGACAAACACATCAAAATTAAAAATTTTATACACTACCGAACGTTAGCGCTAGTAATATACAAAACTTGTGATTCTGATTTAATATTGAAGTGTGAACCGCTCGTACAAATCAAGTGGTTTTTATCACTATGCTACAACACAAATGAAAAATCGGTCGAAGTTTAACGCGGTATCAAATTTTAAAATATGTGGTAAAAATACGTTTGTAGAAACGTATTCCTTTTACCTTTGATCGCCACATATGTGACCTTTTCCAGCACCTCCGAAAATTGATTTCGGCACCCCCTGGTGGTGCTAGCACCCCAGGTTAAGAAACGTTGCTTTAGAGCAGTGCTCCGCAACCGGTGTGCCGCGGCACACTAGTGTGTCGCGAGGCAATCCTAGGTGTGCCGCGGAATAATTATATTTTGAACCACTAAACTAAACTGAACTGAAAAGAGTTTATAGTGTTTACCGATCTATTTCAGAATTGTACCAATATAATTATTCCGCGGCACATCTGGGGTCGTCTCGCGGCACACTGGTTGCCGAGGCTCCAAAACCACAATGTGTAGTCTGTGCAGAACAGCTTGCAAATCATGCAATGGTTCCAAGTAAATTCATTTGCCATTTAAAAACAAAACATGCCAGTTATGCTAGCAAGGATAAGAAATTTTTTCAGCGAATGTTAAGTCAAAACAAAAAACAGAAGCGCCTTATGAAATCGTCATTCACAGTCTCAGAAAAAGCATTAGCAGCAAGCTATCCCGTTGCCAAATTGATTGCACAACAGAAAAAACCGCATACCATTGGAGAGAAGCTGTTACAACCAGATGTCTAGAAATCGATAGATTGATGCTTGGGAAAGTGGAAGTTGAAGAGATCAAAAAAGCGTCACTCTCCGCAGAGACTATTGAAAGGCGAATTGATGATATGTCTAGTGATATTCTTGAAACTTTAATTAATAAATTGAAAACATCTGGATATTTTTCTCTTCAAATTGACGAAACCACGGATATTACTAGAAAAGCACAGCTATTAAGTGTTGTGCGTTTTGTCGACGGCAATTCCATAAGAGAAGAGTATTTGTTTCACGAAGAACTTCCAGAGCGAACTACTGGCCAGGAAATTTTTAGAGTTACGAATTTTTTACAGCCCGTGGTATCGATTGGAATAACTGCCTCAACGTTTGCACAGATGGTGCTTCAACTATGGTGGAGAAGGCAGAGGTTTTGCTGCATTGGTGAAACGTCAAAATCCAACAATTGAAATTACCCATTGCTGCATACACCGGAAAGCCCTTACGGTAAAAGTTTTACCAACGGAATTGTCAGAAACGATAAACGACTGTATTCGTGTTGTAAACTTTATCAAAGCAGGAACCTTGAATTCTCGTATTTTTTCTTTGCTTTGCAAAGAAATGGGATCACAACATCAGTCACTTCTATTTTACACTGCTGTGCGTTGGCTTTCACGTGGAAAAGTGCTCGCAAGAGTCTTCGAACTGAGGTATGAAATAAGTCAGTTCTTGTCAAGTCAGAACAGCCATGACCTGTATGCACTTTTCGAAAATGACCGTTGGATTGCAAAACTTGCATACCTGGCCGACTTATTTGAACACTTGAATGAACTCAATATTAAAATGCAAGGAAAAAATGATAACATTTTGACATATTCCGACAAGCTGAAATGATTTAAGGAAAAAATAGTACACTGAAAAAATGAATTAATACGGGAATCACTGGGAATGTTTCCCAGAAGCAACCAAATCAGTGCTGTTGACAAAGATTTGGTGTTAGATTTGTCTCAAAAGCATTCAGCTTTGTTACATCAAAAGTATGACCACTACTTTTTTGCAATTAACTCGGAACAACATGATTGGATCCAAAATTCTTTTTCCGCTGATGCTGAAATTTCAACGCAAAAATTATCATTGCCTGTGAAAAAAACTTTTTTGAACTACGAAATGACAGAACACTGCGATTGAAATTCCGTGATATTCCACTCGATAAATTTTGAATAGCTGTTGGAAAAGAATATAAGCAAATTTCGAAAAAAGCTCTAGAAATTCTTCTCCAGTTCTGCACCACATATTTGTGTGAACAAAGTTTTTCGACGTTGATGTTAATCAAAAATTACAAACGATCATGCTTGAAAGAAATTGATCAGTAACTTCGAGTTGCCCTTTCAAGCATTGAGCCCAACATACAGCGATTGAGCTCGTTAAGATAAGCCCAAGTATCCCATTGATCTGCTGATAGCGTTGGTGTAGTTACTATCAAACTTGACTCCAGTTGTGATTAAATGGAAATCTCAATAACATTACAGTTGCTTTGATTAGTTTCGAATTCATCCTCATTTCCCGAAAGCAACTGCTGTTGCACTTTGCGTAGTGACTTGCCTGGTTTCCTTATTAAGTTTGATTGTTACTTGTTTAAATTCACCAAGCAACGAATATTATCGCAAAGTACCGATATCTTATCCAAGGGTACAACAGCGCAACTTGGGTGAGTGTTGAAACAAGAACTGATAATTGCAATTGCCGTTTACAACACACCAATCCATCCGACATAGAGCAGGTGCATTTTTATTTTCAAACTCGATATTTTCAGTCAACAAATAAAAAGCCTCAGTTTGGGTATACGTATAACACATTTCTCGAGGAATATGTGGTTGTTTACTAATAGGTTTCGGAGCATGAGAAGTTGCAGTTGATTCGCTTTGCGTGGGATAATATTTACCTTTTGGGTCTAAAATAATTAATGCAGTGGATTTGATGAGTAAATTTTTTGTGCTTTTTGCTGAGGTGTGCCGCGAAAATTTGGACAGAGTTTTAGTATGCCGTGAATAAGAAAAGGTTGCGGAGCACTGCTTTAGAGCAGGGGTCACCAACCTTTTTTTGGATCACGGGCTACTTTTTGGATACTGATCATGGCGGGGGCGCACTTATCGCAAAGTGCGCAAAATCTCAGACGTCATGTCACTCTGTCACGAATTGGCAGGAGATGCCATTACCTTGGTTGTTGAAGTTATTCGCCCAAAATGGAAGTGTTCTCCCCCAAAAAAGGCCATTACTTGTTTTGCTTTCCCCAATCATGGTTCTCAGGGTAAGTTCGACGGAATCCATGTGGCCAGTTCAGACGAATGGGTCAGATTTGCTAAAATCCCGGACACGTCAGGGAATGTTCAGATCCATCAACTTTTGAAATAATTTTGAGAAAATTTTAAAACAGGCTGGCGGGCACATCATATTGTCTTCAAGGGCGACCTGGTGCCCGCGGGCATACGGTTGGTGACCCCTGCTTTAGAGTATTAGATTTTAGTGGCAAGGAAAGTTAAGGCAGGTGATTTATCTATCTCAAATAATTACGCATGAACGACTTCAGTTGTGCTGGCAAAGCGCATAAAAAAAGAATTGTTATTGTGGCTTGGCTCGTTCAAACGTAAAGGAATAGAGGCGTGCTTAATCAGAATGCTTAATAAAAATATTGCGTGTTGTATTTCAACTAAAGCTTAAATTATTGTGAAATTTGTTTCTTGATGCGATCTCAATTCCCAACAACATGAAGTTTTTTGAAGTTGGCAAGATGGGCGCTGGATTATGTTTAAACAGCAAATCGCTTTTCTCCATCAAAAAATGCAATTTTTAAGCAATCTCTTTTTAATTTTGACTTCATCATGACGTCACCAATCTTCTTATGACCCTCGCATTGGTGTGATGATAAATGGCGCCAAGTTTAGAGTTTATATGTGCAATAATTTCATAAGAGTTAAGCTTTAAAAGGCACTCATATTCAAAATTACTAGTTGCGTCGCCTATAAGCCTTAAGTAAAAAAACTCTGTTTTGGGAATTCTGTCGTTGATATCTGCCAAAAACGCCATCAACTGCGTTTCTACGTCATCAAGTTTCAAGAAATTAAGAGCTTATTTTATAGTGAATTAATAATTATAAAGTGGTTATAGATTGCGAAAAAATTAAACTGTTTTGAAGTTGATAAGTCGAGTGTTGGCTTTAATTTAAATCTGAAATGGAATATATTCGTCCAAAAATGAAAGCTTTGAAAAACTTATCTTTCATTGTCGTCATCAAACCTTTTATGATACTTACCTTAGACTAGTGATTAATTTTAACAAGTTTCATATTTGTACACTCAATAGTTTCGCAAAAGTTAAGCCCAAAAAAGTGCTTGAACACAAAATCGCTTGTTGCATCGCCTGTAAACCCTAAATTAAAAAACTTTAATTTAATAATCATGTCATTGATATTTCCTAAAAGCGTCATGAGCCACGTTTCTCCAGTCAGTATTTTGAAAGAAATTGAGAAAAAACATTTTTATAATCAATTGGAAATTTCGACGTTAAAACAAATCGAAAAAAGAATTGGAAATTTTTTGAAGGTAGCAAGTCGAATCAAAAAATGCGATTTTCAAAATAACAACTTTTTAATTATGACGTCATAATGACTTCATCAAATTCATTATGACACTCACCTTGGAGTGATGAGTAACAATACCAAATTTCATGTTTGTACACGCAATAGTTTTGGAGGGGTTAAATCGCGCGTAGCTTCGTGCTTATGCACATTTATTAGTCTGTTTTTACATGAGATGTGACATTGTCATGACGTCACCAACCCCTCAGGACAATCACTCCGCTGTGGTTATCAATCGTGCTTAGTTAGATGCTTGTACGCCCAGCAATCTTCGGTTAATTGACAAAAAAATCCTTGCTTTAAATGTACAGTATATCGGGTGGGCAGAAAAAAGTGATAACCGTGTTTAATCAAGAATAACTCAAAATCTAAGCTTTGTATACACATTAAATTTCGTACATGTCTTAAGCAGCTGGCATAAATATGGTATGGTAAAGTATATAACATAGTAGCGAAAATAATTATAAACACGAGAATAATAAAGAAATATAAAATTCAGGTCAAAATATGCAATGCCAGACGTTGATTTAAAATAACTTACCACCGCTTTAATCGAGAAGATTGTCAATATGACCTCCATCCTCGGAATCAACCAATCGAAGACTCTTTTCCCAGGAAGATATGGATTTACGAATTTCAGTAACTGATACTTTATTCCACTTTTGTTTTGTCTTGTTCTTCAGTTCCTGTTCAGTAAACTTTTCGTCTTCCCGTTATAAACTTTTTCGGTTTACTTTTTCAGTTTTGCTGCGATATTGACGTTAGATTTCCTAGCGCACATAAATGTGCACGAGGCTCACGTGCTAGTGGTCGTGGGTTTGATGCTCGGCTAGATGAATAATTTCTTTTTATAGCTGTGATCAAACTTTCGGCAACCATGTAAGGTAAGGTAGAGTGAGGAAACAGAAAATCTAAGCTATCTTTTGAAAAATGGCGTCTGGCATTGCACGTTTTGAACTGAATTTTGTATTTCCTCATTATTCCAGAGTTTATTAGTATTTTTGGCTGAAAATTTCACTAGTTGACCAAAACTAACTGCTAATGACATGTACCAAATTTGATTTGTATCAAAGCTTTGGTTTTAAGTTATTCTTGATTAAACACGGCTATCGCCTTTTCTGCCCACCCCATTTATAAATGTTTACAACCAGGTGGTCAAGCGTGGAAACAGCAGACTCGCAACCACAAAAAAGTTTACCTACAAAAGTCTTTTTTACGTCATATTTCGATAGAAAAATAGCACAATCACAGCAAAACAAAACTGAATGCAATCTACAGTCTATTACAGCGTGATTCATCTACGGACTTGCGGAGGTCTTCTACGAATTTTACGGGAGTTTTACCAATTAATTACTTGCAAAACATTTTCCAAACTGAAGGATTTTGCATAAAAAATGCTCTCAATGTTTAAAGCTTAATGTTAGAATATATTTTCTGTTATGAAATGTACGGCGTTTCACAATTTTTTCAGGTTTTGAAAAGCCTCCCATTCTATATTCTAATTTTTTTACTTGTCATTTGTTTCAAACTTTTTATTAACATTTTGTCTGTAGCTGTTGTGACCTTTAACATTCCTTGTAATATCTATCAATTTAGAATTTAGTTGGCAACATTATCTTTGTTTTCATTAGCACATTTAGATAATCAGCATGTTCTAGTTGTTTATTTAAGATGGGTAATTTGATCTTAGCTAGCTATTTATCCTTAGATTAAGGTGTAGTTGTGCAGCACGTGTACCAGCAAGTCCTTTCTCTTTGTAATTAATAGGCTTTATCTGACATTTAGATAGTTTTGAGGGCTAACACTCTGTTATTTGTATTACATGTTACTGTATTGTCTATTTGAATAAGTTGAATAAGTGCTGGTTTATTGAATTTGGTTTGGTTTAATTGCATGTTGTTTTGGTTATGGACAAACAATTGGATATATATTTTGTCTTCATGTCAAGCAGGATATCGAAATAAGTTTATTGATGACTTTGGGTTTCAGCCTGCGTTCGTCCAACGTCAGGTATATATACATGTGATGTGTGTGCCGATAAGTGATACCTGTAATTGCAAGTTGTTAATTCTCTTTCTTTTTGTATATAGTTACCTTACCTGTTGACGTCCTGCCATTCACGCTTCTATTCAATAAAACATCTTTTACAAACCGGCGTGGAAGTTCGACTGGTGAGCGTATTTAGAATCAATTGGCATCTATTAGCGTCTAGGCCTATTCGCCAGGACGCTACATTGTCATTTGATATTGTAACGAATGTACATATAACAAATATTGAAAAGCATCATCTTAAATTAACCATGGTCTATTCCAAAGAGCAACAATCAAACTCGTCGATTGGAAACTTTAGTCAAAGTGATATTCAACAGTTCGTCGTCGTTGTGCTGAGGAATTTCATGTGCTTTTTTGTTGAAGCTTCACAGCAAAAAAATTATTCAATACTTTGTTTCAAAGTTCATGATTAAAGGAACAGTCATTGACTGCAGAAAGGGGAAAGCTGGTGCGCCAATCACTGCAAGATCTTCTGAAAACGTGAATAGAGTCCGAGATTCTGTTAAGCGGAGTCCAAAAAAGCCTCTCAGGCGAAGAAGCCAAGAGCTTGGAATATCGATAACAAGTATTTAACAAGTGATAAAGACGAATCTGACTGAGTTTCGTACAAAATCATCACATGCCACCAACTCACTGCCACAGATAAATAGAGACGCACTGAAATATGCAACAGAGTAGCAGAACAAATGGATCGTTTTCCAAATTGAATAGGCAAAATTTGGTTTACTGATGAGGCCCACATTTACTTAAATGTTGCAGCACATTACCGTAACAATGTACTAGGGTATGGGACCTAAAAAGATCGACAAAAGATGCTTGAAAGACCAAAAGGTTGCTGCTCTATGTGCATTAAATGCAATTGAAGGGATACTTAGGCAATACTGGTTTGAGGGCAGTAGAATAAGATCTATCACAGAAAATGGAGAGCGCTACAGAGAAGTAATTAATCGAATTAATGAGAACCTCAACCAACTGGTCCATTTGCACTTATTGCTTGCAAACAGAATTTGGAGCTTGTAGGCAGAGCTCAAATGGTCTCCGCATAGTCCAGATCTTGCGCCTCTTGACTTCTTTTTTTGGTGGGGTGCTAAAGAAAAAGGGCACAAAAAGAAGCCACTTTCTCTCTTAGACAGCTGAAACAAGCAGTTGAAGCATTCACCCAGAGTGTTCCAACAGACGCATGTCGTGGCGTAAGTGAGAATTTTGCTGCTTCCATCAATGCATGTGCAAACCGAAATGGAGCCCATACTGAAAACGTGAAATGCAAAATTTTGAGTAGGTCATAGGCATCTTGATGCATATTCCAAAATAGCAAGATTTCTAGTTTTATTGAAAAGTCTTTTTTAGGCTAAAGGAGTTATTAGTTTTTAATAAAATAAGAGAAAAAAGAAGGTAGGCAATACATGTATAGCCGGGCCTATTTCAATCAGAGTTTATTCTGCCGTGAGGTCAATTTGTCTGTGGATAGCAAGGACTTTGAAACAGACAGTAGTCTACGTTTATTGGCCCAATGTATGTTAGTTGAGGCTTTGCCCTGTGTATATGGCTACTTATTATAGCCTAAAATCTACTGGTAAAATTTACTAATAATGCAATTTACTCAACTAATCATCTAATTATTATTTTTGTGCGGTGGCTTAGAAATAAAATCAGTATATTTTGACACAGGGTAATGGCGAGTGCTAAATGGTATGCTTATGCTTCACAAAGCTTGACGTCATATGCTATTCCTAACGTTGCTCCTTTTGAAAACGTGGAAAGTTAATAACATGATTTTTTAATACTGTACCTTCAAACAAGCTCGTCTTTAAGCCGTTGAGATTCCGGATGCAAATACAAAATCATTATTCACTACGTCCATACAACCACTGTGAATAATCCGAAGTTCTGGATCGACTATGAACATATGTTTAGGCTAAGCGTATTTATTTCGGAGTACTTCTTAAATTCTGCAAATGTAGCCATAAGCGTGACCAATTCTTCTACTGCTGGTGCTAACGTCACCGGTGATGAGCGAGCTCACAGAGCTGCAAATTCACATCCTTGGTCTTACATCAAAAAATATTTTGAACTTTTTGGCTGCCTCAAAGCGTAATATTCAGAAATCCAATGTTTGTTTAAAAGCATATCTAGTTTGAAATTACGATCAGTAAATTGCAGATTGCAATATACAGTAATCTTAAAAAACATGTGAAAAGTACTCATGCTCATGCCAACAAAGTTTTGTAAATGGTGTTGCTTCGAAAGATGTGTTGAAACTAATGCAAAGACAAACTGACAAATATTTTTAAATGCTTGCAATTTTGAAAAAAAAATGTGGTTCATTGTTGTTTTAATTTATTTATCACATTGGGAGTAAATTTACCATTGTAACACCATATACTTCAAATATAGCAAGATTTTGGTTTTAAGTAGTTAGAAGCGGTAGCGTCGCTACTTTTCAAGTAGCGGATGCCCATCTCTGCCAAATACTCTTTCAAAGCAATTTTTTAATACAAAAAGAGGCGGGCAACCATTCCAACAAAGAACGACGCCTTCACTTCCGTTTTGCGCTACTTAATCAAAAACAAACTGTGGTGGCGTTTTCATATTTACTCGCAAACCAAGTTATCCAAGACCGTAAATAATGTTGATGACAGGTCAGTGCCTATCAGCACAAGTAAAACACATACAATGTGCATTGAATTGATCTAAATTCTCCTATCTTGAACAAAATATGCAAGCACGGTATTGGTAGACCTACATTACATTGGCAGGGTGTTAGTGTGAATTCCAAGTAGTCACATGATTGACACAGACACTATTGATACCAAATTTTTATCTGCATGAGATCACTCAATCAATATCTCCTAACTCATTCTAGCTTTAAAGAAATCGCTTCGTCATTCTATTGCATTCAAACCAGATGAATAACAATTAAAAAACGTGTGGGATATTCATCAAAGCACTTTCCCAATAAGGTCTTGGTAGAACTATGGAATTGGCACAGTATTTGTGTGATTTTCAAGTACGTAAATGTTTCGTCATCACGAGAGCCAGGAAAGCATTTTGTCTGCACGAGTTTAAGCAACTAAATAAATCCAAATCCTGTTTGCACAATTTGCAATCATCACCGATGTCAAACGTTGGTCACTAAATTTGCTGACATAGAATCAGCGACCAGGCAACCACGTCACCAACTGCAAGCTCCAAGTCTTTGTCGTAGGCATCACCAACCTCCTTTCTGCTTAACTGCAGAGGAATGCAGAACCACGCTTTTTATTTCGGAGCCGAAATATGATTATTTCGCATTCTTTTTTGTTAAATATTGATAAATATATATTCTTTATGAAATTGCTTTATCATTTCAACCCTTTATTGCGTGAAGTCACGTTTTTGGTTTTCAATCTTTTTACTTTGATTAAGAAGTTGCCCAACTATTTTCACCCTGCATCTAAAATTGACTTCGTTGCTATCAACTTGCACTACTTTGAAATGGGGTAAATTGAGCGGGGCTAGGAAGCACTGAAGAAGAACGTTGGCTCCAGAGCTATCAAACATTGATGCACTAGCTCCGGAACTGTAAAGTTTTGAAGCAGCTTCAGCTCAGGCTCCTTTGAAAATTTTTTGCAGCATTTTCCACGGTAAAAACCAATAATTTATTCTGCCAAACAGAGTCTAAAATTCTGTCAAAAATATAAAGTGCAAAACAAATTTAATCTGATAAAACAGCTGGTACACTAAATTACTAGCCTACAGCTTCATGTCATTAGTATATCACCAAACTTGATTCTAAGCAAAGGAAAAAATGTAATTTAAGATGGCTGCAACCAACACTGAAGGTGACGAAAGTTTTTTAGCTCCACCTTCAAAAAAACAATTTAAAGAGGTTCTATCTTCGGTTCCAGAGAAAATGCTGGGCTCTACAGCTTCTGCTTTCTAATTTCGGCACTGAGTAATAAGCCCAATAACTACGTTATAGGTAAAAAGTGTTTTGTTTGTTTCTTCACTATAAGCGGATGTGCAAGAGCCGTTACTGCTTACGAAAAAAAACAGAAGTGCAATGCCATAATTTTTGAAGTGACTGCTTACATTTTTGCATAACTCTTCCAACTGGTTGGAAAAATGTTGACAAAATTTCCAGCAAAACTAGCGATAAATTTTATTTATTGCTGGCGCCACGGTGTAGCGGTTGAAGCGTCCGCTTCGCAGTCGGTAGACCTGGGGTTCATTCCCTAAGTCGAGTTATATCAAAAGACTTTAAAAAATGGTATTCACAGCTTTCCTGCTTGGCGCTCAGCATAAAAAAAGGATAGTGTGAAGAACAAGCCGGCAAGCTTGCTTGTTGTGTTCTTGGGCAAGGCACTTAGCGGGACGCCTCTATCTTTATGTGGCAGACAGGTGGCCTACCCATACTTCACTGGCTTACAATTGTGAAGTTGCTAACCCAGCATGTCGCTAAAGGCGACTCTTGGGTACCCACCAATGGCAGTCCGCCTTGTTGGTGGTTGGGCTACCAGTCACTTAAGACTGGTTTGAAATGGGCTGCCATCTTTCCCCTAGCCTAATTTTAATTAGGTTGACGGCATAAACCTGAATTGCCATTGGTGCCGTACCTCCATCCCGAGGAAGAGGAGTGGTATTCACAACAACAACAACAACATGAATTTTATTATCATGTATCAAAATGAGTTACACTTCGTTGCTTTGCAAATCGGGAATTTACCCAATACACTGACCAACACTCTTTAAAATTAGGCGGTGCCAAGTAATAGTTCTTTGGTCAAATAAAAACTACTCCCTGCAGGAATGGGACAAAATAAAATTAAATGAGGGGAAAAGCGACCGGCGAAAGGATACTGCAAAAACAACTTAGACCTAGATGCGATTGCAAGTGAAAAAGCAGTGCCTTACCGATCATGAGACCATAATTGAAAGTAATTACAAAGAATATAGCAATTGATAAAGTTTTTAGAGAATTTTGTCTTGCGCGAAAAGAACCAATCAGTGCAGAGCAGTTGCAGCACAATAAAACTTTGGCAATGTGCATTCACTTGGTTCAACATTTTCTTCTGTTAAAAGCAACTTCCAATTGTGGTCTTGATAGACCTACGTGACTGGCATAATGTTGACGGAAAATTTATGTACGTGATTAAATCAAATTTAGTTATTGCCGGAAAGCATTTTGCTTGCACGAGAGCAAGCAATTAACCTAAGTCTTACATGTCAATCTGCACGTAGCATCACCAATATTTGGATGAGGATTACTTGTGACAAAGAATCAGCGACCAGCCGACCACGCCCCTAGTAGCAAGATTTGTACTTCACGGAGCATTTTTTTTGTCTTAACTACATTATCAGCAAAGAGCGGAAGCACTTTTCTTGTTCTGAAGTGGAAGCATGGTAATTGCTGCCTTTTTTTTCAAGCAGTTAGCAGGAGCACAGTTTCTTTTTCTGTTAAATGTAGCACTCGCGTATTTAATAATATTTTTTAATTTTTTCCGCTTTTTTGCTGATGTAAAATTTTTCGTTTTTCTATCGGCAATTTGGATTTAAACACTGCATTCAAAATTCGCTTTTAGGATATTACTTTCAGCTTGCGCTATGTCAAACTGTGCATTGAGTAATGAGATTGACATCTCTACATATTGTTGGAAGGAATAGGTTTTGTTTGCATCAATGATTCCCAAAATGGGTACCATAAAAAATGAAAACAATTTCCCATGACAACAATAAAATCAGTTGGATCCACTTAAGAGGCAGCGGGTTGTTAAACCGATTTTTTTTTAAATCGTTTTGATGCGCTCTAAATCTGGCATTTCTGAAATAAGACCTTTGAACTGAGTAGCCTACATCAGTTAATACCATCAATTGAACCTTCAATCAATCAATTGAACCTTCAATTAATTGAACCTTCAATCATCACGTATCACATAAACGTTTAAAAGATTTTTGAAGTTAAACTAACAAATTTATCCTATTTTAAATTTTGATTACATTGGCGATAGCTTTTTTATAAAAATCCCATTTAGTACTATGATTTATTCAACTTATCTGTGTAACTTATTTTGTTTGCTGTAGACAATCTCAATGATCACATTTTAAATAATCATTTGAGTATAAACTTGTCTTAATGGTATGATTTAAAAATTTTTGAATCAAGTATGAAGAAGATTTATCTTTTTTTCTTTCAATCGTTGTTTGTATTTTATGTCGTTGATGATTTTATATTGGTTAATAAAATATTTCACAAAATTTAGTGCGTAGAGAAATACAGTATTTGATCGTAAATTGGACTAATGCTGAAAACATTTTAGAATGCAGCACGTTATGCGTAGAAGCTGCATATTGAATTACCAGCTTATACAAATAAATGTATTGGTGATCTGTGAAAAAAGGCTTTCTCTCTCGTTGCGGAGATATTTGAAAGCGGAGGCAATTCAACTTTTCTACTCCTCACATCTGAGTAAGCCATCGAAGTAAAAGCAGTAAGGAGCTAAAACTCCTCCAAGAATATTGTCAACCCTCTCCCCGAGATTTTAAAACTAGGTAAAGTACTTACTTTCGAAAGGTTAATCTCTGAAAAAAGTCTTTACCTTTGTTTGTTTAGAGTCTAAAATAGTTAATAGTCACTCAAAAAAAGAGTTCCTTTTGTTTTGTTTTGAGACAAACATGTGCGACTTCCCTCCAAAAATTTTTGAAATGGACAAAATACGTAAAAAAAATACTCATCTTTGAAGCCGAAAAGTGTAAAAAAGATTTTCAAAGTAGTTTGATCTCCGAAAAAAAGGTCTTCAATAGAATTTTAAAAATCAGTAAAATGTCGAAAATGATGTTAATGTTTGTTTGGAATTAAATAGAGCAAAAACGTGACTCAGAAAAACTCTCCTAACAATAAGGTCTTGGATCATGTTTTGAGACAAAAATGTGACTTGCCTTCGCTCCTCTCTCCATGCAAAACAATATGTTACGCCTACAGAGTAAGCCTAATTTTTGGGGTTGTTGTGAGGTTGATCCAGGACCGATTTTAACTTTTGGAAGCCTTGGCGGATTAATTTGTTCCACGATGGGCCAGAACAAAGCCTTAAGGTTTGGGCCAAAATTAAGTTTAAAGGTTCTCTCAAAAGGTGCTGAAATAGTTTTTGACAAAACGTAATAAAGTGTTATTGCGTCAACAAATCTGATATTGTTAAAAAATCCCCTGTTTGTAGGAATCGCCTGGACCTCCTCTGAACGCTACTGCTGACCAAGGTTGTTGCGATGCTATGTTGTAGGCCTATCTTTGTAAAAGCACTTAAAACTAATTTTCTCTGACAAATATATTTATCAACCAATTTAAGTCGACTTTGGCAGAGAGGTAAAGCATTTTAAAATCCACACTGTTGTTAAAGCAAGCAACTTTAATAAATTAAAAGTTATTTTAATTCGTAAAACATCTTAAAATTCCAACGTTTTCGACTTTCATAAAGCCCTTTTCAAGAATTAGATCTGTGAATGTGACGTAACAAATTAAAATAATCAACAATAATTTCAAATAATACACATTATGAAGGTATAGTACTTCTAACGGCTGTAAAAACGCAGCCAACTTTAAAATAAATAATAGCTGGGATAGATTGGATGCAAACACCTTAAAGCTCATCAAAACCAGGACCAAAGCGTTGCAGAAATGGCAAGATTCCAAAAATTATGCGAAGAATTCAACATGGAATGTCATGTTACAATTACGTGCAGTAAGTAAAGTAGTTGTAAAAAGAACCGAAAGAACCGACGCGATAGTGTACTGGTTAGAGCGTCCGCTTCGCAGTCGGTAGACTTGCGGTTCATTCCCCTTGTCGAGTCATATCAAAAGACTTTAAAAAATGGTATTCACAGCTCAGCATTTAGTGGAGATTGTGGAGAACAAGCCGGCAAGTTCGCTTGTTGTGTCCTTGGGCAAGGCACTTAGCGGGACGCCCCCGCTTTTATGTGGAAGACAGGTGACCCAGTTTTCCCTCTGAAGAGAGGGTTGGTGGCAGGAAGGGCATCCGACCGTAAAACAAATGCCATGTCATAAAATGCAGATATCTGCTGTGGCGACCCCTAATCGGGAATAAGCCGAAAGAAGAAGAAGTAAAGTAGTGGCAAAAATTTTTTTAATATATGTTTAGCAAAAACGAAGCTCCACTTGCATAGCATTGTTTATTAAGGCTAGGGCTATGACGTTTTATAAGCAAAGCTTCATGAATGTTTGCTTCATAATTTGAATTACATTTCCTCAATGTGGTGAAAGAATTAATGTTATATTGTAGATTAGAGCAGGTGGGGCATGACAAAATGTGGTCCTTAATTGCGCTTTTTCTTGAATCTGCTAAATTTAGATGCTCCTTCACTTTGGTGATCAAACGTCGGGAAGACATACCAATGTATGTCAAATTGTTTTAAACATAATCGAGAGAGAGCTTTTACAAAACGGATTGACGCTTCACCAACATACAGAACAAAAATAGGACAAAATTCCACGTCATTTACTAGACTTATTTCATCAACGAGTATATCATCAAGTTTGGCTTTAAATTTGTTGTAAATTTTATCAAAAAACCAAGTCCGATAGTTAATATCATAAAAAAAGCGCTTCAACTTTCCAATCTTGACTTCAAATAAATGCTGGCTGGAACAAATAGATTTAGCTCGATCAAGTTGGCACAGTACAAGGCTCGATTTCCAAACATTTGGACGTATTGCATTAAAGTTCATCAAAATGTCAGTGGCTCGTGGTCTAATCCGCTTGGGTATATTTGACGCGGCTATGCTGAAAGTCTACTTCTGGGTTATAGCATACTCGCGCACATAGTAAGCCTTTGATGAAACTTTGTGACACTTTCTCGAAGTTGTAAAATCAGTGGCCAGTTAATTGAGACAACTTAGTCTACCAACAACTTTGTTATGAAGGACTACAGTTCAACGCTTAATGAGTGACGTTGTACGCGACATGCCTACCCAGAAATTTAGTTGTTTTCAAGATCGCGCTTTGGGCTTATGATTGAAGGTTATATTGGTGGCTCCGTACTGTAAAAAAGACCGTCAGTCCATTTACAGTCTCCACGTTCTGGCTGGTCTACTGCAACTCTACCAACCGGTTTCTCCACTTTCTTAAAACAAGACTCCGCACAGTTTTACTATGTTCAGTGGAATGATAGTGGTTTGATAGCACCAAAAATCGGAGTGTGCTTGACAATTTCTAAAGCATTGGAACTTTTGGTCTATGCAAATGATGCCCTGGTAGTTAAAAGTTTTTATGGGCATGTTCCAAAAGCCAATAAATTGACAACTGTAACTGAATTCAGCAATATCTTGGGTTCTGTAAAGTTCTATTTAAAAATCTCTTCCGACTATCGCCTACCGGCAAGCACAACAAATTTCATCAGTTACTTTATTTTAAAACGGAAATTTTATAACAAATACTTTATTTTTAGAACGGATCAAGAAGATATTACTGGACAATGGCTATCCTAAAAACATCATCAACACTCAGATTACCAAGAAAATTGCTCAGTTCTCCACTCTTAAGCGATTTGGCCCTGAAAAGTGTCCTGTGTACTTGAGGGTCCCTTGGATAGGTAAGCCATCCACAAACTTGGAAAAAGAAGTCAAAACCGCCGTGGAAAGCTGCTATGGTTCCGTCAGCACCCGCTTGGTCTTTACGTCTAAGCGCATGCTGCCTGTGGCCCGCAAGGATGTTCTACCTGCCATTCAGAAAAGTTTTGTAATATATGAATACAAGTGCCACTGTGATAGTCGGTACGTAGGGCGAACATCTCAACGACTGCAGGATCGCATCAAGCAACATGTTGCGCAATGGTTAAGACAGCAATTGACTCGTCCACGCCGATCTCAACCACACAGATCGTGCAAACGAACCGACACCAAACCGGATTGTGACTCCGCCATTGGTCAGCATCTTTTAGATAATGATCGATGCGCATTAAGCTATGATGATAAGCGGTTTTCAATCCTCGCCGCAGCGCGCAGCTCTTTCCATCTTAATCGTTTAGAGGCTACTTATATCAAGACCCGACGCCCGGTGTTATGCAGACAGAAAGAGTTTGTTTACACTCTCAAACTCTTTCGAAAATCGTGGCATTTGGCCTCCTGCTGCGCCTTCTCTAACTTTCGCAATTGCGAAATCTTTCTT
This sequence comes from Trididemnum clinides, assembly GCA_963675345.1. Taxonomy (NCBI): domain Eukaryota; kingdom Metazoa; phylum Chordata; class Ascidiacea; order Aplousobranchia; family Didemnidae; genus Trididemnum; species Trididemnum clinides. Next base: position 21,022,149 of record OY776288.1, read on the forward strand.
TGGCGCGCTTGTTTGTCTTGATTGCGTAACGTCCAAATTATTCACATATAACACACTTATTCACTCTAGATCTTCCCTTTTGACGCGATACCGCCACTGATGAGAGTGTCACGAAAAGCTTATGGCTCAAACAGCTGTTTTTCAAAGCTATATTAAAGTTACTTTATTCAAAGCATTTTACTCTGCTCTACTGGAGTCTGACAGTTGGTCTATATCACTGCCTTTGATTCGTTTCATTATAGAGCAATTAATGCAAGTTTTTCATATGTTCGAAGATACTCTCTGAACATTTTAGTGTCTTCTTTTCTTTGGCAGTTAATCAGCACATTTTTGTACCAAAGACTTTGTCACTTTTTTATTTTTCTCTCATTAAATTAATTGCATAGACTGTCCAGAAGCATTACTGTTGAAGCAAAAGATTTAGACTTGCAGTACTTGAAACAGCGTATTTTCGACTCAACTAAAAAAGAATGCATAGTTACTCTTGTTTACACTGCCCAGCACGTTGAATATTGCAATGAATGCTTTATTGGGCTGACTGAAGATAATTTGCCAGCGCAAACAGTTCTGACTTTTATGGTTCAATTAACTTGTAGCACTTACAAAGCTGATGTTTGCATGGTTCCTATAAACAAGCTTGATACAGCCTCTTTGCGCTTTTGGTTTGACAAAATAGTGATGGTATTGAGCAATATTTTTTTCATTGTAGCAATTTATACTGACAATCATATATGTAATAGGTAAATATTTTTATTGAGAGGCAATAAATGTCAAGTGTGCGCAAGGCCAGTTAAATTTTGAATTGTCAAAACCTTGCCTAATTGTTTTTAAAGAAATGAATTAAAAAAATTAATCGTGCTAGACAAAAAGATCCCTTGCCATGATGTCTAGCAAAGTTAGAAAGCTTACTAGTAATTAAGTTTTTGCCTGCTAAGTTATTGTTTTTGACTGAAAGGACTTCCCTGAGTGTAGTGTGTACTATGTTTTTTACCTTGATCCACCATTGATCTGCCAGATGAAATGTTTGGCGGGTTTCATTATTGAGTAGGATTGTAGCTTACCTATGACCTAATCGCCGATTACCAATTAGACAGTGGTCATTTTTGATTGTAGCATTCGCGTTGCTCAGAAGGCCTATGCCAAATATGCTGTTGTTGTTACTCATTACGATAGGCAGTTATTTTCTGATAGCAGCTTGCTTAGCGATAGCGCAACCTAAGCCTTCCCAGCGATTCCTCAAATACTCTTCGTGTGTGTATGTAATTTTCCTATGTAATTGCTTTTAGTTCTTCATCGTCAGCTAACTTTTAGCTGAAGTCTAGTGTTCTTGGAATACTCTGCATAACCAGCATTGTTATGCTTTGTTTGCCACTTTACTATTTGTAACTTTTTAGCTTCATGCTCGAAGCTAGATTCGCTTAATACTAAATACAATGCAAAACTAAAGAAATCATATGGAAGTAAAAAGACATTTTCTCTGACATTGTTTCACAAATGGGGTTACTCCATACTGTGTACATTATACTTGAAATCATTGAAAAACGCTTTCAGGATGCAGAGTTAAAAGAGTTGTTCATTGAATCAGGTGCCATAGTCGAGGGTTCAATTATAAGGGCCGGGGTGGGTCGCAAATACAACCGAGGTGTATGGTTTCATAAGCTTCTGTACGAAGCTTTGTTTAGACTTGCACATAAAAGTTTCCGCGAAAGGATATAGTATTAAAGGATGAGGATAACACTTTCGCTAGCGCAATGAAACTGATTGTAGAATTCTTTAATAACATCCACCAAAAGACTTTTGGAGAGCTTCTTTCAGCTCCATCCTTTGAGGCATTGGGCTCTTGCTTTCCAAGAATACCTAGTCAGCCTTTGCACCAATGATGATGAGCTGGCAGGCTACTGGATGACTTACATTGATCTCGTTCAAATCATGCTAAATCTCTCACGTGCTTCAAGAGAGAGGGATCGGTCATTGCATTTGTCTATAGTTAATGATCTTACACAATGGCGTTTCTTTTACGCTCGACAAAACTATGCACAATACTTGTGATGCTGTTATGCTGAAATGACACACTCAGAGCAGGAGCTTCCAGAAATTCATGCTTACTTTGAATGAAGTGGATTTTCTGTCTAAATTGAGACCCACAAACCATTTGAGCGGATGCCGATAGACCAGACATAGATAAAGATACACAGACAGTCGGGAGTACAAAAGATTTTGGCCTGAAGCATAATGCAATTGGCCGATACTACCAGACAGATGAGTAGGCTCCTGGAGTTCCTTTCTCAGGTTACTTAAGGAAATGATAGATATTGGGCATACTCAGTTCATTCATTCAGACCTCAACCAGTCAAGAATACGGAAGGATTAACGAGATGTTGTGACTCTGATGGAAATGCTGCAGAACAACTGGACTAATCTATTATCCAACTCTCCACTCATCAGCCTTTCCACGGGTATGCTAGCTCCAAGTAATGTTGCTAGAGATCTCTCGCACACCGTGGAAATTGGTGTATCTGCATAAAAAACGTCCACGGAAGAAAGGCTTGAAATAGATTTCCCATTAAAAAGTTTTATCGTCCTCTGAACAAGAAGAAGTTGAAAACATTCAGTATGCGATAGTCAGGAAAACGTGCCATACCGGAGCGAAACAGGTGATTGTGAAAGCAGGTCGTAGCCTGTTCGCAAAAATGATCTTGGTTGGACAGACAAGACTATTTGTTTGACATGAAAAATGTCTTATCACAACCCCTAGGTCAAATTCCATTCGCTCTAGCTTCTCCTGAGAGAACTCTAAGAAAGACTAATAAAGCAGTCTTTGCAAAAAGGTTTAAAAAATACTCGGATGTAGTGGAAAATTTACGTGATCATTCATCAATTGTTATCCACGAGATGGCACTAGTTTAGTTTTTAGAGGCAGACAACACGTCTTTTTGTGACGGTTCAAAATCTGTCTTTTCAAAAACACTAAATGAGGGGAGTAGCGGTGGTAGAATTGATATTGTATTTGATGTATAAACGATTGTCGATCAACAATGCTTTGAGACTTAACCGAGGAGCTCTGACTGGAGTATTTTTCCAAACAATTGAACCTGGCCATATAATAAAACAACGGAGAAACTTTCTTTTTAGCCCAAGAAATAAGATTCGGTTGATTGAATTCCTTATTTCTAATTGGAGCGACGAGGAAAAATGTTTACTAGTAAAATGCGAAGAAATGTCTGCGACTGTTGGGGAGATTTGTGTGAGATTAACCGAAAACTCTCTAAGTGAATGCGAAGCCCTGAGATCAAGCTAGAAGCCAAAACAGATATGATATTCCATGCAGCGCACTGTTCCAAGTCTGGTTACAGTACAGTTGTGATTGCATCTGACGAAATTGATGTCTTTGTTCTTTTGCATTTGCAGACAAAGCGGTCAGTCCATTACAGTGACATGTAATTTGAAGGCAGGGGTACAATATGTAGTGGTTGAAAAGGTGACAAAAATGCTTTGTAATGCAAAATGTAAAGCGCTGCTTGGGGTACATGCATTTAGTGGTTGTGATACGGTGAGGGCTTTTGCTGGTCGAGAAAAATTATCGAGTCTTCGCTTAATTGATACAGATCACAAGGAAATACACAACTTGGTATTGAAGCCAAAATCCGATTGTTGACTGTAGGGAACGGGTTATGTGAGCAGAATTTGGCGGAGGCCTAAGTTTACCCTTACTACTGTTGCGGTTAAGAATAACTGAAACACCAGTCTGATGCCGCATTTACTAGTCAATAACCAAATTGTTTTACTATTACATATGCGAATCACAAAAATTGTCACTGTAGAATTTAGCTGTGCGTAGCAGAATAGTTGTCCAACGTCCGATGCACATTCTTTATGCAGAAAAGGTGGCAACACGTGATGACAGGCCTTTGAATAGTACGATGACAAAGAATAAAAACATTGTGACGTAACGCAAAATGTACGGTAATGGATGACTTAGCACATGGAAAATTCTGGATTTTATGAGTGCATGTTGGAATAAAAATGACTGCTCAATAAGGTTAACAGTACACAGGTGTTGGAAATAAAAATGACTTCCACATAAGGTTAACGGTTTGCACATGTTGAAATAAAAGAAGATTTCCAAACTAAGTTAACAAGCCTAATTACAAGGAGACTAAATTTGATCACCTAAAATTTATGTAATAATGATCTTGACACTAGTCAATAGCATTAAGTTCTGTAACTAGATGGCAAAGAATGCTTTGTTGTAAATATCTTTGCTCCTATGGTAGTAACCGGTGCGATGTTGCAATTGATTGAGCGTCCGCTTCGGAGTCGGTAGACTTGGGTTCAATTTAGTTGTCGAGTCATACCATAAGACTTCAAAAATGGTATTCATGGATCTCCTTCTTGCCGCTCAGCGATACAAGTAATGTGGAGAGTGGTATATGATGCTGGGTTTCCTGGGTCGTGATTAAAAAGCGGTTCAATGGATCTGTATTTCCTGGGGACAAACCTCGCGCCTAGCTGGCGCCAGAACAACAAGAAGTCATGATAATACATCAAAGTCGAAACGTCGTAACCACACATGTTCACTGAGCATTGCCGTCTGATTGTTTTTCAAAACTTGTTTGTTTGTAATTATATTTACTGTTTGTATGAAATTGGAAGCAATAATTTTATTTAATATTTGTAGAGAAGTACTGAGATTAGAAATTACTCAATAATAGTTGTTGAAGCAAATGTGTTTTAGGGCTCATCGCATGAGGGGTGGTAAACAAATTTTGAGAAAAATCCTTGGCCGAAAGGAACAAAATTCGCTAATTGCAATTGCATAATCATGTACCATATCACTTTCTATGACAACTAAAATCACTTTTATGTCGTTCTTGTTTATAAACAGACAAATCAAAATACAATTTTTTGAATTCGTATGGGCTTTACACGGTTTTTATGAGCAGTATCTAGATTTTGCGTATAGGTCGAATTATATGAACTTTGACCTCTGCTGATCTACATAATCAGTCAAAGCAAATGAAAGTAGTTTTTTATTACGGCCATCATCAAGACCAATATTTTGAAAAGTCATTAGTGGAAAATGGTCTTTTGGTTATCGAGAAATTCAATTTTATGTTATTACTACCCCCAACTTCAGCCGGACTAAAACTCCGTGAGTGGTGTACTTCAAAGTGTCAAAACTACCATTTAGCTGTGATTTCTAGAGGTCTACCAGGTGTTATCGCACCAATGCCCATTTTTTAACTCACCGATAATCGAACTGCAGCCCTGAGAACAAGAGTCTTATTGCACGTATTGTTTTGTCGCGCTTTACTTTGTTACAATTATCTATTTCGACACTCGGACCTACGCACACAAAACGCGTGGCTTCAGGCTCTTACTAATTAAGTATATAAAGAAAAAGAAGTTACTTCAAATTCTATTTTTGGTTCTTGAATGTTGCTGGTTCAATCGTAGTGGATAAAAGTCTAGTCAATTTTCTCGCGCTGGCCTATTCGAAGTTTTATTGTTATCCTGTCAATAAACCCATTGATTTTACTGTTTGATTTTAAACTGGTGCTTGGATAGAGAACAGTGCGAGGAAGGTCCTGGCCGTCCGCCTGTGACAACTATAATAGAAGATTCATCCCTTTCGAGTGGTGAATCCTTAACATAAAGAAATTGACTAGACTAAGAAATCTTCCGAAAGGTGATTCAGGCTCGTTACCCCTTTCAAAGATTTGCGTTGGATTCTTTGAACTGGTGGAAAAGTTTGCGCGATTTGAGAAATCTTCGGCCTATCAACATCTTCAGTTGGAAATTCACGATTTGAAGGAACATCGTTACTTCAAGTTCAGTTGGAGCGTTGCAAGGTGCCGTCTGTCAGTCATTTTTATTTTGAAACTGACGTCAAGGACTCAGCTATTTTACTTGGGAGACTGGCAGACATCTTATCTTGGCTCTTCTGCAAAACTGATTCTGCAGGAAGTTGAAGTCACTGTGCAATTCCACTTTTTTGCGAAGAATTCTCGAAGATCTTTGGTGCAATTGCGCGAGATCAGCGACATCGGATCTTCAGCGCGACAGTTCTTTACCGAAGACCTGGATCATCCTTTCCTTACGAACGGTTGGAATTTGTTTTTATTATTTATTTAATTAATTTTTATACTTATCCTACATACTAAAGTATAGTATGTCTTTCATTTCTAACATTAAGAATTGCGGAAATAACGTAATTCAATCGACCAGTAATGGAGCGCCTTCCGCAGGGCATGTGGAGGGTGACCAAACTGCTACAGTTGGGGAACTAGGCAACGACCTTGCATCCCAAGCCTACCCGATCATATCAGAGGTAAATACTCGTAAACTTTTAACGACAAAGCGACAACTTTCCATGGGTTTAAAGCGATCGCGTGATGCCCTTGCAAGATGTTCATCGCACGAACATTTTGCCAAAGCCCTCGAACAATTTGATGAAATTAAAATTGACTACGTTGAATATAAAACGGCTTTAAACGACGTCTTAGACCCTGAAGTTTCAAACGAGCTTCTAGAAAGTGTAGCTGATCTGTTTAACCAATGCTTTAATCTTTATGAAAATGTTAAACGGGGTATGTTGACCTCACCCAGGAAATTTTCAGTCCATCATGAGGACAATGGTACCATTGATGTCGAGCCTGAGGATAGTGTATCGCAGGTTGCTGAAAGTGTCAGCGCGACATCAAGTAGCACCTTTATAGCCCGGCAAGTTAAATTAGATAAGAAACGGGCTGAACTTGAAGCTAGACATGCTTTCGTAAAAGCGGAGGCGGAAGCCAAACAACAACATGCTCTCGAAATCGCAAAAGCGGAGGCGGAAGCCAAACAAAAACATGCTCTCGAAATCGCAAAAGCGGAGGCGGAAGCCAAACAAAAACATGCTCTCGAAATTGCAAAAGCAGAAGAGCAACTTAAAATCGCTGCTGCTGAATTAGATGCGGAAGAGAGGCTGATTGCGCTTTCAGAATGGGGTTCTTCAGTGGCTGTCATAAGCAGGGCAGGCCCCAATAATTCCTTGAATAACTTATTTGGAGGGCGCTCAAACTTTCGTGAGGCGTTTCGCGCAGACCTAAAACCGCTCTTAAAGAAAACGCATTTAGCCAATTGGGCTGGAGAAACGAGTTCTTCTTTGTTAGAAGGATCGGTAAAAAGAAATATAGTTAGAGTTAAAAATAATACAGGCTTCTCGCGGGAAAATTCTGAATTTCCCAAACGAGAGAAAACTGTTTATAAATCGGCTGTTCCTAATTTTCAATCGGCGTTAGATCGCGTTGTGACTGATCGAAATGATCTTCCTATGAATGGTAGCAATTCGCAAACTCTAGTGAAGTCGCTTGTAGGCCATGCTGTTGGAGATGGCGAGTCCTTGAGGCGGCCTTCTGTTGCTCATGGTGAACCGGCATTACGCGCCTATATCGAACGCCAAGACAGAAACGAATTTATAAATCTTGCCTCACAGATAGGCTATGACGGTAGAAACATAGACTTCGTTTTTTATGAAAACCAAATTCGGAGGCTTATGCACGAGAGTCCCTATGATGAACGTCGGCTCGAAGTTTTGAGAGCCTCGTGCATTGGCCAGCCTCGGGAAATGGTCAATTTGTTTTTTGCGCCTATGAGAAATATGAGTGCCTCTAGGCGCATTGAAAGAGCTTTGGACCGTTTGCGTCAGCGATATGGCGTATCTGGTGGGCTTACTTCGGAACCTAAAATTGCGAAAATCCGTACCGGACCTAGGGTGGCAATGAGCGTCGCTTCATTGAAAGCGTTCAATGAAGATCTAAACACCCTTGAAGTGTATGCACATGCCCATGACGAGCTGGACAAGCTATCTGGGCAATTAATGTTAGATACTGCAAATCGGTTACCTGGGGTACTTAAACGAAGGTACCTTGATTACCTTAAAAAAGAGGGTTTTAGTTTAAATCAGCCTGGATTTGAATCTTTACGTGAGTTTGTAGTTTATGAACTAAACATAATGACCTCCGATTATGCGCAGTCGTTTTTTAAGTCAGATGATAAAGATAAAGCGAGTGGGTCTGGCAACGGACATATGGCTGTTCGCGTCAGACAAGTCACTGTAAACGGAGAACGTCCTGGCGCTCGCTCAGTAGAGACCGTTGGCGAAAGCTCGCGTAGCTGTAATAAAACTCAACATTCTACCAAACCTCCCCCGGTGTGTTTTGTATGCAACGACCCGCATTCAAAACATTTTTTAACTGATTGTGAACAATTTAAAAGCAAAACTCTTGAGCAAAAGCGCAAAACTGTTATTGATGCTGCTAGATGTTTTAATTGTCTTTCTTTGGGACATTTCTCTAGAGAATGTACTTCTTCGTCGAAATGTCGCTTATGCGGGCCACATTTTGGCCCTAAGCATTCTACCGCCTTGCATGACCTATATGTTAGGTCAGACTCGGTAAACCTTGGGGCCGCCAGCGCTGGGCATTGCCAGACTTCGGTGATAGCCGGTGCTGGGAAAAAACAGACAGACGCTGAACAAACAGTTGTGAGAAAACTGACCTTTAATAACGATTTGGTGATGCTTCGTACGAGTGCCGTAAGGGTTATAAACCCTGTGACGGGCAAGTCTACTTTGGCATATGCACAGCATGATACTGCTTCTCAGGCTTCATTGATCTCAAAGAGCTTGAGGGACGAGCTTAGGCTCGCTACTAAAACGGATCATTCAATAACCATTCGCACCTTAGCTGAACAAACTATGCACAGTGGTGGTCTTACAAACTTTGAAATTGAATCACTTTCAAATAAAGAAACTTTTGCTATAAAAAATGCTTTGGTTGTCCCGGACTTTATTGATGATGAAAACGTTTTGCCTCATGCAGTAAATACGCAAAAACTTAGGCATTTCGAAGGGGTTAAAATTCCCACTATTCCTCAACGGCAAAGGATTGACATTTTGATAGGACAAACTAATAAAGAGTTGCTCACTGTTTTGGAGGAAAGAGAGGGTGTAAATGCGAGTGAACCTAACTACGTTCTAACTCGACTGGGTCCTATAGCCAGCGGTGGTCGCGTTGGGGTGAGATCGGATTCGCACCAGGTCTTGAAAGCAAGAGTAAACGTTGATTGTGACACAAACGAATGTGAACAACTTAGACAAGAAATTACTGAGCTAAAGGCGGCTTTGCGACAAGTTGAATTGAAGAACGAGGAGACTCAACCCTCTAGGAGTGAGGAGCTTGCGTGTTCGTTGGTGGAACCTAACGTCAAAGTAAAAGATGGTCGTTACGAGATTCCGGTTCCTTTGAGATCGGATATTGTTAAAAAGATTCCCAATAACTTTTCAAATGCCTTAGAGCGTACTATGTCTCTGCGTCGGAAAGCTCTAGGCGATCCTACTTTAAACCGAACCCTTACAGACACATTTCAAGAGTTGCTTGCTGAGGGTTGGTTGACGCATGTGCAGAAGATAAAAGTTGATGGGCCTACTTGGTATTTGCCTTTCTTTGTGACGAAACAAGAAAAATCTCGTGTTGTATATGATGGTGCAGCCACATTTAAGGGAGTGTGTCTTAACCATGCTGTTTTGCCCGGCGCAAATCTTTTGAATAGGTTGACTGACGTTTTGACTCGTTTTCGTTTGGGTAGATTTGCGTGTATGGCCGACTTAAGCAAATGTTTCTTTCAAATTTCTATTCCAGAAGACCAGCGGGATCTCTTTCGCTTGGTCTGGTTTAAGGATAACGACATAAAACTTGGTGAAACCGAAATATTTCGGTTTTGTAGACATGTCTGGGGGATAAACTCCAGTCCTTACATTGCTCTTCATGCAATACAACGTTTGATTGATGAAAATCCTACCAAAGCAAGTCAACTGACTTTGGAAGCTATCGAAAACAATCGGTATATGGATGACTTGCTCATTACTGCTGAATCCCTGGCTGATATTAAGGTTATTTCTCGAGAGTCGAAATCACTGTTCGAAAGCAGAGGCTTTAGACTGTGTAAGTGGTCGGCAAATCACCTGGCTAAGCCGGTTTTGCTGAGTATTCCCAAATGCGATCTCGGCTCTAATATCCGAGAAATTGACCTTGGTTCAAACTCTATGCCTGACTCTAAAGCATTGGGCCTAATATGGGACGTGGAAAAAGACTGTCTCAAGGTTCATTGTAATAAAAATTTGACTATGCCAGCTAGACTCAGTCGTCGCGAAATGCTGCGCTTTCTTGCTGGCCATTTTGACCCACTGGGTTTTATCGCTCCTTTTCTCTTGGGAGGCAAGCTAATTCTTCACCGAGCTACCTGTGCTGGTATTGGCTGGGATGACGAGCTTCCGAAAGACATGATGATCAATTGGAGAGCGTGGCTTTGTCTTTTACGGCCTATTTCAGAGGTTTCGATCCCCCGGTACTGCTTTTGGGAGGCCGAAACAGAGACCGGCGATGATGAAAGCGTTAGCTATCAGCTTCATGGGTTTAGTGATGCTTCGAATGATGCCTTGGCCTGTGTGGTCTATCTGAGGCGCTTAATTGGGCGACGATCGAACGTCGCCTTCGTGCATGGCAAGTCGAAACTGATTTTGTTGTCTCAGACGAATTGGACAATCTCTCGAAAAGAATTGGAAGCGGATAGGCTTTGTTCTGAACTGGTGTTCGCCGTGTCTAAATCGTTACAGCATTTGTCTTGCAGCTTCCACTTGTGGACAGATTCACAAGTTGCTCTTAAATGGATTGTAAACCCGGATCTTCATCTTCCGCGATTTGTAAAACGCCGTGTAGATAAAATACACCTTATGACTTCGGCTTGTGACTGGAATTATATTCAAGGATCTTTAAATCCCGCTGATGTTGGTACACGCGAAGGCAGCGTAAGGAACTCTGATTCCTTTGCATTGTGGCTTGGAGGACCTCCATTTCTTTTACAGGGATCTTTGGAACCCAAGCCCGTGAGCCCCGCCGTGGTTGTTCGTAGTGCCAGCATTAATTTAGATCTTTTGTCTCTTAAAAGCAATACGTGCCTGGATCGGATAATTGAAAGCGCTCCCGATCTATACACATTAAAAAAGCGTGTGGCTTATCTTATTGCTTTCAAACAGTATATTGTCGCCAAATCACAAAAGCGTAACCTTTGTAAACCGAAATTTGATGCAGACTACTTGGATAAGGCCTTCATGGAAGTTGTAAAATTTGTTCAGAAAACCCATTTTGGGACCGCAATTAAGCTTCTCCAGGAGAAGGCATCAGATGCTTATGATTTGATTTTAAAAAAATTAGGTAATAACTTGTCAGATTTAGAACACGTCCGTCGTGTCTCTGAATTAAAAACTCTGCGAAACCTGCGCCCCTGTGTGGACAATAACTTGATGTTGCGTGTTGAGGGTCGCCTGGAAAACGCTGATCTCCCAACAGACACTAATCATCCTTTAATACTCCCTAGCAGGCACCCACTTACTAGGTTGATCATTCTCGATGAACACGCTAAAGCTGGACATGCAGGTCCATGCTATACGCTAATGCGTACGCGGCAGCGTTTTTGGATTGTGTATGGAATTTCGAGCGTTAAGCGTTACCTGACGGAATGTGTAAAATGTGCAATGCGAAAAGCAACCCCTGTTCGACAGCTGATGGCCGATCTACCGGCTTGCCGAGTAACTGCCACAAATAAACCCTTCAAGTATTGCGGCGTAGATTATCTTGGACCGTATTTTTATCGCCAAAATCGTAGTAATGGCAAATGTTGGGGTTTACTATTTACGTGTTTATGCACTCGTTGCATACACGTGGAAATCGTCACTAGTCTTGAATTGAATGAATTTTTGCTCGCATTTTCTAGATTTACAAATCTTCGGGGAGCAGTTGACACTGTTTATTCGGATAATGGCTCGACGTTTCGGGCCGCTGCTGATCGGCTTTCCTCGTTGCTTGGTTCAACAGAATTCTGTAATTCTCTTAGAAAGCGTAACATTAATTGGGTTAAAATCCCTCCATACTCTCCTAGTCAAGGAGGTAGTTGGGAAAGTATGGTAAAGTTATTTAAAGACGCCTTTAATCGCGTTTTAGATCAATCTCGACGTAAGCCTTCACTTATTGAAATACAGACCTTCACTTCAGACGCGGTGCGCATAGTAAACGATCGCCCGCTTACTTCGCTTAGCGATAAACCTAATGATTTGGCTGTAATCACTCCTTCGTCTTTCCTAGGGCAAGGTCTTGCCCCCAATACACCTCTAAGTGCATTTCATGATCGGGGGGAATTGCGTCGTGACTTTCTTTATAATACAACTTTGGCTCATAAATTTTGGCTCTGTTGGATGCAAGGTTACCTCCCTACTTTACAAGGTAGAAACAAGTGGAGGGTAACTCGGAATAATATCTGCACTGGCCAATTGGTCCTGGTTGGAGATGCTGAGGACATCTCAAGGCGCGGGGCTTATCGTTTGGGCCGGGTACACCGGGTGCACCCTCAGTGGCGTAACGGAAAAGAGTTAGTCCGTAGAGCAACTGTTGCTGTGTTGAAAGATTGCGGGGATGGTACAAATAAAATCGAATACATCCTCCGTGATATATCAAAAATTGCTCCTGTATAATATTTTATTGTATTTTATCTTTGTTTTTTATATTCGTATTTCCCGAGCATTATTGACATTTTTATGCTTCAAAATCTGTAATTATATATCAGAAAATTCGGACTTGGCCTTTAGCATACGTGTTTAGTCACCTTTTCCTTTATTTATTGCACCGTCTATATAAATGTTAATGATGATGGTGGACTACCATCAAAAAAGAACTTCGTATACCTGACCACTGCATCATTGTTCTTTGAATATGTTAAGTTAATCTTATTATTGTAGCGCCTTGGTGCTCTATATGTATTATGGTTTTGTTTGAAACTTCACCCTGTGTTCTTGTTTCAAAGGGGCCGCAATGTTATCGCACCAATGCCCATTTTTTAACTCACCGATAATCGAACTGCAGCCCTGAGAACAAGAGTCTTATTGCACGTATTGTTTTGTCGCGCTTTACTTTGTTACAATTATCTATTTCGACACTCGGACCTACGCACACAAAACGCGTGGCTTCAGGCTCTTACTAATTAAGTATATAAAGAAAAAGAAGTTACTTCAAATTCTATTTTTGGTTCTTGAATGTTGCTGGTTCAATCGTAGTGGATAAAAGTCTAGTCAATTTTCTCGCGCTGGCCTATTCGAAGTTTTATTGTTATCCTGTCAATAAACCCATTGATTTTACTGTTTGATTTTAAACTGGTGCTTGGATAGAGAACAGTGCGAGGAAGGTCCTGGCCGTCCGCCTGTGACAACTATAATAGAAGATTCATCCCTTTCGAGTGGTGAATCCTTAACACCAGGTAATGTTTAAAATCTACTGACGTATAGAAGTTTCAGAAAAACTTGCGTAGGCTTTCCCCATCCAGGTAGTACCAAAATTGTTCCGACTCATGGGCTAATAATCTTTGACTATACGGTTAAAAATTGTCGTATGATATAAGTGTTATGGATGACACAATGAGTTCAAAAACAACCCATGATTATACAAGACGTTTCACTAATGAAATTGTTGTTGCGAAAAACTGTTCATCAATTAATTGTGATGGCTTTTCTCTGTTATTTGTTTATTTGCTTCAACAGATAATTTTTCCAGCGATTTTCTTGGTTACCATTCAATTAAATCAGTTCAATTTTCACCTCATCGACTTCTTGATATATTTGTTTATGCAATCAAGAAAAATGCTGCTTCATAAACAATTAAAACCACCATCTACTGAAATCTTCGTATTTTGATCAGATAGCATGAAGGAAGGCACTATGAAGTATCTTTCACCAAAAGGAAATCTTTGCTCTGTATGCAGATTCTGTTGCGGACTTCTTTATTCTAAGTTTGTTTGCAAAAGTCATTGTGCTATGCAGAGCAGGAATAATATTCAAGTTATTTTTAGCCACCGCTGTGTAATGGTAATCTTTACGAAGTTTTAAACGCAAGCTCTGATGCTTCCAACTTCACAAAGCACCATTGATATTAGTCAGAAAAAATATTCAGAATCTAGAGTACTGCGTTGCTTCAGCACAAAATTTGGTTCAAAAATGAGTGTGTTTAAGTGATAGACATCAGGGTGGAGTAAAAAAATTTTTGAAATTCACAAAAAGGAGAGCTGAAAAGTTGCATTTGGGTCCAAAACTTTAGTTAAAAGTGGTTTTAATGAGTTGCCGCCAAAACTGAGGTGGCTCCCTCAAGTGAAAGGTCACAGCGGGTCAAATCTTGACAGAATCCCGTAGCTCCTAAACCACTAAGTCTACAAAGTTCATTTTGGTGTCAAAAGATCCAGGAGATTCATTTTTTGTGACAAAGAGCACACCTTTTTCTCCTATTTCCACTAGAAATCAGCTAAAAACGAAAACACACAATTTTTTGATCACGACAACACTAAAATCAAAAAAATTATAAGTTAGTACAAAAAATTAAATTGATTCATCGTGAAAACTTAGCCAATACCATCAGTAGTTTTCTAGGCACATACCGGTACCTCCACCTTGATTTAAACCAAAAACTGTCTATCTACGAGTCTTTTGCCAAATTTTACTCCAGGCTTACTGAATGAAATTGTGTTCTTTTGTGGTAACACTGTGTGAACTACAGATATTACTTGAATTCCAAAATAATCTCTAAAATGCACTACAAATTATAGAAGACCTGCAGTGTATTTACAACAAATATTTCATTTCACAGTTTAGACTATTAGCAAACGAAACAATTCTATCCACAAAGGAGTAAAAATGTAATGATTTTTGAATTATTTTATGCCAATACAAAGTTTTATACACACAAGAAGGTAGTTTTAGCATAAACTCTTTAAAGTCAAAATCAGCACCACAAATTTACATATTCAAAACTGTCTGCTTAGGATTGGAATTGTAACTTGGTGTTCAAATGCTTCATCAGTTTTCTTAAACGAATCTTCTGGTGAATTAAACCATCGTCAAGTTTATCAAACCCAGCAACAGCGGAACAGGCTGCAGTCACCATCTTTATGCGTTGCTCAATTGCATGGTAATGACAAGAATGATGTAGATGTAATTTTTCAGTTCAAAGGAATTCAATCTTTACTAAGTTTCCAATTGCTGGTGGTACATGAAGATTGCTTAAAAGTCAAACCGATTAATGCGTTGTATGTTTTGACATTTTCATAAATTTGAGGAACTAGAAACTTTCGTATTGAGCTAGCAATTTGTGTACCAGGTTCGTTTTCATCATCAGATGTATTGTTATTATCAAGAGATACTTTATTGTTACATTCCAATTGAATATTTAACTTATTTTCTCTCAGGATTAATATATTGTTGACATCCAAACACCTGATTGCCATGTCATCATCTGAAACATTGCAAGGAGAATGTTTTCATGATGAGCAAAGAATATATTTTGTTTAAGAACTTTCAGAGCAATTGTCCGAACACTTTTGTCGGGAAACCTCATAACTCTTTGGACCATGTCAAAAAATTTTTTGGCCCATCTGTTATGTGTTTCTGTTTTATTTCAAATCAGCTAAGAAAGCAGACTTTCACACAAAATTCTGCTAAATTAGAAAGTTCTTTTGATGGTTGGTGAACGGACATATAGTATCTACAAATTCGACACACCAGAGCGAGTCATAGTGTATGTGAAAGACCGCCAGCTTTAAGCAGTTCCAAGTTTGAATCTACAGAGCACAGTATAACAGCCATGCAGATTCTATCACCAAAATACGGGTCACAGCTCAAGTCATCGATAACCGCATTGCACAGCACAGGAACATTTTGGTTGCGAATAGGTTTGAAACTTTTGGCGTGCCATTCTGAAACAGTGCCATTTAACCAACTTCCAATAATCCCACAGAACGTATCAAGACATTTGGTTGTTTCTTCAATGGAATGCTGGAGGTCTTCGAGCCAGGAGCCCTGAACTACTTCACTTTCTCTCGTTCCATCCTGTTGACCTTATCTGCATCCAGGAATCCAATCTTAAATTATTTTCCTCTTTCCGGATTCATGGATTCTCTGCTCTACGTTCTGATCGCACCCACTCCCTGTCTGGCATTCTCTCTCCTAATGCCACGCACGCTAGCGGCGGCGTTGTCATTTTCGTCAGGCAGGGCCTATCCCTTTCTGAACTTTCTACATCCTCTCTTTCTTCGCTTGATCCCTAATCTGATTATGCAGGGTTCAACATTTCTCTTAACAACTCCTCCTCACTCTCATTTCTTAATGTGTACGTTCCCCCGTATTTGCTCCTCTCCAACGGATGGCAGAACCGACTCCTTTTCTTCGTCCATTTTTCCCTCCTCCAGAAATCTCTTCATTCTGGGAGACTTCAATTGCCATCGCGCCCTCTGGGACTCAAGAGGTACTTCCGCCCCCTGCGGGGAGGGATTATTTGACTGGGTCATCTCTTCTGACTTCCTCCCCCTCAATGACCCTGACACACCCACCCTTCTTCATCGCTCCTCTCCTGACATCTTCTTTGCTCCCTCTTCTCTTGCCCTTTCTTGCTCCTGGGAGGTGCTTAAGGACCTGGGTTCTGACCATTTACCAAGTCTTCTATCCGTCCCTCTCTCTCCGGTCTTTCGCCCAAACGAGCGTCCTCCTTCCTTCAACTTTCAGAAAGCTCGCTGGAATGGCTTTGCCTCCTATTTTGACTCACACTGTCCTTCTCAGAAGAATACTCGTCTCTTTCTCTTTTTTTTCCTCTGCTGCTGCTCTCTTTACCTCTCTGGCACTAAATGCGGCCAAATCTTCCATTCCTTTCGGCCGCATTAAACGAACTCCTAAAGCCTGGTGGTCTGCTGAGGTGGAAGAAGCGGTTAGTGAAAGACGCAAGGCTTTTGCTGCCGCTCACAGAAGTGATGAAGATCGCTAGGCTTACATCTCCGCTTCTCAACGTGCCTCGTCAGTCATCGCCAAGGCGAAGGCTGAGGCATGGCAGACGACTTGCTTTTCTCTTTTACCTAAATCTAACCCTAAATCTGTGTACTCTCTTCTTCGCTCTATCGCTGGCTCTCCTTCCTCGTCTTCCTCCTCTTCTAATTTCTCTAACTGTTCTTCTCTAATGGAATCGGCTTCGGTCTATGCCGCTTACCTGAGATCTCACTTTTCCGTTTCTCATCCAAAGGCTCTGCGTAGCAGAGCCAGAGGCTACCTTTCTGAGCTACGCCGAGCCATGTGCCCTGAGGACTCTCACTCGTCCTTTTGCTCTCCTTTCTCTCCCGCTGAATTTCTTGCGGCTGCCTCCAACCTCTCCTCGTCCACTGCCACTGGCCCAGACAAAGTTGCTTATCCTATGCTAAAGCATCTTCCTCGCTCCGGCATGGATTTTCTTCTTCACATCTTCAATCTCTCCTGGTCTTCGCATTCCTTTCTTTCCATCTGGAAGACATCTTCCATTATTCCCATCCACAAGATGGGAAAGCCTCTTGACTCTTCTGCTTCCTTCCGGCCTATCTCTCTCACCTCGTGCGTATCAAAGCTGTTTGAACGCATCATTCTATTCTGTCTACTCTTGTTTCTGGAATCTAATTCCATTCTCTCTCCCTGCCAGGCCGGTTTCCACCCTCGACAGTCTACTCTAGATCAATTCTGTACCTTACGTTTCTCAGTCCATTTCGGATGGGTTTAACAAACCCAGGCGGGGCTCTCGGACGATTCTGTCTACTATTGATATCTCTAAAGCTTTTGACTCTGTCTGGCATCCCGCCCTCTTTGATAAACTCATTTCAGCTGGCCTCCCTCCTTGCTTTGTTCGATGGACTCAATCTTTCCTTTCTGATAGGCGCACTTCTGTGGTCTTTCAAAATCATAAAAGTCGCTCCTTTCGAGTCCATCAAGCTGTTCCGCAAGGATCCGTTCTTGGCCATGTACTTTTCTCTCTCTTCATTAATGATCTTTCTGCCTTCTTCCGTCAGCTGCTCTCTTTATGCTGACGATCTGGCCATTTTGTCCTCCTCCCCCTCGGTGCCCACTGCGTGGAGGCCACACAAGGAGCTCTGTTTCGATTGGAGCGCTGGTCTGAGTACTGGTGTCTTCCTCTCAATCCGAGAAAATGTGAGGTTTGCTTTTTCTCAGTGGATCCCCACCAAGCTAACCTCCAGCCCAACCTCCTCTTACTCGGCTCCCGCCTCCGTTTTAATTTTACTCAAACTTTTCTTGGAGTTACTTTCGACCGCACTCTTTCCTTTTCTAAGCATGTATCTTCGCTGAAGGCCAAGTTCTTCCCACGTCTCAAGGTCTTACGCTGTATCTCTGCTTCCTCTTGGGGCCCCTCTGAGGAGTCCCTCTCTCTTCTGCATAAATCTTTTCTTCAGCCCACTCTCACTTACGCTTCACCCGGATGGTTTCCTTTCCTAAGCGCTATCAACATCACCGAATTGGAACGCCTCCACCGAGCGGCCAGTCGCGCCATCACCGGCTGCCTCTCGTCCTCCTCTATTCCTCTTCTTCTCTCCGAGGCTTCTCTACCTCCCCTACGAGTAACCCTGACTCATTTCACTCTTTTATTTTATGAGAGGGCTCTTCGTCTCCCAACCTCCTTTTCTATTTCAGGATTGGCCAGACTTGGAGTGAAACCAAGACTCTGCAGATCGTCCTGGAGAGCTTTTGCGTCCACTCACTCGCTCATGCTTCCTTCTACTTGTTCTAGGGAGGCTCTTCTTGCTTGCCCTCCCTGTCCTCCTTGGAATCTGCCTTCCTTTACCGTGGAGTCCACCCTTCCCTCTCCATGCTCTCGCTCTGATCTCCTTCTCTCTTGCCAAAGTACGGCTCTCGCCCATCTTGAGTCTCTCTCCCTTCATGATCTGGTACTCTGGACTGACGGCTCTGTTCCTTTTTCTTTTGGCAAGCGCGGCTCCGGCGTTTTTGCCAACTTCTCTCTCTGTGGCACTGAGGCCACTCTTTCCTTTTCGGCAGGCACAGTATGTTCCAGTTTTTCCGCTGAAGCCTGCGCCATTCCGCACGCTCTTTGCTGGTCTTGGCAGCACCAACAAGCTCTTTGCTGGTCCGCCATTTCTCTTCTCTTTTCCTGCTATCTGATTCTCGTTCTGTCTTCTCCTCCACCTTTCCTCTTATCTCAAACTCTGTGGCAGATCTGGCAGAAACTGTCTTCTCTCTCCTCTTGTTCTATCAGACTACAATGGGTCCCCGGACATTCGTTTCTCCCGGGGAACGATGCGACTAATGAGCTGGCCAGACGCGGTGCACTACTTGCGCCCACCGCAAGCCCTTGTAGTCTCTCTCCTCTTGTCTCTCGTATCCACTCTCTTCTTATCTCGGACTGGAGGCGTACTGTCTCATCTAAATTTTTTGACACACAGGTTTCCTCAATTTCCACCGAGGAACTTGTGCTCCCTCGTCATGCTCGCTGTGTCCTCTCTCGTCTACGCTACAACGGATACAGCCTTCTCTTAGGTTCTCATCTCTCTAGGATTGGAAGAATTGAGAATCTTTCATGCAGCGCCCGCGGATACTCGTCCCAGGACACCTCTCATCTCATTCTGCACTATCCAGCTACGGACTCTTTTCGCTGCTCACTCTTTGGCCACTCTCTGGCTCTCTACGACCTCTGGTCCAGGCCCTGGAGAATTGCCCGGCTTCTGGGGCTTCATGGTCTTCCACCATGTTCCCATCCCTCGGAAGGGGTCGGGTAACCAACAACAACAACAACAACAAAGTATATTGCCCTTTCATTTCACAAATTCTTGTAGTGCCAGCTTTTTTAGTTTTTATCATAAATCTAAATGAAGTAGCGCTATCTGAAACTAAAAAAGCGATAAAAAAGGGTTGCAACAAAATAATGATTAACATAAAGAAAAACGTTATGGACTAAATACAAAGGTGCAAATACTCATAAAATCATGAAAGAATACAGACCATTACAACAAAAGAACACAGTTTCAGACAGTAAGCCTAAAGTAACACTTAGTAAAAGACTCGTAGATGGACCGTTTTTAGTTTTAATTAAGATAATTTAAATAATAATTTTTTAGGTACATTGAGATATGAGCCTCTTTTGACACCAAAATGAATATTTTGACATCCAAAATAAACTTTGTAGGCATCTGCACCTTTTGATACCAAAATGAACTTTGTAGACTTAGTGGTTTAGGAGCTACGGGATTCTGTCAAGATTTGACCCGCTGTGACCTTTCACTTGAGGGAGCCACCTCAGTTTTGGGGGCAACTCATTAAAACCACTTTTAACTAAAGTTTTGGACCCAAATGCAACTTTTCAGCTCTCCTTTTTAAGAATTTCAAAAATTTTTTTACTCCACCATAGTAGTCATGCACCAAATCAGTGCATCTAAAGGGAACAATACGAAAACATGAGGAAATCCTTGCAGACCAATAAACAGTAAACAATCCAATTAAAATCAGAAAAAAAAAGCCACACTAAAATACGGAAATGCGGAAATTCACAATATAATGCGGAATCACTGAAATGCGGGAAAATATGCATACTAATCTATAGAAAACTCAAAAATACGGAAATTTATGGAACATGATAACGATAAAATAAAAACATTCAAATGAACGAAATTAAATTGAGTTTAACTATGGATCTCGATCTTGTAAATGAGTTGCAGAGATCAGGTAATGGACAAAAGGTTGATGATAATGAAATATAAAGATCCTAATGAATCAATTTGAAAAGTTTAATTGAGTTAACTATGCATCTTAATGAGTTGGTGCAAAAATTGGTCATTCAGAAAAAAAAACATAAAAGTTTGTCAAGCATAGCCTATCAACAAGCAGAGCTGAGGAAAAAGATGAAGTTCATTTTGGGGCTGATAGTCTGTTTGGTGTCAGGCTGAAGCAAGTCAGTCAGATGAGAGAGAAATGGGTTCCAAAATAGATCGAAAAGCGAACAGGGTGTACAGTCTGGTGTATGGGCTAATTGGCTGTTGGTCACAAAAATAGTTGAGAGCTCGATCCATTAATTACAAAAAAGTCAGGAATTCGACTAAGGATTTGCCTTGTTACGACAATTAATTGAAAGCAATATAAGGATTACTTTTCCAATTACCAAATAAACAGCATATAATAGTTTCATGCATCTTCGTCTTTCCTAACTGAATTTTACATGCACCTCTGTATTTCCTATATGAAGTCCACCTGTTTATAAGCACTTCCTAAATGAGATCTATACAACACCCTATCTGTCACATACATCTTTTTTCTCATGTAGCCAATACCCTTTGACCATAACTATTGCTTCATGCCTATTAGTTTATTCCCATACCTGATGCTTAAAAATTTCTCCTACACCTATTGGCTCATGCCCATTATGTCCCCATAATAATATTCACCCCACATTGCCTAGGACCACATTTGCCCATAATGCATTATGATCATGTTGCTGTGACCATATTATCCCATGCTCATTGCTACATTCCTATCAATTTTTCAAGATTGCACCATGCCCAAGTTTCCTTCGCCCACATCATCCCAAGCCTGTGCTGCTCCATGATAACTTTTCCCCAAGCCTATATATCCTAAACCCATTATGCCACATATGCCCATGTCCATCATCCACTTGCCCATAACACCCCATATCTATTATGCCCATGGCCATTATATTCCATGCCTCATGCCCATTATGCCTCCACTAATGGGATTCAACCGGTTTGCAAGAACCTGTCCTCCGAATTTCCTTAATCCCGAGAACCGGTTGTTGGCTTAAATCAGCATGGTTTGCCTCTACAGACTGTGATGATGAGAAAGCCCGATGTTGTTGAGTCGTGGATTGAGAGAGCCTGCTCTTAAAAAATTTGAATCCCACCACTGGATGTCTCATATCCATTAGGCCCCACACAAATTATGCCCCATGTTCATTATGCTCCGTGTCCATTACGCCCGATGATCAATATGTATCATGGCTGTTTTGTCCCATACCCGTTATGCTCCATGCCCGTTATACCCCATGTCCCCTATGCCCCATGGTCATTATATCCCATCCCTGTTATATCTCATGCTCGTTATGCTCTATATCAATTGTGCCCTATACCCATGACCATTATGCCCCATATTAATTATGCCCCATTGCTATTTTGCGCCAAGGCCATTATGCCCCTTGCCTCCTGCCTATTTTGCCTCAGCAAGCCCACATCCACAATGCCTCATTGCATTCGTATAATGATCATTGAGCCGTGCCCTAAGACAATTGCGGCTTGCTTTGTAAACATTGCCTGATGACCATGTCCTATGGCTCTTGCACTATGACGTTTGTTCCAAGCCCAAAGCTTCATACCATATAGCATCCAACTTGTGGCATACATCGTGCGACCAACCCATACAAGAATCGACAACTGTATTTCCTTATTTCCTAAATATAACTTTTATGCATTTTCCTGTTTTCTACATGAAATTCACGTACTACTTCTGCATTGATGCATCTCAGAATTTTCCAAATTCAATATGGATTGCATCTCTCCTACTCTTGAACAAAATCAAACTAACATCTATGAGAAGCATTTTAAATAAAATTTGGTTTGTATCTCATTACACAATTAAATGACTCGCGTCTCCGTAAGTTGCAAACAAACTTTTTGCATGCATCTGAGTATTTCCTAACTACCGTAAAATATGGCTTGCCTCTGGGTATTTTTTAAAAAATTTGAATGGATTTCCGTGTTTCCTAACTGAAAAATAACTTGATTTCTTAACTAAAATACGACTTGCACTTCCGTATTTCCAAACGGAAATGGCTTGCATTTTCGCACAGTGCCAAGTTTACGCCGGTGCAAACCTGGGCACGTGCCCGGGGGCCTCCACATGGGTGGGGTTTCCATCAAAAATCATTAATTTGAGCAAAGAAAAAGTATAACAGAACTACAAAGTAAACAACTACCATTAGCTGCTTCTCTCAAATTACGTGATGAAGAATCAATGTGGGATAGCTATGCGAAAAATGTAACGCAAAGCATTGTAGATAGTGACGTCATAAAGAATTATGGAATGTATTGGCAAGTTATCGCCCTAGTTTGCAATAGGCACCTTAGCAGCTAATGGTTGTGCGAGCTAGCAAATAATCAAAAACTGTAGTGTGACTAAAAACGATAAATTGTGGTTACGGCCTAATTTAAAGTTGCTGTGAGTAACCAGCTCTCCAACAGATTTCAAAACTATTTGTTTTTTTGCAAAACACCTAGCCAGCGGCACCAAACGGACGCGCAGTAGTCAGGAGTAGACAAGAGATAGGGCTGCTATACGCAATGTATCTGCACCTGAAGCCTACAAGTTTTTTAAGAGTAAGCGCGCGATGTCAGTCTTTTACGGAGTGACGCCTATGCCTGATAGCTGATAACTTAGCCTATGTTAATTGATCCAACCATATGTTAAGAGCTTGTCCACCTGATGGAAAAAATGGTTTTGGATAAAATTATTTTTCCCCCGAAGAAATCTAAATATTATTCATTCTCTTGCGACTCCAGACGAGACCCACGTTGATCAGGTAACTCTTAATTTTTCGTTTTTTGAAAGATATGACACCTATTGCGCGATTCGTCACATTCATGCCAAACCATGGTCACAGGTCACAAGAGCTGTCTGGCAGGTTGTTGAAGTTTCTGACAACTCATGATATTGACACACAAAACCGCCATGTTCAACCGTACGATAACGCTTTCGACATGACAGCAAAAACCCATGAAAAAAATTACAGTTGATCAAAAAAAAGATAAGCACAACTAAACAAAGAATAAAGCGGTGCAGTGCAGTATACAGCACGAAAAGAAGAAAGGCAATTTCATTCGTCCTTACATGTACTGAGAAGTCTTGATAGCACAAGTGGAGGGTGGAAGGGAAGGGATGTTGTCGTTCTGAAGAAGAATCCCCCTCCTTAAGAAGTTGAGGAAGTTTTTCCATCTTTTGATTTGTTTGTTTCTTGCTAACAGAATATGTCTGAGACTCACTAGGCCTCTTTTTCACAAAAAAAAACTTTCTATCGCGACGTTCTCACTCACTTAGTGATTACGAGCTGCCCGCGTGCTATTGTTGACTTGTTCGGGAACCGAGTTATGGTACGACAGCCGAGGCTATTTTTAGTTCGAAATTTGGTGCGGCAACCGATTTGCTCAAAAAAGGAGGCGTTCGACAACCGTAATTCTACTGTACTTTAAACTAACGTAGTCAGTGCAAAGCATGTTTTTGTACTCGCCAGAGGAGACCTTTGATATTCGGCTCCGTCTTGGACTGAGCAAGGCGAACGTCACTGCGCATGTTCGCTATGAATCATGAAGAGACAACCAAAAGCTGGAGTCGTCAATTTTGTTATTCAATGCCAGCTTTATCACATGCAAAACTTTGAACTCTGACAACTCCTCTGCTTCTTTGGCATTAGGGTAATTTCAGTATTAAACGTGTCTCTGTATCATGAAACATGCAACGTGTCGTCGTTGAAATATGATCAAAACTCAGCAGAGACGATTTCAAGATACTCTATGATGCAAGTTTGATGTTATCTAGCAAATCAATCCTATTCGTTTTCAGGCGCCTTTCCAACAAAGAAAACAAAGTAGTGTACCTTGATTCGTGCTTGCCAGACTCCTATTCGAGCAGTTAGCCCAGCCAGCTTGTCTTTAAGGTCGCTGACTGTCACATCACGGCCTTGCAACGACGAGTTCATGTCGCTGAGGTGGCCGAATATATCGGCCAGGTACGCAAGCATCACGACAAACTCTTCATTGTGAAATCGGACATGGAGGTTGTTTTTGTTTTCTCGAAGAAAGACTTCAACCTCATTATTAAGTTTATGCAACCAAGAGAAGCATTTGTCTCTCGACAACCAAGGCACTTTGGTATAAAACAAAAGTCCCACAGATTGCGGCTCCATTTCTTTTGCCAAAAGTTGGAAGAGCCAGTGATTTTTACACTCGAACGAACGGAGTTGATCACTTTGACCACAACGTTCATAACTTCCATCAAATGTAGAGGTAGAGTTTTTGATCCTAGAGTGCATCGGTGTAGTGAACAGTGCGAGGACGCCACATGAGGCCATTCGTTCTTCACCAGTGTGACAAACCCTGATTTTACGCCAATCATCGCTGGGGCACCGTCAGTGCAGATGTGCTTAAAATTCTGTAAGCTGAGCTCGTTGGCTTAAAAAAAAAGAGTCCACAAGAGCTTTCACATCAGCAGCACAATTGTTGTGGCTGACAGTGTATTGCTAAACAAGAATCTTCCTTCATCGTTTCTCGTATCGGGCGAAGGCGATCAAGTAGCTTTCTGAAGCGCTATGGGTAGACTGGTCCAGTTGAATACTAGCCTGGAGCGTGCTTTGCTTAATTACGGAGCAAACTTGCTGGCACGCATTAGCAGCCATGTTGTCAATCCGTCGGCGAATGTTGTCATTAGAGAGCGAAACTTGCTGGATTTTCTTTTTGCCCGCGATCTGATCATCATTCATTCTGCGCATGGCTGGATAGGTTTCTCAGCGATAGTATGCGACTTCTTACATTTCGCAATTCGATATCCCAAATGAATTAGTGTCACATCCAGGTCGTATCGTACACTTTTGACAGACAGAGCATCGATGTCATCTTTCCTTTGGGGATGCTTTTTATCGCGATGGTTTTTTAGTTTGGAGGGTCGTAATGACGCATTTGACATCACAACCGAGCAGTGAAGACATTACGCACAATCGCAACCGTTTCAAATAACCTTTGTAAAGACAAATGAGACGCAGCTCTTGTCCCACAGGCGAATTTTTGATATTCGATAAAACAAAAATCTTGTTCAAATTAAGTTAAATATATGTAAAACTTAAGGTTTAGAGTTGAAACAGAATACAAACGAAGAAGTAGTTAAATTTCTATTAATACAACAATCACAATTACTCTGTCTTCGTAATTCAACAGCTTTATATTTTCTTGGACAGAGGTTCCCAAACTGGGGTCAGGGACGACTGCCCAGGGGTTCCGCGAACATATATATATATATATGAATTTACTCTAGCCTGACTGTGAATTGGACCGCTAGTGACACAATCGTGGCAGCAATAAAGGCGTTGACTTATTTTTTGGAGGACACCTCCACAAATGTGAGTGTGAGGGTACTTTCAGCACTTGCAAATATTCTTATCGTAAATGAGACGAGTGACAAAGCTATTGTCACATATTCTTGGGGATCAGCAAAGAAGGACGACCGCAAAAAAGGGGTCCACGAATATTCAATAGTGTACAATAATTTAATTGACGTTGAAAAGACCACTATACATTGACAACTCAAATGAATCCAGCCAGCCAGATTATTACGCCAAATGTGCGCTCAATTACGCCAAATTTCAACGCCGATCGCTGAATAACATTGGATCGCAATGTCATATTGATGGAAACAATATCGTGGTCTATCTCGTGGTTTCTGCACCAATCAATATCTACGTCAAAGTGGTGCTGCGGTCCCCGACCCCATTGGGTTGGATCGAGTTTGCTGTTGGCTTGCCCGAGAGTTCCAGATACCCCAGGCTCTCCCCGAACCAAATATTTTTTTGAAGCTCTGCCTTTAGAATGGCCGCACGCACTCTCTGAAATCAGTCGTCTGTTTTTTCTCCTTTTGTTCTCCTGCCTCTTTGTTTCTCATCTCCTTCGGATGAATGGCAACGTTCATTCTAATCCTCGTCTTGTTTTCTATTCTGTGTGAGCGGGCAATGTGGTGTGGATGGGCAGGTCCGGGCAATGCTATACCTGCTTTGTACGAGTACATTTAAGGTGCACCTTTCTCTCTTCAGAATTTAACTCTCCTGAAGCTTTCCGTCCTACTGCACCTCGGCTTCTAGGAATTGCCAGTCGGCCAACAATGTGCCATCTTCTCCGGTATCCATCAACACGCATACCTCCACTTTATACAACAACCCACTTCACCACCCATCTGCTAATGCAGCTCTTCTCCCATCTCCTACCCTTCTTCTGCCCTGTCACTAAGCCCTACTTCAGTCTTTTTCACACCATCCTTCACTTTCGGCTCTGCTTCCTTTCCTGACACGCTCAGAATTCTTCAGCGAAAAGCAGATGTACCAAAAATGTTGAACTTGTTCGCTTTCTTTCGCTATTCTTGTCGGTCTTATCTGCGTCCAGGAATCCAGTCTCAACTCTTATTTTATCTTTCCGAAATTCTGGGTACTTTGCTCCGCAATCGAATCACACTCACTTCTAATCTGGCTATCTTTCAGCTTGTGGCTTGCACACTGGTGGTAAAGTCGTTTTCGTCAAGCAGGGTCTTTTCTAACCTCTCAACTTTCTTTTTGCGCTTCACCCCTGCTATGACTACGTGGGAGTCAATATTTCGCCGAAAAACTCCCCTCAAACATCTACGCTCCCATTTGCTCTTCGACGGATAGTAGAATCGACTCCTTTTCTCCTGTACTCTTTATTTCCTTTCTCCAAAAATCTCTTCATTCTAAAGGACTAAATCTGCCATCAACCCCTTTGGATCTCAAGAGGTATTTTAGGCCCGTGTAGAAAAGTATTCAATTTTGTTCATCACGGACCCTGACACCTTTACTCTTCACCGTTCCTCTTGCTTTTTCCTGCTCCTGGGAGATGCTTCAGGGCCTGGGTTGTAATCACTTAGCAATTTTCCTTACCATTTCTTGCTCCACTTTCTCTCCCAAATAAGCGTCCTCCTTCCTTCAGTTTTTATAAAGCTTGTTAAGATAACTTTGCCTCTTACATCCATTTACACACTCCTTCTGCAGAGAAGTTCTCTCTTTCACAACTGCTTCGCTTTTCTTTGGCATTGCATGCGGCCAAATCATTTCTTTCGGCCACGTCCATCGCTGATCTCAAGTGAAGTGGTCTTACAAAGTGGAAGAAGCGGTAAGGGAAGGCCGCAAGATTTTTGCTTTCACACAGAACAGGAATGAAAAACGCCAGGGTAGCATCTCTGCCTCTCGGCATGCTTTTTCCGTCATCGCCAAAGCTTGCGCATGCCAGGAAACGTGCTTATCTCTTAAATTTGGTTACAAACCAGTGTGCTTATTCGCCAATTTGTTGTTAGTATTGCTTCTTTCTTTTCCCTTAACTTTCCCTGCTGCTCGTGTCCCAGGGAGACGGCTGTTACAAATCTTTGATCAATGAAAACTTGTCTACAACTGCCCGGGAGGAACTCCAGGGCCTTCGCTCTTTCTTCACCACAACAATTAAGTAAAAACTTCTTTATTGCGGTAAACTCAGTAAAAATAAATGGAATGTCAAAAATCTTTGTTAAATAAATTCCAAATAAAAAGGAAAAGCAAAAATTCAGCGAGGGCTTCTTTGTAAAATAAATTGAATGCAGTAACAAAGTTCAACATTCGTGCAACAAAAATTATACAACTACTTTAAAATCCAGGAGGTTAGTATTTTTACTGTTAAAAGCGAGAAGCCAGCTGATCAAAATGCAAATCTCGCCCGGTTTTAGGCAAAAAAACGCGCGAGAGTTGCATTTCATTCTCAAATGCCAAACAGAGAAAAATAAAGGCGTGCAAGAACAAAGAGCGCTAGTTCAGCTCAGCCACGGAAATCAAAAAAATTTTTTTTTTCCGAAGCCGATTTTGTAACAACGGTATCGGTTTGTGCCAACTACCTGATACCTCAATTTCCTGTCTCAGCCAAAAGCGTTTTGTAGCCGAGTCAGAGGCTATTTGTCTGAGGTCCGTCGGGCCTCCTGTTCCGAAAAATTGAGAACCTTTGGTGCAGCGCCTGTGGTTATTCTACCCATAACAAATCTTATTCTGCACTGTCCTGCTGCGCCCACGTTTTTTGTCGACTGCTTTTCTCTGCGACCATTGGTCCAGGCTTGGGGAGTTGCCCGGTTTTTGGATCTCCATACTATCTCACCATGCTCTTATCTCTCAAAAGCGGTGTGGTAATAACACGTCGTGGTTTCGCACCCAAAATTGCATTAATTAGATGATCGTTGCCGCACATTTGGCGTAATAATCTGGCTGGCTGGATTTATCTGAGTTGTCAATGTATAATGGTCTTTTCAACGTCAATTAAATTATTGTACACCATTGAATATGCGCTTAATTCTCTTTAAAGAATCCGAACTATAATAGAAAAAGGTCAATATAATTTAGCGACCGGGGTTAAAATATTCTCTACACAAATCACTACTTGACCCAAAACGGCGGTTACAGCTACACATATTCAATTCAATTTTATTCACTTAAATTTAGAAGTTGTAACCTCAAAACAGTAAATGCTAGCTATTAACACCTACACAGGGCATTTATAAAACTTAATTGTTGTGATGTCATTAGTTTTGTTGCACAAAGCAAAATAGATTTTGAATTGCGAGTGGCAGAATGGCGCAAATTAAACAACAATGTACCTTGTTCCAACACATCATCGATCGATCAGCAGATACTTTATGTGACAATACGACTGCACTGAGATTCAAACCCACTGCTTGAAACCGACTTGCTTCGTTCTAAGCCTGAGACGTCACGTGGATTTCATAATGATCTGACGCTATGTGTTGCAAAAACAGAAAGCTATGGTATCTCTTCCACAAGAATAAACTGCAAACCCAAATAATCTCGAATTAAATTGAAACTTGCAAAACTGGAAAGTACTCATTTGCAAGAAGAAGAAATAAAACGCGTTTTAGCGGAAACACTGTGAGAAGTTAAACGCAATTGGCGGCAAAAATCAAGAAGAAAAAAGCAACTCGAGAGATAGAATTACATGAAGCTGAATGCGAAGCGTGGAGTACTACCGGTACCTCAACCATCATCTCCAAAGATGCTTTATGCAAACCTACTAACACGAAAAGCATGTAGTTATTCACGCGTTCTCTATAGTGAACAAACAAGAAGACGCTCATGTAGAAAAGCGGAGCACTTTAACCAGTGTTTCTTTACATATTCATGGCGAACAAAGGCAAGATATATTTCTTTTTGCTTTTCCCAAATACGACCAAGCCAAAGCTTCAAGAAAAGATACTCAATTTAATTTCTTGGTCCACGGGTATACGGCCCAGTTCTTCCAAGGTTACACAACAAGCGTTATGAAAAGATGTTGTCAAACAGGTTTTGCCTAATTACTTTGCAGATAATCCAGCTTCTGCATTGTGCAGTTTTGATTTGCTGCCCCATTTTTTAAACCTAAAGTTACTTTGAACTTTAATCCTCCTTTCAAGTTTACCTTCGCAGACAAACCTGTTCCGAATCTTACTCCTTCGCCCACGTTTTATCACCGGCGCGGTGTTGTAGTGGTTAGAGCATACGCTTCGCAGTCGGTAGACCTGGGGTTAATTTCCCAAGTCAAGTCATGTCATATCAAATGACTTTAAAAATGGCATTCACAGCTTCCCTGCTTGGCGCTTAACAAATAGGAATAGTGTGGAGAACAAGCCGGCAAGCTTGCTTGTTGCATCCTTGGGCAAGACACTTAACTGGTTGCCTCTCTCTTTAAGTGGCAGAAAGGTGGTGGGGCAAAGCAGTCTATCCGTCGTGGTGGCCTCAGTCTAACTGAAGACTTGCGTGAGCGCTAACGCAGTGTAACCTGTATATACATCTTCCAGCGTAATAGTTCATACGACCAAGAAGAACCAGTTTCAATTATCTAAAGATCCTTATAGAAATAACCTGCGCTGCTCCTTATCAATTGCGTTGTTTGTCTTCAGTTGTTTTAGAATAGTAATTCCGCTTGTTTGACTGAATTTTCCGAATCAGACCCCTAACAGATCCTCGTTCCTTGAATAAAACCGCCCCAATTGCTGACAAGATAAGCTTGACTAACCTTTATATTTTTCTGGGACCACTTTTCTTTGCACAAATTAGATTACAAAATAAGGAGGTACATAATTTAACTCCCTTAAATTATCGAAGTTTTAATTATTTGAGTCCCTATATTTTTCATTTGTCGTCGTTTACAATTGCAGGCTATTGCGGAGATTTTCATATTTCAGGTAGTTTTCCCTGAATCAGTAGTATCTTATTTTGGAGTGGATTTTTGTTTTTTTCGTAAATCAGCATTTCCGTATTGAAGTGTTGCCTGAATACTCGATTCGGTTTACGACTTTGCGTTATGCCATTCGAAGAAGTTCAGGCCTATTTTGATGTGATAAATTTTTTCTGTAATGAACCTTTGGCAAACGTTAGATTTAAAAAAGCAGAGCATTGGCCATTTAGTTGTTGGTATATATATAATTGTTAAAATATTTCCACAAACACATGTTTGAACAGCGGCCTAAGAGAATAGAAATAACACGTTGAAATACTGGTAGCAGAAACAGAATAGGCACCATTGCCTTTAGCTACAATCATCAAAGATAATCTGCATCACGACAGATATCTCTTATCGGTTCTGCTCTATGCAAAGTTAACCCAGTCTCGACATCTCTAATTCGGAATCGCATAAATCTTGATAGTTTTTATTCTGAAATAAAAATGTTCAGTGCCCCCCTAATGTAAATTCAATATTTCCAAGAGATATACAGGCTACTGAAGCAACCTGCAAGAACCCCTGCTCCAGCACCTATTTTTAGTGATGGCATTCATACGTTTGTCAATTACAAACCGAGCTGCTTGCATCAACTCTCCTCCGATTTTGATACTGTTGTTCATACCATCCAAACCTCCCTCATGATGGCCTCCGCAAAGATGGTGAATAATGGGAGAAATCAAACATCCTCGTCGTGCTTGTTTAGTATGTATCGTTGAAAGACGGGTTTAGGGAATTCCTAAGGGATAAAAAAGCTGTAGGCATACCCTTGCCAAAAAAGCACACCTCAAAATTGATTTTTTAAAAACGTCTTATAACTCGAAAAGGGGCACAAGCTCCCCGATAAAATTATTATGCCACCGGATCTGTCGCTCAAAAAGTCTAGAGTTGGGCCTAGATCACCTCTCGAGGCCCCTGGTGTAGCAATACAAAGTAAAATGGCCAAGATTTCAGGATACAAAGTGCACCACGACTTGAACTTATCGAAGAAAAACTGCAGCACCAGTAATCGAGGGCAGCTTCAGCCTTGAAAGTTACATTTTCAACACAATCCTGAAAATCAAAAAACTGTTGCCGCAGAGAAAGCAATTAATCATCAAAATCCAGTTAGCCTCCGTTGAAAGAGGCGGCCGAATTCACATCAAGTTTATCGCAATGTTTTAACAACGGACAGAAAAATACAAACAGCCTATTCTGAACTATGCACGGTCAATAGCTGACTAAATCAAAAATAGACTTAAGCATTGACAAAATTCGGAAAATACGAATTTGTATAAAAAAAACGCACGCACACAATTTAGAAACATTTAATATTTGCAATTTCAAAATTGATGTAGGCTGATGACCGCCAACATATTTTTAATATCCCACTTTTGCTCATACATCAGTCGGCTACATAACTTTTGTGCAGATTACCTCGCACCCCTTAAGGCATTAGCAATTTCTATGAGGTGCACATATTTGAGCACAAAAATTGACATTGTTTCAGTGGGATGAAAACGTTTACTTGTTCAAAGATATGTGGCAAGAGAAACAAGTGAAGAAGCCAGCCGCCATGGTGTAGTAGTAACTCTT
This sequence comes from Trididemnum clinides, assembly GCA_963675345.1. Taxonomy (NCBI): domain Eukaryota; kingdom Metazoa; phylum Chordata; class Ascidiacea; order Aplousobranchia; family Didemnidae; genus Trididemnum; species Trididemnum clinides. The sequence goes on from OY776288.1 coordinate 21,054,669, forward strand.
ACGGCTTTGCATTGAAAGATCTGGAGTTCAAATTCTATGAAAGCACCATTGGTATTCGTCAGGAAGGCATCAGCAATTCAAAGTGCTACCGATGGTCCATCAAAAATTATGGTTCAAACGCGAGTGCGTAGAGGTAGATATTCATTGAATCAGCACGTCTGAACCAGCGAAAAGTGGGAAAAATGACTTCAAATTGACTTGTTGCAAGAAAAAACTAGTAGGGAGTAGGCCTATTACACCGTCAAGTGCCCAGCAACAAGGCAAGATGCTCGTATTTACTAAAATGCTATCACACATTCTTGACTAAAAAGCCTTGCAAATGTGTCTTGCCAACGGTAAATGATTGGCCATAGCACATCAAGAGCGTTTATCATCAGGTTAAAATAGTAAGTGCTCACCGATCCAGAAGTGAGAGGGAATACTAAACAATGACAGTCTGCCTTGTGGGCGGTGGAACCACCAAACCACAATCTATTATTTACCAACCCAGTATTGATGATTGATGTGAAATAAATTACAGCTTTACCCAAACCAGGTCTTCGTTTGAGTTTGCGGCGTAGACCTGGGTAACCATTTTATGCCGTGCCTCCATACAACACGAAAGGTAAACACAACTACAACGCTAATCGCACATCCTGCTAACCTCCGCAACACGAAATATTGATACAAAACACGTACGACACATACTTTCATGAAAGATCGGTGTACACTAAGATAAAAAGAGGAAGTTTGACGGCGTAAACTTTATAACGATGACAGAAACATTTCGACTCCCTGCATTAAGCACGCAACACCAACAGCACTCTGACGTTCAGTCAAGTCCTTGTTTGTTTCCACATAAGTTGAAAATCAGCTCTTAAAGCCAGGCATGAGGTGGGCGATATTGCAATATGTTGACACCTGTAATATACGAGTAATTATGAGAGGAGTAAAAAGTATTCTGTTCAGATCTACCACATCATCCATTAGAAGCACAAAAAGCCAACTTGTTTTTTTTAATCTTTGGATCAACTTCTGCATAAACGAGCGGCCAAAAATTTGTCAAACTACTACAAATTGAAGTCTACTTACATGGCATGCATCAGGAATTGCGCCTTCGAGCTGAGGAACTTGATTTGTCAAAGACAACAGAGGAGCGAGAGTGCACATCAAGCTATCAAGCATTAAAGGAATAAACTTGCTGGCATTATGATTGTTGCGATGGGACTTTACTTGAACAGCTGTATAACAAGTGAAAATTAATAATGAAGCATATCAACGACCACCACCGAACTCAACTTTACGTTCTTTCTTCCCGCTTTTTGTTGTTGGTTACCCGACTTCTTCCGAGGGATGGGGGGCATGTTCCCGCTTTTTCGCATACTTGGACGAATTGATTCAGTGTCACTACATACTCGCTTTCGCACCAGACTTTTCGTAGGCGCAATGCAGCACTCTAAATTCTGGATGCCATACCGGAAGAATACCAATCGTGCTATTATGGAGTTTTAAACCCAAGACCTTTCATTCCCACGTCCGAAACGATTACAACTACACACGACGGCTTAAGCAACGTTAAAATCGGTAGCGCGCAATTAGAAAAATATTCATAGAAAAAGGGCCCAAATGCATAGATTTTCTTTTGAGGAAGGGAACGGTCGTACCACCATAATATGCCATTGCTTATAGTAAATGCCCGCTGCTCGATAAGGCCCAGCACCTTCTGAAACAAAAATAACGGAAAATAAATATTTTAGTTTACCTATATTATTTAGCGACTGTCCCAGCAAACGCAAGTGTGCAGCAGCATCGATTGGTTCGATTGTTGGTTTTGGTAACTTCTTTAATTCTTTCTGCATTGTTTGTTCTGGATTCTTGTGTGGGATAAATGGAGCGATGTGCTTTGATCGGGATGGTTGTTTGGGCGAAACAGCTAAAATATGTCAAAAGCTCATTACTATCAACACGAGTGTTTGATTACTATACGTTGACTAAAAAAACTTTTTGCTCTTGTTGTAAGTCTGTGTTGCATATGAAAACGTCCCAATCAGCCGGACATAATATAGTGGTCTATAAATTGAAATATAAACTGATGACAAATGTTTTGACTCATGGAGACTGGGGCGGTGATGCAGTGGTTTCAGCGTCCGCTTCAAAGTGGGTAGACTTTGGTTTTAATTCCTTTATCGAGTCACACCAATGACTTATCGAGTCACACAATGACATCAATGGCTTTCACAGATTTCCTGCTTGGCACTCAGCAATAGAAGTAGCCGAATGTGGAAAATAAAACATGAAAGCGAAAAAACACGACTGAGCAAGTGTAAGGAGCTTCAATGGCTTCAGTACGTAGCCTCCGATGGGGCCACAGCAACACGTAATCGCACGAAGATGAACAGAAAGTTAAGGAAACTGCGACGTGAAACTGCGCAGCGCTCTTCGAGTCGGCAAGCGCTCACAAATATCGTTGCAATCGACGCGAGCAATGATTTCAACACGAAATGGAAGTTAAGAGTGAAGTGCTAACCAGACTTATTCGTTCGACCAACTCGCATACAACGCACTGAAGTAGTGATGGTGCACTAACCTCTCAAAAAATAACTGTTCACTCATACAAAAAAATAAATGACAAAATCGAAATCGGACGGATGACCGCTTGTGCAGCACTATTTTACCATACCTATTTTCTTCTTCGGTCCAGTCTCAATCATTCTTCCTCCTTTATTGCGCTTCGCAGCATGCGACTGCATTTCCTCAAGCCGATTCGCCATCTTGTCGCTTCTATGTTTCCACATCTGAAATGTGGTCCGCACATTTTTTTTTTCCCGTTTAGCTGATGCAGATGTAGACCTAGCTCATTTACGCCGGTCGACGTAAGATCAGGCGCAGCCTAACTCTTTGTTTTGGCTCAAGCCGAGCACGGATTGCAACTGGGCCACAATAAAACAAAGAGTGAAGCTGCACGTGGTATCAGTTTAGACAAGGCTTTATACATACTCTTGTTCAATCATTCATCACAGCAACGAAAACTAATACAAAACAGATTATAAATCGACACGAAATGTAACCATAAAAAGTGAGAACTTATTCTACTCATGGAACCCATGATGAATTAAATTTGGTAAACCGCGAAGTGATCTAGGGTATTTGAACCAGCAGCCAAGCACACGTCGTTGCGGTCTGAGCCAATCGTGGTTTGGATCGGGGGCGCGCGCTATCACGTTTGTCCATGCTGCATACAGCACTGCACAGAAATCTTAACGCGGAACCGACTGCGAGTTGATCTCCCACTTCGTCGATTAACACTGCCGACCCAATTACCGGAAAAGCTATTCGTCTACATAGTTTTGCATTAATTTCTAACCTATTACTTTTCTTATAACTTGCAAAGACCGTTTGATTTTGATGCGGTTAAAAGAAGAGGACGAGAGCGACTGGAGACTTGTTGGAAAAGGGATTTAAGATTGGATTGAGAAAAAAAAATTTCATCAACAGCGCGAAAGGGGCAACGCTGTTTTTGAAATTGCGAGGAAGATGAGGCGAAACCTACGACCTTTGTATCGCAGAAACACCGGATTTTAAAAGTAGACCTCACTCTTTTTCTTTGTAAAAGAATAGTTTTTCAGTGGATTTTAAAATATAAGCTACTAATTTATGCAGCATGCCTCATGAAGAATTTTTTCGAAAGCTTTGGAATCATTTTCGTCATGTTAAGTTGCTGACAACTCTACTGCATAACGGTAATTAAATTTTTGACAAAGTGAAAACCAAGTCCAGATGACTCAATTTTTCACTGCACAATTACCTGTTTTTCCTTGTCAGGAATTTTCTTCCATAGACTCCCCAATTTCTTACTAACTTCACCGAACTGTAACCCTGGGTATTGGGTCGACACTTGCTTTCTCATCCTGCTTGACCACAAATTGTATCCCGATACTTTTCGTTTTTGCTAAAAGTGATCAAACTATAAGGAACAAAGAGCCTGAAAAGTTGGTAATAGGCAAACCGGTGATGTTATTAAAATGGCGAGCTTGATTATCCTCCAGTGCGTAGGCATGGAGTAGGCATGAAGAAGCTTGCCGGCGCATCAACAGCAGCATCGAATAACTAATAACCGAGCTTGCTTTGTTCTCAGGAGCTTTACAGATATCCATTAAAAAAATGTACAAACTTCAAAGAAAACTGTCATCCATGTCTTTTTCTTTTCAAAAACCTACGCCGGAATTGAATTACATTCCTCTAGATTACAAAATCAGCGCCTCATCATGCTGCGCTGTAGTCGAAAATGACTTGATGCGGAAAAGTTGCTCTGGTAGTTTTACATGGAACTCTACTTACTTTTTCTTTGTCGTCAATTTTCGCGTCTTGCTTCTTTGCAAATAATCGCTTTTTCTTAAATTGAGCAGAATTGACAGCTTTTGCCATTTCGCGAGCGTAATTCGCTTTCATGGCAAGACTTTCTTCAGAGGTGAGTTCTGCAAAAAAATAACTTTGCATTCAAAACAAACGCAACATTGTTTTGTTTCACAGCGATACATGTAACATCAAGAGTTGCTTCCAAAGGTGAAAAATGGAATCAATAGACATACAGTATATCTGTGCTCGCACTAACATTAAATGGATCTTGTAAATTAGCGGTTCCCAACGGGGTTTCCAGTGAAAAATCTAGGGGTCCCCAGAAGGAATGCAAAACTGTATTCTTTTAACCCTCAAATTCACAAACAACAATGACCACCACTTTGACTAATAATAAGTGGTTTTATAGTAACATGCTACCTATAGTCAAACGTACGCAGTATCACATCGTTCTAGTGGTGAACAAATTATTTGTTTTAGTCTGATGCAATAGGTCGTTATTTTTAATTTTTTACTACATATTATGATGCAATAGACCAGAGTAAGAAAAACAATCCCACTGCTACACTTGTTTCAAGGTTTTGTAACTGAATGACTGACGTTTTTCGCTTCCAGATTTAAAAATTAGTTAAGTGGATAAAGCTATGTAGTGGTGTCTCTTTTATCAAGACCGCAGTTATGTAAGCTTAGACAATAACATTGAAGAAGTAGTTGAAAACTGACGGCAGTAGCTAAGATAATTCTGGTGAGAATGATGCAACTAACGCCTCTGGAGAAGCATGTGATCATCCAACTAGTTGTTTCTGTATTGAGGGTTAAACATTAAATCCCTAGCCATAAATGATTAGGTTTAATATGAAGTATAAAGGTTGCAGTTGCGGCACTTTCAATTGTAGCTCTACCCACAACCCCACTGCGTGAAAGGAAGAAACAGAAAACTTCAGGTACCGCGGGATACCAGAGTGTCTAATTTTCTCCCAGCAGCTTTCTGGTATCTGATAGCTAGTTGCTACCGGCGTGGAGAGTTTTACAACCTAAGCAATGAAGGAGCGGAGGAAATTTAAGACAATCACTATGCCTGATTCCTTTTAGTATTTGCTACATCATTTCTACATTTTACATGCGACTACCACGAAAGTGAATTAGTATGATTTAGCCACTTTTAGTAAAAATAAGACTTCAATTAGTCATTATTTTCGCTTCCTTAGGTCATAATCATTTTGTTTACTAATGGCTGCGAAAAATAGACATAAAATACGTTTCTGGGACGATTCTTACGTTCAGTATGGTTTTACAAAAGTTATTGGTTGTGATAAACTTGACAATGCTCAGTGCACACTGTGCAATACCATTTTGGGCAACGATTCCTTAAAGCCTTCGAAGTTGAAGAGGCACAAGGAACTGAAGCATAAAGAGAATACGGACTCAGTTGAAACGTTCAAAGCGAAAAGAACTCGTTATGATGTGAGGGGAACGCTCCCTTCGTTAGGCTTTTGCCTAATTTCCTAACCACTTCTGTGCGCTTCATATGAAGTTTCTTTGATAACGGAAAAACCAAAAGCACTTCACACAGCTGGTGAGAAACTAATAAAGCCAACTGCGGTAAAATGGCACAAATACTACTTGGCCGAAAGGAGACCAAAAGAATAGACTCAGTTCCCTTGTCCGATGACACTGTAAATAACAGGATTGCAGATATAGCAAATAACATTTTGAGTCAGCTTATCGCTCAAATCCAAGATAGCCCATGTAGGATAAGTCTTCAGTTTGATGAAACAACGAATATCAAGTCAATAAGCCAATTAGTAGCATACGTGAGATTTGTGAAAGAAAACGCGATTGTGGACGAGTTTTTATTTTGTCTAAAGATGAAGGAGAGAACTAGAGCTAAAGACGTCTTTGATCTTGTTAATGCATTTTTTCGTGAAAATTCAATAGCATGGAATAAAGTGGGATCGGTATGCACAGATGGTGGGCCAGTAGGGGCGCCGACTACGGGCATGCCATGCCTGTATATCAGTGGTCCCCATACTTTGATCAAACGATCTCCGAAAGTTATGCTGATTTCAAAAAAAGGTCATCACCTCTAACACCACAACCCGTCATGCCAGCCGACACTTCCGAAAATTGTCGGCCATTACTTCACAGCCATTTTCAGGTAACTTTGTTGTTGTTGTTGGTTACCCGATCCCTTCCCAGGGATGAGGGCATGGCGGAAGACCATGGAGCCCCAGAAGCCGGGCAACTCCCCAGGGTATGGACCAGAGGTCGTAAAGAGACACAGAGTCGCCAAAGAGTGAGCGGCGCAAAGAGTCCGTAGCTGGACAGTGCAGAATGAGATGAGAGATGTCCTGGGACGAGTGTCCACAGGCGCTGCAAGAAGGATTCTCGATTCTTCCAATCCTAGAGAGATAAGAACCTAAAACAAGGCTGTGTCCATTGCAGCGAAGACGAGAGAGGACACAGCGAGCATGACGAGGGAGCACAAGTTCCTCAGTGGAAATTGAGGGAACCTGTGTGTCAAAATACTTCGAAGAGACAGTACGCCTCCAGTCCGAGAAAAGACGAGAGTGGATATGAGAGATAAGACGAGAGAGACTACAAGGAATTGCGGAGGGCGCAAGCAGCGCTCCCCGTCTGGCAAGCTCGTCAGCCGCGTCGTTCCCCGGGAAAAACGAGTGTCCGGGGACCCATTGTAGCCTGATAGAACAAGAAAGAGAAGACAGTTCCTGCCAGATCTGCCACAGAGTTTGAGATAAGAGGAAAGATGGAGGAGAGGACAGGGTGGCGAGGACAGAACAAGAGTCAGATAATAGAAGATCAGGTAACTTTCGCAGACCAACTTCGGAGACAAGGCATTCGCATTGTGGCAAGAAAATCCCTACTTTGGCCCGCGGGCCATATGTTTGACACCCCTGTCATAGGTAATCAAACGGTAATGTTTTAATTTTGACGTCATAATGTTTGCGCATGCCCGGCAAAATCACAAACTCGGCGCCTATGTGGGCCAGCTATGATAGGGAATCGATCCGGTTTTGTAGCCGTAATGAAACAAGTTGCTGGTTATCGCGGGGAAAAGTGCTCTCCCGTGTTGCAGAACTTGTCAATGAAGTTGCCGTGTTCCGTCGAGAGCATGGGTCAGTGGAACTTGCTACATTATTTGATGACAATACATTCCAATTAAAGGTCTTTTATTTGGTAGACATCTTCAGTGTTTTAAATGAGCTCAGTTATTACATGCAGGGAAAAACAAATCTCAGATAGAGGCTGCAGAAAAGATTTCCGCCTTCAAAAAGAAGTTATCCCTATGGAAAAAGAGAGTAAGATAACTGAATTTTGCTATGTTTTTACTGTTGGACAGTACAATTGATGAGCAGGAAATTAACAAATGGCTGACTGCTTTAATTGATGATCACACAAGCAACCTCGAGAAAAAAATGGAAGATTACTTTCCAGCATCTGAATCTTCTTCAGCATGGATTCAGCAGCCTTTTTTTGATGAGATGAACGACAATGAGCAGCTCAACTTTCATGAGTAACAGCTGAAATTGCAGAGTTCTCAAGCTGCAAAGACCAAGTTCAGCTCCTCCTCAATGATAGAATTTTGGTGCAATATATTGCAAGAATATCGTGAATTGGCAAAAAGAGCTCTGGAAGCATTAATTCCATTTCCAACGACATACTTCTGCAAAGCTGCCATGTGTGCTTTAGTTAATATCAAAACTACGTACCGTAATCGCCTTAGAGTTGCAAATGACATTAGAATTGCTCTCAGTAATATTAACCCCCCGTATTGATGAGCTTGCTTTGAAGAGACAAGAACAGAAGTCACACTGACTATCATCTGTGCTGTGTTTTGCCGAGTAAATTGTGATATTCCACTAACCACTTGTGTTGTGCTTTCATAAAGAGTTTTTTTAATTAATTAGAGATCCAGTGGTAAACAACTTATCCGCCTCATTACGATAGTGTTTGTTCTTTTAATACACACCTCCTTTGCAGGTTGCGAAGACAAGGAGTCCCCAAGCCAATATCTTTAGGAATAGGGGACGCAGGGTTTGGAAAGGTTAAGAACCACTGTTGTAAATAATTATAAAAGGAAATAAAACAAAAAAAATTATGCAAAGCAAAATGAACCAAAATTAGTAAACAAAATAATGGTGTATTAAATAATTGAATAAGGAAGTTCGCTTGCTATATAGTTCGTATAAGTTTAGGAGAAACACCTACCACTATAAAAAAACATAAATCCAACTTCAAATCTCAGTTTAACACTAGCTCTACACGCTTGCGCTCGCCAACTTTACATCAAGCTCTACCAATACCTGGTTCGGGTTGATTTAATGTTTCCGGAGAGGCGACCACTTCCTCTTCAACTACTTCCTCCCCAACCACAGCATCCCATGAAACCACTTCTCCATCATCCACACCCACTATTTCCTCCTCCACAACCTCAACACCATCATCCACAACCTCCTCAACCAACTCATCCACTCCTTCATAAACGTTGACATTAGGATCATATCCGTACATATCAGGATCATACGATACGGGAGAGGCAACCTAAACATTGCTGTTTTAAGTTGACTACACAAACTTTTCCAGACACGCACAGAGATTAAAACTTTAAAAATAGGTAAACCTTGCTTTGTTCCGAGATCTGTACTGTGCCTTTACTCCTCTTTCACAACATACCTGGCATTAGCTTCGCGGCGTCTTTTCTAATGAAACAAGCAATGCGCCTTCTTTAACCTCACGCTTTTCAAACTTTTGGCGTTGTAGAACCTCGGATACACTTTTGGCGTTGTAGAACCCCAAATACACTTTTGGCGTTGTAGAACCCCGAATACACTTTTGGCGTTGTAGAACCCCAGATGTACTTTTGGCGTTGTAGAACCCCGGATATACCTTTGGCGTTGTAGGACCCCGGATATACTTTTGGCGTTGTAGAACCCCGGATATACTCTTGGTATTATAGAACCCCAGATATACTTTTTGGCGTTGTAAAATCCTGGATATACTTTTACAAATGCTATGGAACCCTATCACTATAAACTCCTTAGAATGCCTTTGTCCCGGTTCATTGCCTAAAACGTTAGTTCAGGGGTTATCAAACTGGGGTAAGCAAAAGAAATTCGAGGACACTTAAGCAAGTTTCTCGTATGCTTATTCCTAAGTTGCGCCTATTCTATATTTGAAGACCTTTCTTTTTTTTCGGAGATCAACTTCACGAAAGCAATTATTTTGCCTATTTTTGTCACGCAAAATATTCCTTTTCCAATGCTTCGCTTCTGACGCTCTTTCTCAACATGAAAACCTTTTTTGGACAATCAATTTCATGAAATCGATTTTTGCCTGTGCTGCATCTTTTATAGGTATGCGTCACACATTTAGGTTTAGCTAGCAAGTATGAGGCAAAAAAATTTTGAGAACCTTTTCTGTTTCATGCCAATTTTAAGTGATAATGCGCGCATCGCAACTTCTTGCGGCAGTGAACAACTAGTCGTATTGTCACAGCTCACATACGAGCCTTATTTTGAAAAACTACTAGAAAATAAGCTGTCCTTATTTCTAAGAAATGTTGTTTTTGTCAATACATCCTTTTCTCCTCCATTTTTCCGTGTCGTATTTTCAGCAACATGAGACAATTTTAATGTAAAATTTTTTCATCTTATTCCAAATTGAGATTTATAATTAAAATTCACCCAACTAGTTTGGAAGATCGCCCAAACTATTTCAAAACTCCTATAAAAGGGTATTTAAGTCAATGTGCTCATATAAGCGCTCATATTAGACAAAAAATTCTGATCGACCTAAAAAAATAGTAGAAAAAATATTTTTTTGAATTGCCCTCAATTTTCGTTTCAGGTTGATGGAAACCCTGCGCATCAAATTCTGCCGCGATTCGACAAAATCTGCACCAATCAACAGCCGCTTCAAGGTGGTGGTGCGGTGCGCAACCCCGTTTGAGTTGAGTCGAAATGGCTGTTGGCCTTTTTGAGGGTCCTAGTTAATCCGGGCACTCTCCTCATACCAACCATTTTTTCGCCGTGCTGTCCTCTGAACGACCGCTAAAGGGCAGCACTCAGTCTCTCCTAGATCAATTGAGTGTTTCTTCTCCACTTCTCCTGCCACTTTCATGCCCACAATCTCATACACCCTCTTCCCCAAATGAGCGGCAACGTTTATCTTAACTCTGGCTCCGTCTTTTCCTATTCAGCGCGCGCTGGAAATGCGACCTGGACGGGCAGATCGGTGCAATGCTGCACCTGCTCCAAATGGGTCTATTTAAGGTGCTCAAAACTCTCCTCCAGGTTCAATGCTCAAGGCAGCTCTCACTCTAGGAGTTGTTCTCCTAGCTGTGTTCCTGGGTGTTCTGGAGGTCCCACACCTACCAACAATGTGACTTCCTCCTCAGGCTCCTCCAGTTTGTATACGTTCTCTGTATCTCGTCTCTATGCACCCTCTCCACCCCCTCACGTTTCTGCCGGTTCTACTTTCCCAATTGCTTACTCTTTCACCCCTGACTCGCCCAAGGTTTCTTCAATGGAATGGTGGAGGTCTTCGAGCCAGAAGCGCTGAACTTTTCCACTCTATTGCACTTCATTTTGTGGATTTTATCTGTATTCGAAAATCCAACCCTAGTCTTCCTCTTTTCAGATCCTTGGATACTCTGCTCTGCAATCTGATCGCACTCACCTACATTCTTTCTCCCGATAACCCGCACGCTAGCGGGATCGTCATCATTTTCGTCAGGCAGGGCCTATCCATCTATAAACTTTTTGCCTCCTCTCTCTCTTCACTTGATCCCTACCCTGAGTACGCAGGGGTCAACATCTCTCTAAACCACTCCTCCTCGCTCTCATTCCTTAATGTTTATGCTCCTACTATCCGCTCTTCTTCGACGGACAGCAGAACTGACTCCTTTACCCCTCATTCTTCTGTCCTCCAGAATATTTTCATTCTGCGGGATTTCAATTGTAATCACCCATCTGGAACTCAAGAAGTACCTCTGACCCCCATGGGGAGAAAGTATTCGATTGGGTAATCTCCTCCGACCTCCTTCCTTTCAATGACCCTGACACCTCCACGCTTCTCCATTGCTTCTCTCTTGACATCTCTATTGCTCCTTCTTCTCCTGCTACTGGAGATGCTTCAAGACTTGGGCTCTGATCACCTACCAATTCTACTAACTGTCCCTCTTTCACCATTCTTCCCCCCCCCCCCCCCAACGAACGACCCTCTTCTGATAATTTTGAGAAAGCTCGTTGGGATGACTTCGCCTTCTACTTTGACTTTCACTGCCCTTCTGCAGAGGAATACTCCTCTCTTTCTCTTTCCGCTGCTGTGGCTTTTTTACCTCGCTGGCATTGAACGCAACCAAAGTTTCGATTCCTTTCAGCTGCGCAAACGCCAACCTCAAGTCTGGTGGTTTTCTGAAGTGGAAGAAGTGGTTGGTGATAGACCCAAGGCTTTTGCTGCCGCTCATAGAAGTGATGAAAATAGTCAGGCTCGCATCTCTGCTTACCGACATGCCTGGTCTGTCATTGCCAAATCTAAGGCTAAGGCATGGCAGGCGACTTGCTCATCTGTCTCTCCTAAATCTAACCCTAAATCAGTGTATTCTCTCTTCCGTTCTTTCGCTGGTTGTCTTTCTTCATCTTCCTCCACTCTTAATTTTCCCAACTGTTCTCCTAGGGAGTCTGGGAGTCGGCTTCGGGTCTTCGCCGACTACCTGCGATCCCACTTTTCTCTTCCCAGCCAAAGACCTTGCGTAGCACAGCCAGAGCCTACCTGTTCGAGCTCCGCCGAACCACGTGTCCTGAGAAGTCTCATTCGTCTTTCTGCTCACCCTCCTTTCTAACTGAATTTCTCGCGGCTGCCACAAACCTCTCCTCGTCTAGTGCCTCTGGCCCAGACAAAGTTGCCTATCCCGTGCTGCAACACCTTCTCGCTCTGGCATAGATTTTCTCTTCACATTTCAATCTTTCCTGGTTTTTACATTCCTTTCCTTCCATCTGAAAGGCATCTTCTATTATTCCCATCCACGAGATGAAAAAGCCTCTTGACTCTCCTGCTTCCTTTTGACCTTGCTCTCTCATCTCCTGCGTCTCAAAGTTGTTTCAACGGCTTTCTATCGCGTCTACTCTTCTTTGTGAAGTCTAACTCCATTCTTTCTCCCCGCCAGGCCGGTTTCCGCCCTGGACGGTCTACTCTAGATCAAATTCTGTTTTTTTCTCTGTCCATTTCGGATGGGTATAACAAACCCAGGCCGGACTCTCGCACGATTCTTGCTACGATCGCCTTCTCTAAGGCTTTTGGCTCCGTCTGGCACCCTACTTTTTTCCACAAACTTATTTCGGCTCGCCCCCTCCTTTGCTTTGCTCGTTGGTCTCACTCTTTCCTTTCCGATAGGTGCGCTTGCGTGGTTTATCAAAATCATAAAAGTCGCTTCTTTCGTCTCCGTCAAGATGTTCCGCAAGAATCCGTTCTTGGCCCTACACTTTTTTCTTTTTTCATCAATAATTTTCCTGTTTCTCTGCCTTCTTCCGTCAGCTGTTCTCGTTACGCAGACGACATGGCCATCTAATCTTCCTTCCCCTTGGTCCCTGCTGCGCTGGAGGCTACACAAGTAGCTCTGATTCGATTGGAACGTTGGTCTGAGACTGGTGTCTTCCTCTCAATCCAAGCAAATGTGAGGCCTCCTTCTCAGTGGATCCCCACCATGCTAACCTCCAGCCCTACATCTTCTTATTCAATTCCCGCCTCTGCTTCAATCCAATTCCAACTTTTCTTGGGGTCACCTTTGACCGCACTCTTTCTTCTTTTAAACATGAATCTTTGATGAAGGCCAAACGTTTCCCTTGTTTTAAGGCTTTTTGATGTGTCTCTGCTTCCTTATTGGAGCCCCTCTAAGCAGTCCTTCTCTCTTCTGTATAAAGCTTTTCTTCGGCCCTTTTCACTCATGCTTCACCTGGATGGTTTCCGTTTCTAAGCATTACCAATACATGGTGGCGCACGAGTGTATTAACACTAAACCACCAATTAAATCTGATGTATTGGTTATTCTTCTTCCTAAGTTAGCTGCCTGTGCTTTGCAGAGGAAAATATGAGTCTTCATCGATCGGCTACAAGAATCATTTCTACTAGCTACGCTTCGCATATGAATCAGCTTGGTGACTTACACGCCAGTTCAGCTAGCAGAGGTCGCTGCAAACTACCTGTCTACCTTTGATTGTCTGATGAATTACGCATTCACTTCGTCATTTTTTTAGGTCGTGCCGCAGCGTACACTGACTTTTGAACACATTCGCTGAATAAATATAGGTTTACCCATTTGCACATATTAAAATTCTCAAAATAAATTTCCATGTCCTTCCAATTAGGAATAGCATCTTTTACTTTACTGTTAATACACTCGTGCACCACCCTGTATTTCCAAATTGGAACGCCTTCACCGAGCGGCTAGTCGCGCCATCACCGACTGTTTTTTACCTCTCCTATGCCACTTAACTTCCCTGAGACGTCTCCACCTACATTCCCTACAAGTCAGCCTGACTCATTTTGTCCTAACATCTTACTAGCGGGCCCTTCGTCTCCTAACCTCCTTTCCCATTTCAGGTTTGGCAAGACCTAAAGTGAAATCAAGATTCCCCAAATCTACCTAGAGAGCTTTTGCATCCACTCACCCGCTCATGCTTCCTCCTACTTCTCCTGGGGAGGTTCTCTTTGGTTGTCCTTTGTCTCTTCCCCAGAACCCGCCTTTCTTCACTGTGAAATTCACCGTTTCTTCTCCATGATCCCGCTCTAACCCTCCTCTCGCCTAGGTGCAGTTCACACCCACCTTGACTATTTCCCATCTAAGGATCTGATAATCTGGACTGATGGCTACGTTCCTTCTCCTTTGGGCAAAAGCGGATCTGGCGTCCTTGCCAACTGCTCACTTTGTGGCATCGAAGCCATTCTTTCCCTTTCGATAGGCCCAGTGAGTTCAAGTTTTTTTGCTGAAGCCTGCGCCATTCTCCAATCTCTCCGTAAAATCCCACAAAAAGCTTAATTATGGTAATTGTTAAATCATGTGTTAGCACTAGAGTTAAATTTTGCCAGCTTATTCTCAAACAATTAAAAAGACGTTAGGTTTGCCAAATAAAACAAAGAAGGAACCCTAGCGGAAGCCCCACAGTTCACAGGCCCCTAATAAATGTTTCCCAGAACGTTAACATTCCGCAAAACCCCGGTTGAAGAGCTTTTGGTTAATCACAAGAAACGTCTTATCGCAGCTATTCGCCATAAAACCAGCAACTCTGCAAATGCACTCCAGACAGAATGATAACGTGTAAGTATCAAATTATAGTTCATGCTGATCGGTCGGGATTCAAAGTAAACTAAACTAGCATATCCTTTGCTATGGCCGAGCACAGAAACTATATCAAAGTGTTATAATATCGCCCTACAGCCGTGGCTCTCTAACTATGTGTCTCGCTGCCATGGCGCGTCCGACAATGTGGTTTTGTGTCAATAATTTTCGCTTTTTTTCGTCAAAAGAGATCAAAGCGTGATTTCATATTTACTTTCTTCTAATAATCATAATCAATCGCATTTCTACAAAGCTGTTGTTAAATATAATACGCTGTTGTAATTATAGACTTGCTATTTGGCAATTAATTTGTACGATTCTAACCAAAATGGGCGCAAAATATACAAAAATTCAAACAGGCCGTTGTCAAATGGATGAAAACCAGAAAGTTGAGTTACAACCTTACAAGAGCGCAATTTTACGATTGAGGATGACAGACCTACTGTAAAACAAAATCTTAAAAGCGTAACAATCGCTTAGATTTTGGGTCACTTTATCTTGGAGATTGGCAAACCAAAACCCAAGCATGCTGTCTGATACGTCGTAAACACAGCCAGTTTTTTCAAAAGCGTAGCATTAAAAAAGTTTTGAGAAACACAGCCCTATAGGCTCTTTCAATAGGATCTTGAATAGTGTAATACGCGTGTTTCATTTTGATTTTGAATCAAACAAAATATTAAAATTTTTCCATATTTTATCAGTATGGCAAATGCAATCACTAGCAAAAGAACATAACTGGTGAATCCTGAATAATGGACCCAGAAAATATTAAGTTTACGCGCATTTCTTAAAATCAAGGCAATAATGAGATTTAATTTCGGTGACAAAATTACAGCATTTTTACCGCCAAATTCATTTTTTTGAATTTTCAGTCATAGAAAATGTATAATACCTAATGCACTGTATAATGCATTAAAAAGTTTACAAATGGCTGGCGGCCTAAACTTCTCCGCGTGATTGTACTGTATATCATACAGAATCTTACCTCGATTTGTTCCTCGTTGTAAGGCTGCGCTTCATCTGAAGAATCTAAAATTATCTCTTTGTTACTTCCTTTCAACCATACCATTTTCACACCCTGCTTTAACTGAGGGCGCTATTTCGACACCTCCCCCTTTTTCAAGCCATCTAAATGCTGATTAAAATAACTTAGATTCAGATATTTTGCATGAAATTTAAACCCAAACTGATGGCAAAAAAATACATTTATGTTTTATTACTGAAAAAAACTATTTCTATGCCAATAACGAAGTATAATTTTTTTTAGTTTGAAATTCGTATACCAAGATGCAACTGCGCACCACTTTAAAGTCATTGATGCTTGCTATTGTAACAATCAAAACTTTAGAAACTTTACAAAATTTCAATCGTAAACTTGCCAAATTCTACGAAGATACCTCAACAGATCAGTTAGAATACTTTTCTCTCTTAAATCATCATCAAATTTTCAGGTAAGAGGTGATGTGATAAAAAAAGGCAAAGGTAAAGATTTAACCAGTTTAAAAATGATGCAAACCAACTAAGAGAAGAAAATTTGCTTTCTCTCCCCTAAAGGGATCAAAATACCAAATATTGGTAGCTCGCCACACACCAACCGGTGTTAAAACATGCATTACAAAATACTAACAGGCTTGGGAGGAGTGTCTTCTCTTTCTTCCTTTCGATTTTTTCTAAAAGAATCAAACAAACTTTCTTTTAACAGTTTTAAAAAAATAGCTTAACAAAAGCTTGCTTTTACGTCTGTTGCAGAGATTAAACGAGCTAATTCAGCATGATCTGCCACTAGTCATTCGCTTTCAAACCAGATTTTTACTGGAATAACAAAGCACTTTAAATGCCGGATGGCCTTCCTGACAAATTAGTAATGTTCAAATGGAGTTTCAAATTGTTGCTTTTTTTTTGTTCCGAGGTTAGAAACAATTACCTCTACATGAAGTTCTACGCCACTAACTAATTATCTACGGCATTCATTCACCTTCTGATTGGGATTGTTGAAAACGAATTTCATCTTTAAACCATCATCGGTTCGATTGTATGATTTAACTGGACGCAGGTCCTATAATGCACAAATCGGTCAGCCAAATAGGATAAATACCCAAAAGAAACTAACACCATTGGCATGAACTGCCCAGCGATTTCTAGATAAAATTACTAGCTAGAAATTTTGACCAAAGACAGAAGCCATAATGACATCAGACGAGTACACAGCAAATCCAATGCATCACAAAAAAGGTTGGTGATTCGTTGGTAAGTGCAGTTTGCAGTGATTTTCTCAATTTGGTTGCATTGCTTCCGCGCTGTGCCGGTAGAATCGGTTATTTCTAAAGAGTCGACACAAGTTTTATGTACACCTTTGTTAAGGGGCTCCTGTGGCTGGAAGATACATACCATCTACTCTTAATCTACTTTCTATCTGGCTTTTGAAGTGCAAAAAGTATCTTGAAACACACAGCCGCCAAGCGCCAATTAATGAAACGAACTTTACACTAGTTTGTTATCAGAGTAATCACCAAAATGACGCTGTGCAGAGACTGATAATAGTAGCTCCACATTGCACTTGCTTTTGAGTCTTGACACAAACATACGGTCAGCAATATGCTTAAATGGGTTGGCTTGTTGAGCATCGCGACAACAGCCGTGAGTTTAAATCTCACGAAGGCTGTATTAACGCGTCCTTGGAAAAGGCACTTCACTGTAATTTTCACTGCTTGTGGTAGACATGCACTCTACCAGCAGTACTATTAACTCCGAAGCAGTGGTTGCCTTGTGAATAGACGTTCGACCATAATGGTCAGATGGTTGCTTCGGACTGGAGAAAAACCATAGCTGATCTTACTGATGAATCTGCATCCTCCCCGCTCGATGCAACTTGGAAGGATTTCGAATGCGTTTTTGATTGGCGGCAAATCTTGATTTTCAATTTTGCTGGAACAAGATTGTATGGTTGGGCAAGTTAAACTTACAAACAGCTCTCTCGCCTGCTTCAAGGTCGATCAACAGTGACCATTACCTTTACTTCGATTAATCAATAATAAAACATGCTTTTAGCAAACCCCACGAAATGTAAGGGATCTATTGATCGTTGGTTTACGACACTTCTCCAGAGATGGAGGCATGATGGAAGGTCATGGAGTCCCAAAAGTCATGCAACTTCCCAAGTCCTCGTCCAGAGATTACATGTATCGCTAGTATTGTAAAGTGTGAGCAAAGAAGGTTTGTTGTAAAAGCGATATGCAATCTGGTTTAATTTTATTTTGCTATTTAAAATACTATTTGCAACCACAGAAATCAAATATAGCTAAAACTCAAAATCATGTCAAAACAAATCTAAAGCAATCAAAATAATCTAAGTGTTCATGGCACACTACGTGCAAATTTAAGCTACCTTTCTTCTTCTTTATCGGCGAACCAGATTTCCTCGCATTGTAACTCATCTTAAAAAAGTCAAATTATTGTGACTTCACAAAGGTCAAATACGACAAAATATTAATAAAGTAAAATAGAAAATTTCGCTCAAAAATGATCACCAACAGTGTTCCCTCTAAGATTTTAGTGAGTGCGTAACCGCCGGCACAAGTGCGAAATTGCTAGCAAATCTACGAAAACCGCCGGACAAATTTGCAGGAAAAGGAAAGTCAAAACTGTGACAATGCGCTTCGGTGACGTAATAATTAGCGTGATTATGTCAGCCCCAAAATGTTCAGAAACAGGTATCCTATCGGTTGTTATAAGACGGCCGCGAAATACCTGGCTATTTTTCTTCAGTAAGTTAATTGTGGTTAAATTCGGTCTCAAACTTTACAGCCTTTGCAACAGTGATTCGTAAGCACTTTGGAATGACAGATGAAAAATGCGTGTAAATAAAATTAACCCTTTGCCGACGCCCGACATGAGCATGAGAAATAGAACTTTTATGAAGTAATGTGACATTAGGTAGGTTACTACGACTATGACACAACAAAAATTACTTGCGAACTTTAACTGTTGCTTGATTAAGGCAAATAATTAGACAACTTACATTTCTTTATCGTAATCAATTAAACAACAGGTTTTTGCAATTGCGAGCAAACTTTCAATCTCAGTTCGGAAAGTTTTTGAAGGGAGTTCAAAACTAAATTGGTTAGAAGTTGTATTCTTTTTTATTTTTAGTGTTTATAAATGGCAAGTAAAACAAGGTTATTTATTTGTAACGTACAAAAACTAAACCAATCCCTCAAAAATGGTGTTTTTTGTGCTTAACTGAAAGCGAGAACTATGTGCTTTTTTATCTTAACAAGCACGATTGAAAGTTAGCGTTGAAACGTAAAGAAAACATAAAAATTTTAAGCAAGTTTAGTTTCAAACTTCCCTCGAAAAATGATGTCTTGAGTTAAAACTGAAGTTTGAGAGCTGCTTGCTATTACTGCTCTTTGGCTACGACTGAAATCGGCTAGGAAAAAGTAAACAAAAAATTGATTTTACTTCAGGTTAATTGCTGGAGAGATAATTTGTTATACAAAAAAGTGAGGCAAAGGCGTGCGCGATATTTAAGTCGCCGTCATTAGCTGTTGCGTCACAGCCGTGCGATGTTTGGGTGAGACGTTGCACTGCTCTGAAAAAGCATCTGTTGTAACTTGGATTTTTTTTCACTGTCTCCCATGCATTTAACAGTTGGTTAAGATTTTCCTAACAAAATTGCAAAAATTTTAACAAAATGAAAAAGTTACCAAAAACCGCCAGACTTTTTTTACGCACTGTTGAATTTTAACTGCGAATCCGCCGGACATAATTTCGCAAATTCGCACTTATTTTGCGTTTAAAGGGAACACTGATCACCAACATCATACGGTACCATACAGCAATTTAATACAACATGTCAAAAACCCGCGACCGGTTTTGACCTTATTGGGTCTCATCAGGCGGGTGTAAAAAACACTCAATAATAAAAATGCTGGAAAAGAGCAAATTTGTCATTGGGTGCAAAAAAAAAGATGCAATACAAAGCAATATGATAAAGTAATACCTACATCATGGAGGTATCATTTAAGGACACACACACATGAAAATAATAATACCTGTTTTTTTAAAGGCATTGATCGGATAGGAAATTGCGAGTTGCTATCTCTTCTCCTGCAACAAAACATCTCACTAGCTAAACCAAATATAAGTGGTGTAAATTCAAACTGGCGGTAATGACTAATCGCATGCCTGTCCTTACTTTCGTTGGCAGTGCGGTCGAGCAAGTTGAAGCGTCACGTAATGCCCACCATGGTCTCACTCTCGCAGCTTACGTAGACTTTCAAAAGGCCAACATGGTTGTGCCACTAAGAAAGGCACTCTGCTCGGCAAGTTGAAAAAAGCCATATATAAATTGAAATTTCCTAGCGATTCAAGCAGAATGCTGAGACTTAGAAACTCCAAAGCAGGTCTATACAAATGTCCTGTGTTCAGTCCCCCCCCGTCTCACTGTTCTGCGAGTCTGGAAATACACGTGCCATAAAAAAATAGAATTCTTGCCAAGCCCCCCTGTACTTTCATATCAAGAATTAAAAGAAGACGATTTATCCATTACTTGAAAAAAAAACACGTTAATTAAAAGATAATAGCAGTAGGAAGGGCAATGCAAAATACCGAATTCGAAGGATTTAAATCCTAGACTATCCAAATCAAAAATGACAATTGAAACCGAATAACTCGATTTGGTTTATATCCTGTTTACAAGCTTTATCAAGTTTTTTTTTGGCTCGCTGCTTGGCGACTTTCTGTCTCTACGACCTCTGGTTCAGGCCCTGGGGAGTTGCCCGGCTTCTGAGGCTCCATGGTCTTCCGCCACGCCCCATCCCTTGAAAGGGGTCAGGTAGCAACAAGAACATTGTGCTCTTGTTGTTGTAAACTTGCAATTAATAAATGCTTTTGTGTTGATTGTGCTAATTGCAGAAAAAAGGATTCGGTTTAACTATTCTAGAATAGTACTGTATATTATTCTAAATTGCCCATCCCAACGTAGCATCGCGTATTGATTTAAGCAAACCATCCCATATGTAGCAAACGACAAAAACATACCGTTTTCTTCCTCGCTTTACCAAGCCACCTCTGGGGCGTTGGGCCACTTGGTTCTAAAAAGTAGCAGGAGATCAGCACAACAGTTAGCATGCAGCAAGGGTGTTATAGATTTCTTAGCACATCCCTCGAGGTTTAATTCTACAGACAGTTTCATTCCATTGGTCAGGAAAGATATTCACAACTATAATGCAGTTATTCCACCCCTATGCGACCAAAGTCTATTGCAAAAGCCAATATTAAGTGGCAGACATGACCAATATTAGCAAGGCATAATTTTAACAAAAGTTTCCTGTGCTTCACCGCAGCAGGATAGTGAAGCTGGTCATTCAGCATGTCATACTTAAGGCAATTATCGGATAACCACGAAAGCAGTCTGCCTTGTTGGTGGTGGGGCTACCAAACTGCAATTTGCATGTATAAATAGTTTCAAATGGATTGCTGCTCATCTCTAGCCTGATTTTAAGTTGACTTTTGGTGTGAACCTGAATTTTCCTCATGTCGTGCCTCCATCCACAAAAATATAAGGGACAGACACGACAACGTTGTCAAGTGAAAGGGTTTAACCGCATGTGAAACCGTATGACCTAATTTTTCCACAAGCTTAAAAGAATAAAAGAAATTGCTTACTCCTCCAGGCGATTGTTCTGCATCTGTACTCAAACTGTCACCGTCGAATCCCTAAGCATCATCAGAACGTAAGCGAAATGATATTTATAAACAAATGGTTTCGATGTAGTGAGAGTTTTGTCAAAACTAAAGACAACGCAACCTACATCTACTTTATGTAGAAACGCATCTCAAAAATGAAGATTTTTCTCGAAGAATCGTCAGCTTTATGTACCATAGATAGCGTTGTAACAAACGGTTTTTTAATAGCCACACACTTATCTGTTTGGCATTGAAATGCTGAAAGAAAAAGTTACCTCTTTCCAAAAATTAACCAACAGCTAAAGTGCAAAACGTGACAACAAGACATATTTGACGTCCAGTTTCTACTTATTAGTCTGTATTCACTTCAAAAGATCCACTCTGATCGCTGTCCGATTCTTCAAAGAGTTGTGAGAGTTGTTCACGGGGCTCACTTTCATCACCACTGCTGCTTGAGTCATCATCCCCAAAAGAGCTTGAATCACCTCGCTGCCTTTCAGCCATTTCCATGCTTTTTTTTGTTACTACAAAAAACGCAGATTATACCAGGGCCTTTCAAGGCGCATTTTTTTAATAAATGCAAAGCTACTCGCCTTCATAAGTTTTTGTTTACATCTACTAACTTAATTAATGCAACGTGGAATTGCTTATCTTCAAGATAAGTGATTTTCAAGTTACAGCTACCGCCAAATGACTTCGGGCCCACCATTCATTTTCAATGTTATGCAGTATAAGAAACATCACACTAAATTAAGCCAATTATTCATGATAAATTATTATGACTCACATCATAAACACAATCCAGACATGGTGAAACGTTTTTCAACACCTTTATCAAAAAATTTAAGTAGAGGCTAAAATCATTACGGGAGGAATTCAGAGTCAATTTCTGTGGAGGTAGCCGTTTTTAAAATGAAACTCAAGCATACCTAGTGCGTATTACAATTACAATGAGATTTAGGCTGCTGGCCTTTTCAAATGAAGGCCAGTAATTGTGGCAACAACAGCTTTACGTGAACGCAACAGACAAACGACATTCACCATTATGAAAAGCTTGGGTTCAACAAAAGGTATCTCCACCCATGCAATCCCAACCATAAGCTTGGCAGTAAAAGTAAAAAATACATTATACTCTTACAGCGACAATAAAAAACCAACAAAAAGTTATTATAAACGAATTATTTGTAGTTAAAACATTTGTGGATCGTGTACGACCAAACCATTGTTTTTCTTGAACCAGGTCTTAAGTCATTTTGCAGTAGTTATAACTTGATCAAGTCAGTTTCAACTTATTTCCAACATATACACAAACAAATAAAAATCGAATATATCATTATTGTCATAGTTTCATGCACCTAGTTCATTTTCTAAAAGATGCTGACAAATGGCAGAGTCACAGTCCGGTTTGGTGTCGTTTCGTTTGCATGACCTGTGTGATTGAGAACAGCGTGAACGAGTCAATTGTTGAGATGTTTGTCCTATGTACTGACTATCACAGTGGCACTTGTATTCATATATGACAAAGCTTTTCTGAGTGGGAGATAGAACATCCTTTGCAGGCAACAGTATGTGCTTTGACAAAAAGATCAAGCAGGTGCTGACGGAACCATCAGCTTTCCACGATGGTTTTGACTTCTTTTTCCAAGTTTGTCAAGAGCTCACCTATCCAAGGGACCCTCAAGTACACAGGGCACTTTTCAGGGTCGAATCACTTAAGGGTGGAGAACTGAGCAATTTTCTTGGCAATCTGAGCATTGACGTTTTCAGGATAGCCATTGTCCAGTAATATTTTCTTGATCCGTTCCATTTCTCCATTGAGTCTATGCTTGGTGCAAATCATTAGGGCTCGATGCACCAATGTAGATATTAGACTTATTTTACGTCTGAGGAGACTAATGGACTCCCAACGCAAATACTGGCCAGTGGAAGGGGGTTTCTGGTAAACACTGGTTTCAAAGCCAATATCTACTCTTTCAACGTAAACATCAAGAAACGGGAGACATTTTCCTTTCTCTTTTTCAAAGGTGAATTTGAGGGATAAAGGCAGTTGAGTTTGGTCAGCAATTAATCTGCTTCAGTTTGGTGATTGAAGATGGCAAACGTATCATAAACATATCTGAAGTATGTTGAAAGCTTCTGTGTTTGAGAAAAAAAATTTTCTTCAAAATACCCACCAAAGACGTTAGCCAAAGTTGTTATTAGTTAAAGTAACCAACAACAGCTTTGGTTAATTTGGAAAAAAAGTCAAAACCGCCGTGGAAAGCTGCTATGGTTCCATCAGCAACCACTTGATCTTTTTGTCAAAGCGCATGCTGCCAGTAGCCTGCAAGGATGTTCTACCTGCCACTCAGAAAAGCTTTGTCATATATGAATACAAGTGCCACTGCGATAGTCGGTGCATAGAGCAAACATCTCAACAACTACAGGATTGCATCAAGCAACATGTTCTGCAATGGTTAAGACACCAATTCACCGGTCCACGCTGATCTCAACCACACAGATCGTGCAAACGAAGCAACACCAAACCAGACTATATCATTATGTACTACCAGTGGACCATACATTCACAAACAGCCATTAATTGAATTATGCAAACTATGCAGCAATCAACGTGAAACAAATTACACACTTGTGGTTGAAACATCACACAGAAATAGATGTCGAGATATGTCTTACTAAGTTGGGCTCGATTGATGAGTTATTAAAAGGCAACTGAGTGGTCTCGCTTCATTTAAAATAAAAGTTGCATGCATTTTGCACTATCAAAGCTACTGGAAGTACAATTTACTATAAAAAATAACAATCCCCAAATTCAGCCAGTCAATAACAAAATACATACCGTTGTTCACTGTTAATGGAGCACCCAACTTCAGTTTATTTTCTCTGTGCAATTGTGATGTCAAATGCAACCGAATATTATCCATACGCAAGCTGGTTAAACTTTTCTGACACCATCGGCAAAAAAGCTGATTATTTTTTACCGTCATCTCATCAGGTAGCTGCTCAGCTCTGCGTTTTGGAGTAATATGAACACTCAGACGTTTGTGAGTTGTATAAAAAGGCATTGCACTATATTATGTAATAACATACGGCCTTAAAATGTTATCTGCAGACAGAGCAGTGTGTATATTTCATGTCTAGAGCACTTAAGCAAAAACTAAATTAACCACTTAATAATCACAAATATAACCCAAATTAAAAGGTTAGTAATAAATTATGATCAGCACAAATAATGAAAAACAATCAAATTTCAATGCTAGAAAACAGTAAGCAACATAATACCTCGTACACAATAATGTATCCTGTTATTAATAAAATAAATATGCCCAACAACCATACAATTAAAACAATACCAAAGAATATGTGATAAATATTAGCAAGTAAGCTATATGAGTGCAAAGACATACAAAAATTGCAGCCACACAGTGCCAGATAGTTTTGAATCACAATTCCACTGCAAAAAAGTACTATTCTAAAACTCCTCAATCACATCAATCAAATTAGATCACATATTAGGCTTGTATGTTACAAAACTTTTAATATAATACAAAAAATACAGATACACAGATAAATAATTAAAAAGTCTTTCCAATAAATTGTACTGGTATTTTGTTATTGTCTGTAGCTAAATATAAATAGCAATTGTTGCTAGGTGTCAAATGCTTGCTTTTGACCGCAATCCACACAGGACGACTCAAAAATAATAGCCAACCTTAATTAAAAGGTGCAAGAAATTATGCTGAAAAATTATCATGCTAGATGCATTTCACACACATTAGGTATGGCTAATGTAAATGTCTACTGGTTAACAAAATTAACAGCATATTAAAAGCATCTGAATGTTTGTTAAGCCACTGATAACTGCTTTTAAAAGCAAATCGTAGATATGATACTGGTGAAATCAATTCATTATGGTAAGAAAAAGATAGAAGCTGCTTTTGCTTAGATGGAGCTTTAATTAGAAATCACACAAAACAAAATTTAAATATAATTGAAACCAGGTTCTTTAAAAATACCTGCAGTATGATATCACTACAGTGTGCATAGATTTTGAGTTACATCAAAAGTTCTTTCTACAGTATTAAGTAACTTCTTTGCATATCAAATCTACATTCCTTAATGAGCAAACATTATAACTCGGCCAGTTTCTGTAGACTCTCTGGTTAAACATTTGCAAATCATGTTTTAAATGAGTTAAGTTTTGGTTTTTCAGATTAAATACATCAAAAATGGTACACAATTCTTCAAATTCACGATTATATGAATAATCACCAACTGCGTTATTGACAACTAACTTTGCAGTTGGACACTGATGCATACTATTTTGACAACTATTAACATCAAAATTCCACTCACAAGACAAAGAAAAGACTTTGTGAGGATTGAAAAGTGCTATGATATTTAATAAATCAACACCAGGAGTAGTGAGAATAGGCTTAAAAGTTTTATACAAAGTTAACAACATGTAAGGGCTCCAAGTGAGATTGACGATTTCAAATTCATTAGTGTTGAGAGGAAACCAAGGCTGAGTCGCAAACTTAGTTTTTCGAGATGATGGAACACTAAACAAGGCAGTTTGCAGTCGCAAAATATCAAATTGAATAACAGTCAAATCATAAACAGGTTCAACACTGAATAAAGGGATGGCAGTGTCAATCATATGAGAAATCCCATTGTAAAAATTTAGTGGCAAAGCCAAAGCATTTTCATTGCTGTAATCTCTAAAATTCATCCAGAGCTGATCAATAGAGCTCAAAAATATAGCACCACTTTTGGCATAAATAGCAAAGTCCAAGTCTTTCACAATGCTAGGCATAAACAAAAACGACAAGTCACATGTTTTATCATGCCTCAAGCTTTCTTCTAATATTGATTCTGGGTATGTTGCAGCATGAAATTCAAATGTAACTCTATGTAGAATGTTGTAGGGCCATCTATCTAGCTCGGCAATAAAAGTTTGATACAAAATATCTTCAGTAAAGATATGGAAATGAATAATCCTTTTTGTGAACAAAGTGGCAGATTTCATGGTTCTAAGGGATTCTTGAACAGTATGCTGCAGAGAATCAGTGTCGTTACTGTCATCGATTGGTGTGCAAGAAAAAATTACAAAATTGATTTGATTTATTTGAGATTTTCTAATTTCATCAGCTGTTCTATATGGCATTCTTAATTCTTTGTATTGAAGCTCTGGAGGAAGCAAAGCAAAAGGGATGTGAGAGTCTTTTAAATTTGAAAATAGACTGCTCCATATGTAATTTAAAGTTACAAACACAATCAAGAGGCACACAATCCAGCGCTTTAACCAGTCAAGTGAAATTAACCGACGACGATCTAGTTCTTGAATGTTTGCATAAAATTCTCTTGCTTGTTCCATTCTTTTTAAAATTCATCAAACAGAGCTAACTAGTTTTCCTACAGCTGTTTAAACAGTTTACTCTATTGACAAATGCTTTGAAATTGAGTGCTTTTAAGACTATCAATGACTTGCATTCAAGCTCATTGTTTTAGAAAATAAATCAAAACCAAGACATTGAGAAGTTTTGATAAAAAGATTAGAATGAAGTATAGAATCAAGCATTATTAAATTTTTGAATAAGCCAGCATTTGTTTTTCACACCCAAAAAGAGTTTGGCTGTTTAGAAATAAATTGTAAAAGCTACTCTATAGTACAACTAAACTACAAAAAAATCTATATTCATAGAATTATGGAATAACTGAATTACAAAAATATAGAACACTATTACCGGCAAGTAACAAAGTACGAAAATCGCAAAAATTACACAACTCCACAAATAGGCTAAAAGTCATAACACCCAATTTGATAAAATCATATACCATAATTGAGTACCGTTCATCAAGATACTCTCTGACATTGGAAGTTGCACAAACAAGAAATGACTCAAAGTCAGAAAAGTTTAGCTTGGTGCAATTGTTTAACTTTACTTTTTAATCATTAGTGAGTTTTGTTTACTAATTGCTAGATGCTGGTTTGATCTTGCTGAGGCATATATGGTAAATCTTGCTGAGGCAAATATGGTAAGAAAAAAATTTGTATATGTGCACCAGTTTTAAAACCTATTGCCAGGTTAAGTTTCTCAGAAAAATGTGAGTCACTTTCAGTTTCTTAGTTTTCTTGCCTCTTAGTCCCATAACTCCTATGCTGCAAGGTGCATCAAATACACAATAAGTTGGAGCTGCTATTGTTTCATGTCTTATGAAGCAACAGCCCTCACCAATAAATATGCATTTGGTGTGGCTCACATAATCGAAAATTTTCCAAAAAACAGACCTTTAAAGCAAGTGATAGGTTAACTTAATTATGCCACATGACACATACCAGTAGGGTCGGGTATAAACAACTCAAATGGATGCATAGTCACTTACATTTGCATTGAGCAACCATAGCAATGCAAAGATTGCACACAAAGTTGCAGACATTTAAACATTACATATTTATACCTACTAACCAGCTAAGTACACAAAAATTTTAATTAGGAGTAGACTTTGTCTGAAGTTCTTCATTTTGTAAGATTTGTTGGGAGTACACCAAATTGAGATTTATTAGTTCAGAAAAAAAATAGCGAAAAACAGCAACTACCACACATTTTCCGAGATGTCTAAACCTTTAACTTATTTTTCACAAAGCCAGCCTGCTCTTCACAGTTCAACTTGACAATGTTGCACACCACATAACCTTTTAACTGCACTTAAACCCCACTTTTTCGAATTTGTAATTTGATATTCTGGACAGGAATTTTTTTTACCGCCAAGGCATTTCTGGCTAAGGAATGGAATATTACAAAATACGGATTGTAGCAAAATAGGAGAAGGGCAGTTCAGCTTTAGACTTAGAGTCAGGTATAACGATTAGTGTCGTGACTCGTTACAAAAGCAACCTCATGTTTCATGACTAGTAAGTTCGATTTTTCAAAAATCTGTGATCATATTGTTCAGCTTTACACGAAAAATCTTTTTCAAATACCGTAGTTACCAACAATGGAAACAGTAAACTAGAATTAATCGGGATTTACATCTTTGAACCAAATGATAAGGACAGCGAAGATCCTAACAATAGCAAAAAATTTCTCATTCTAGCAAAAACTTAAACGAGTTTTGAATTTGTATAAAATTGCTCGAATCCCCAAGAACAAAATTGGGCCCCCCTGGAAGCGCCTTTGCAAGTCAATCGCAAAAGTTATTTGCAAACTTTAGACCACACAGTTTGACTCTCAGTGTATCACTATTGAGGCTATTTGTATCACTACTCTATGACGCTCAGGGTATCACTACGTCATCTGAGCACGTGAAAGCTCCTTTTGTCTGTACCGTGACAAAACGAACCGACGAGCATCAAACTTGCAGATGATAGCCTACTTTGTTGATCAAACATCACGTTACACGGCCAAGCCAAATCTCTGTTAGCATTCACGCTCATGACAGTTCAAACTTTGGCTTGAGCCAGTAGCGTACGTACTAGGGGGCGCTCTTATGCAGGCGCCTCTCGCAGAAAACGCTAAATGTCATTTTCAGTCATTATGTTTGTAATGGTAACACTAAAAAGCAAATCACCTGTTCTTGATTGATAGAATTAATTTTGCAAAAATATAGCTTCGAAAATATTGATCTCCAAAAAAAATCTTCACCATATCACATGAACACTGCTACTGTGCACTACTTGTAAGCTTGATTGAGCTTGGATACAACATGAGTTATGAACTTCAAATGACTTGTGAAATTTTCAAAAGATCATTTTTCTACCCCTTCAAAAAATTTCTTTGTACGCCCCTGACTTGGGCTGATGAAACTGTCGACTGTAATTTGGTAAGACTACTTTGCAATCTTTCAAACACTCAGCTTGTTTTTAATGTTTTGTGTTGTAGTTATCTCTCCCCTTTTGGTGGACGGGGGCGTGGTGAGAAACCAGGGCTGCGAACTCGAACTCGAAAGAACTCGATCTTTTTGCCGAACTCGAACTCGAACTTGAACTCGAAACTCAAAATTTTGTGGGACTCGAACTCGAAAATATTTAAAGCGAGTTCGAGTTCATTTTTATTGGTACAATATCATTACAACTGAATTTTAAAAAGTGAAATCTTTTCATTGGAAATTAAGGACCTTATGCAGAAAGTAGGCTTAAGCCAGGCTTTTTTAAAATTGTCTAAGCCTAACAGAAGTCATCGATTTCGTATGCAGAAAAAAGTTATTGCCTTAAGCATGGTTTAACAACTTGTTTAAGCCGGCCTTTTATAAGTCACCATTGTAGATGGCTTAAATCGCGACTTATGTAAGCAATGAGGCAAAACCCTAGTTATTGTATTGCTGTTGCTAAATTTGGGCAATGGGCCCCAGGTAGCTTAAATCAGTAACACGGTTATGCAGCATGCCGTATCACTTACTGTAACCGCTTCAACCAAATCTTTTTGCAAACAACAACTTCCATTTGTATCGCATCATAATAACGTACAGCGTGTCACCTGCGCAGCAGTAACGTCACAACTCCTTCATAAACTGGGTTTGAAAAAAGCGGTAAACGGGCTCTCAAAAGTCTCGTTGAAATTTAGTTTTTGCATACCGCCAAGCCTCCCTTTGTAAGCTCGACTTGCGCAAGCTCGGCTTAGGCATAAGCTCGACCTAAAATAAGTCTGCTTTCTGCATAAGACCCTTAATGTTTTGCGAAAACATTACCGGCACTGAAAAGAACGTTGTAATTAGATTTAAGAGTTTTGCAATGTAAACAGTCACAGTAGAGAATGGGTGACTTAATTGACAGTTAACTTTTTCTTTGTAAACAATGAATCTCTGACATAGCCCTTGTTTTGTCGAAAGCGCACATTCACGGCAGCCGCGACTAAACTGCGATTGTTATTCAGATCCAAGAATAAAACCTTGTGCTGAAAGTTAGTAAGAGAGGATAAGTAAGCAAAACAGAGTAAGATCAAAGAGCATGTTTAATAATTTAACAAGAATTAGGTAAATCTGACCAGCAGACCTGTTTTTGTACCGTAGCACTTTTTACTGGCAGTGTGTTTTTTCCTCAATTTATTTAGTTGCTAGGATGGTTAATTGGTAGTTTTCGTTCATTTCAACTTTTTGTTTAGACAAAATTAATCCAAACTTGAATCTTGATTACTTATTGTATAAACCTAGCGAAATGCCACATGCTCAATCCAGTTATGTGTATGACTGCTTTGAATTTGATGACAAATATAAAACTTACAAATGCATCGAGAAAAAGAAAAGTGGCGAAGAATGCGGCAGCATTATAAAAGTGGGCATGTGGAACCCATGCAGCAATTTAAAACGCCATTTAGAAAGATTCCATGCTGAAAAATCAAAAAAAGTAAAGCAGGCAGATGAACAAGATTTAAAGTCCAAGCAAAAGAAGTTGGAATTAAACAACCAGCCGTTGATTGCGTCCCATTTCCAGCCACAATCTGTAACTGTAGCAATGAACAAGGATAAGTTTGTTTGGGGCATAATCCAATTAATTATGTCTGGTGTGGCACTACGCTTTTTCGAAAGCCCGGGATTTCAAACTTTAAATGGCGAAATGGCTCGAAAACTAGGGGTATCCATTTCGAGAGAATCAATTCGCCGATATGTAGTTGATGCAGCAAACAAAATGCGAGAATCTTTGATCAACGATTTAAAAGGCAAGCTTTTATTTATTAAGATGGACAGTGCAACAAGACAATTTCGAAGCTTTTTAGGAATCAACGTCCAATATTATGACAAAAATAAAGACAAGTCAGTGGTAAAAATGTTAGCTTGTGCAAATACAGAAAAAAGGCACACTAGTCGACAAATGTGCAACTTATTCACTGCAACAATGCAGCAATTTGGCATTGCGAAAGAAAATATTCTGTATTTGGTTGTTGACAATGCCAGCAATATGACTAAAACGATTAAACGCTTAAACGAAGATGACCCTGAAGTAGAATCAGACACCCCACAAGATGAAGCTGCCGATGAGTCTGAAGACTATGATTGCATAGAAGACGATTGTGCAATGCGCGTTAACATTAACCACATGCGCTGTGCTGTTCACACCCTCCAACTTGCTATTAAAGACGGTCAAAAGCTACCAAACTGCGATAAATTACTGACGAAAACCCGCCATATAGTTACCAAGCTTCGATCTCCAAATATTTTGTCCTTGCTGGAAAAACGAGGAAAAAAACGACCAATACTTGATATGACAACAAGATGGGCTTCAACATATTTGATGATCAAACGCTTGTTAGAACTGCGAGAATCCATTGAAGAATTAAGTTTTCTTTCTCCAGAACTTCATATTTCACTTGCTATGTGGTCAAGCTTAGAAGATATTGGCTCTGTGCTTGAAATGCCCTATTCTGTTACCGTAAACCTGCAGGCCGAATCTTTAACGCCTGGAGCATATTTAAAGGAGTGGTGCGCACTTAAACGAATCCTGCACAAAAGAGAAACAAGACTCGCTCAAGAAATTGTCTCATCAATGGAAAAACGCGAGGAGGCTTTATTGCAGAACAAACTTTTTCTTGCTGGAGTGTTTGTCGATTCCAGATACCGAATTTTGCTGACGCCACAGCAAATGGAAAATGCAAAGATTGGAATACACGAAATCACTTTGAAAAATTATCATTGTTCTAGATCTGTATCGAACTTAACTTCATCAAGCATTGAGTCTGAGAAAGCGCCAGACTGTGTTGCAAGCCACAACCAATCGTCAACATCGGAAGAGGATGAATTTGAGAGAGAGCTTGATTTGATTGAACAACGAAGATCATCCAGCATGCGCAGTTATGCCAACGACGTATTAAATAAAACGACTCAAAAATTTAACAAAAATATCGAGAAAATGATTGAAATTGGTCGACTTAAAGGAGAAACTGTTTGGGATGCTTTTAAACAATTGGAAGAGCCGCTTCTTACTACGGCAAAAATTCTTAGTGCCATGCCGGTTACCCAAGTATCCGTGGAGCGATTGTTTTCTTTTATGAAATTCATTTTAAGTGACCAAAGGTTGTCGATGACGCAAGAGTTACTGGAGTCCATGTTATATTTGCGTGCTAATGCTGAACGATAAAACAAACTTTAAATGTTCATACAGCTACGGTATGAAATTTTACTGCTACTTTTTGTAGATAAATGGTGAAGTAGACATAAGACTCGCCATACTTTCCAGTGTTTTGTGAATTTCTTTTTAATTTTTCTTTCTGCTTTTCGTTTATTTTTCGGTAGTTTGACACAAAAACCTACAATGATTCAATTGTAAGTTGTTTTTCAATTTTCGCTTTCAATACAAATTCACAATACACATATTGCCTGGCTTATAGCAACCACATTTTCTTATTATCACAGATGTTTGAACATAAGTTTGAACGTGCAATTTTACTGCAAACGTGCTTAGAATAAGTCAATCACTTTATTTTCTGAACTCGAAAAGAACTTGATAAATTTTGACAGAACTCGAACTCGAACTTGAACTCGCAAAAATGAAAATGTCGAACTCGAATTTGAGCTCGATACAAAAATCGACCGAGTTCGCAGCCCTGTGAGAAACCATGGAGCATCAGGAGACGAGCAATTTCTCTCAGCGTAGGGCAGAAGTTGTATCGGCCTAAAGGAAAAGAATTTCTTAGGACTCCAGGGCACAGCGTCACTAGCAGAAAAAACAAAATTTGTAAAAAGATAAGAGGTGCTTGAGATGGGTGGCTAAGGTAGTTAGTTTTGAAGAGATAAGCATTTAATAGAAGCTTGTGTCTATTACAGCAAAGGCCAGAGAAGATACAGCGAATATGACATGGAAACACAAATTTTATAATGAAGACCGAGAGAGCTTAAGGGTCGAAAAATTGAGAAGTCAGAGTGAAGAGATTAGTAATCTGTATACAAGACACAAGAGAAATTATTGGCAGTTTCTGCCCGATGTGCTAAAAATGTTTCAAAAAGAAATGACGCTTTGGAGAAAAGCTCAGCAAGGATTGCTGAAAAGTATGAGGAGAGGCAGATTTGTTGGTGCTGGAGAGAGATTGCAAACAAGCGCAGGTTTCAGCAGAAAAAACTGAACCAAAAAGGACAAAGTACCTGCGGTGTTGCAAAGTGAGCAGTTGGCAAAAACACCAAAGACTTCTTTGGTGAAAGGAGGAGAAGGGTCTTCAGTCCAAATCACAAAATCGTGACCTTGTTTGGAAAAGAGTTAAGGTGAGCAAAATTGGCACTTGGTAGAGAAAAAGAAGGGTACAGTGAGAGCATAGAAAAGGAAATAGGGGACTTTACCTAGAAAGAAAGTCAAACACGCATAATCTTCCTGAAAGATCATGAGCGGATAAGTGGATGCCAAGACTTTCCAAATACTCCCAATTAGCTTTGGCTTTACTATATGATTTGCCAATTCTGAAATATATAGAGAATTGTAAAGAAAGAGCTAGATCGTAAGACATCATGGAAACCCTTGATGATAACGGTGATGCCTCAAAAAGAAAAGAAATAGGTAAAGACGGCAGCCCATTATAATTCGACAGACCACTACAAATTTGTGACATCAATAGCAGATAACAAATTATGCTGGTAAAGCATAAATGAAAACGAATCGAATAGAAACTTTATAGAGGTTGGGACTTTTTAGAGGGCCTCCTTTAGTAGGAGCCATTGCAATGCTGAGAGGAAAATGAGTCACGAAGATTTTCTTTCTCGTGGATAATAATTTCGCTTAAAAGAAAAATAATCTAAAGATTAAAAATATGATTGATATAAATGAGAAAATCTGGTTTCCAACAAACCAGTTAAACAGACACAAAGTTTTAGATTCGCCTGTTGGGCCCCTCATCAGAGCGCTAAGGTCGATAATATCGACTCAGCAATGCCATGGCGCCGGACTCACCCTATTGATAATTGTAAGAACAGCAGTAAAAAGTTGATGTTCTTTGACCAAGCCAATTCCCGTTCTAAAATCAATTCAATTAAAATAACATTAGAGGATATTGCACATTGCTGATACATTTCTGTCGAAGTTTCTAGAGTGCCTGGCTATACGTCTTGCTTTACTTATTTCCAGCATAGGCCTATTTAGGAACTGGACTTGCTTACAATTGAAACAGACAACGATATCAAAGAGTTTTATTCGTTCATTTTGTGAAGTTCATGGAAGCATAATTTCAATATAGTGGAGTAGGGAGGCGACACCTAAGTGATGGATATATATTTTCAGAAATATTTATTGTAGCACTACTTACGATATCTTTGTAATTGTATGGTTATTTTAAAGACCTAAAGCTTCGAGCTGCACGCAGGTTGCTTGGTCCTGGCATAAACGCATTCATAAAAAAAGACAAAACAGGACCATCTTTATCCCCTCTTTTTTTGTATGAGAATCACCAATTAAATTGCTTAGCGTGAAGTATTTAATATAAGGGGCTTCATTTTTTCATGAATCTCTTTGAAAATTTTTTTAGATAATACAAAGAACCATACATTCGAGGAAGAATAGTCAAAATGCACCAAAGGACTTAGTTTTTTTTTAAATTGTAATTTGGTGACGTCCAGCCTCCAAAATTTTGAGTATGTTTGACCTGTAAGGCTACGTATCAAAATTTTTGGAGACTTCATTGTATGATAACTGTTTTGAAAATTTAGATAAATAATGACAAAGAACCTTGCTTTTGAGGAAAAATGGTCAAAATGTATCAAAGAATAACGTTTTCCAAAAATTGCGAGTTTCGTAAGGCTAGTTGGAAAATCGTTCAAGTAAAAATGGAAAATGATGTATGGCAAGCAACTTGTGATCAGTCATTATGTACCAACATTTAGCTTTAACTGATTAGAGTAAAGTTCAGAATGTTTCAAAAAATTTGACATCATTTTTTGCAATCTAATAACTTTGGCAGCTCCTGTTTAAGTGATTTTAAATTTACACAGCATGTGTAGAAACAGGCCAAAATTTTCTGTTTAATATTTGATATGTTTATTTTTTCAGGTGTAGAAATTTTTAATTGATAAATTATTCGTACTGCGTTCAAACCTGTGTGTTTAAATGGTATTCACTAGCAGAGAAAAGGCGTTTTGTGTGTTGGAGTATGCTCAAACAAACTCAAACAAGACTGCGCAGCGTGCGTTTGTGAGAAAGTTTTCTAAGAAGTCACCAACAGCAAAGTAGATTTGGAGCTGGAAAAAGAAATTCGAAGACGAAGGCTGCCTGCGCAGAGCAAAAGGATCTGGACGACCAGCAACAGCAAAAGGGAACGTCGAGCAGATTCGCCACACACTCTTGCGAAGCCCCAAAAAGTCTATAAGAGGAACAAGTATGGAGACCCTGATACCTCCAACGACAGTTTGGCGAGTAGTAAGGAAACGTTTGGTAATGAAACCCTACAAGCTGCAGGTTGTTCAGGCCATAACTGCAGCTGGCAAGCGAAAGCGCAAGCAATTCTGTGTTGATATGCA
The DNA here is from genome assembly GCA_963675345.1 of Trididemnum clinides. Taxonomy (NCBI): domain Eukaryota; kingdom Metazoa; phylum Chordata; class Ascidiacea; order Aplousobranchia; family Didemnidae; genus Trididemnum; species Trididemnum clinides. The sequence continues at coordinate 21,090,478 of OY776288.1, forward strand.
AGAGAGACTTAAAAAAGACGAGTTCAACAAACGTCTTGTGTTTAGAGATGAGGCCACATTTTATACGAGTGATAAAGTCAATAGGTGTAATGTTCGCATTTGGGGCTAAGAAAATCCCCATGCCACTATTGAGCATGAGAGGGACTTACCCAAAGTGAATGTGTTTCGTGCCATCTCGAAAAACCACGTTCATGGCCCATTTTTCTTTAAGGGAAATGTGACTGGCGATGTTTATCTGCAGATGCTTCAAAACTGGCTAATGGATGAGCTTATTGCAAATCAACACGAAAATTTCATTTATCAATCGGACGGTTCTCCACCTCACTGTGCGGATTTATTTCAATGACAATCTGCCAAAAGATGGATCGGGCGTGCTAGTGGTAAAGACAATGTGATGTTGAAATGGTCTCCACATTCACCTGACCTTACCCCCAGCGGTTTTTTTCTCTGGGGATATGTGAAGACCATGGTTTATGTCCCCCTCTTCCTGCAAATGTAAACGCGCTCAAACAAAGAATCACTATCGCACTGGAGACAGTCACCCAAGACATGCTGCACGGTGTTTGGGAGGAGCTAGACTACCGACTTGACGTGTGCCGGGTAACAGGCGGTGCGCACATTGAACATTTGTGAAATCTTTTGTGGAATTCATGTGCCTTTAAAATGCTTATTCAAATTTACAGGAATAAATCTTGTTTAATGTTTTGGTCAACATTAAAACCTGTTGAATTTCATTTGTTTCGACTATTAAGTTTATTTGCATCTCAAATTTTTTGAAACACTTTGTATTGCTGGAAAGCAAGTTTTGTAAACTTTTTAACGACACCAATTGTTGATATCTTAAGCCTGGTTTACAGCGATAATTAACAAAGCTTACTCACGCACAAGAAATCAATTTTTATAAGCGCTGTTACGAATGGTTACGATTTGATCGCCTAATTTTATGCCGCGTTTTTTAGTATCAGTAAGTAAAATACGATCTTGCTTGAGATGAACTTAAAGCCAATATGTTGTTTGCTGTAGAATAACAGTAGGTAGGCAGCTATACAGGCTTACATTAGCATTTTAAGTAGGCCGGTAGTTTAGGATAGGCTATATGTTCTAGCTGATTTACTGCAGTTTCATCTAAAAGATATTTATAACAAGTTTCTACTTATAATTTAGATTATAGGGTAGCCTATTTACAAAAATGTTAAGTCGAAAAATAAGATTGAAATTAGTAATTTTGATAATTTTTTCGTTTTTGTACCAATACAAGAAAACACAATCCATATTGCTCTTTTCCCCAAAAAGGCGTAGACCTAGGCAATATAGGGTGCATCCTCTGTTGGAAAAAAGAACAAAGAATAATGAAGGTAGGTCTTTGCGTAAGCTAATGCCGGTACGTTAAACTTGTAGCCTACTGATTGGCAGGTTCACCAATAGAGGTCAGACGGGGTGGCCACCCAATACCCATGTTTTTAGGGGTTTACTGGGGCGAGACACGCAGCTCATGAGTTAAGAAAGCCCACTAGCCAAGTGCACAATAAGTACCTAAACATGGCAAACGAATTCAGTAAATCGTGCCTTTCTTGTACGCGTGTTTATTATTTTTAAGTATATAGTATCTTAGCAACAAATAAACTTGACTGATCGATCGTATGTAAATGACAATTTTGTGTAGTGGGTATGCAATTTTTTGTGCAAAAGTTGTTCAAGGTTTCAAGAAAGGGCCCACTATTTTACAGAGCCCTTAATGGATGAAGGTGGATAACTAAGCAGCCCTCTGAGTATTTTTACATGTATTCTTTAGATAAAAATAAATGGTGTACCGTACTTTTAAACTAAGTCGTATTTGAGAAAGAGCACGGGAGACATCGGGAAAAGCAATAAAATGAACAAAAAAACAGTTACAACTTGTTGCAGGCGAGTATCATAAATTGGTTGGAGACATGAGAGAGCTTCGCCAGTCGGCGTTTTACACGTCTTTTCGCATGACTCCAGAAATATTTGACAAACTTCTTCTAAAAATTGAACACAAATTGCAAACGTGCGACTTGTACATGAAGGACACAATATCTCCTGCTGAAAGGTTGGCTGTGACTCTGCGGTAAGTTTGCTGGCTTGCATGGAAGCATATTTTGTAACGTTATTTATAAGGCTTATTTTTTCAAGAAAAATAGTAGAAGCATGAAAAACTGAGTGGTCGTCAACTACTTTTTTAATATTCTATGTGATCACTTCCACGACCATTACCACAATCGCAAAGCCACTAAACAAATTAGCTGCGTTTTTTAAATAACATCCTCTCTCATTTTAGGTTTTTGGCAACTGGAGATACATATCATACAATTGCTGCGTCCTACCGAATGAGCAAGTCTGTCGTGTCGAAAATTGTTCCCCAAACATGCGAAATTCTCTGGAACGTATTACAGCCTGATGTGATGCCACTTCCGGATGAACGCAAATGGAAGCATATTGCTGAGGAATTTGAAGAATTGTGGCAATTTCCACATTGCTTAGGGAGCCTTGATGGGAAGCACATTATGATACAAGCTCCTAAAAACTCCGGATCGTTGTTCTTTAACTATAAAAAACATTTTAGTGTTGTTCTCCTAGCAGTTGTTGATGCAAACTACAAGTTTGTAATCGTGGACATTGGAGCATACGGTCGACAAAGTGACGGTAGTGTTTTTGCCAATTCACTCTTTGGTAGAATGCTGAAGGCACAACAACTTCCCATACCTCCTCCGGAACCATTAGGAGGATCTGCCTCGCCTGACCTGCCTTACGTCTTTGTAGGGGATGAAGCCTTTCCTTTGCTTCAAAATTTAATGAGGCCCTACCCTAGTGGAAATTTAACGCGTGAAAAAATTATTTTCAACTATCGTCTCTCACGGGCGAGGCGTACAGTGGAAAATGCTTTTGGAATTTTGGCCTCTCGTTTCCGTTGTTTTCATCGTCCACTCATGCTGACAACAAAACATGTTGCAGCTGTAGTGAAAGCAGCGGTAGTAATTCATAATTTTTTAAGACGTGAAGTTGGTTCTCAGTACACGGAAATTGCTTCAGAAATTCAGAGCTGTAATAATCAAGCAACGCTACTAACGTCGATACGGCGTGTTGGTCGTTCGTACAGTTCAACAGCAAGCAATGTCCGGGAAGCTTTTTCTCGCTATTTTTGTTCGCCAGAAGGATCTATTTCTTGGCAAGATAATTTGACACAGAGAGTTGATTAGAAATTTGTTCTGTGGTCTATTAGTTATTTAAACTGCTTGACCGTTTGTTGCTTTCAGTTGCCCTTCTGATTCGTTTTTGGATAACAAAAATACACCTAAAGGCTTATGTTAAATGTGGACTATTGTCGCATACAGACTAGATTATGGTTGCACAGTTAATAGTTTATGTGGTGTTTTATTGTGAGTGCTATTCCCATGATTTTAAGGTACTGGCGCAAATACATCAAGCTTATGCTTTCGGATAACCGAAAATAGCAGAAATTTGAATTTCAACCACTGCTTGTTATACAATTGACTTGCCACATAATGAATTATAGCTGTTACTTCTTATTTATAACCCACCATATAAAAGACCTCGGATATTTTAGATTTTGAAACCGAAAAACATATGAAACACCCTGCTGCCTCTGCCTTCACTTATTTTGTTACAAGTCTAATTTTGTGGATATTATTTAATAACTCTACGTTTGAAAATTCGTAAGTCAAAAAGGGAAGGTGACGTTAGTTGAGCCGGTTCCATAGCTGACCCATTGCCTTTTCTTTTCTCGTAGTTAAATTACTGAACTATAGCCCTAACATGCATGTCGTATGACGAGGCTTCTTTCGTGCTAGCCTCGTTTCGCTGCCACCTAAGCAAAAAATTCAGCATCAAATTGATTGTTTTTACAGGAAAAATCTAACTTTTTGGAAAAAAAAGTTGATTTGATTATCCTGGAAAGTATAGTAGACGAAGACACGAAAATAGTAGCGTTAACTTGCTTGTTAATTAGTGACTTTATGCAGCTAAAACTTAGTTAACAGGAATGACAAAATTGTAATTTTAATGCGAGAGATGCATGATTTCATAGTTGAGCCATGCGGCTCAAATGTGGTTATTATTTTTCATGCAGTTATAGTAAATCTTTTATTCGAAAGGTTACCCAAAATAACATTGATAATCTAATTTAGCAAGTTTCAATGGCCAAACGATGAAAGGTGCCACTTCTGGTATTTTATAATGCTGCGATAGATATTAGGAAAAACAAACTTCATCAGAAAAGCATGGGATCGACCGAATTTTAAAAAGGTATCTTGAAAAAGTAGCCGATAAGGGCACAGATGATGCCACTATTGGGTTATTCCTCACACAAAAAAATATCTGCTTACACAATTGAAAGCGATTTGGCTCAACATCTCATCGACCTTTGCAATCGATTTTAGGGTTTAACACCCATTTAAGTCAGAATACTAGCATAGAAATACGCCATTAAAAACTACCAAAATGCCCGAAAGTTGTAGTACCGACAAATGGCTGGCAAAAAATGGTTATGTGAGTTTAGGCATCGCCATAATTTATCATTGAGTACCAGAAGCAACATCTGAGACAAGAGCAACAGCCTTTAACAGGACAAATGTGTCCATCTACTTCAATAATTTGTACTCTCTTATGGGGAAACACAAATTTGATCCTGGGCAAATTTACAATATGGATGAAACTGGCTGCTCTACCGTGCAGACTTTAAAAAAAGTTCTTGCACTTCGTGGTCAAAAACATGTAAGCCAACTTTACTAAACATTAGATTTGTTAATATATTGTCAAAGCTTCATTGGATAACTAAATATAAAGTTTGGTACCCGTACATTTTGTTGAGGTTTTCAGCTTATCTGAGTTTCAGGGCATATTTGCAGTCTACACAATGTTTTAAGCGAATTTTTAATTGTTCATTTTGTCGTCCTATTGCTATTTCTTAGCCAAATTGTTATCCTATTGAACTATAGCCTGTATTCTCACTACCGATTTAGTAAATTTCTTTTTCCACCAGTTGGATCTCTGACACCGCGAGAACGAGGCGAATTAGTGACGATGGCCGCCACAATCAACGCCCTGGGAAATGATACTCTCCCGTGTTTGTGTTTCCACGAAAAATATACAAAAATGCGATTTTAAAAATCTTTGCTGAAGCGCAAATCTATTGGGTCAGGCGAGAAGAGTGAAAAGAAAAAAATTGGCTCAACTAATGGCACCTTCCCCTATACATTCTGTAAAAAATTATTGGCATTCGCTTGTTTTTCTTAATGTTGCTTCAAGAATTTCTTGCTGCAGTTCCAGCCTCTTTAACTTCGGAAGAGCTTTGGCTTCAGCGGCCATAGAATGATAAAATTTGTCCACTGCATCTGCTTCACTACCTGACATTACAGAACAGCTTCAGCAACGTCACCAGTTACACAAGCAAAATGGTAGGCCTAAACGAAAAAATGGCTTAAAGTGGTCCAAGAGAAACAGCAGTGACACCTCGTTTTTAGGGGCTCAGGACACTTACCAACTGTCACATACATCCGGTCATATACCCCCTCTCCTAAGCACTCCAACCCAAACCCAAAAGACCGGGGGTAAATGTCCAAGGGATAACTGCCCTGATACCGTTTTTAGGTGCCAAAAAATCAAATGTATTTACAAAAAAAACTTTAAATTGCCTTGGTAAACGATCAAAGCGACTGAAAGATTAAATGTCAACGAAGATGATCTAACTGTATGGCAGAAGTCCTCTACTGCGTGGCTAAATGGAAGATCGCGTTGATATAGGGTGTTCCATAAAGCCGGCCGAATTCAAATTCGGCGAACGCATTGGGTTACAATTTCAGGACATTTTATCATTTATGCCAAGTATCTTCACTCTGATAAGTTGTTCTTTGTCATATTTTAAAGAATACTTTATGTAAAATTAAGTTCTTTGCAGAATACCAGTAGTTGTTTAGTAATTGTGGCATAAGATATGTCATGGAGCAGTTTTCAATTGCGTAACAAGTTCTCATTGTTAAAGACATTTTACGAAAATGGAGAATATACGACGCACAGTGCGAAAACTCCAAATCATTTTTGGAAGAAATGAAGCACCGTGCGGGTCTATTGGACGCAGAATATTGACAAAGTTTGAAATAATTAGTTCAGTTTTAACGGCGAAATCGCCTGGGCGAAAACATTCTAGTCGATCTGAGGAACAGCTTGTTCTTGTGCAAGACAGTGTCACTGTGAGTCCAAAAAAATCAATTCGTCCCAGTTGGATATCCTGACCACTTCATTGCATCGAATTTTGCGTGGCATAACCTCCATTTTTGCAAATGTCTTAAAAATAAGAATTTGTTGCGCAGTTTAAAACCGCTCCATGACACAATATTCTGTGCAACTGTCGGAACTACTTTCTTTGGATTTATTTGTTAGTTAAGTTATTGGATGTTTTGTTTAAATTTATTCATGCGTTATTTTGCACTTTACCTTTAAGTTAGGTAACATCACCTCATTTGAATTTACGTTGTTGATTATTTTGCCTTTTAAATCACGTTGTAGTTTCTTGCGCCCCCTTTGACAAATTAGTAGGTAATGTAGTTTAGTTTGGCATTTTTCAATCAATTCAAGATTTTCGTTTTTCAAGTTTGGAGACATATTGGACGTTCAAATTTTTAAGTTATAGTTGGCAAAAGAGTTTTAAAAAATAAATTTGTTTTAATCATTTCGTGGTTTTCTATCTAATGCACGGAGTTATAAGTTAGTGTACAGCTACACAACAATTACTAAAAAAGTACCAGTATTCTGCAAAAAATTCAATTTTACATAAAGTATTCTTCAAAATAAAACAAAAAACAACTAAGCGGAGTGAAGACACTTGGAAAAAATAATAAAAGCATGCCCTGAAATTTTAACACACAATATGTTTATAGAACACCCTTTTTAGCACTGAATGGGACACCATATATCATGAAAGCAGATGAGACAGTACTGATATTCAGCGTACTTTAAGGAGTAAAATACTACATCTTACTTTGTTCTCTTTTAAGCACGCTGACCACATCCTGTATCGTTTCACCAATTAGTTGCATCTCACCTTTCTTTGCTTTTTTTGTTGCAAATGGTTCTAAAAAATAAAAAAAAATTAAAGAAATATGTAAATCATAACATACCAAAACGATTAACGTTTTTTCACACAATCATACTTAAATCAATGCAATCGCTTTTTTGTTCGAGTTTCGATGAATTTGAACTTGTGGATGGAGATATACTTTTATGGCTATCATCTATCAAGATGTTGAAGCTGTCTTGATCGTTATCAACCGCTGTATGCAACACCGTACTCAGAAGCGGCTTCTCTTCTTCCCACATGTTGGAGATAGTCCTTAACATCAACAAAATAAAACCAGATTACAAGCAGGCATACCGACAGAAGCGGACCCAAAAATTTTTAAGAGAGATGGGCACGCTGGTTGTACATATTTGGGGAGTGCCACGTAGCCTATATAATTACACGCAGTTAATAACACGTTCATAACCAAATGGCGGTAAGCTCAACGCTCTGATCCTCCAGTCATATTGCTATGCCCTTCATAAATGCACTTTCTACTAAAGATTTCTCCTGAATGATGGCTTCTAAGTAGCAGTAAAAAACTGAAAGCAAACAGCAGAAGTTGTCAATCTCAACGTGGAAAACTGTATACTTTAAATAGGTGGAAGGATTGCCTTACGTATAATGGTCTAGTCTAAATAAAAAACAAAACAAAACGGAATTTAATTGCCTAAGCTCTTACCAAGACCTTTTTTCACTCTCAAGCTTCAAAATTATATGCCAGTTTATTTCTTATACTTGCATATCTTTTTGTGATTCTGCTAAAACCCCTTAATTGACTATCTCCGTTTATTTTGGGCATGGGCGTATGAGCTCAAATCAATTTGGGGGGGCACCAAATTTTTGCCCGAAAAATTTGTCACTGCAATTGAATATTGCCCAAAAAAATTTTCAACACATTATTTACGGTAATGGAATAAAAATTACCAATTTTGGACCACAGATGCTAATAGCAAAAGTTAATTCATTGAGAAATAAAATGGTACTTCCAAAAAATGGTCAAATAAACAGGATAGCATTAAGGGTAGCATTTTTTAAAGCCCATTTCTACTTTTCAAACTTACTTTGGCATATAGTTTAACTAAATTTCTAGTGTAAGAATCTAACCAAACTCACCAATCTGAATCCAAAATAAAGCAAATTTTTTTAAGCTAGTACTTTGGTATTTCAGTAATAAGTCTGCTGACTCACGTAATCATAGCAATCAGTAGTATATAACTGCATTTTCGAGCCCCTTTTTGCGGAGGTGGAGGAGGTGGTGTTGAGGTGGATTGCGTCATTTCCGAACGTGACTTCCGAATGTGGTGATACATGAACTTGAAGGACATTGTAAACACGTGTAACAACTTGTAAACAAATGACAACGTGTAACAACTTGTAAACAAATGACAACGTGTAACAACTTGTAAATAACAACTTAAACAAATGTCAATACAACTTGTAAATAAAACTTGAAATTGATTTAATTGCACCCCTCTTGAGAATACCGTCACTTCGATATTAACTGCATTTTGAACATATGGTCTGTAAGATAGCTCGAGTTAGAAATCTATCAGGAAAACATAAACATTTGGGCGTGAAAGTCTCAGCCAATCACAAGCGGAGGCTGAATCTCTTACTATCAACAAAAGGCGATACCAACGGAAGTTAGAAAGCTCCGAACTGATCACGTTTCTCTATCGTCTTGAAAAGCCAATACAAACAATTTTTCGGAGTTGATCACGTTCTCTTACGTCTTGAAAAGATAAACAATTTTAGCAATGAGCGAATAAGTATTTTTAACTGCATTACACCAATGTTTTATTTCACCAATGTTTTTATTACACCACTGTTTTTATTGCACAATCTTCAAACTTTCTCGTTTCACCATATGGAGTTGGCTATAAAAACCCAAACAGAAATCAATGCGCACATTCAAAAATGGAGAAAATATGCGAGATTTGTGGCAAGACCTTCGCGAGAGTGGATAGTCTTAAAAGACATGTCGCAACTGTTCACCAAAATGGTGAGGTGCAGTGCGCGAAATGTGGCAAGACCTTCACGAGAGTGGATAACCTTAAAAGACACGTGGAAACTGTTCACCGAAATGATGAGGTGCAGTGCGAGAAATGTTTTAAAAAATTTAACCGCAAAGATGTCATGGAGAGGCATCGAGAAAAATGTTGTATTTGTCGTCTGTGTGGTGTCGACTTCTCAAACTCTCTTGAGCTAGCGAGACATCACTGCGCAGAGAGAAGTGGCTCGAAGTCAAGACCACAGAAAAAAAGAACTGATTCCAGGTAAGTGAATTGAAATTTCGCAGCATTGCGCTGTGTGTAATGCATGTTTTATTTAGCATTCCAAAACAATCTGCGGAGAAGAGAAGCGACTCGACGCCAAAACCTCAGAAAAGAAGAGCTGATTCCAGGTAAGTGAATGCAAAATTTCTCAGCATTGCGCTGTGTTCATTGCGTGTTTTATGTAGCATTCCAAGACAATCCGTGGAGGAAGAAGAACCACCAGCGATTGAAAATGAGGAGTTAAGGTAAGCATTTCCCAGATTCTTCCTTAGACTGCTTTAATGCTTTCTTTCTCAACAGAAATTTTATTCGGGAGAAATGGTCTCAAATTCGAACAAGAAGCATCATCAGACCTATACAGGATATATTCAATTTCTTTCTTAACTCCAACATAAATGATTTACTCAACCAAATTCATAGTACTATCATGAGTAAACAAAATTCGCGCTTTAAAATTAATTTCAGTTTTGGATACATTTTGAAGAATATTGAAAGCGGTGTATTACGTTATTATCGCCCCTCTTATAGCAATCATTGTGTTTTGAATACCGCAGAATTAGTTAGCAGCAGCGAGGATTTGTCACGTTTTTTAGAGACTGTCTCAGAACACGATTTTGAAAATTTCGATAGACCTGATACAAAGTGGCGATATTTATCTACCACCAATATTACTTTTTATGTAAACAAACTGAGAAAAACTGTAATCGGTCAATCTGTTACGCTGCCTCCTTTTCTTGTACATAATCAGGGTGTTCATAACTTGATTGCGGATAAAAGGACAGGTGAATTGTATCAAGATCGATTGTGTATTTTTCGCTGTTTGAGTTTGTTTTTTGGTTTTCACTTGAACAATTTAGAAGCTGACACTCAAACAAAATTTCGTTTGTACTGTCACAAACAACAAATTTCTCCCTCTAACTTTCCAGGGGTAGGTTTACATGATCTTTTTTTTGTGGAGGATCTCTTCGAAATTAATGTTATGGTGTATGAGCTAGCAGAATTTGAAAATGACACAGTTTGTCGGCTTATACAAAATTCACGGAAAATTTATCCTAAAACTATGAAGCTCAATCTTTTTGAAAACCATTTTAGCTACATTTTCCATTTTGAGAAGTATTCTAGCATTTTTTAGTGCCTTAAATGTGATGTATTGTGGTACAATCAAATGAATTACAACCATCATATTAAGCACTGCCAAGGGCAAGTAAAATACACGTATAAAGGAGGTGTTTTTAGGCTTACCCCCACCATTTTTGAAGAGTTGCTAGAGCTTGGTATTCCTGTCCCCAAAAGTGATCGATTTTACCCTTATTTCTCGGTGTATGATTTCGAATGCATCCTTTCAAAAGAAAATCTACCCCCCAATACTTCTCTCCTTGAACATCAAGCCAAGCATATCCCTCTCAGCTGCTCTCTTTGCTCCAATATTCCCGGTCTCAGATCCCCAACCTGCTACATTTCCGATGGTGATTCTCTTAAATTGGTTGAGAAGGTAATTGAATATTTAGAGCAAATGGCGTCTGCAGCATTCGATTTGTTGATAGTAAAATATCAATATGTGTTTGATTTTCTGTCTGTCAGTGAAAATGTCAAAAGCGAAAAGCTGAAGCTGAAATTTGAAAAATTCTTGAAAAACCACATTGTTCTTGGTTTCAACTCTGGATCCTATGATCTTAATTTAATTAAAAAACAGCTTATTCGAGTGCTTTTACCAAAATTAGATTTTGTGATCAAGAGAAGCAATCATTTTATGTGCATTAAGACAGAAACGTTAAGGTTTTTAGACATCAAAAACTACATTGCCCCCGGGTTTTCATACGACAAATTTATCAAAGCTTATGACGTCAGTCAAACTAAATTTTTCTTTCCCTACGAGTACGTGGATAGTTTTGAAAAATTAAACCACACCCTCCCCAATCACAAAGCGTTCTATAGCAATCTAAAAGAAGCCAACATCTCGCTGGAGGACTACCAAGCAGTAGTCAGAAAATGGCAGGAGGAGAACTGGACCTCTTTTCGCGATTTACTGCTCTATTACAATAACCTGGATGTACAGCCCTTCGTTGAAGCTGTGGAAAAATGCGTGGGGTTTTATCAAAGCAAAAATTTAGATCTGTTTAAGGAATCTTTCAGCATCAGCGGAATAACAAAGAGATATTTATTTAATCAAACACCAATAGATTGTTTCTTTTCCCTGATCGACAAGAAAAATGCAGATCTTCATCAGCTCATGCTGAATCAGTTGGTGGGGGGCCCAAGCATTGTCTTTAAAAGATTAGCCGTCAAAAACAAAACTTTCATTAAAAGTCATCTATACCCCAACCCAAAAATTTGCCGAGTTATTCGCGGTTTTGACGTTAATTCCTTGTATCTATGGGCCCTATCTCAAACACTTCCGGTGGGGTATTTCGTGAGATATAAGGAGGAGGAGGAGAGATACCAACCAAAGACTCCACACAAATTTGGATTAGCCTCCTATCAGTGGTTAAGCTGGATTGCTGCGACTGAGGGTAAATTCATCGAACACGGTTTCAATGTTGGTGAGCGTCGCCTTACCTCCAGAAATCTTCCAGTAGATGGATTTTGTGAAGAGACTAAAGAGGCTTTCGAGTTTTTTGGATGTTGGTGGCACGGATGCGAAAGATGTCAAAGTCCAGGAGGAATGAACTCAGTAAACGGTAAAACCTTCCAAGAGCTGCGCCAAAACACTGAAGAGAAAATGAAGCTACTAGAGGATTGTGGTTTTCGTGTTCGATTCATTTGGGAATGTCAGGGGAAGCGGTTATCTTTGGAGGAGGATGTGATCTCATTCACTAAAACGTTGAAATCTGTCAGACCTAGACGTCGCCTACCCTACCAAAAAATTTTACAGGGGGTTCAAAGTGGTGAGTTATTTGGTTTTGTTTTAGTGGATATTTACACTCCTAACCACCTGAAACAGCTCTTTAACGAATTTCCTCCTATCTTCAAAAATGCTATGGTTGGAAGAGAGGATGTTGGAGAGTTGATGAAGGGATTTGTGGAGGAGAACGGGCTCTTAAAAAAACCAAGAAGGATGCTGATATCTAGTTATTTTGGTGAGAAAATTCTGCTGACCACACCTTTAGCAAAATGGTATCTTGACCATGGGTTAGTAATCACCAAAATTTATGAGTTTGTGGAATATACCCCTGAAAAACCTTTTGAAAAGTTTTCTCGGGATGTGTGCGATGGAAGGAGGATGGGAGAAGCTTCTTCCAAGAAGATCTTGGCGGACACGTGGAAGTTGATAGGCAATAGCGGATATTCTTCATCTCTCTTGAGAAAAGACCGGTATAAAGCTATTTCCTATCACGATCAGTCCACTGTAGATAAAGCCATAAACTCCCCCCGGTTTGTGAATCTAGATTTGGTGGACAACGATCTCTATGAGGTAAAAAGCCTTAAAAAACATGTCACATTCGATCTCCTGATTCAAATTGGCTTGTTTGTTTACTCCTGGGCAAAACTGAAGATGTTGGAATTTGTTTATGACTGCATCAAAAAATATATTCCGGATGACTGCTACGAATTTATTGAAATGGATACCGACTCGCTATATCTCTCTCTTTGTAGCAACTCTCTGGATGAAGTGGTTAAACCAGAACTGAGAGAGGAGTTTTTTGAAAACTACAACTATTTCTTTCTTAGTTTAGCTTGCGAACACCACAAAAAAGAATTCATCAAGACCCGGGTTCAAAATCTACAATGGTCACAAGCAGACTGCTGCAAAGCTCGCAAAATATTTGATAAGCGGACACCAAGGCTACTGAAACTGGAGTTCTTCGGGAGTCAAATGCTGGCTTTGGCGCCGAAAACATACATTAGTGAAAAAGAGGTTCTTCAGGGGGGTGAAAGCGATAACAATCAAACGATAAAAAAAGCTTGCAAAGGTCTCTCTACAAAATTAAATAAATTTAACTTCGACACCTATTTAGATGTTCTTGAAACAAAATGTAGTGGGGTAAGGGTGAACAAAGGTTTTGTTTGTAAAAACCATCAAGTTTTCACCTACACCCAAAAAAGAAGTGGGTTAGGGTTTTTTTACGGAAAACGGAAAGTTCTGGGAGACGGGATTTCAACAACTCCTCTTGATCTTTAATTTATACTTATTCTCTCTTAGATTTATTGTGAATGCTTGTTTAAAGTTAGTTTGTGTCTTCTTCTGTTTTATGTTCAATAAAATTTATGTCTTATACTATTCTCGTTTGATGGAAAACAAGCTATTCTTACGAGCGTCGGTTAATCGAGAACGACCTGAAGTAACCCTCAACCGTAGTAAAGTTTGTTGATAAAGTTAATCAGCGATGCATTAATCGTAGTAAAATTACGCGTCGAATCAGTGAAGCGCAATGTCTCTCTTAGTCGTAACGCGTGTGCTGATGAAGCAAGTCAGCGATGCATGACGCTAGCTCAGTAAAATTCGCGTCGACTCAGGTTACTGAATTGCTTCCTGCTTACTATCGATCTAAACCGATGACGTCACGCACATCAGCGATGCGCGACGCTGCTTCTAGCAAAATACGAGTCAAATCAGCTTATTGTATGAAAAGAGAAGAGATGACACTGGCGAGTTGCTGCAAATTTCGCTAGTATAATAACTGCTCAGGGTGGACGGCGGGAATGTAAAGCAGCTCCCACCCAGTGATATCCTACATACCTTGCAATCATCCTGGATCGGAGCCTAACATACAGAAACCATTTGCACAAACTAAAACAAAAAGTGTCTTCCCGAGTGGCACTGGTGAAAACCTCCACTACAGCACTTGTATTTACACCAACTGAGTATTGTGCCCCTGTCTGGTGCCAAAGCACCCACACAAAAACACTAGACGTATCATTAAACGAAGCAATGCGAATCGTCTCTGGCTGCATCCGCCCCACCCTGTGAATTTTTTACCACCACTCTCGGGGAATACAACCACCAAGCTATCACCGGAAAAACTCTGTCAACGCTTATACTACAAAGCAAATAACACTGACTATCTTCTACACAACATCTTGTACAGCAAAACCGCTCCCAAAAGGTTTAAATCTCGCAAACCTCTTTGCCTATTTCTGGAATCAATCGCTTTCTACTTACTAGTCGACGCTAGCTCTAGCAAAATACGAGTCGAATCAGCTTGTTTCTTTAGTCGATCTAAACCGATGACGTCACGCGCATTTGCAAGCGATAACTCAAGCAGTCTTATTCAAGTATTGTTGAGATGTTTTATTCTCCATTAAAAACACAAACACCGTTTAAAACACAATCAAAGAAGCACCGTCAGATTTGAAATAAAAAAGATATCATTAGTGACAGGCTAGTTGTTGTTGAGATCTTTAATCTGAATATAACACCCATCACATCTGAAATAGATATAATCACTACAAGAAATGGAACTTACTATAATATTAACAAAAGGGAACTCCACAGTCCCTCCACGCCCGATATAACACCGGAGAAAGTGTCTCCGGTACCCGTTACCGGTTTTTAATTTTCGCCCGCAAAGGGGGCATCTGAAAAATAGTCGAATTCTTGGTTTTGGCTGGGGTTGAAATTTTATACAAATACTTACCGATAATAAACCAGAAAATGCTGTACCCGGTGGTGATCCCTCACCGCCTGCATTGTAGAGAAATTCTTCTCACATATAGCGCACTGATACATTCTGCAAAATAAAACAGTTAGTGAAAATAACAGCATACCTCCGCCATCTTACTCACGTTTTGCTTGATTTTATGAATTTTTTAGAGTTTAAGAGTGTTTTATAGCCTCCACGTTTTCCGGTAGTTGTCTCTGCAGAAAAAAAGCATTACAGATTTCCTGCGTAACAAACACAGCTGTTGAAATAAAGACTATAACAGTTCAATTTATATAACTCTTAGAAGCAAACACAACCATACTTGTGAGCCTACAAAATCCTCATAGCAAGAGCAGTTGTTTGAAAAAAGATTAGGGTTATAAATACTAAAACCTTTGCACTGTCTTCAATATTTCAAAATGTTCCATTTGTCCTCCCCTAGCACTTTTATGATATGTGGCCCTTCCGGATCGGGAAAGACAGTCTTCGTGAGTAAGTTTATTAAAAACCGTGATTGTTTGATGAACCCCCCGCCAGAATGAATTGTTTGGTGTTATAATATATGGCAAAAAGCGTATGGCGAGATCAAAGCAGAGTTTATTCAGGGGGTCCCTGACCTCGATTATTTCGATGGTAAGCCCACCATATTAGTATTAGACAATCTCATGGGACAGAAGGTGGACCTGGTGATCAGCTTCTTCACGAGGGGGAGTCATCATCTCAATCTGACAGTCTTTTACCTCGTGCAGAATCTTTTTTTCCGAGGGATCAGAACAATCTCCATAAACTCTCAGATTGTGGTTCTGTTTAAAAATCCACGAGACAGCCAGCAAGTCTCATTTTTTGCTCATCAGTCCTATGCAAAACATATTAAAGAGATCGAGACAATTTTTGCAGACTACAAAACCCCCACACGGATATCTTCAATTCGATTTCCGCTCTGAAACCCCTGACCAGCTTCGAATTCGCACTGGTATATTCCCAGAAGATCAGCAGTTCGTGTATGTCTTGACATGACAACGAGACTAAAAAAGAACTACCCAACTTTGAAACTACTCCACAAAGCAAAACCTAAGTTTGTAAAAGCAGTAATTAATAACTCTCCGCCGGATTTTATTCATTGTTTAGCGGATTGCTGTCATAATCTTTTAAAAGGTAATATTCAGATCACAAAACAACAGAAAAAAAGACTTGAGCCATATAAAGAAACTCTTCGAAAGCTGACAAAGCCTATCAGTGTCAATCGGAAGCGGAAGTTAATCCAAAAAGGTAGATTCCTCTCCACACTCCTCAGCATAGCGATTCCAGCGATTTCCGGACTGGTAGGCTCTCTTGTGAAAAAATGAAGAAAATGATTTTAGTAGACCCTAACTCTTACAGGAAACCAATGCAGAAAGAGATGTCTAAACTTGATGAAGAAATGAGTCAAATTTTGAACTCTGATCTGGAGGAGAGTGAGAAGATCAAGCAATACAACCAAGTTCTTCAAAAATATTTATCATTAAAAGAAAGAACCATAAATCCGCAGTTGGTGTTGGAGGAGGAAGAAAAACCTATCCCAGAAAGAGATATTTTGAAAAGGTTCACCAAGAAAAACCTAATCCAAGCCAAGAAGCTTTTGGAGTCGATTGAGAACAACAGCTGTGCTTTGTGGAATTCAAGAGGAGAATTAATTTTTGATAAAACTCCTATTCCTCAAAGCAATATTAAAAAACTAATAACAGATAAAATCAAAAAAGAGACCAAACCTTCACCCGGCTCCGAGCAGTTTCAATCCCTAGTTTGGGAGAGTTTGTAATTCTTCACAATATTTCTGAATGTAAAGAACACAGTTGTTAAGACAAACACCTAAGATTTCAAAGAAATTCAACCTGTTATGTCGAAGATTTAAACCCTGAACAAATATAATAAAACACGCTACCGATAGATTTTAATTGTAGCTGTCAAAACGTGTTGAAAGAGAAAAGCTATGGAATGTTCTAGTAAAGGGTGTGGTTGCCGCTTGCTCTTTTTTGGAATTGTGCTGATTCAGTTTAGCTGTTGGAATTACAGAGTTATGTCAAGTTAAATCTCGGTTTTTTGAAGCAATATTAACAGCTGCTTGTTTTAGATTCTAGTAACATGATTTGATTTTAAACAATGTCAAAGAACTGCTACAGCCATGACAATATGCTACTTTCAACTGTGTACACAAAAAGAATCATTGCAGTAAAAGAATTTACTCAACCAAGAAGAAAACAAAATTCGGTTGTATGTACCTGATCAGGAATGAAGTGATCTCTGCTTTGAAAAACTCTTCCATGAGGCTACAGAGAAAGGTTGAACTGCAATACTCTCTTCATAATTTTTGTGTTTCCATGGGTTGTAATAGTTCAGTTGTTTTTATCATCTGTGATCTATAAATCATTTACTGTATTTCAAACATGTTTGTTGTCGTGTAATAGGGAGTTTGCATTTGGTGTTGGAGAATTGTGAAAATTTCATCATTGCAAATGTAACAGAGAAACCCCTAATGTGCTCTCTTAGTTTGAGTGTCTAGGAGTGTTAACATTTTGAATTGGTTTTTATCATTGCAAAGTAACTGCATCACAAATAATCTGCTTTCTTAGTGATGTTTGTGTTTTGGAATTGTAAGATTTAATCATCATTGCAAATGTAACAGAGAAACTCCCTAATTCACTCTCTTAGTTTGTGTGTCTAGGAGTGTTAACATTTTGAATTGGTTTTTATCATTGCTTCACAAATAATCTGCTTTCTTAGTGATGTTTTGGAATTGTAAGATTTAATCATCATTGCAAATGTAACAGAGAAACTCCCTAATTTACTCTCTTAGTTTGTGTGTCTAGGAGTGTTAACAGTTTGTCACTGCAACCCATCTGTGTTCTCTGAATAATTTACTTCAAACATGTTTGTAACCACTCACCTGCTATGCGAAGTATAGATGATAGAGAAATGTTTTGGGGCGAATGTAGTGCTATCTCACTTGAAACAAATGTTAAAGAAAAAATTTTTGAGATATAAATCCCCTCTATACAAAAATGTTATCATTTGCTGTGTGACACTGAAAGTACTCACCATCTCAAGATGTATGTAACTTTACCTAGCAATTCTTCACCTGATTATTATCCAGAAAATAAGATTTCAGACTACAATGTTAATTTACCCAAAGAGTTGCAACTTCCAGGGTCTTGGGAGGTGGGGTTGGCGGAAATTCAGTTTAATCATTCGTGGTATAATGTTGATACAACAAGTTATTGGGTCATCTATCAAAGAGGTGAGATCCACATTAAAACAAAACTGCCGTTTGGGTATTACCAAGAACCAAAACAATTAATCCGTTTATTGCTGAATCAAATGAAGCATGATTTCCAAGCGAATAATGAGGAGCTCATAGAGAATGGTACTTTGACAAACCCAATCGATTTTTTATTAGATTTGTGGTATAATGAGAATTCGCAATTAGTTCAATTGAATATAAGGAATAACTCTTCCGCCCCTACTAGGGTAGATAATGATGGAGTGGCGAGGCCATCGGTTTTGGTTCATTTAGCCCCTTTTCTAACCGAAATGTTGGGGTTTGCAGAGAGTACATTCCATACTGTTGGTATTTTTCGCTCTGATCGCGTGGTGGATATGAATCCAATAAACAATATTTATGTGTATTGCGATGTCATTGAGAATCGTATTGTGGGTCACACGCTTTCTCTGTTGTTAGGGGTTATATCGAGACAGGGGAAGCCCGGCTCCGTTATTAGTAAAAGATACGACAAATTGCAATACCAACCAGTAATGAAAAAGTCTTTCTCAGAAATTCAAATTAATCTTCGCGATGACCAAGGGAATTCGATTCGGTTTCGTAAGGGGCGGGTCATTGTTACCCTCCATTTTCGAAGGAAGAAACTGAGTCAGTTATAAAAGAAGGTAAAACGGTATAAAACCAAAAACAGCCCACCAGCTCTGAGATTGGTTATGGGAGAGTTTGCTAGTTACTACTCTTTAAAAAAACCTCAATCCTTTTCTGGAGTTGTTAAATTTCAAAAAGCTTTAAAAAAACCGGTAAAAAAGTGGTTGGAAGCTCAGGATGTGTATACGCTTTTTAAACCAGCAAGAAAAAAATATCAAAGAAGGAAAACAATCGCCCCTTATTCAGACTTCCAACATCAGGCTGATCTAGCAGATTTTTCGCTTTTGAAAAAGAGTAACGACGGAAATCAATTTCTTCTCATTGTCATAGACGTTTTTAGCAGATTCGCTTATTGTGAGCCGGTGAAAAGTAAAAAATCGACAGCTGTTATTCAAGCTTTTGAAAATATTTACCGTCGTGCTCCCAACTCTGTTTACTTGCAAACTGACCGCGGAAACGAATTTACCAACAAAGCGTTAGAAAAATGGTTGAGACAACAAAACATTTCGCTTTTTCAGACATATAACTTTGACACAAAAGCAGCTCTTGCTGAAAGATTAATTAGGACTTTGAAAACAAAGCTTTGGCGATATTTTAAAGCCAATAATACGTTCAAATACATTGATGTCTTGATGTTTTCTTACAATAACAGCTATCACAGAACAATAAAAACCACTCCTTCAGCTGCTAGACGTGAAGATCAGCAAACCCTGTGGATTCGACAATACGGAGATGCAGAGAAAAAGAACCCAAAATTATCTGAAAACGATTTTGTACGCGTGAGTTTGATAAAAAACCTTTTTCGAAAGGGTTATGAACAAAACTGGTCAAAGGAATTATTCATCGTACAGAAAGCTCTTCCCGGAAACCCACCGTATTATAGATTAAAAGATCTTAGCGGTGAACCCATTATGGGAACGTTTTATGAAAAAGAGTTGCAGTTGTCTATAAAAGATAATGAATTTATGAAATCGACAGCATTTTAAAGAAGCGTAAGAGACGAGGGAGAGTGGAATTTCTAGTGAGTTGGTCGAGGTACCCAGAAAAATATAATTCCTGGATTACAGAGAAAGATCTTATAAATTATGGGTGATTGGTCTTTTTGTGGTAAAGACATCCCTAAAAACGAAATTGTGTTTTTCTCGCAGATTATTGCAATTTATTTTACAAGTTGTTACACGTTGTCATTTGTTTACAAGTTGTTATACGTTGTCATTTGTTTACAAGTTGTTACACGTGTTTACAATGTCCTTCAAGTTCATGTATCACCACGTTCGGAAGTCACGTTCGGAAATGACGTAATCCACCTCAACACCACCTCCTCCACCTCCGCAAAAAGCGGATGGAAAATGCAGTTATATACTACTGCAATCGTTCTATAAAGAGTTGTCTATAATTGTACCAATATGCCTTTTCCAAACTCCAAAAAATTCAAAAGAAATAAGTATTAGACCAATAAATAATAATACTTTTCTCACC
Source organism: Trididemnum clinides (assembly GCA_963675345.1). Classification (NCBI taxonomy): domain Eukaryota; kingdom Metazoa; phylum Chordata; class Ascidiacea; order Aplousobranchia; family Didemnidae; genus Trididemnum; species Trididemnum clinides. The sequence goes on from OY776288.1 coordinate 21,110,815, forward strand.
AAATATTTTTATTCAGTCATTAAAAAAAATCCCTAGCGATTATCCTGAATAAAAGGTCAAAGCAATTGGAAACTGGCGTCCATTAAATGTTCTTTACTATTATCTTTATCTTTTGAAATGTTGCTGAAATTATTTGATCTCACTCTCACTATTTTGACACTTTCAACTTGCACATTTTCATTTTAAACAAATGCTTTTTGTTGAATGACTTTCAAAGAAAAAGAACAATAAAACACTAGTTAGAAGTTACTACAAAGTATTTGATTCCGTGTACCTACCATTTAATTCTTTAGAATCACAATCAGACTTGCATCGCAGATTAAAAATAAATAATAGGTCCACTGCACTACAAAATACTGGGCGAAACGCTGTAGCATTTGACACGTATTTATTGCATTGCACACTTGTACAAATTATATAGCAGTACTTCTTTAATTTCTAGTAGTGGTACTGGTAATTGAAAGTGCTTTAAAATAAGTTTTTTAAGCCTTATGCAATTTGGTTCATTTGCTTTTAAAACGTTTTAATAAAGAAGTCATAATTTGGGTTGTACTATTACTTTCTTGTATACAATTAAAATATTTTATTCATTTTTTTCTCAAAATACAACTAACTGTACAAGTGTAACTTTGCAAACAATTCAATCGCTATCACAGTTAAATTTCAAATTTACTAGTACTTGATACCAGACTTACTGCTAGTAAATTCTTAACGCATATGCATAAGAAACATCATGCTAGCAGGATGAAAAGCAATAAAAAGCACTATTGGTTTTCTTGAACTTGGCTTGCACATAAATTTACCAACGTAAAATATAAACTGCATAAATAGCGTTGTTCTCAAAATACAGCTAACTGTAAAAGTGAACTTTGCAAACAATTCATTTACTCCCAGCAGCATAAAGTTTGGCACTTGGAGATAGAATTATTACTTGTAAAGGAGGTCTTCATTCATAAGTGCGGGTAACATTATTCCAGCAGTAATAGATAGCATCTGTAAACATTGATGACTTTCTGGAACTTAGCTTTGCACAAAAATTGTGTTTTCTGAATCATGCTCAAGAGATAAGTTGTCATCATCAGATTCAATTGTAACACTTTCAACTATGTCAGCATTGGCAGAAAAAGTTGAAAATTTTTGACTTGCAGTTGCAAAACTTTGTTCAACTTTATCGACCGGATGACCTTCCTCTGTTTCATAATCTTTGTCTTCAGATTCATTAGAAACATTTTTAACCACCTCAGAATTAGCAGAAACAGTAAAAATCTCTAAATTTGCTGCAAAATCTTCCTCTTTGTCTCCAGCATTATCTTGATCTAGTCATTATCTTGATTAAGTCATTAACCAGATCAAGTCATTATCTTGATCTTTCAATTGAACTACAGTTTCATCCAATCTTTCTTGCACTTCAGTGGTTGTGGTAAGTTCAAACACATTTTTATTTGGCGACACACTTCACATTTATCTAGTTCACATGAGATACTACCAGTTACTGCTAAACTTGCAGAAGTTAAGTAGGTTGAATTATCTGCTGCTATAGAAGCACTAGATGAAATAATTGTAGCAGTAGCAAAACATAGTTTTTTCTGAAGGAAATCGACTGAATCTTCTTTGACTGAAACAAATTTCACTGATAAATTGTTGTTTTGCTTTCTTTTAAGTTGATCTGCTTTGTATTCTGAATATATGACTTTATTGCATGCAGTACATTTAATTTTCTTTCTATGCAGTCTTCTGCAATGCATTGCAAAAAGCACTAAATCAAGATCCGGTGCCAAAACTTTCTACCTATAAAATACAAAATATCACAATCTATCTTTTAGCTTCAAAGACCAAAAAGAATAATAGCATTTAGTAGGATAAATAAAAAGCCAAACTTCTTCATTTTTGTTTAGACAAAAAAATGACAAAGATGGTGTGAAAATAGCTAGCTATTCTTGTCTTGCAGACTGGCAGTTACATTGACTTAAAATTACTAGTAATAAAACAACAAAGACTACTGATCAATGCAACTAGATACTGTTCTCAAGTTCAATAGCTGAGCATATACTGCTTTGGTTACTTTTTCTTTCAAAAGAAAGTTTTCTATTGCTTAAGCTAATAACCTACTGGTACTAAATGCCATTTAAATTAAGCTAAAAGTTCAATTGCCCAAAATTATCTAAATTGCCCAAATAGTTATAAAATCAAAATAATCTTTTGATTCAATTAGTTTAACCTGCTAAGAACCTGCAGTATAGCAATGGTAATTGCCCAAAATTTTAAAAATGCTTGAATTGTCACAAAAGCATCAAAAATGTCTATTACGAATTGATTTAGCAGATAGCAGTTTAGCCTGCCAGTACCAACAGTAAAGTAATCATAATTGCTCTTGTATGATGCCCAAAAATCACAAATTTAAGCTATAAAAGTGTAACTTACTAGATGACGGGTGCAGTAAGCAACAAAGAAAAAAGGAATTTGATTCATAGGACGACACCCAAAGACATTACCTATGATTTGCTCAAAAACATATACAATCACAAATTTTAGGTTATAGTATGGTGCATTATAAGGGCCTAAAGTTGCAGCAAAATGGTTGAAATTGTACTTAGTAATGATTGAAAGTAAAAGGATTAGAAAATATAAAAACACTTACTCAAACTGCCCGAAAGATCAAAAATTGCCCGAAATTTTGTCGCGAAATCAATGCATTTTGACAAGCAGGGGGGGCCAGTGCCCCCCAGACCCCCCACTTCCTACGCCTATGATTTTGGGTCTCAAAAAATTACAACTCCTGTCAATCAAATGCATAGATGCTTAACTTGCTGAAACAAAATACTTCCATTTTTTGCCAAATAAAAATTTCCGAGCATACTTGGCTTCATTCTTAAACTACTTCAATTATTTGTAAGTTAAACTCAGATGCTAAAATTTATTGCACTGCCACCAATGAGATATATTTCTCATCTGTCAAATTTGTTAAACTACAATAGTAAGAAGAGATCCCTTATTGTCAGCTTAGCAATGTTTTAACTGAAAATGAACGAATGGTTTCTACAATACAAACAAACACTAGGATGCTAAGATATAACATCATGCACTACACATTATGCGAAGCTGCAATGCATAACAATGAGTGAAGCACAAGCTAAGCTAACAATAGACCATAATGTTGAAACCCGATAGTAAAAATTAGGTCATAATAGCAAAAGCCAAGCTTAAGCAAATAAAGCTGACCACACATTTCTTCAAATAGACTGAACACAGCTCACTTTCTTCCTGATACAAATGGTTCTAGAAATAACATTGTGCGATATAAGTTCCAGGGTCTTGAGACTGAGCCTGGATCACCAGATTTGGTCTTATTTTTTTCTTTTTCTCGTCTAAACTTTTTCCTCAAAGCTTTCCACTGCTTTTGGCAATCTGCTTCTATATATAAATAAAATATAAAATAATGTATAACCAGGTATAATGTATGGAAACAACATATGACCAAAATATATCACAATTATTGCAGCAACATCTGTCTTGTATTTGAGGGTGGAAGAAAAGCAAGACAACATGTTTTGTAAAATATGTACTTATATAACCTGGGGTTAATATTGTGATGATGCCCAAACCTCACTTGCTTGCGTTTTGTGTAGTTTGTACACATGTTTCAAAACACATTGAAATCTACAGTAAGATAATGTTACCAATGAAATCCAACAATTAAAAACCAGTAATAACACTTAATTAATAAATTGATAGATTACCTAACGTTATCACGAGATGCAACCATTTGCATAAGCTTTCTTTTTACATTTAGTTAGCAAAGAAAATGTATTGGTAAATTTTACTATGTTAAAGATAAATATAAGGCTATTTTGCCCTCAACAGAATTTTAACCATGGAATGTATTTTGCCATTGAACATTTGTGACAGGTCAATTTCAACAATGTATTAAAAACAGGACTCTTGATCGTTTGTGATTGGTCAATTTTAAAAACGTGTTAAACACAAAAAATTTTCCACCAGTGTACACTCCTCCTTACATTCAGATATTGGGCTGCCCCAGTATACACTGCATTAGTCAAGTACCTTGCCTGCCAAGATTCAAACTCAAATTCATCACATTTGAAGGCAGCAGCACTCTCCACCACATCAACACCACATGCATTGTAGCAAATGTGCTTATTTAAAGACACTTTAATGGTGATGGTAAAATAGATTCAAAGGTAAAATGTAGTCGATGGCAAGGTAGCCATTGTCTAAACATAAATATTTTGGAAAAAGCTTCAATCTATTGTCTAAAATACTTCTAAATCACCAATAATTTGCTGTTCTTGGTTTAAAAAAGCTTTTTCCAAAAGACAGCAGCACATTTTTATGACTGCTATCACTGAAATGAGTTGTGGAAACAACCATTTCAAGTTGCAGTACACTGCTCATGAAATGTTAACTTATACCCAAACTTACCTTGACCTGGTTTGTTGCACAAATCAGCAACCTTTGACCATGCAATATTTCTTGCCAAACTTTTTCTGTAAGACTCTTTTGATGGGTCCCAAAGACATGGAAATTCCTCCACTGCCAAAATCAACTTCTCGTTTTCTACATCATCGATAAATGATGTAGTGCAAGTTTTTGGCATTGTTTTGTACCTTCTAAAGCTATGCGATCTCCAATAACCAAACTTAAATCTAATGATCTCAAAATCTAAAAAGACCAATTGTAAGACATATCACACAACGGTTGATGGATACTTAACTATATACTTTTAATAGTTTCTGACAAAGTCTAAGCCCATCAAGACTGGAAATTTATGGTCTGGTACAGCCTGAGTGCATATATGCTTATCGCTACTTATTTTTGAGGTGAAAAATTGCAAGGAAAGGGATGACAGCTATACATAGATTTTAAGCTGATCTCCTCAAATACTGCTATGCCTATTTTTAATATATCTTAATTACTTTGCCCTCTCCCCTAATTCATAAATGTAGACAGTGTGACATCAATGGTGTAAAATTATAAAATACTGCAGTCTGACATATCAATGTATATCTGGGACTATATCATTTCTATTTTTGTACAGTTACCTGGTCTTAAAAGCAGTGTTTTAACCTGTCAAGCTGATAACAAAAACAAGCAGATGCCAATGAAAAAGCCTATTATTTTGTAGTAGGTCTGATCTACTTAATACAGATTTTCAATGACATGTTAGAAAGGATGTAGTCAACAAGATGTCATGCTTTTTCAATTGAAATCGATACTACAAATTACAATTTTTATGCTAACCAATGAAATATTAATGAAACAACTAACTTTAATGAAACAAATGAATAAACCAATGAAATAACAAATTTTAAGAGACATAAACACGCTAGTACCTGAACACAAATGATGAATTACCTGCCTATAGCATTTGAACACTTTGAAGATGTATTACTACAATAATAAACTTTTTGTACTTGCACACCTTATGGGCGCATTTGCTTAAAAGAGTCCATCCTTTTGAAATCAAAAATAAACCTAGGCCTACACTGCTACAGTAGGTAATTAATTATCATTTTTTCAAACCAATGCTGTTTCGTTACTGGTAAGCATGCACACAAGATAGTATACACTTATTGGTGTAAGCCTACTATACACTAATCTGTTTTTTTGCAAAGGCCTATAACTGTACAAGCTGCTAACAGAGCTTAAGCTTCCAGGCTTATCTCAATTGGTGGCAAAAAAAATATCTTATTTCTGCAGCTAGCGCAATATCTTGCTACTTTCACATTCTTGGAACACCACTGCATACCTAACAAAGTGCTTACTACTAGCTACAAACGTTAAATGCATGATAAGATGCCATTGAGCCTACGTATCCCAATATTTTATGATGAACCAGACGCTCATTAAACTTTCCGATACTTACAAGTAGACGATCTCGCACGCAACGGCGCGTTTAAATTTTTAAGCGCACTTAGAAGTGAGCTAAATGAATCGTAACGATGAAAAAGTAATAAAACAAACAAAGGATACGATTTGTTAATTATCGCTGTAAACAGGCCTTTATCCCAATTTTAATCCAATAAACTTATCTGTTTTTACTCAGCTTACCACAATTTGTGAGGGAGTAAAAAGAAATAGCACAGGTTTTAAAGTTCAGTATTTTTAATATAAAAACTAGACATCATTATATATTATTGCAATTGACCATTAAATATCAAAGCAGTAGTAAAGACACCATTCATGTATTATCGCAACTGTCTTGAAATAACCTTTAATTTAAAAAATTTTGAAAATTGATTGAGAAATAAGGTCGCAAATCAGTTTTTAAGTAAACTGATTTTGTAAAAGTTTTGCAATTTTGGAAACAAATCATCATGTCATGATCTCTGGTAGCGGGTTGATTGTACCAGGCAGTGTTATGAGTTATGACATCATAGAGCGAGTTGAAGCGTGCACAAAAAAGAAACAAGCATGCTTAGAAAGCTTTAAATGCTTAAACAAAGAATTAGTTGTTGCATTGTCAATAGAGCTTGAATTTTTGTAGAATGGTTTTTATCAAAAGCACGTTGTTAACATCATCCGAAAAAGCTTTCAATCGCTTTTCTGCGATCAGTATTTTTTGAGTAAACTGAGAAAATAAACTATATGATTGATTGTTACTTGTGACGTCATGTGAGATGCAGAGAATGTGAAAATTGTTCGTGTTGGTAAGTCGGATGCTAGGTTTCGTTTAAGCTGAGACCGCGTTTCTACGTCAAAAATAATATTTAAAAAATTATCTTTCATTATGACGTCTTCATGGCGCCACAAACCCCTTTATGACACCAACCCCGGAGTGGTGATCAATCGTGCCAAGTTTCATGCTTTCAGGTCCATTAGTTTCGGAGGAATGAGAACACACACACACAGAATTGCGCTTTATGGTATAGAATGATTAAGTAGGCTGATGTTGTGACAACAGTAACACTTCACTCTCTATCGTTCACATCTTTTCCATTGATTTTACTTCTTGGTGGCTTTGATCAAACGTGCTGATTATATTTATCACTTTTTTCGATTGGCATTGGTTATGCCAGGCGTGATGTATCGTTCACCACATTTCGTGAAGTTTCCCGCCTCATAATCAGATTGAAGCTTGTTAAATATTGATCACGCTTTTTATTGCGCCGCTAAGCGTCAGTTTGGAAGTCTTAGCCTCTTGCTTTGTTCTATAATTGATGGCAAACAAATTAATTTATTTTGGCACTTATCTAGCCTGCTTAAGCTTCAGGCTGCCTCCAGACCGCTGCGGTTTTATTATTATCATCAGTTTTTGACTTATTTGTAGTTGTTTTGAATTGCCAGTGAGCGGACGGCAGTTTTCACCTCTTTGTTACAAAAAGATTTGTTTCTTGCCCTTGCTAGAGGAATTTGCGTCGTCTCTCCTACTTAGGTCTAGTTCTTTAAAGGCTCAAATAGTTCGGTAAATATTAATGTCAGTATTATTCTGTTGTAGTCAAGTTTGCGCCTTTCACCATTAATTAATGGTTAGTTTTTTGCGTTGATAAAAACCGTTTCGAATACTCTCTGTGTCGCCAGTGTGGCTATCGCGTTTGTTTAGCAATAAAGGAGTTTTATACGCGTACAACTGACAGAACGGTAATTGGAGAAGGGAGGCAAACTTGAGACGCGTTGGCTGAAAGCTTCGACTGGGCGTGTGATTGATTCGGCGCTGGATCCACACTGAGTGAAACAATCTGTTTCAATGTTAATTTAAACTTTTTTGTATAAAGTCAAAGCCCTTTTTCACACTATGGCGAGTAGTATCAGTATTTATTTTTCCATTTGAATAAAATTGTTAACTTACTATCCCATCTTCCAAAGAGTTCCTAGATTAATTTAAACTTCATTTTCGTTTAGTTTTACATCAATCTACATGCCTGTTTCGCTCAAGTAGATCTCTTCAGCGCGCCTCAGTGAAAGAGAATTGAAATTAACCAAATATGTCATTTATCTGGTAATATAAGAGGGTTTGTACTTTTGAAAACATTTTTTGTTTGTGGTACCGAAGTAGCACAAACAACACTTTTCAATTTTCCATGTACTCCCAGTTGCTTGCAGTAGAAGCACATGAAAAACTACTCATACATACCTGGCTAGGGTAGTTGTAAGTAGTTACTACAAATTATCCTGCCTAGCCGACTAGTGGCAGGAGGCAGAACGTCTCATGTGCTTCTAGATAGCTGGCTATACACAGAAAATGTTTTTGATATTACAAATACTTTCATATTTCTTGTCTTCTCCAGCAAGATGAGAGCCATATTGGCTGATATAGGTTCTCGTAGACGAAGATGAGCTGAAGAGGTTTAATAGATCGAAACACTCGGTATTTGTCATATGTATATTGATTAGAGCCTTTTACAACCTGTCTTTCAAGGCGCTGGTTTTTTCAGCTCTGTTGACAGTTGTTCTGGCTATTTTATGAACAGACGAAGAGATTCTGTCTCCTACTACTAGTCTTCTGGGCAGGACAAGTTATGCTAACCATACGCATGTAATTTGACTGCTGAGGAGTTCAATGAAAGGCCTAAAAAATAATAGTAAAGACTAGACTCACTATTATCCAAGTAGCCTAGACCAGCTAGCAAGCATATTTTGCCATTTCGGTCGCTTTTACAAAAAACTTTTGAAGTATCTGGATACTCGTATCCGGCGATACTGTATTGAATTGAGTTGACAATAATGTATTGAGTATTGATAGTGCATTAACATGCTGAAAAGTATTGTGTATCGGTATCGACTTTGAATCAACTTCAAGTATCGCGCCTATCACTGCAAATGGCCTGCTCTGCTTTATGGTTGTGAAAGTTGGACTCCCACAAAGGAACCAGAAAATAATTTAAACGCTACTGAGATGTGGTTCTCAGACGTATGCAACGCATTCTATACACTACACACATAACTAAACAGGAAGTGCTGAAACAAACAAAACAACAAAGAAAGCTGTTAACAACAATTAAAATTCGCCAGTTAAAGCTTTATGGTCATATAACAAGACAGCAAAATAATGGAGTAAACAGTTACGTGTGAAAAGATAAAAGAAAGACGCTCCTGCGGAAGGAAAAGAAAAACATTTGATCAACTCGAAGGATTTTTAAATGTTTAAACGGACATAAATTTGAAATGGCAAGAAGCCGAAACAACTGAAAAAATGAGTGTTACATGGCAGCCAAAGCCTGTTCCAGGCATGGTGTCTCATGATGAGGACACGTAAAAAAGTACTTCAACATTGGGTAAGTGACTTTGTCTGATCCGATAGCAACAAAGAGCGAAAGTTGTTAACAGCCAAGTGAAATTCTGTAAGAAAAAATAGGCTCTGACGCGCAGTGCTTTGGACTAGAAAACAAAAAGGAATAATTGGAAAAAGAATAACTTGTGACAGACTGTAGAACAAAGTGAACAGATTTCAAGAAAAATTAAGGTTTTAGCCACGCCCAAGCCTTGGCGATGAAACCAATATTTTGCGTTTTCTTTCACCAAAGCGGACCGTCTACCTTGACATTGATACCGAAAAAAAAAACGAATTTGGCCACAGGCTATTCAGTGCAAAGAGAGCAGGAGCCAAAGATAAATTAGAGACCGAAAATGGCCAGAGATGTCATGTGAAAGAAGAGATCACAAGATTCAAACAAAGATCCTATGGACTGAGAAAAATGGGATATTGCTGTTTATAAAATTGCGATGGATATGTGGTGAATCGGACCACAAAATTAACAGAGGCAAAACAAGATTATAAAAATGGAATCTTTCTCTCGACCTTTAAGCTACTCTTGAAATTTAGCACAAAACAAAACTTCAACAACTTTGTAATACTCAACAACGACGATCAAAACGTCACGATGATTTTGCTTAACAATTTCTCCACAAAAACATTGTTGCTTCACATTAAATCATTGTCAAACTTTTACGTAAGTTTGGATTTGCAGGGCAGCAAAAAAATCGGTACCGGCATAAGCAGTAAAAAGTGTTCAATAATCCCATGGAACGCAAATGCCATTAGACGTTTGATCGGATTTAGATCGGCTTCAAATACATCTCGCGGACAATGGAAAACGCCACAATCAAACATCAGTTGCTTCAGTTTCCGTAATACTGCAAGATACACGAAATAAAACTTCAATACAAAGTCTAATGTGATCTTTCTAAAAGTTGAAGGACATTTTATGCACATATCGGTAAGACTTCAACCATTTTGTCTCGAACACATAAGCGTAATTAAGGGATACAAATGTGGTCATAACTCCCACGCTTTGTGGTTCAGATCTCGGTACCAAGATAAAATTTGCTAGCACACTAGCAAACTATTTTCGCAAAAAGATCGACTTTTAGTTCTATTGTTTCAACTTGATTTTTCCTCGAATTACAGATTTCTAACTTTTTCTTAATCATTTATTGTGAAATAACAGATTTAATTTATCTTGATGAAATCAATTTTTAGTTGCAAACAAGGCAAAGCCATTTCATGCAACTTCAGAGGCCGAATTTATTGAAAAACTAAAAAACATGCATTCAAATGTAATAAACATTCGTTACTGTCAAAAATAAGCTTTCTCAAATGATTGTTGTAATTAGTTCCTATGCAAGACATTACTATCCGTGAAATAAACACTTTAAAAAACGAAACAATGGCGTTACATAGTTAGCGTTGTGGTTCAGTCTCGCTTGATCGAACGATCAAGCGCAAGTCATAATCGCGTTGTTATTCTCTCCGTAAAGGCACTGTACGATGATCGATTCGACTAGCCTTTATTCTAAGACAACAATTAACAGGCATTTAAATAAAAAGCAGTGATGAAACATGGGAATTCCGAAGGACGTTTGCGAAGTTATTCGTTACCTTGGGCCAATGTAGCTGTTCTGCCAGTCTTGAGAATAAATCTTCCATAAAAAAAAACAAGCACACGAATTGTGCTAAATCTCATATGCGAAGTATTAGTTAACTTACCCCTTGCTGTGAAGACATCCCAGGCTGCTGCATGGGTGACATAACGCCTTGAAATGGGTCGTTGCCTCCTTGGTGATACACTGGTGTGCCAGGGTGGACGTACTGAGGTGGTGGTTGATGGGGAGTTCCGATTTGTGCAATGGGACTTGGTTGTGGAGCAGATTGGGGTACGGACATAGGGTAACCAACGTGCATAGAATATTCCGGGATATGAGGAGATGCCATTGGCTGATTGACAGTCATGTGACCTCCAACCCTAAACGACAGATTGGCAGGTAAGAAATGCCAAGATCCCTTCCTACTCTATGAAGAGTACGCTGGAGTATACTCTGGCATACGTGAGCTCCAGTTTGCGTATTTTATTGAATAAAAAAACTTCACAGAGTAAAAACAACTTATACTAGTCTTCTCAAAATGTATACTGTACAACGGCACTTATGAAAAATTTCAACGAAATTAAGAATTGTTAGTGATCTCTACGAGTTAAAACGCGTTCATAGAAGTCTCCGAGTCGCTGGCTGCCAGCTCTTGAGTCTGTGATAGCCTGTCAGTGCTTCTGATGACGTCATCAACGACTGTTCGAAATGCTCCGAATTCTAACTCGTCTAAATCTGAATGGTCTTCGAATAACTGTTCTAGCATGTGATCTGGGACTTTCGGCTTTTGAACGGATCTAGCAGATGCATTGTTGAAGCGTTTTTTAAAGTTGCTGGCGTAAAAGCTCGAGGTTCCACGCGACTCTTCAGCATCAACAGGGCTACAGCTTAATCTGTCTACGTCCATTACGCTCGACATTAAACTGTCGTGGCTAGCAATAGGCTTTTCTAGTGCCGCTATCTGGTCACGAGTTGGCAACATGTCTTCAAACTGGTCTTCGCTGCTTTCTTCGGACCAATCGTCCGAAAGCTCTGGTTCTGAATTGGCCTGACTTTTCGCGCCTTCTCCAACTTGCGCCACAATCCCTACGAACGGGTTGTCACCGCTGTCCAGCACTGATCGCGTTGTGCGCGAGTTTTGTGTGACGGTCGGCGTCTCGAAATCGTCTTCCAAAATGTCGGCTTCCTCGAGATTAATCGCAGGGGCACGATCACGCTTCTGCGCCGACACCGAAGGAGTATTCCGCGAACCACTAAGAGCATCGCCGTATTGCTTGCTGTTCAACCGTAAATGCGATGACGGCATGCCCTCATCATTGTCATCGTCAAAATCACTGATCTGCAAACTATCGTCATCGCTCCCGATCTCAAACAAATTTCGACTTTTTTCTTTCTTTCTGGAGCTTTTTCTCGGCGGCGTTACAGATTGAACCGGGTCGTTTCCTTGTAAGCCCCAAACAGTCGGTACAGGGTCTTGAAACTCTTCCGCCGACTCGGGGTCGCTTTCGACGTACGAAGGAACGACCCTACGGCGACCTCGTCTCGAATTTGAAACACCGTTAGAGTCGTGCATTGATAAATCACTAATATTGTGGTTCTCTGTTTCAAGCTGTTCATGATCTCCTTGCACTGAGCCCGTTGAAGTGTCAAACGATATGCTTCTCTTTCCTCGGCTTATGCTGTTTCTGTTCTTTTTCCCGTCTTTCCTGCCACTGTTTCTATCTCTCTTGGGCGTCATTCGCCTCTGTTTTCTCGGTGTTCCATTGCTGCTATTGGCTCTTGCCTTGCTCGAACCAGTGCTGTAGTCGCGAACAGCCATTCTTTTAAACCTACAAACATACATATTACATACAACGAAACAATAACCTTTTGTCTGTTAGCCGTAGTGAAGAACTTGAGCATTCCAAGTTGCAGCAGGCCAAATGGTTTTAAAAGTCGAGCATGTAACTATGGTTAATAAATTGTATTTTGTATATGCCTGCATGACAAAACACTTTTCTTAAAAGCTTATGATCTCAAGAACAAAATTCTTACAAAAGAACATTATTTGACAAACTAAAAAGCTGGGAATGATAGGGAAGTCATAGAAGAGAGCAGCTGAGAACCAAAAGCGGTTTCACTTTTTCGATTCAAATTATGGCTAAGAATACGAGCTATGACTTTAAAAAACACGCAAATCCGGATTAGTAAGGTAGCACATACTGATAGTCAATGCTGTGATCTTCAGCGTGCATCTGTCCTTGCTGCATCCCTCCCTGCATACCACGTGCAACGGTTGACGTCATACCAGGTCCTGAGGGCGGGATCATGCCTGGCTGCGGAGTCATAGCAGGCTGGAACACAATGCAGACAGAATTTAATACACAATCGTCGATTCCTGTTCCCATCAAGTCTCTTGCAACGATTTTATTGATGAATAGCTTTAGCGATTGAACTGCGGTCACGGACGGTTATTTTAGAAAAAAAGAGGGAGTTGAGCTGTAGGAAAAAAGCTGTGCAAAGCAGTTTTACAGATTTTTAGGATGGATTCAAATTTCTGCCACCACTCTAAAGATGGCGGCCACAAGATTCAAAAACTAGAAACACTGTTGCACTATAAAATCGTTAGAAATAAGAGAAAGTCTTCACAGTTTTAAAACCACGTTTCTTCTCTCACAAAAACACTATCTAATTTGAAAATTAAGTACTATGAAGTAACAAAGTCAAAGACCTTAGTATTTCTAAACTCTGTAGTTGCTAATAACCAGAGCCACAGTTAAGGCTGCGCCTGGAAGAAAATCTGCAATATCGTCATCAAGGTTTACACTTTTTGTTTTTTAATGCTCGCAGATACCTGCGGTGTCATCGGTGTCGCTGGCGGCTGCATCGGTGTCGCAGGGCTTCTCGGAGTAGCTGGTGGTTCAAAATCGCCTTCAATGTTCTTCCGCCTTCTACCACGACGGCCCTGCAAGAACGCAAAAGTTTTAAAAACAACATCACCCAACCGGGATCGATGATTACAGCCTTACTACATTTACAGACTGGTTGATCATGTTAGCTTCTTTTATTTGGAACGGAGATACCGTAAGAAACTGACATTAGATTCACGCTGCAAACTCAATCAAGATCAAGCTAAAGGCAAAAGGCAGTTGACTTCGAACCAGTTCAGCACACAAATAGCAGACTGGTAGCCCCACCACCATCGACAAGATGGACCGTTATTGGTGAGTAACCCCAAACAAGTTGTGTTTTGCTACTTATAGTGAAGCAAGTAGCTTCACTATTCATTACCGTGAAGCATAGAATGACAGGCTATCCGTCATGTCTGCAACAACATACGCGGACTCTACTGGCCAATGATTAAGTTTTCATGACCAGCAAATGGTTCTACGTTATAAGTTTCAAAAATCAGAGTCTGGGCGTGAAAGTTTGAAGGAGAATTCCAAGGACGTAAAGGTTGCATACCTAAAATCTATGTACTGTATTCATAAACAGTTAAATAACCGTTGAAAGACTACAGAAACATGTCGCAAGACTCACTTTAGATTGAACCGATTTTGGATCCTCATCTGAGCCTTGCAGCAGTGAATTGCGATATGTAACAAGCGGGATCCAGCTCTGATCTTGGTTCGATAATGTCGCATCGTTGATGTGCTTGTCTAGGTACTGCACTCTGTGAGGCCAAAACAAGCCGGTTTATTGTACAGATACACTACAGAACTACTGTACAGAGTTATTCGTGTAAAACCATAAGGCAAAGAAAAATTATCTATTTAAAATGTTATTTTGCTCCAGTGAAAAGCCTGGTTCGACAGCCAGTGAAAAGCGATTGACACACACTGAACCAATTCGTCCAAATCCGAAACAGTTGAAGAAAAAAATCGAGATTTTTCGTAAAGCTATTGCAAACTGAATGCAATCGCTTATCGGGCAATTTAAAACAAAAGTTTATCAAGTTAATTTTAAACGCATTTAGTACCGCAACAGCAAACGAAATGAACCTTTTTCTACCCAAGACTAACGAGGCTTAAGGTTAGCCAAAGACCATAACCTAGCACGGATCAAATCAACTCAAACTTGCGTTCTAAATGTAAACCCTTGCTTACAATACCACGCATAAGCGACCTACAGATAATCACGCGTAGTTTAAAGCCCTTCTAACTAGTAAGCACGCCAACCCTTTCATATACTTACTGCACATCTGCGCCGAAAGCTGATTCAAAGGTAAGATACGGGGCGAACTATTTTTAAAATCTCCGCAGCACAAATAAATTCAAAACTCAAAATTAATAGGTTTATACAAGGAACAACAGAAGTACTTTTTTGGTTTTCGCAAAACTTTGCAAAATACAGGACCTAAGTAGTAACTGCATATGCCAAGATGTTAAGTGCAGCATTACTTACACTGTCTTTTTATCCTGACGCATGAGTTTGGAGGAAAACTCGACCAGTATGCCCAAAAAGCTCAGGTTAGGAGGAGCTGCCATGTCATCATGAGGATATCCTTCTTCACGCTTCAGTGCAAACAAAATTCCTTCTCTAACGAAACAAAATAAAAGTGGTTATCTAACACATTTTCATATAAGAAGCCGAACGATTTATTATAAGCGCAAGGCAATGTCATTGACAGACCTGGCAATTTTGCCCCAGTTTAAATCTGCAGTCTTCACTGGGTAATCACCAAACAGTGCACACGACGCGACAGCAGAATGAAAAAACGCAGTCAGAGCGTGGAACAATAGATCAGCGGTTCTCAATTGGGGTGCTCGCACCCCCTGGGGGTGCGAACTTCTCTGCCAAACCGTATTGATATCAGCGATGACAATACAAAAAACATTACATCAAATGGTGCAAGGGGTGCAAAAATGATTCGGGGAGCGGACTTCAAAATGAACCGAGAACCGCTACACTAGATGAATGGAGAGTGCGGAAAACTGAGAAATGGCTTCACGGGTTACAAGCCAGCAATCATTCATACGCGTTGCGGTAAGCGAAAGTCGTTTCTGTTTGAATTGAAAGCGCTAGAAAGGAGTAAATGGGAGTCTCGTTGAGCCATTCCACGTAAAGACCTTTACCTTCATGTTGCCAATTGTAAATGTGAATAAACGAATACTATTGTAGCCCATAGAGCATGCAAAATTTCCCCTTTTCCGCGAAAAAATACGTTATTTCTCCTGTGTACGGGGCTGTCTAAAACCCAGAACTTTGTTCACATCTCTTCATGTTGAACATTTTTCTTTTTTTCGCCAGACAAAAACAATATAATGGCGCACTTATTCCAACACCAAACTTTAAATTTAAATTCTAGGTATTTCCGACCAGTTCAAAATGACGTTATCAGTTTCCTTCCCAAAAAGTATCGTACTGATCGACTGCGATAATGTGCAAGCTCACTTGTGTAGTTCAGCAACGGCGTCTCGCGTCTTAACTTGGTCGAGTCCGAAAGTGAGCGCGAATCTTCGAGCGAGTTCTTTCATGTGTCCATACTGCTGCGAGCTGTGGTCGAGGGAGCCACCCTGTTCGCGCACGGTATCGCGAAACAACTAAAAACATGGTCACATTTTTTCCTCCAGAAGCCGCCGCAGTGCAGTGATTATTCCTGACTTGGAAAGAGAGCGAATGTATTTTACTGCAAATGCGTACTTAGCGTAAAAATTTAACTCGCGAAACAGATGTGCCATGATGTTTGAAGATCAATTACTTACAGTCATTAAGCTTAAAGCAAGGGTCTGTGCACAAGCAAGTTTGTTGACGTGTCTGGAGCGACTAATTGTTTCTTTTATGATGTCACCATAATCCGAGTAATATCTGAAAAACAGAAAAATACTACATACTAAGCAATCATACAAAGCAAACACCATGGTAGCAATACCAATCTTGGACTGACGAATTCTGATACCTGTTCCCAACAGCGATAGGTACATTTCGAGGTTGTGAACCTTCAAACACGTGCTCGATAGTCACAACTTCTGCATACGTGCAGCACATAGGTTAAGGTTACTTGGAAGAGTTATAGATTAAGTTGGGAAATAACTTTAAATGTTGTGACTGGTTTACGTTCAAAACGGAATTACGGGCGGCCTGTTTGACACTCAGCACGAAAGGACAGTAAGGAAAAAAGTAGTTAAGTTCGCTTGTAAAGTGCTTGAGTAAGGTACTTAACGGGATACCTCAATATTTTATGTGGGCACCGGTGGTGGAGTCAAGCAGTCAACCCTACAAGGTGATCCAGTCTAATGAAAGACTAACAAACAAACCACGAGCCAAAAAAAGAAAGATCTAGCTCAAAGAAAAACCAAGACTGAACTACAACTTAAAGAGCAATGGTTTGGTCTCCAAATCGCACCAAGATAAAAAATGTTTTTACCACACTGGCAGTTTTCCTCACCTTATGTATTGTTGAAAAACGGTCGACGCAAGCTGCAAGTCAATCATGTTGAAGACGAAGAGCTTGCAGATGCCAGCCAGCAGCGATCGACGTTTGTGCAGTGCGTCAATTTTCGCTGCGTCATCGTCGTCTGAAAAGTAGATGTTTCAATGACCGGTACCGTAAGCGTACCGCCTCAATGGAGTAAGTTTGTGAAGGCTACACTCGTCTGTTTCAGCAAGCACCTATGCTAGACGCATTCCAAATTATTCTTACAACATTGGACCAAACGCAGAGCACTATGGATGACATTTTGTATTACCAAAAGTAATCATAATTCGGCCATACTCAAACATCATAAAGCAATTTCTACTAGCAAGTCACATAGCTCAATGTTTCTATTTCAAAACAGGAATTTGTTAACTTAAACTTTTATGAAGCTAAATGGTTGCCCTCACTCGACGCCGAAATGAATATTAACAAAATGATTTTGCCGCCTGTATAACCAAGTACTCGTTGGCCACTACAAACGCCTGCCACTGCAGTTACTTAGTCTACAAACAGCCTGCGTTTGCATCGCGCTCTGCTGCCTTGTGGGTAATATCATTAAACCAATCCTTGCACTGATGTGGCGGTTTGATACCTAGTAATTGTAATGGGGCTTGTCATGGAGTGTAGAGTTATCAACATACTAAAATACCTCCTGGTTCCTTACATTTGGTCGTTTTAATTCTTTTACAGCACAGAAGATGTGATTTTAAGCAAAATGCATTTGTTTCATTACATTTTAAAGTTTTTATACAATTCGAGCTGGCATAGTTATATCAATCGCACTTTAACGAGTTCTTAGAAACAGCAACGGAATCGCGCGATTATGTCGAAGTTTCATACACTGCATATATCTTGTCAAACTCCAACCAAATCATATGTTCGCCGGTACCTCGAAAAAGATAGCAACAACCAAAAGCCTTTAAAATTTGATCAACTATCCCTGTTTTGATCAAATCTCAAGTAACCTTTCAAAAAGAACGGTACCTCGAACGAGTCCCCATCTAAAAATTTTCCTCCAAGCCCTCCGAAATGTTTAACTGGTATGCGCTTGATTTCATGATCACAACGTGAAATAAGCTTGCGCTTTCGTATCCAAAAACAACTGCATAAACAATTTTGCTTTGCCATGTGGCGTTCTAAATGATAGAAACGCCAATCGATCATTTGGCAAGCTACATGACGAAGTAAAATCGCTCACTAGCAAGGAAAGAACATGCAGTTAAGGCTTTGAGAAACACTGGCATTCGAGAATCAAAACCAACCATCATCTTCTTCTGGGATTGTGAAAACAAAATCGCGAACGAAGTCCAGCAGTGCGTGCTGAAGAGTGTCTGATGCACGTTGAACGAGCGGCTTTAATGTTGGACTCGAGGTAGCAAGCTGGGGAGCGAAGATAACGAGCAGATCACAAATTGACATGTAGCTTGCTTCTTGAACCTTCAAAAGCGATTGTTGTTAAACTGCTGTCAAGCACTACAAAACTATAGCACAGATCAGTCTGTGAATTAAGCAAAAAAAAAGGGTGTTAGGTCTTTTTATACTTAGTTCTTCGGGTTTTCCTTAGCCATGACTACTTTTCATTTAATTTATCACAATCAGGAAGTAAACTGGAAGTCTGATGGAATAATTTTGTCTGCAACGAGGCGTAATGGACAGAGTGTTGCACCTGGCAATTGGAAATCTTTCAGTCGTGCGCCTAGCGTGTCATGTTGCAAGTGGGCATGTCCCGAGCGAAACCAGAGTTCGCTTTCGATTAAGCTCACACTTCGGGTTCAACTATGACTTGCATCGGCCTCCATGACATCTTCGGGTGGTTTTAACTTAAACACCGTATGGTTACTTTGTAATCTCCCAAGCTCTTTGTTCATCTTATGCTCGATCAGGCAAATGAAATTTTATCACAAGGATGACAAAAAACGAGCAAAACATATTTTTTTCGATTTAAAAAAACGCCCTTGCTTATCTGACCACATACAGTAAAGCAAAGTAAATTCTAACCATCTTATGTGGAGACTGGATCAACAGGAGCTCGCAAAAGCGGAGATATTCTGTCACGTTTTGACGAAGCAAAGAAATTCCAGCTCTAGGATCCTCTCCAACGACTCCTGTCGCCTTTTCGCTCTGCTCCTTTACTTGTGAGGCTCGATAAATGAGGTCATAATAGATGAACTTGACAGCTTGCCGCAGTACCTGTAATCAAACTTAATTATTCTGCACTACGACGGCGGGTAAGGAGTGATAAAAAGCATCAAATTCCTCAGCGCCAGCGCTGAAACTCACAGCACTTATTTTTGTAAAAAAAAGAATCAAAACGTATCTACAACATTGCGAGCCTTTGAGCCATGATGTCACTATCATATCCTAGTGGTTTGTAAACGAAAATTTTCTAAAGAAAAGCGAACGAAATCTTCCTCTTTTTTTTGTTACTGCGGAAACCACACGAAGAGTCCTGGTTTCACTAGAGTGGACTCAGCACTGGTGTCTTCTTCTTCACCTCGGAAAAAGTAAACTTCTTTTCAGTGGATCCCACCAGGCTGGTCTTCAGCACCGCCTCTTTCTGCCTAACTCCACTACTCATTTCAACCCAACTTCCACTTTCCTAGAGGTCACCTTTGACCGAACACTTTCTTTTTCTAAACATATTTCTTCGCTGAAGATGTTTAAAGCCATAAGCTGCGTCTCTGCTTTCTCAAAGGACCGCTTCAGAGAGTACCTAACTATGCACCACAAAGCTCTTCGGATTCAGTAGAAATCTTTTCTTCGGCCGTTCTCATTTACGCTTCTGTTTTCTTAGGTTACCAACATCACCAAGCTAGAGCGCTCTCATTTCGCGACGAGCAGCGCCATCACCGGCTACTTCTCACTCTTGCCTATTTCTCTTCTTTCTATTCTGAAAGAGTTTCTGTATGCCGATGATTTGGTAGAGCTTGTTGATAGCTGGTCGGAAGCAGAGGAGAGGTATGGTAAATGGAAAAAGGCGCTAAAGGAAAAAACGAAAAAGGTTTAAAGATAAATGTAAGCAAAACAAAGGCGTCCCATCCTTGCGCAGTGTGTGTGTAAGAGTGGGATGCAACTTAATCAAGTGCGTTGAATGCTGCAACCGGTGCGTTACAAATGCCCGGGAACACAAGGAAGTTGATACTAGTAAAAAATTTCAAATGCGAAAATCGCCAAACAGTTGTGCAGAAGAGTCCTGAAAAGACAGTAAATCCAGATCGAGACACACCCGAAGTTGTGGAAAAGTTCTGCTACTTGGGAGATGTACTGAGCACCGATAGAAGAGCAATTCAGTGTTTATAAAAAAAGCTGGATGGAACAAATTTGAGCTGTTTCGTATTCTAGGTGGAAGGGGATCGTCGCAAAGCATGACAGGCATAGTCTACAAAATTTGTGTAAGAAGTACAGTGTGCTATGAAGTAGAAAGGTGGGCGATGAAAGTCGAGAATATCAACAGGTTGGAAACAACTGAAACGAGAATACTCCTAATGACATGCCGGACCTTGAAGGGTAAGACCAGAAATGAGTGCATCCGAGAGAAAACTGGAGTAGAAAAGTATTACGTAAGTTGTGCGAAGCCAACGACTGAGGTGGTATGGGGCACGCAAAAAGAATAACTGAAGGTAAAGCAACGATTATGGCAAGAAAAATTCATTTTCGTAGAAAAAAGATTGGCAACCAAAGAAGAGATGAATAGAGTTGGTAATAGAAGACATTTAGAAAAGGAAACTGGAACGAGTTGATCCCCTCAACCTATGCGCTAGGAAAAAAGGCAGCGAAATCCGGTGGATCCATGCTGGCAGGGACAAACACGGAGTCTCTGCCGCTTTATGAGTGGGCTCTTCGACTAACATACTGATTATTTTCAAGAGTGACTAGACGCAAAGTGAAGTCTGGAAACCTTGCATCCACCTTTCCACTCATAATCCTGCATCCACCTTCCCAATCATAATCCTTCATCCACCTTCCAGCTCGTATTCTACCCTTTCTCTGCAAGGGAAGCGTTGCTTCCATTCTTGCTCTCCATGATATTCCCTTTCTTTCAGCGGAAAGGCCTTTCCTCTCCTTGCTCTCGTTTTGAACCTCCACTTTCTTGCCAGGTGCTTCTATCACACACGTTAACTCTTCAGAATGATGATCGCGTGATTTAGTCTGATGGCTCTGTCCCTCCTTCCTTATGGTAAAGAAAGCTTCGGTGCATTTATCAACAGCTCGCTCTACAGCACGAAAGTCGCCCTTTTCTTTTCAGTAGGCCCAGTTTTCTCCAACTTCTACGATGAAGTTTATCGGTATGCAGCATCGATTTATCGGTATGAAGCTGCAATTGCAACGAGTACCCGGTGGCTCACTTTTTCCCGGCAACAAGGCAGTTGGAACAAGCCAGACAAAGTTCGCTGCTTCAGCCAGTCCCATGCAGCCCCTCACTTCTCTCTGACAGTCACCTGAAAACTTTTTGGCACACAAGTCATCTTATTTTGCACAAAAAAACTTTAGCTTTCTTGCTACACTCGCTCGGTCTTCACCGCAATGAACACATGCTTGTTTCTTAAAAACTGAAAAACCTTCGCGCAGCTTCTGCACTAACTCCGCCCAAATCACTTCTTCCATTCTTGCTACAAATCTGCCTGCTGACCAACGCAGTGAGCCGCACTCTATTCGGTAACTCTTTGTCTGTGTGCGACCTCGGGTCTGTACTATGCGAAGTTGCCCAGCTCCAGGGCTTCCATGGCCTCATCCCGAGAAAAGGGCTGGGTCACAAAAACACCACATTGGGAGTCATAAATGCATAACAACAGAAACACTTACTGGTTCAGGGATCGAGTCATTCCGCTCATGGTGCATCTGCACGATCGAATTGACCTGCGCGGATATAAACTATTAGTTTAAAATTGGTTTTAAAATTTAGTTTGAAAAACGCAAATTGGTTGTAAAGTTATCTTTTCAGCTACAAAGCCGAACGAGTACTAAGTTGTGTTTTTCAAACATGCTGCACCAAAGCGGTAGATTACATTTCTGTGAGACAATCAAGAACTGCTTGACGCATTGATGATAGAGAGCAATCAATACGTTTCGTCATCTTCACTCTGTATTTTTAACAAGTGTTTCGGTTTGCCCAGTTTTCTACATCGAGCATTAATAAAGCTGAATTACATAACAATCCAGTGAAGAGTTCATTCTAAGGTAACCATTTACAACCTGGTCATAAAGCTTCCATGACGAAAGATCATTGAACATGTAAAGATAAGTCAAACGTTTAAGACTCTGCTCTACATTGTAAATCTCTTCTTCATCAGCTTCATCGCCCTGAAAAAAAAAAGAAATTAGAGCTGTCCATAGTTTCCATTGCGCTCATTTGTATTTTAATTAGGCATGTGATCACTTAACGTCCAAACACATCTTTTCAAGCAACAGCAGGCGCACTTTGTATTCTGACAGGTATTCAAGGTACTAATAACTGCGATTTAGGCAAAAGTGATAATCTTTCATGCTGTTGTTGTTGCTATCCGGCCCCTTCCGATGGATGGGGGCATGGCGGAAGACCGTGGAGTTCCAGAAGCCGGGCAACTCCCCAGGGCCTGCACCAGAGGTCATAACGAGACAGAGAGTCGACAAAGAGTGAGCGGCCCAAGGAGTCCGTAGCTGGACAGTGCAGAATGAGATGAGAGATGTTCTGGGACGAGTGTCCACAGGCGCTGCATGAAGGATTTTCGATTCTGCCAATCCTAGAAAGGTAAGAACTTAACAGAAGGCTGTATCCATAACAGCGTAGACGAGAGAGAACACAGCGAGCGTGACGAGGGCGGACAAGTTCCTCGGTGGAAATCGAGGAAATCTGCGTGTCGAAGAATTTAGATGAGATAATACGCCTCCAGTCCAAGAAAAGAGTGGATACGAGAGATAAGAAGAGAGAGACTACAAGGGATTGCAGAGACCGCGAGTAGCGCTCCTCGTCTGGCCAGCTCATCAGCCGCGTCGTTCCCCGGGAGAAACGAGTGTCCGGTGACCCATTGTAGCCTGATAGAACAGGAGGAGAGAGAAGACAGTTCCTGCCAGATCTGCCAGAGAGTTTGAGGTAAAAGGAAAGGTGGAGAAGAGGATAGAGTGGCGAGGACAGAACGAGTGTCAATAGGAGGAGAAATGGCAGACTTGTTGGTGCTGCCGAGACCAGCAATGGGTTTGCAGAATGGCGCAGGCTTCAGCGGAAATACTTGAACATACTGGGCCTGTTGAAAAGAAAAGAGTGGCCTCAGTGCTGCAGAGAGAGCAGTTGGCAAGTATGCCAGAGCCGCCTTTGCCAAAAGGAAAAGGAACAGAGCCGTCAGTCCAGAGTACCAGATCATGAGGGGGGAGAGAGTCAAGGTGAACGAGAGCCAAACCTTGGTGGGAGAGAGGGAGATCAGAAGGAGAGCATGGAAAAAAAGGGTGGACTCCACAGTGAAGGAAGGCACATTCCAAGAAGGAGAGGGAGGGCAGGCAAGAAGAGCCTCCCTAGGAGATGTAGAAGATCTTTCGTCGTTGAGAAATATTGTGCTTTGGCATATTTTAAGACTGGTTGTTGTTCATTCTTCTACTTGAAGAAGCACGGCATTACAAGGTAATTCAGATTCAAACCGCAAAGCTAATCAAGATCAGGCAAGGTGAAAGCGGCAGCAATTTCGAGCTAGTCATGGACACGAATTGCAGACTGATAGCATCACCACCGCCGAGGCGGACTGCCTTAAAGCCAAAAATCATTTCTTACGGCATGCTGAGTGAGCAGCTTACACTAACTCGAACTCGATAAAGCACGAGGACACGTTCTATTTTAAACTCATTGTCAAACATTTCGGGCGCACCTAAGTTGTCAAACACAGATGGTGCTAACATTTCACTGCCACGAAAGACGGAAGTTTTCTGTTTGCCGCAAAGAGCTAACGAACTGCACTTCAAGGCACAACCATCCGACTGGAAACGAACACCTTACTTGTCTATAGTCACAAGTGGCCAATAAAGGTTTTCCCGTGATTTGGGAATTAAATAGCTCAACTAAAGATTTCAAAAAATAGAAAAGGACAAAATACCGCGTTTTTAACAATTACTCTTGCACTATACAGAAGAAAATCAACAGGAAAATAAGTGCTTGAAAACAAGACAGAAAGTGAATATTCAAGCACCAGTCATATAGGCCGGGGTTTCCCAAACTTTTGATGCTTTGGAGCATTTGAAGAGGTCAAACATTGATTGCGGAACCCACAAAAAAATCTATATAGAATTTTAAAAGGTAACATTAACGCTTATCAATTGTTGTTTAATGACTAGGATGCATCTGCTGTTTCGTACTGAAAAATGTTTCAAATTCGGGCTTAATAAAAAAATAGAAATCTTACCTAAATATGTATAAAAGAACATAAAAATTGTAAAATACCAAAGACATAAAAAATGCTAATCAATAAAAAAAATTGCTTACAAAGCCTCTAAGCTTCTCTCGCGGAGCCCTGAGGCTCCGTACGGAGCCTATGATATAGGCTACTACAATGTAGTAACTGAACGTAGAGGTAAATTACAAATTTGACTTTTGTGAATGAAAAAAACTGCAATAAATAATGTTGCTGCTTTACCGCTTCTTTAAAAATATCCAAAGCCAATCTGAAATTTTCAAACCAGGAATCGATGACAGCTCTCCTCGCCACCGACACTTTGTCGTAAATCGCGAACTCATCATCACAGAGCAATTTGTAAGTTTTTGAAGCTTGTTCTAGTACCTGAAGTTTATGAAATAGAATATCACTCATACGATACTATTATTCTACAACAAAGAAATGGACCCCTGATGATGAATTATTATTACCATGTCCTCAGCCAATGCAACAATCAACTTACGCTTCTGGTTTTGACTGCAATGGTGCCTTGTATATGTAATTTCTACCAAATATATTTCTGCAAATACCTCTGAATCAGTATGCTTGTCTATAACCACAGAGATCTGCTGCAAAAGATCATCCAGATGCTTCTCCAACCTAAAAAACATTTAAAGATATCTTAATATATATTAAAATATATATATTAAAAGATATCTTATATCTTAAAAACCTCAACGTCTGTATCGAATGCACTAATATAATGCAACTTGCCTGCTTGTTGTGTAAAACTCAAGTTCAAAGTAGCGAGGTATCTGAAGCAGGCCGGCCACCTTCTCCCTATCAGCTTGATATTTTCGTAGCAGATTGGGCAGAGCAACAATGAAGTGCTCGGTTAATTTTACTTTGTCATCAAGCGCTAATTTCTTGTCCCGCGTCGCCATTTTCTGAAAAGATCAAGAAGTTTGCTTTTCAGCCAACTACTGATTATGGCGAGAGCAAAGCAATGAAACCAGAATTCAAACAGCTCGGCAACGATCAGGAAGCGATTTCCGCGACAGCTTGGATTCTGCGATGCTTCGTCCTACAAGCATAAAGCGCCGAAAAATTTTCAGCTCGGTTAAGGTTTTTTAAAATATAGCAACCATCTAGAACACAAGTAGGTCTACATAAAACCGCAAAGGTTTCCACTTTACCAAAAATTTGATAGTGACATGGAATTTTAATATAGCATTGAAAAAAGGCTATTTTGCCAAAAGCTTTTGGGTTTTCATCAGTAGCGGTATTGCGGCAAAAGGAAAGGGCCAGAGTGACTACGTATATGCTGATGAACGTTAATGCACTACCAACACTGATGAGAGCACCACCAAAACCTTTTGGCATGAAATTTTTTCAAGCCATGAAAGTGGCCATTTTATGGTTGAAGAACAAAAGAAAAATTACTTTTATTCCATGCTAACCCATGCTGAGGTCAAAAATAAAACCGTTAATAAATTGATTTAACCATTAAAAAAGTGGAAAAATTAGTTAAATCGAATGCAGTTGAGCAATATACAACGCTTTTCTACTTCTGAACGACAAAAATGTAACCGTTTATAACCTTGCTGTAGCCTTGTCTTCCCGAGGGTGGGCAACCTTCGGCTGCTTGCTTCACCGAACAGACCATGATGTCCACAAGAGCGCTTTCCTGTCTTTCGTCCAGCGCGTCTCTATCATTTGCCGGCTCTTCCAACAACATATCGGACATGCACTCCCAATCCTTAAGCATCGCACCGGCAACATCCCAAAGCGAATCAACCAAGTACGTGGCGTGTTCGTGCAACTGAACAAGACATGAGAATGTAAAAGCCGGCAATCAAAAGCGGGCCCAGAAAATTTGACCGCGATAAAACTATCAATAAAATATCTTTAACAGAAGTACATGTACAAATAACAGTAAAAAGTCAGTCGTCAATACTACGTAATACAGCTCAGAGGTAATTATCAACCGCTACCGCGTTAAGTCTTTAGCGATAAACAGAATATTGATTGTACACTATTTTTCATGTTTTATTGAACACAAAAGATTATTTAAGTAATACTGGAGTTAGAACGATAGACAACCTTTTGTAAAGGTTTATATCTTGCTTCATATACACTTAGTAATTGGGATCACTTATACGTATCAATCAGCAGTGCGAAAGGTTAAAAAGGATTCCGGTGGGACTTAAACCCACAGCCTCCTGATTACCGGTAATCATACAATAAGAGACCTCAATTACCAAAAGTGCATAAAGTAATATCTACTACCACTATAATACATATTACTATTCTAAAAAACGCGCTTGAATCAAGGGCTGTGGATGACAACAAACGATCAATGGGCACTACGTTCTAAAAAACTGGTAAAAACAAAATATTGATGTATCTTGAAAAAAGATGGCTTAGCTTGATGGTTACTCGTCTAGGCCTAAGCTTGCAGACCCTGCTATTCTACGGAGAGGAAAAAGAGTTAAGCAAGTAGATTGATTTATACGTAATATACATTTACATGCTGCTCCAATCATTAACGGGTAAAATCGTTATTACCTCACTCTCAATGAAGAACAAAACTAAATCAGTTATCAACGGAGCATTGGGACTTCGCCTTCTTCCTCTTTTGGTATATCCAGGGTTGACGTCCTGCAACAAAGACAAAAATAAAGGGATGAAGTGAGACAGCATATACAATCGTTGCTCAACAGGTAAGGTATTTGGTAAGTAGGCTACTGTTTGCATTTCTCTACCTTGCAATGGAGGTACCCCATAAAAGGCAATTCAATTTAATCGAAATTAGGCAGGTGGGGAGTGGCATTCTGTTTTGAACCAGTCAAGAGCATTAACTGCAGACTGACTGCCCCACTACCAACAAGGCGGACCGCTAATCGTGGTTGCTCATCAGTCGTCTCTTACGGCATGCTGGATGAACAGCATCATTACTCTAATCGGTGAAGCATGGATGTTTGCTGCTCTGCTCGAAAGACGCAGACCCATTGTCACATATCCAACGCCCACACAGTTTCAGCGTTAAGACGTTAGAAAAAGCATTCATGGCAGTTGCCCAGCTATTGCAGCGCCTGTGACAGCAATGCATAGCTGGAGTACTGAGACGGAAGGCAACAAAAGTTGTTTCATGCAAAATCTTGCCCGGAGCACAACAACATGAAATTGGCATCAGAGGCATTGCGATCAGCTGAATACTAACATTTAACTGATACACGCATCTAACCTTATGCATGAACAGCTGCTTGTTGAGAAACTCTGCGGCCGCAACCGCAACCGGTCTGTGACAGGAAAACACCAACTGATAAACACTCTCACAATCGCTTGATGAAAGCACAGGCGTCTCGTAGCCACAGTTTCTGCAAAAATTCGACAACATGAGCCATTAATCCGTCATAGAAAATACCATAGCGTAAATTTTAATGATGGAACAAAACCTATGCGAAAGCTGTACGTTTAAACCATTGAAACGTCAAAACACAGACTCACGAAAGGACCAAAATGAGGAGCTTAATCGCCAGCACCGCGACATCATATTCCTTATCCAAGGTCATTGATACGATGCGGTCTTTGAATCGGCTGGTGAAGAGCTTCAACTCTTTCGCCATTTCTGTGTCGTTGTACAATCCGATGAGCGTGTGCAGGCATTTGGAGCGAACTTCTCTTTGCTGCAAGCAAGCAAATACAGGCGCTGAAAAAACTCTGTCGCCCTCACCAGGCCTCATCAAAATAATACATCAAGACTGATACCATAATGGTTAACGTAGAAGCCACAGAAATGAGGGAATTGTGCTGTACTCTTATCTATCGTTATATTTCTTAATTGACTTATCTGGCAATGGATGCTTAATGACAACAAAGCAATTGTTTTGGAAATCCAACGATTAAGGGAGTAATTGGAAGCGCAATGATTGACAGTAACATGTACTAATAACACTGCACACTTTACTACAAAATTTCTGAGTGCACTCCATCAGTCTAGGCATTAGATGAAGCTAAGTGATCGACTGATCAACAAATCTCGCAGCTAAAATAACTTTGGCCGTGAGCACGTTCTGGTAGCACTAATACGCACTTTATCATGCAGTGTCCATCCCACATATTTCAAATAACTGTCGGTGAGAAAAACTTTGGGAAACATCTTCATCCAAATTCCTATCTCCTCCATGCAAAGCGCACGAATATCAGCGATGAAGTCTCGATACCGATGCACAAAAATTCCCTGAAATGGCAATCGCCTTAATGAAAATCGCCTTATGCCTGACCACAAAAAGAAACTACAATATTCAAGTTGTAGGATTTGTTTGATATTTTGAAAAAACGAGCCATATTTAAACAATTATTTAATGTTGTTGGCGCTTCACAGTACTAATGTTGCATCAGCAATACAAAAATAAATGTTAATAACTAAACCTTCAAAACATTATAGCTGAGACAACGTTCTGATACATTATTTTAAATAAGAATAAAAATCTTAATCATTGATACTAATTCGCAACAAAGTGCAAAGCTATAGCAAAACAAAAGATAAAGCTATAAAAAAACATCAAAATAATGGAAGAGATTAGGCACGACCACGTCGATCACTGAACAGAGATTGCTTTTATATGCTACGCTTTAAAATACAAATCGAAATCACAAACTTACCTTGAAAATACCGTTCAGCATGCTTTCGATCTCACTTTGCTGTTCTTCGAGCTGTAGAAAAGAATAAACTAACCGACAGCTGCAATGCAACAAACCGCAGCAACTACGCTTGTGTAGGAATCACAAAGAATACTTTCAAACTTAACGCAGTGAATGAAGTGCATAACCGAAAAATCAATAAACCAAGGATTGATCGCAGTTCTAAATGTACTACCGTGCGAGCACCCAACCCCTCAATTCAATAAGGACTTCGACCTTTTTTACTTGTAAACATGAAACTTACTTCTCTGCGTTTCTGGAGTAGAATATCAAGTTTCTCCGACGCCCGCTTGCTGGCAGCTTTGTTTCTCTCAGCATCATATTGCCTCTGTGTATTGTCCAGACTCACACTGAGCTGCAGAGCGACATTCACTAAACCGGTCATCAACTTCATGGCTGAAATATAAAAAGGAATATTTCAAAGACATTGAAAAAGCTGTTTGTCTATCAAGTTCTTCATAAGTCTCTCACCAATGGCGGAATGGTATCAAATTGAAAATGCTAAAGCAAACACTGAATTACTTTTTGAAGGCGCATGATATTCATATACAAAGCTCAGAAAATCTTGGATAAATTAAGCAATTTTTTGAATACTCACATTCATTGCTAGTGTATTAGTGGTAAGCACTCTAAACATAACATAGCATTTGAAAGCTATTTTGCAATATGCTTTAAGTTAGACCTGCGCAACTCAAAACAGTAAAAGAACCACATTGAGCACATAAATATTTGGCTGGTCGCATGCATCAGTACTCAAACTTTTGGGTCTCGAAATACGCAGTCCTTTTTTTAATTATCAACTTTTTCAAAAAGATTATTTTGCCCATTTTCGTCTTAAAACAAACACAGCAAACTGTTTTAAGACCATTTATATGTTACATCACAAGGCTCGTCAAAAGAACAATTTTTTACCAACAAGCTTCTCATATATGACATCAATGGTCATCACATTGAGAAAAGGCAACAAATCTTCAATAGCGTAGTAAGCATCACAATAAAATAAAGCCAAATAGCTCTAAAGCAAGTAATAATATGCCCACCAGCCAGCGTTGAAGTGTGGCGAAATGCCCTCACTTGTGAATTGCTGAGCTCAGTAAGTAATGTCAGGACATTATCCATCATGAATTGGTCGTAAATGATTTGAAACTGGCATTGCCGTACAAGAGCCTGTCAATATATTCCAATTTAATCTTCTGGGCAAGGATACAAGCACCATAAATAACTCGATTTTTCAATAACTGGTAAACTGATCAAAAATTGCTACAATTCTACAAGTGTGTGTCAGTGCGTGTGTGTATGTGTGTTTGTATGTGCAATCTGAGGCCAGCGATGTGAAATTTTGCGGCCCACCTGCACAGATTAAATTTTTAGGTCGACACCCTACGTTCAGCCTTGGAGCCCACCTCATAAGCTGATCCAAACAAAAAACAGGTCTTCAAGTTTATGTTTTAACAAAAACCCGCAAGAGTCACTATGAAAACGATAGTTTTTATGGAAAACAATTTTCAACCTCGTTTTGTGACAGAAGTTGGCAAAGGAGTCTCTGGCAAAGCGTTGATCTTCAAAACAAAAGGTCTTTTGTCACAGCCACATTCACAATAAACAGGCTTATGCCAATGCTCACTTTGAAAATTTTTGACTGGCCAGCAGAGTCTTTCATCACTGGGAAATTGACCAGTCTGCAAAAAAGGTTGCACGTCCCTGCTCAACAAGATTCATTGGCGGTAGGAAAACATTCAAAATTAGCCAACAAGCAAGTATCAAATGATAAAATCCGAACAGGTAACAAACCTGGACAAATTCACAAAAACTTGAACGAAACTTTCTGTACTGTGTTCCAGGAGCAATCAAAGGATAATCACCGCTATCCTAGAAGCAAAAAGAAATTCAGCACAGAATATTTGGAGCAATTGAATGATATTATAAAAAATTATGACTATTTTCTGTCTTTGACTTCCTGAGATCAATGTCATTTAAAAAAATCACTAAATAGTATTTCCTACAAATGCATGTCCACAAATAATTAGCAAAACACGCAATACTT
Source organism: Trididemnum clinides (assembly GCA_963675345.1). Classification (NCBI taxonomy): domain Eukaryota; kingdom Metazoa; phylum Chordata; class Ascidiacea; order Aplousobranchia; family Didemnidae; genus Trididemnum; species Trididemnum clinides. The sequence continues at coordinate 21,142,118 of OY776288.1, forward strand.
CATCAAATTCTTCAGTCATTTTCTTTATGACGTCTTGAAAACCTTCTGTTGCATCTCTCAGCATTTGAGAAGTGATTGTTCCTTTACAGCCCGACGCATGTACAAAAAACTGAATCAAATCAAGAAGGGCAGCACTACGATCGGCCTGAAAAACACAAGTACACACCACTGCATCCCAAGGCCTGAGAAATAGAAGTTGGTTTAAAATGCAAATACTTACTAAAACACTTCATGGCTTGAAAAATACAAGTGCTCATTAATGCCTCTCATGGCTTAAAAAATACAAGTAGACACAGGTGTTCCAAAAATATATAAAAAACTTGCAAGTGTGTTTGTAGCAGAAGTTGTTTGGCAAGAATTTTTCAATAACCTTATTGCATGGATGAAAAATCAAGCCGTTTCATGCAGCAAAAAATTAGAAATTCGTTTTCTGACAGAAAATAAATTGCAAAGCTTTAAATAAAAATGATTGCAAAAGTTTTGGTTGAGTTACCTTATTTATTACTGAAAACAGCTTCAAGCATAATTCAACAGTTCAAAAACAAGATGGCATCAGATTAGAATTTCGATACCTGATATGCTGCAATCCAATCGTCAACAACAGCCATGCTAGCCATTTTCCCATGCCTAACGATGTCATATAATGATGGTGAGCCAGAAGCATCTATGTCAATCATTTCATGTCTTGCTCGTTTTGAAGCCTAATGAAAAGTTGTTGTTGGCAAATGACAGAGTAAGAATGCTAAATAAATAGCACACAGCTTCAACTGTGTGTTGTTGTTGCCTGCAGTCAAGGATAAGTTGGTTAATTCTCAACATTACTAACTGAGTTTTGATATTTGAACTAAAACATATCTGATAAAAACTTTGCAAATCAACAGGCTGCCTGACTGGTAAGTGACTAAATGCCCCATATCTGTTAACACCGGAGTAAAAAATAAATGACTATTTGCACACAAGTATCACTTACAATTTGGGAGTGCTAAATTGCCACCCTGCCTTTAGTTTTACTGAATTTTAAGGGGCTTTGACTATTTTTTAAATGTTTTTTTAAACATGAGAAAATTTCTTTTTCCTCTACTTGAAAAATTAATGTTGTTTGGAAGTTGGGACAAGTAAACTTTAAACTGATGTAAAATCAAACATAATTACGCATGGGAATTGAGATGAAAAAACAAAAAAACTTTGCCATTGAAACTATTTAGTATGGCAATAACAAGTGCAGACCTACTTCTAGTAATGACTAAAAAATTCATAATGTCCTACATCGAAGCCACAGCTTGGTTTCAGACAGATTCTGCTTCACAGTCAGAACCATCTTGAATAGTTTAAGTTTGAAATAGTTTTCTTTAGAGAGAACTTTGAACGAATCAACAATATCTTTGGGCATACACTATTTCAGTGCAAATGTTTTCATTTTACACCAAGTACACTTCCTTTTGATATCTCTAATGCACTTGTAAGAAAATACACAGAAATTTGTACTTTTGCAAAAGAAATGACCTTTTTCTCCTCAAAAATTAGCTAAATTTTATGGAGACAGAGCAACCATCTTGAGCTCAAAACTAAGATTTTTGGGCACGCAGCAAATTGTCAAAACTTTAAGGGATAAGTGTAGTTTAGTGTCAGCATAATTTTTAACACAATGACCTACATTGTTGCGCATTCCTTTTCCACGTTTTCTTGGCCCTTTGTTAGTATCTTCTTCATATTCACTTCCAGTGTCACTATCATCAGGGTTTAAAGGCATTATGTGTAGAAGATATTCCTCTTGCTATGCTAAATACAATCTTTGCACTATGTATACAATATCGATACCTACAAAAAGCAAGTGGAACAATATCACAGCATAATGTATTTGCATTTAAAAATCATGGCATGTTGTAGGATATTTTGGCAGTAGTACAGAGCAACAGCCAAATCACATTGGCAAACATCAAGCAATTAGTACATAGCAACTTGAAATTAACAACTTGCAATAATTTCTATCACTAAACCAATTCAGAAATGGAAAAATCTTTGGTGAAAAACCAATGTTCAGACAATAACAAACTACTTTTGTAAGTAAAAAGTAGAAAGACCAATTGGTAAATCATAAAACAACAACCAATCATGCTTAAACCAAAGTATAGTCAAATTCTTTTCATTCTGGTTTGACAATGAGATCAGAAATGAAAATTAGGCTATTCTAGCCTAATGACAAATACGTTAAACAAACATCAAAATATACCAGAAAAATAGCACAGAACTTTTATATCATCTAAAGCCAGCAAAGTGAACATTTCTACCACTTTAGAGAAATATATCATAAAAGTTACAACTATGCTCATCTAAAATTTGCTTGTTGGTGTTAATTCTATTTGCTTAAGTCTACACAAATCATGATATACGAGGCCTATACTATAGTAGATGATAAACACAGATGCACAATACCATATGGTTATTGCATTACATGGTTACAGCTCAGAGAAACCTGGCAATATGCAATAAGCCTACCTGTACAGCAGGCAGGTAGCCTACATCTAAAACACGTTCATTCTACACTGCACAATGCCAATCTCTTTTTAACAACCATATAGATTTAAAGCAAATACAATCACATCTATGACATCAGGTTAAAATCGTCGAGGACCACCTCTTCCACGACCACGTCCTCTTCCCCTTCCTCTGCCTCTTCCCCTCATTCCTCTTCCCCGATCTCTAAATCCACCCCGTCTTGGTTTTGGTCCTTCATCCACCAACAGCGTGTCAATAGGTAAGCTATCAGGTAATATGTAATACCTAATATTATTTCCACGAATGCTTAAACTATCCAGATTCGTTGGTTCACGATTTTTGACAGTCATTTTCACTGACTTCAAGTGTGTATTCATACACATATCAACGCCAGTTATTGTTCCATGAACCTGAGTACCATTTTTCAACTCAATAGTCACAGTTTCATGACTTAGTTTCATTAAAAAACGAGCTAACTTCATTGTTTTGCTCAATATTAAATACAACGTTCGTCAAAACAACAATTCGAACGAACTCAAGATAAAATGACTAAAATTACGGCGGGAGAGTTGGACTTCAACTTATAGCGTCACCTGGCGGCTACCAACAGTATAAAGAAAACAATAAGGATACGAAATATAGGATGCAATATTGAGATTTAACACCTATACAACTGGTAAAAAGTCAAACTAGAAACTTAGCAAATCATTAAAATGAAACTAGAAAGCTGCTCTGTATATAGTACTGGCAATAGGCTTGCAGCAATGTTGACAAAAGGGAGAGAAGATAAGGTGGAACGAATTTGTCCAGTAATGATACAGATGCAGTAGGCTATAATTTTCTCAAGTGATCGTGCGTTAAGATGAACGTGAGAGTGGTAACCAAAACGTAATATTTTGTGGATGTAGATATATGATATAAAATTTTGGCTTAGGTATGAAAGCAACAGAAAAGTTTGTGCTTACTTTTGTATTTTTTCAAAAATAAACTGCAAGTATTTTTAACTGCTTTGTGATTGTGAGATGTAGTTTGAACTTAAGTAGCTTGAGTTATTTTTCTGCGCGAACAAAACATTTGTCTCTATTTTCTACGCATGGTAGGCTATTTTGATACGATATCAAAATAGCTTAAAGCTGTTTTTAGCGAGTAATTAGTTCTTTAAATTTGCATTTCATTGCTAGGTTAATAGATTACGAGACAGCAATTCTTTTTTTGTAGTTATACACTATAGTAGAACCAAAAACTAGGGGCATACAACCTGAGGCTCGCGGAAAGAATGCCAAATGCGACTCGTGACGTGAAATTTTGTGGCCTTGGATGGCAAATCTTTTGATCACAAAATACCCTCTAAAATATTTATTGAAAACCTATTCCTTTTTGTGAACAAGTCAACTAGGTATGAATCTCAAATAAAATTTTCTCACACATAAAATTTGACATAAAAAAGGTTTTCAACACCATTGTGGATAAAACATTGCCATTACTAGCAACCACAGGAAAACAGAATCGTCAATTTTTGGGTCTGAAACCAATCTTGATCCAAACGCACAACTTCTAAATACTGATCCAGCCCCCGTTATGAGCAAAAATGATAATTTGATCTTGGTACAGTTACAAAAAGCAACCGTAAATTTTTTACATACAGGGGGCAAGACACTTACGGG